>CM062293.1:81996229-82608495 GCA_031216915.1 Pictodentalium vernedei | reverse complement strand
CGTAGAAAACCAGGAGACTCCGGGATTCTACAGCCATCTGTTTCTGGTTCCGAAACCAGACGGCTCGTTCCGTCCAGTCATAGATTTGAGCTGGATAAACAAGCTGATCGTCGCTCCGAAATTTTATATGGAGACGATTCGATCGGTCAGAGCGAGTATTCGGGTGAACGATTATGCAACAAGCATAGATCTCAAAGATGCGTACTTTCACGTCATGGTACATCCGACATTCAGAAAGTATCTGCACTTCGCAGTCCTAGGAGTGGTGTATCAATTCTGGGCGATGTGCTTCGGATTGAATCTAGCACCCTGGGCTTTCACTCGGGTAATGAACTCGGTAATGATCTATTTCCGAGCTCATTCGTCTGCGGTAACGTCGGCCTACCTGGACGACATTCTTCAGAGGTACGGCAACGAGTTAACGCTTCAGAACGATGTTCAGAATCTACTTCTATTGCTCCGACGTCTCGGTTTTATAGTAAACGAGGAGAAGTCGGATCTGGTGCCGTCCAAGTCATTCACTCATCTGGGAATGAGCTTCGAGACGCACAACAATCTCGTTCGTCTGCCGTTAACCAGAGCGAAATTAGTCAGTTGTTACGCTCACTATTGTCTGCACGCAGACAAAGTCACAGCGAGAGAATTTATGAGACTGATAGGTCTGTGCGGAGCCGCTGCGGATCTCATTCCATGCGCCCCTTCAACTGAGTAGGTTTAATATTGATTTGTATGAGATTTTTGTGTTTGCAACTCTTCCATCATTAATGAACCAATTTTGATCAAACGTCTCAAACATTATGACTAACCAGTGGACATGCGCATATTCTAAAAAAATTTCATTTGCGACAACTCCCATGATTTATTATGGATTTCAAATGTGATTCTTGTGTGCGCAACACTTCCTACATTATTGAACCGATTTCGATGAAACTTCTTAAACACGGCCATTAATGAGTGAACATATGCATATTTTCCATCTGTGGTGATTTTTACGAGGTTATCTCCCTTCAGTTTAGAAGATTTAATTTTGATTTGTACATGAGCTTGTTGTATGTGGGACACCTCCTTCATTAATGAATCAATTTTGATCAGACTTCTCTGAATTGTGATTTCTCTCTTCATTTTTGATCTACTACAATTTTAGCTAAGTTATCTCCCATGAACTTGGATTTATTATTGGTTTTTCAAGCTCAACATTCAGAGGTGCATTCTGGTAAGCCAGAATTTGGGCTATTAAGCACCTTCAGTGATAGTTGAAGTGCTAGTTTCGACTGATTTAATCCCAATGAGAACTTTGTGTCGATAGATTCTTTTTTATGATTCTTTTTTATGGGTTACATTTGATTTTACAGATAATCCTCTGATTGCCTTAATTCTTGTGCTTCACTTAATATGCAGTATGTTGTTTTGAAATGATGCTCCACAGTCCACTGTAATACTTTGTTATAATTTTCATTAGACATTTAATCTTTCGCTTAACTCAGCATAAAATTACTGTTTTTCCAACCAGAAACGAACAAACGTACAACTGATTTTGCTCACATGTCCATATTCAACATGCAATCAGCTCTAGTTCAGGAGAAATATCTGTCACTAATTCATATTCCAGGTGGACTTGTATCTTTAGTTTTTGGTTAGAGCTGAAACGGTTAACCGATTAATCGATTAACCAATGATCAACGTCTTGATCAATCAAAAAAAGTGATTGATTAACCGTTGCCTTACACTTCTGGTATTATATGGGTTAACAAAGGAACAAACTTGATCTAAAACAGGCAAACATTGTCACACTGACTTGCATCAATTATTATGAGACAGATTAAAGCATGCAAGTTATGTGCAGACATACTTGTTCACTTGCAAGATCATAGTACTGTATCATTAGCTAGAAATGGTGATTCTTGACTCTTTGCCCGTTGCGGATAGCAGACGATACTTGCAAAATAAATTCTTGAATTACTAAAAAAAAATTCAATTTTTGTCTCAAAAACATAGTTTATGACCCCTCATTGGAATGAGCCCAACGAGCTCGTTCCAATGAGGTGTCATAAGCTATGTTTTTGAGACAAAAATTGAAAACATAATAAAATTTGAAGGAGATTTTTATATTTCGCGCTTGCCGGTTTTGTCATTCAGCTACCTACTAAAACTAGTGATTAATCGGTTAACCAAAGTTAATCCATATGATTAATTGATCAAGAAAACCCTTTAACCGTTTCAGCTCTATTTTTGGTACATTATGTAATACACTTGATGTTTCAGGAAAATTGAGGAAGATGATGTTATGATTGTACATGATTCTGATACAGTGAAAAAGGTGACATACAAAACAAAACTGATACAGTTTCACGCAAACTATAGACCACCATATTATGGAACTTGGAGGAAGAAATCATTGGCATTAACACCAAGAAATCCTTTCAAAATGGACAAGGTATAAACAGGTTTCGTGTTTTGACATGGCTGATCAGCCCTAGCCCTGGAGTACAGAGGTCTTAAAATTTGTCAGGATTTCTGAAAATCGGTTTTGATTCTTGTAAACTCATGTTGCGAGAATCAATTTTAGGTTCTTAAATCGTTTAGAATTTGAGAGTACTGTTATATATGTCAGTGCAACCAGTAAATATTCCATACTAAACATCAACCTTCATATTTATGTATTAACTAGAGTTAACCCCAAAAGGACATACTTCCAAGTATCGTGAGTTTTCTTGTCTTGCATGTTGAACATGTTCTAACATGCTGGCTTCCAGTTATATCTTTTTGCTGGAAGTTACAGTACCTTGGCAGTTTTGTCTCCCGGTGGCCATCTTAGATTTGCATATAAATTATCAACAGTTCCATTAGCACACTCTACAGGCTGCATCTCACCTAATCAGTTTCAACTTCCATACATGGCTTGGGGAGCTAAATGTCTAAATGGGAGCTATCAAATTTTTCTGAATTTCTGAAAAACATGGCTGCCTGTGGCCAGCTTGGATTTTGCATATAAATTACCAATTCCATTAACACACCCTATAGGCCTTATCCCTCACCTGATCTTTTTCAAATTTCATCTGTAGCTTTGGTGTGATGTCTAGATGAATCTATCGATTTAAAAAAAAAAAAAAATTTTAAAAGGTGGCTGCCTGCATCCATCTTGAAATTGGCCTATAAATTGTCAACAATTCCTTTAGTGCACACACCCAATGGGATGCATCTCTCAGTCTTTTTCAACTCTCTTATGTGGCTTTAGGGTGATGTCTAAATGGGAGCTATCTTGTTTTTTCACTTTCGTTAAAAACATGGCCTTCAGCGGCTATCCCAGATTTTGCTATTAAACTCGTGCCCAGAGTTCCAATGTGCTCTATGTGCCTACTGGCACATGGAACTCAGGGGACGAACTGTCTACATGCTAGTTATTTAGTTCAGTCCCTTCTTGGTGAAGTTGAGCTGCAGTGTCATTGACACTTTCATATTGGATATTCTCAGGCCGAATAGGTCTATATATTGGAGAATTCAGTCTCTGTCAAAATATTTTTTGAAGGATCATTTCTTATCAACCTACTCACAATTGATTACTACAGGCTTGCACTACAGTGGAAGTCCCTAACTCGGATAATATACTCTCTATTTTTGTCTTTCCCAAGCAATTTGGGAAAGAAAACTGGTGCAAAAGCACCAAGAAAAAATAAGCCAAAACTGGTTGGAGAGCAACCGGTGCAGACCCAGTACGGGACGCTCTCTCCCAAGTACAACTCCACGACTTCCGTTGCCAGTGCGCATATACGTAGCTAAAGACTCATTCTTTTTGTCGTCCGCCATGTGACGAGATGTTCTGCACGCTTATCATTGTTCATCCAACTCGTTGATTGATGTTTCCTGCTTCATAGTGTATCCGAGTATCCTTTGTATTCTCAGGAACAGTTTATTATTATATTCTCTTACATATTATTATCCATAATGCATTTTATATGTTTTCTCTCGAGTCGCGTGCGAATTTCGTGTGCCATGCGGTTCGGGCTTAAATTATTTTTCACAATTATTGTCAATGTTTAAATTGCTAATTTTTCTAATTGTGTTAGAGTTGGGTGTCAGTGGGGTACCGCTTCTGCAGTTTTTCTTCTCTCCTTTGAGAGTAGTCATCCTGTTGTGTGGTTCCTGGTCGACCGTCTGGGGTCTCATTTTCTGTCACCTTTCTCTCTTCTTTGGGGGTGTTCTGTTCTCTGATTTCACCTTCTTTGCTCCTCTCACCTCTATCATGCCCAGGACAATTCCTTGTGGGCAATGTCTGCTGCAAAAGCATATGGACAATTTACATTCTTCTTGCTCCTCCTGTAATGGGTGTTCGGCCGAGCGGCCATGTGGTCTCTGTGGATCTTGGTCATCCACTTTCTGGGCATCAGTTAACTGTGTCGTTCGTTCTCGTGGCCGTACCTCCCGCTTCCGTGGGAAAGGAGAACGCAGTCGTTCGGGGTGTCCCGAGCCGACCACGTCTGGTGAGAGTTATTCCTCCTCCATGGGGGATGTGCAGTCTTTTCCTGTAGTGGATACTGTGGGAGCCGTTGAGTGTTCTGGTGAAGAGGTGCCTGGTTCTGGGACTACGGTCCCCCTCCAGTCAACATCTGAGGCTGTCACTAGGGTTTTGACTCCTCCTTCGGAGCCGAGCAGGTGTGCTCTCTCCACAATTCCACCAGCCTCAACGACTCCCGACGTATCTGCTACTACTGCTGGTCCGTCTGCTTCGTCGTCAGTTTCAGCCGGCCTCGGCTTTTCCCTGCAGGGGACTGCAGGAATGTCTGGTACTGTAGATGTGGGATATCTGCCTCAGCCTTCCCTGACTTCAACTCGGCGAAGTTGGAAGGGGCTGCCGGCCCGAACCCACCACTGTGGTCTCTACGCCGTCGAGCACCACAGTTGTGCTCCGGGCTTTGGATGTTCTTAGTGGAGACACTATGAACTCCGTGGCATTTCCGTCCACTCATTCTGGCCACACGACTAGTTTTGGGGGACCAACGCCCTTTGTGCAGCCTGGGCCTTCTGCCCCGCAGAGGTCCGCGGTGACTCTCATGAGTTTTCGCTATATTGATCCTCGGGGTACCTCGTACCCCTATACACGTCTGCCTTCAGATGTTTCGGCTGCTGCCCGTCGTCCCGCGTCGGGTGTTTTGGAGGATCGTGACCCTTCACTGGTTAAGAGGGTGAGAGGTGAAGCCACTTTGCCGGTTCGCTCCCCTGTCGAACCGGCCAGTTTGGGCAGTGAGCTTAGGGAGGCCCTCTCCTTACTCAGGTTCTGTCAAAGAGCCTTCCTGTTGCTTCCAGCGAGGCAGCGAGTGGTTTCCAGGCGGCTCCTATAGCGCCGCCTCCCGGGATTGGAAACAGGCCGGTTTCTGATCCCCCTGGTGTCCCGACACCATGGGAGGCGTCGGCTGGTTTGCCCACGATGGGCTAGGTGTCTTCTGACTCTGGGGAGGAGTCCGACATGTTTGATGTCGAGGGCCAGCAGTCTTCGGACTTGGGGGCAGCTCTTGACTTTGTGTTTGGGTTTCTGCCTGATCTCAAACCAGCTAACCAACCGACAGTGTCAGCCAGGCCGCGATCATCGGTTGCGCGCCTACAGCCTATGGAGTAACCTGCTTTTGGGCGCCTTCGACCGTGCCAGTCGGTACAGGTGGTTGAAGCATTTTCAGCCTTGGACTTCAAGCTGAGTTCCAAGGCTCTGAAGGCTCCGTTCTTCACCAGGGTTGACACCTTTTTGCCTCCTGTGCGTTATCGTTCCTACGATTCCGCCAATCCGTCAGTCTGCCAGACTTTGACGATTCTGGATCAGGACTCCACTTCCCTCGGGCTTTCCAAAAGTCTGCCGTCATTCCAATGACGACTCTGGAGTCCACATTGGGCTTATCTAGAGAGATGCTTGGCATGCTTTCTCTCTCAGATCACGTCGTCTCCACTTTAGCTGCTTATCTGCCTCCAGATAAGTTTGACGAGATACAGGCTCCTTTGCGTGTGCTGTCCAATTCACTCATGCATCTTACTCACACGCATGCCTGTAACATGGCTAATCTGGAATTAGTTCGAAGGGACGCTGCACTGGACACAGTACGATCCCTTCCCGAGGAGCAGCGCGCTGCTCTTCGATCTGCTTCTTTGGCAGTTCCGCAACTTTTCCATGGTTCCGTGTCGACGGTCCAGGATGACGTCCTATGCCATTCCAAAGATCAACTGCTGTTTTGTCAGCTTGATCAGGCTTCTAGGGGAGGCAGGGGCCGTTCTAAGCCTAACAAGTACCCTTCTGCTTCCTCTGCGAAGCAAAAGGCTGGTCCTTCTGCCGCCGCTTCTACTTCTTACTCAAAGGGTAAGGGTCGGCAGAATCGAGGGAAGTCTCAGGATTCTTCATTTAGTAGAGGAGGTGGTTTCTCCTGTCGCGGGCCTCGTCGGGGCTCGACATGAAGGTCCTCACCTTGACTCGCCCCAGGTTGGAGGAAGGATAGCAGAGTTCGCAGACCATTGGGCCACCATCACATCCGATCTGTGGATGTTAGATGTTGTTCGGTCCGGGCTGCGAATATCCTTCCGAAGGCACCCCACTCTGTCCAGGGTGCCTCTTCCATCCACAGTTCCATCAGACGTTTTACGTCGGGAACTTTTGTCCACAGAGATTGGCAATCTCCTGGCAAAGGGGTGATCGAGGTCATCAAGAACATTCAGTCAGTGGGTTTCTATTCCCGCCTGTTCTTGGTGCTGAAGAAGGATGGCCAACTCCGACCGGTTATCGATCTGAGTATCCTGAACCAGTCTATCATTGCTCCCAAGTTCAGCATGGAGACTTTCAGGTCGGTCCGCCCTTCAATTCACCAGGGAGATTTCACTGCCAGCATCGACCTGCGAGACGCTTACTTTCACGTTCTGATGCATCGGGCGTCACGGAAGTATCTCAGATTCGCTTTTCTGGGGCGAGTTTACCAGTTCAAGGCCATGCCTTTCGGCCTCAACCTGGCTCCTTGGGCCTTCACCAGACTGATGTCGCATGTGGTAGCGTTCCATCGCACACAGTCCAGGGTGACTACTTTGGCATATCTGGACGATATCCTCCATTCCAATGCTGCCTTACTGGAGTCGGATGTCTCCACTCTGTTGAGCTTGCTCACGTCGCCAGGATTCAGAGTCAACGAGGAGAAGTCGGACCTGGTCTCTTCTCAGTCGTTTTGTCATCTGGGGATGGCTTTCCAAACCCTATTCAATTTGGTAGCGGTTCTCCAGGCCAAGGCTGTGATTCTCTCAGCTTTTGCTCTGACTGTCCCAGTCCATGTCCGCGACAGCTCGGAGTTTTCTCCGGCTGATCGGTCTCTGCGGTTCGGTGACGGATCTCATTCTTCTAGGTTGGCTGCATGTCAGACCTCTCCAACACTTTCTGCTCAGACCGAATGTAGATTCTCTGGATCTGGTGCTTCCGTTTCCGGAATCTCTTTATCCTCACCTTCTTCCCTGGACAGATGTTCAGTGGATTACGCAGAGTGTTCCATTGGACTTACCCACGTCCGATCGCGTTCTGACGGCAGATGCCAGCGATCTTGGATGGGGTGCGACGTTGGATCCTCTCGGTCTTTCCCTCCGCGGGATGTGGGACCAGGATCAAGCAGCTCTACACATCAACCAGAAGGAGCTTCCTGCTCTTCTTCGGAGTTTCAGGCAGTGGATCCCTCACCTGTCGAATCGTCAGGTCCTTCTGCTGTCCGACAGTTCGACAGAGGTTGCTTACATTTGGAACCAGGGTGGCACACACTCGGTTCCGATGTACGAATTGGCTCGGGATCTATTGCTCGCTCAAGATGTCCACGCCGGAGTGGTTGTTCGTCACATTCCCGGTTGTCTGAACGTCCTAGCCGACTCCCTGTCCTGACAGGGCAGGATTATTTCCACCGAGTGGATGCTCCACAGAACAGTGTTCCAGTTGCTTTGTGATCTCTGGGGATGTCCCCACATCGATCTCTTTGCGACTCGTAGGAACCATCAGGTGGACACTTTCGTGTCCCCATGTCCAAATCCTCTGGCTTTTGCCGTGGACGCTCTGTCACTCGATTGGAATGGTCTAGTCGACTACGCCTTCCCGTCGGTTCCGATTCTGCCTCAGGTTCTAGCCAAAATTCGAACCTGCAGTTGTCGAATCATTCTGATCGCTCCCGCTACGTTGCGACCTTCTTTGTCAAGGTCACCCGAGGAGGTTTCACGTTGACCCGACTTCATTGTGCCTTCACGCATATCTTTTGTCAGGTCCTGTCTCCTCCGTAGAGGTTTTTCAAGACGAGCAGTGGAGTGCATTTCTTCTTCAAGGAGGCACTCCACTGGTTTAGCTTATGCAGCTAAATGGAAGGTCTTCTGTCGATGGTGTGCTGATCACTCTGTTGATTATGCCAATCCTTCGATTTCACAGATTGCGGAGTTTCTGGTATATCTGTTTGATTCTCAGGGTCTCCAGCCTTTACCATCAATGGTTACAGGTCCTTGCTTTCAGAGACTTTTTCTTATGTGGGGAAGCGTCGTATCGGCACTAATCCTTACCTCTCCAAGCTTGTTTGGCACTTTTCTTTGAAAAGGCCTCTGACTTTGCAGCTTACCCCACGATGGAATCTTTTGTGGGTGGTGCTTTGCTTGGGGGGGGGGGGGGGGGCACCGTTCGAACCTTTATCCCAGGTGGATATGCATTTTCTCACATATAAGACGGCGTTTCTGATGGCGTTTGCTTCTGCCAGACGGGTTAGTGAGCTTCACGCCCTCTCGGTTGACTGGCCTTTTTTAGGAGCTCTCCCAACAGTGTTACTTTTACCACTGATTGCTCTTTTCTGGCCAAGAATCAGTTACCAGATACTACTCCTCCTCCTATCTGTATCGGGGCTCTTCCTTCTGTTGAGGGTAATCGCCCTTTGCTCTGTCCGGTCCGTGCTATTCACATTTATCTCGATCGGACACGTTTCATACGGAAAGGCAGGAAACGTTTTTTTCTGTTACTTTTTCCTGGTCGACAGAAGATCTCTCCTCAATCCATTTCTCGATGGATTTGTCTTGCTATTCGTATGGCTTACGGTCGTTTAGCAGCTGGCGATTGTATTACCAATCGTATTTCTGCCCACGAGGTGCGTGCATTGTCCACCTCTTGGGCTTATTCTAACTCCGTCAAGTTGTCGGATGTTATGCAGGCAGCCTACTGGAGAAATGCCTCTACTTTCTCCGCCTTCTATCTGCGACAGTTGCAGGAGCAGTCGGAGGACCTTTTTGCCTTGGGTCCTCTTTCTTCTGCTCAGGCTGTTGTTTACCCTAGCCATTAGGCTTCTTGAAGGTCAGTTTCAGCCTTGCGCTGTTACTGCCCTTTTCTGTCTGTGTGTCACACAGGCCCATATGTCTCCTTTCATTGTCTTTTACCAATGATTGCGACGTTCTGGTTGATAAACTTCGGGACCTCTTCCTTCTGCTTCTCGGTTCCAGTGCACTAGGGTTATGTGTGGGTTGGTTATGCGATTCCCTCCAGCCTATTGTCTATTCAGCCTGTAGTAAACAATTGTGAGTAGGTTGATAAGAAATCTAAATTTTATAGTAAATTGCCTTTCTTATACCTACCACAATTTTTTACATGGAGGCCCTCCCGTCTTCATGTACAGGTAAAGAATCCTTCCTCCCCACTGATCACATAACTCTAACGTTGGCAGATTCAAAAATGAGTCTTTAGCTACGTATATGTGCACTGGCAACGGAAGTTGTGGAGTTGTACTTGGGAGAGAGCGTCCCGTACTGGGTCTGCGCCGGTTGCTCTCGACCCAGTTTTGGCTTATTTTTTCTTGGTGCTTTTGTTCCACTTTTCTTTCCCAAATTGCTTGGGAAAGACAAAAATAAAGAGCATATTTTCCGAGTTAGGGACTTCCACTGTAGTGCAAGCCTGTACTAAACAATTGTGGTAGGTATAATAAGAAAGGAAATTTACTATAAAATTTAGATTTTTTTGTCAATTATCAGGAGTTTTCTCTAGAATATGTATGTAAATAACAGGTCAACTTTGTACTGAATGTATGGTAAATGGTTTGGTATTTGAATGTTATATTCAAATAACAGGGTTCTACTGATCAACCGATGATATTATAGGCCCATGGACCGATTATTCAGTCATAATTGGCCGATTCCGATACTGATTCCGATTATTAATTGTGTACCCATGGTTAGGGCTGCCATGACTATTCGATTGAGTCAACTTACCGTTGGAAGGTGCTATAGTCGACTATTATTATTATTAGCCGAGTACATCATACCACTGAATGATGATATTGGTCCGCGAGGGGCACATAACATTTCGCGGTACCTGTTATCCTTCGTATTCATTGTTCCTATCACGAAAATAAGCAGTAATTTTGACTTTACCCTTGCATGTTATCTCATGAAATGGACGTTGTCATACCTAAACTTCATACTGGATCAAGCTAATGTGAACAAATTGTTAATAATCCATGTTAATTGTTGCCATTTTAAATCTAATAATTCTGTTATCGATGTGGAATTTATTGACACTAAAAATTCCAAACTTGGAAGTGTTTGCATCCTTTGACACCAAATTGATTACGTCGGTGAGGAATTCCCAGTGAACCCTACTATTTTTAGTCGAGTTTTGACGAAGTCAAACTCGACTTATAGTTTGATGAAGTGGCGGGCGGGCGTAAAGAATTGGTTTCCGGGCAATAACTTTAGTTCTATTTGATGCACCTTTACCAAAATTATGTCAGAGGTTACCCTATAGGAAAGGAAGACACCCTTTCAGAATCTCGCACCCCAAGGTCAAGGTCACTGTTACTATAAATTGAATATTTTGTGACAAATTGGTTTCCGGGCAATAACTTTAGTTCTATTTGACGCACATTTACCAAACTTATACCTATAGGTTACCCTATAGGAAGGGAAGACACCTATTGATTTCGGAAGTCTTGGACTCCAAGGTCAAGGTCACTGTTACTATAAATAGAATATTTTATGACAAATTGGTTTCCAGGCAATAACTTTAGTTCTATTTGACGCACCTTTACCAAACTTATACCAGAGGGTTACCCTATAGGAAGGGAAGACACCTATTGATTTTGGGAGTCTGGGACTCCAAGGTCACTGTTACTATAAATAGAATATTTTGTGACAAATTGGTTTCCGGGCAATAACTTTTGTTCTATTCCGTGTATCTTCACCAAACTTATACCACAGGTTACCCTATAGGAAGGGAAGACACCTATCGATTTCGGAGTCTGGGGCCCCAAGGACAAGGTCACTGTTACTATCAATAGAATATTTTGTGACAAATTGGTTCCGCGCAATAACTTTAGTTCTACTTGACGCACCTTTACCAAACTTATACCAGAGGTTACCTTATAGGAAGGGAAGACACCTATTGATTTCGGAGTCTGGGACTCCAAAGTCAAGGTCACTGTTACTATAAATAGCTTATTTCTTCAGAATTTAATGTCAAAACTCGACTTCTGGATCTGTGATCCTCTTGCTGGATTTTCCTGAACATACCTAGTCCACAGGTACTCGACACAAGCTGAGAAATCGAAAGAAAAATGATATCTGATAGCATTTTTGAGTCGATGCTGACGTGCCCCCATAATGGTATATTTACAGACCAGGGGAAATAAAAACATTTAAGTTGATTTAACTGATCATTATGATGATGTGGTGTCACTCACTTGGTGGGCGGAGCTTACTTTGATGGATGCACATGTTGTCTGCTTTCTTTTTAGCTCACCTGACTTTCAGTCAGGAGAGCTATAGTGATCACTCACCGTCCGTCGTCCGGCGTCGTCCGTGAACATGGTGTTTGCGTCTTCTCCTCCCAAACCGCTGAACCAATTTAATTGATATTTGAGATAATAGTTTGTTATGACATCGCAATTTGATATTGTTCAGATCAAGTTGCCTCCCCCGTGAGTAGGGCCACACCCAAAAAGTGTGCTGAAATCTTAAAAAATCTTCTTCTCATGAACCAGCAGTAGCAGAGACTTGATATTTGTTGTGCAGCTTCCTTTTGAGGTGTAGACTCAGATTTGTTCAAGAGAAGTTTGTGGGGCTATACTTGGCGTCGTTATGGGAGGGGCAAAATTTTTGGCCCCGCCCAAAATTTCTATATTTTTATACTGTACCAATGACCCAGACATAGCTGGTGCTAACTCTTAAAATATAGGGCCAAACACAAATTTTGCCCCCCAATCCCCAAAATTTGCATCTAAAACCAAAGAAAACATGTCCTGAATGGCCCTCCACACTTCACCTCTACTGTGCATGCGCAGTGTCAAGGACGTTCCGAAATTGGCGCCATTAATCATTCTAAGTTTGGCCCTTCATCAGTTAACATCTGACTGATCTTTGTGCTTGTAAATCTCAGTTTAAATGATGCCAGACACATAAATATTAGTGAAATGGTGATTCTAAGGAGGATAGAGAAGGAGGAGAGGAAAAATGTGTGACTGAATGTTATCAGGGCTGTAACTTAAAATTTTTTAATGAAATTATGTTAAGTTACCTATTTTCGGGGCAGCAGCCATTTTGTTGTCATTCTGGTTATTTAGTTACACTGATTTTTCAGTGTTTTCCTCTCTCCCTTTCCTTTTAGTCCCCTCTTGCTATTCTCCCATGCTTTTGGCATAGTTTCTGTAATTTTTATTACTAAAATTTCTTGGGAGTTTTAGCTGAATAACAGAATGAATTCTGTTCTTTCCCCATGTTTACGTCTTCACCTACGGGTGGTTAGGCGTTGTGTTCTGCATCTACCATCTGATGTTCTGCAGTTTCTTCCCTGGAAGTCTCTGTTTTGCATCAGATAGTGTATTTTTGGTAACTGATTCCGGGCCTGGGTGCCTGGAGTCTTATTTTAGTGTTTTTACACTCATTGTTTACATTTACAACAGCTGTGTGAGGGGGGGGATTTCTTGAAAATAATATCTTGATGTTATTTTAATCATAACTAGATACATTATTATTGTTCGTAAGTGTTGAATAAATTGTTTAAAATATTTTTAAAATTTTTGTCCACACTTAGGCTTGGGATCCATTGGGGCTCAATGTTACTTTTCAGAAACTTGGGCTGTTCTGAAAAAATATTTTTTCAAAATATTTTGATTTCAATTATTTTTTCTATATTAATGGATCATATTATTATTATGTATTTTGATTGCCAGGGGTTGGTGCGAGTACCAGGACTTTGTTTTCTTTTCACATTGAAAGGATTTTGATCAATTGTAATAAGAGGAAGTCTTCCTCTGACTTTTATAATTATTCTATATGTGGTCAGTGTACTCGCATTAACTCCTGTTCTGTATCGTATGATTTCGATGACAACATGGGAAGCGTATGTCACGGTATGTTAGTGGGGAATTGGACACTCCGGTCCTTTCCCCGCAGGGTCACTCTACTTTATCAATTTCTATTTCAGACGATCAAGATTAGGGTGATGTATCTGTGATGTCTTCCAACAGTGTGCCTCCGTCGTCACAATTAATGAAGGGCTAGCGGAAAAGTGCTCATGTAAATACGCCAGTTGCCTAAGAGGACCCTAGTAGGTTCGACGGCCTTTGACGTCCGCTAGCTCGCCCGGTGTAGCGTCCATTCATCGAATGGTTCGGCAGCCGGGTTCGTCCGTTGCGGTCTAGAAGGAGTTTTGGGGTGATGCGAGCACTATAAATCAACCAATGCACACCCAGTGACGGCAGATTAGAGGGAGAACGGAGGAAGCCTTTTAGTCCGGTTCATAGCTCGTTCTGGTCCATCCGGACAGCGAGCGAGAGAGGCCCCTCTCTCGTACAACAACATCTGGCCCCAGATGTTGTGGTACAAAATGTTTCGCATTCGGAGCATACGTCCGTCGCTCGGGACGCTCCGACATATATGCAGTCCGGAGTAGACTGTCAATAAGGCTTCCTCATTCTCATGGTAGTGCACACGACCGCTCTTGGCTACGTGACCTCGGATATCCAGTCAGCTTCGCCAGTCAGAGAATCATCGGCGACCAGGTCACACCATCCGGTAGCCAGGGACATGAGGCCTGCAGACTCCGGACTTTCGCATAGGAAAGTGTGCGGGAGTCAACGTACACGGAGCTTCCGGCGGCAATGCATCGTAAGACCGCTACTGCACAGGCCTCGGGAACGGACATGCTTTCCTAAATAGCACAGCTTATCGCAGCATCCCAGCATCAACTGAATCTGTCGCATATTTTTTATCCGACGATGCTGGGTCGGGACGCTCCGCGGAAGCGGGTACGGACGTCCGAAAATTTCATCCGGTCCGACGGGATACCGAAAGGGATTCGGAGGATTTCGAGCTTTCCCTTTCGGAACAACATATGCTGTTGTGTATGTCATCTGACTTGATCTTCTACAGCTTCTTTCGTCGCACCAGAATGCTGCGATGCCGGATAAGAAACTGATAGCGTCGGTGGACTTAGAAATTTTTGGTTCGGTTCAGGGACATCGTCCCTCAGTTCCGACATAGTCCAATAATGTCACACAAACTTTTGAATTATTGAACGACGCTATATATATTATTATTATATGCTTGCTATTACCAAGCATTTCTGGTTTCTTGTTCGCAAAGTTACGGAGATGTCTTTCAAAAGTGTGCCTCTGTCGTCATAGTTAATGAAGAGCTAGCGGCAATAAGTGCTCATGGAATATGTCTATCGCCTAAGAGGTCCCTTGTAGGATCGACGGAGTGACATTCGCTAGTTCACCCGGTGTAGCGTACATTCATCGAATGGTTCGGCTGCCGGGTTCGTCCGTTGCGGTCTAGGAAGGAGATTTGGGTGATGCGAGCACTATAATTACTTTAGTACTCACCCAGTGACGGCGGATTGAGGACAGATCGGAGGAAGCCTGTTAGTCCGTTTCCTGGCTTGTCCAGGTCCGTCCGGGCTGTGAGCGAGAGAGGTCCCTCTCTCGTCCAACAACATAGGGGACCGCATGTTGTGGTTCAGATATTTTACATTCGGAGCATATGTCTGTCGGTCGGGACGCTCCGTTATATTGACAGTCCGAGAGACTGTCGATAATGCTTCCTCATCCTCACAGCAGGGCACACGACCGCACATTGGCTGCGTGACCTCGAGTATCCGATCAGTTTCGTCATTCAGTGATATCCACGGCGAATAGGTCACGCCATCCGGTAGCCAAGGGACACGAGGCCTATACACTCCGTTCGCTCGCATATTAGTAGTATGCACGGGGTAACGATCACGGAGCTTCTAGCGGCAATGCATTGTAGGGCCGCTTCTCCACAGGCCTCAGTGACGGACGTGCTATCCGAGTTAGCACAGTTTTTTCGCAGCATCCCAGCAATCGACAGTTTCTTAGTCGAATCAGGAATTATCTGACGGCGCTGGGTCGGTGGGGTCCGCGGTTGCATCAGGTACGGACGACCGAACGCTTTATAGGGTCCGACAGGATGGCGAAAGGGATTCGAAAGATTTCGAGTTTTCCCTTTCGTAGCATCGAAAGCTGCCATTCATATCTTCTGGCATTATCTTCCAGTGATTGTTATTTCGGACTACATTGCTGCGATGATGTTGGATAAGAGACTTATAGCGTCATTGGACACGGAATTTTGGATTGGTTCAGGGACATTGTCCCTGACTTACCGACACAGTCTAATATTGTCATTAGAACATGTGTATTCTTTATCGACGCTATATATGCATATAAGCCTGCTACCAAGCATGATAGTTTAGTTTCTTGTCCGCAATGCTCATTTCTGCCTTTTTATCATTTATACGAATAATTTATTTTGGCAGAGCAGGGCATACCGAGAGTTCATATGCGTCTAGACGGCGTGGTTAAAGACTGGAAATATTCTTTTTCGCCGTCTATGTCTTTTCCAACCACAATGTTGGAAACGACAATGATGTCTAGTAGACTTAACTTAGACGCTTTATCATACGTAATCCACCTTACTGAGGCGTTATCATTACATCTTCAAGAAAAGAATTACGGGATATTATCCTCAATGTGATTTCTTTTGAGGGCAGTAGTTTGTTCACGTATAACTCCGCCCTTCAGTGGCTGATTGGAGTTGGTTAGACGTGACGCAGCCCTAGCTTCATCCACGTGCGTGGATAGTAAGGTGAAGAACTCTCTCACAGTCGCTTCGTTCTCGGAGAAGCTTCTCTTCGACGGCAACTTTTCAGCAATCCATGAATTGCTCGATTTACACGTTCTCTTGTCTATCTAGTGTTGCAAGAGATTCAGACTGGGGCAAACATTCGGTGGTTGACTCAGAGAGTGCCACTGCAGTTGCCGGATCCGAGTGTTATAATTATGACGGTTGCCAGTCAAACAGGTTGGGATATAATATTGATCCCAACGGATTCGAAGTGCCAGGGTCTTTGGGTTCCGCAGTCTCTAAGCAAGCACTTATCTTCCGCGGAATAATGTTTTTTAGGCTTGCTTTATATCATTGGATGAACATTATTCAGAAACGCATGTCCAAATCCTGTCCGTTAATTCGACAGTAGTGGCGTATCTCCGGAACCAGGGAGGCACTCATTCGTTTCCGTTATTCAATTTAATGGAAAGAATCCTTCTGTTTGTTATAGTACATCAAGTTCTGTTTCGGTCCGTCATATTTCGGGTCGTCTGATTGTTTTCCCGGACTCCCGTTCACTTATGAGTCGCTTGTTGCCGTCAGAATGGACTCTCAACAAACAAGTATTCAATCAGATTTGCTATCAATGGGAGCGCCCAATGATAATTTATTTACGACACAGCTTGCTAATCAATTGCAGACGTATGTGTTTGCTTGTCCGGATCTCTGAGCTAATGTTGTTAACGCTCTATTGATCTAATAGGACGGAATGATAGGATATGCGTATCCTCCAGCGCTGTTGTTTCAGCAGGTATTGCTAAGATAAACAACCACAATACATTTCTGTTGATAGCATCTCTGTCTTCACAGAGACCGTGGGTAAATTTACTCTGATGTCTACTGTGGGACTTAACGCGAAATCTTCCCTAATGAGAGGATCTTTTTTCGCTGGGTAAAATCGTGTCATTTTTATCACAACCCGCAAGGTCGCAACCTTCACGTATTCCGTTGTGTGGTCCGTATTGCATTGTAAGCATTGTACTGGACGAGCTTTGGACGCGATTTCTTACTATAGGAAATCCTCTTCTTCGCTATTCTATGCGGCTAAAGTGGAGGCTCTTCCGTCGTTGGTGTAGGGATCACTATGTTCATATTGTTAATCCCTCCATACTACTCATTGCAACTTTTTAGTATACTTGTTTGACAAGATCTACTGCAGCCTGTTATTATTAAGGTTATAGGTTTATGTTACCTCATACCTATGCACTCTATGATAGTTTACAATTGAGTCTTATGTCTCTTTATCTAAGTCAGTAACTTTTTGATAAATAGACTTAGAATCATTAGATTAAATTCCTATATGGAATTTAACTTCGGTTCTTATTTAGCTAAGTAATCATTTGAGCCTCTGGAAACAGAAGTTTTCAAATTCTGACCTTTTAGACAGTAATTCTGTTGGCTTCTCTTTTACTGAAGAGTCAGTGAGTTTCATGCACTATCGGTGGATGATTTTCACTTTCGTAGTTTCGGAATCACTACTTCCTTTACTATTTAGGTTGGATTTTTGCATTAGAGTTAGGCTCCTAATATCCGGAACCTATTGTTATTAAGGTCCTTCCGTCTTCGTACGGGCATAGGCCTTTACTCTGTCCGGTTAGAGTTTATGTATTTATAAACAGATATCTGTTTATTACTACGGGCGTAAAACTTCTTCTGTCTTTGATGCCTATTAGAAGGACGTTACGCTCCATTCTATTGCTAATGGATTCAATTAACTATCGATACTGCTTATGGTATATCTTTGACTCAGCAGTTGTGTTTGAGATTTCGGCTCATGAAGTAAGAGTTCTTCTACATCTTGGGCTTACATTTATAGTGTCGCTATTATAGATTTTTGAAGGCGGCTCATTGCGCTCAGCCATCCACATTCATGAATTTTTTATCTCAGAAATATTGAGTCCATTTCTGGAGGCCTCTACTGTTAGGTCTATTATCTACTGCTCAGAATGTCATTCACTTAACAGTTGCTACTATAGCTAGGTAGGCTGTCTGTTTCGGCAGTGACTCCGTTCTGCTGCCCTCTTCGCTCTGGGCTATTTGACCCAGGGCAAGAAAAAGGGGGGGGGGGGGGGGGGTGTTCCCTTGGGTCACCTGCTTTACTATGAAAACAAGGGGATACCTCCTCCGGAGTTAGTCATTCTGAGCTGTTATTGGGGTGGTTGTTTAGTGAGAAGTTTATGTTTTAAAAATTCATTCAAGTCTTAGTTTTTAAAGTATAGCTTTTGAATGTAGCACGTGTCAACGGACATGATTATGCAATCCTCAGACACTTTTAAGGAGTATAAAGAGTCTCTATTCTCTAGACTTACTTTATTTATTGGCTTACTTTAAAAATTATTAGTATAAGGATTATACTAGATATTAATAGAGTACATGGATGTATGATGCTCAATTTTGGAAGGTGTTGTATCTTTCTAATTTATCATAAGTAAGAAAGATACATGTAAGGCCTATTACTTCTTTTTCCCTAGAGGGGATGACTCTATTTTATATTATTGAGCGTATTCCATCTTGCTCTATGTCCTTGGCCCTCCAGCCTTTTTACTATTCAGCTATGTCTGGGTCATTGGTACAGTATAAAAATGTTAAAAAATTTATAGTAATTTATATATTTTTTATACTTACCAATGACCCAGACGGGGATGGCCCTCCCAGGAGTTGGGAACTCTTACCTCCCCGCTGAGTACATAGCGCTTACCAGGCACTGGTTATTAGAATGATTAATGGCGCCAATTTCGGAACGTCCTTGACACTGCGCATGCGCAGTAGAGGTGAAGTGTGGAGGGCCATTCAGGACATGTTTTCTTTGGTTTTAGATGCAAATTTTGGGGATTGGGGGGCAAAATTTGTGTTTGGCCCTATATTTTAAGAGTTAGCACCAGCTTTGTCTGGGTCATTGGTAAGTATAAAAATATATAAATTACTATAAATTTTTTAACTTTCCAAACCGAGAGGCTGATTTGAACCAAATTTTATGTGAGGGCTTATTGGGTCATAAGTACCTAATTTATGCTGATTTTTTTTTTCCCGTATCCCCATGGGAACCGCAGGAGCTAAAAATAGAAAAAAATTAAAACGCCCATATCTCCAAAACTGCACGGCACCGAGAATTTTTATTTGGTGTGAAGCTTCCTTAGGACCAACAGAAAGAATTGGTAAAAACAATTTGCCATCGGTTTTATCATAGGGTACAGTTTCGGGACTTTGAAAAAGTGCTGAGTCAGCACTTTTTAACACTGTAGGCAATGGGGAAAACATTAAAAAATCTTCTTCTCCAGATCCAGCAGGCAGAATCTTTTGATATTTGGTATGCAACATTGTAGGGTGGATCTGAATCAAGTTTGTTCAAATCGGCCCCCTGGGTTCATATTTGGGGTCAGTATAGGAGCCCGATTTCGAACTTAGTGCATTTCAGACAAATTTCTTAAAAAATCTTCTCCAGATCCAGCAGGCAGAATCTTTTGATATTTCGTATGCAACATTGTGGGGTGGATCTGATTCAAGTTTGTTCAAATCGGCCCCCTGGGTTTATATTTGGGCTCAGTATAGGAGCCCAAATTTGAACTTAGTGCATTTCAGGCAAATTTCTTTGAAAATCTTCTTCTCCAGATCCAGCAGGCAGAATCTTTTGATATTTGGTATGCAACATTGTGGGGTGGATCTGATTCAAGTTTGTTCAAATCGGCCCCTTGGGTTTATATTTGGGCTCAGTATAGGAGCCCAAATTTGAACTTAGTGCATTTCAGGCAAATTTCTTTGAAAATCTTCTTCTCAAGATCCAGCAGGCAGAATCTTTTGATATTAGGTAGGCAACATTGTGGGGTGGATCTGATTCAAGTTTGTTCAAATCGGCTCCCTGGGTTTATATTTGGGCTCAGTATAGGAGCCCAAATTTGAACTTAGTGCTTTTCAGGCAAATTTCTTAAAAAATCTTCTTCTCCAGATCCAGCAGGCAGAATCTTTTGATATTTGGTATGCAACATTGTGGGGTGGATCTGATTCTATTTTGTTCAAATCGGCTCCCTAGATTCATATTTGGGCTCACTATAGAAGCTCGAATTCGAACTTAGTGCATTTCAGGCAAATTTCTTCAAAAGTCGTCTTCTCCAGATCCAGCAGGCAGAATCTTTTGATATTTGGTATGCAACATTGTGGGGTGGATCTGATTCCAGTTTGTTCAAATCGGGTACCTGGATTCATATTTGGGCTCACTATAGAAGCCCAAATTCGAACTTAGTGCATTTCAGGTAAATTTCTTCAAAAATCTTCTCCAGATCCAGCAGGCAGAATCTTGTGATATTTGGTATGCAACATTGTGGGGTGGATCTGATTCAAGTTTGTTCAAATCGGCCCCCTGGGTTTATATTTGGGCTCAGTATAGGAGCCCAAATTTGAACTTAGTGCATTTCAGGCAAATTTTTTTTAAAATCATCTTCTCAAGATCCAGCAGGCAGAATCTTGTGATATTTGGTATGCAGCATCCTTAGGGGGTGAGATTCAAGTTTGTTCAAGCCATGTCCCTAGGTCCATATTTGGGCTCACTGTGGGAGCTTGAATTGTAACTTTGTTCGAAACGAGGAATTTTCTTTAAAAATCTTCTTCTTCAGATCCAGCAGTCGGAATGGTTTGATATGTGGTGAGTAGCATGCTTGGGGGGGGGGGGGGGGGGGGGGGGGGGATTCAAGTGTGTTAAAGCCAAGTCCATGGGTCCATATTTGGGCTGTAGGAGCCCAAATTATAACTTAGTCAATATGAGGAATTTTTCTTTAAAAATCTTCTTCTTCAGATTCAGCAGTTGGAATGTTTTGATATTTGGCATGGAGCGACCTTAGGGGGCTGAGATTCAAGTTTGTTCAAGCCAAGTCCCTTGGTTCATATTTGGGCTCACTATGGGAGCCTGAATGACAACTTAGTTCAAAATGAGGAATTTTCTTTAAAAATCTTCAGATCCAGCAGATGAATGCTTTTGATATTTTTTATGCAGCATCCGTAGGGGGGTAAGATTCAAGTTTGTTCAAGCCATGTCCCTAGGTCCATATTTGGGCTGATTGTGGGAGCTCGAATTGTAACTTGGTTCAAAATGAGGAATTTTCTTTAAAAATCTTCTTCTTCAGATCCAGCAGTCGGAATGTTTTGATATCTGGTGTGCAGAATCCTTAGGGGTGTGAGATTCAGGTTTGTTAAAGCCAAGTCCCTGGGTTCATATATGGGCTCCCTGTGGGAGCCTGAATTATGACTTAGTTCAATATGAGGAATATTCTTTAAAAATCTTTTTTTAGATCCACTGGTCAGAATATTTGGATATTTGGTTTCAGCTTTTCTTAGGAGGAGCAGATGCAACTTGTGGAAATCAATTCTCTGGGTTGATATTTAGGCTACCATGTCAGGTGAGCGCCCTCAGGCCCCCTGGGGCCTCTTGTTTCAATTCTCCATTGAAAATTCTGATATTGATACTTTTGATCACTTTTGTTATTGTAGCGAGACCGAATGAGATAGAGTCGGATCGGCACACAAATATAACATATTTGTGTGTCGATCCGACTCTATCTCCTCCTATTATCATGTCGAAACATACTGTGATGGTAATATCGTCAAGTTATCTCCTGTCGCAACTGTGAAGAAGGGATCTACTCGAGTCGACTCGTATCTGCACCGTGCTGAATGAAACACGGTAACTTGTGACATTATGACTCATAGCTTATCAGTCGAGGAAATTCTTTGTCGTTCCTAACTGGTTTTTGCAATCTCCAATGCACTGATGTCACTGTGACATTATGTTGGACGTGGTCAGAGGCGTGGTCAATGCCATGTTGTCAGTTTTAGTTGAGTTATTACCTGTTGCAAATTGAAAATTTGTTATGCAGAGAATGAAAGACAGCGTCGTAGGTGTGTCCAATGTCAATCAGAGTGACGTCATCAAGTTTCAACTGTGTCAGTGTGACTGTCATAGAGTGTGTGGGAAATTCCATTTTGAATCTGGAATATGCTGTGAATTATCGTGATTTCTTGTGTGCAAATGGATTACAATAATATTCTCTTATGATTTGATAATTCGCTGGGAAAATTAACTTCTCGAAATCTATTTGAACCTGAAACTTACGTGCACGGTTTTATTGGTTTTGTACAAATCTCAGTCTTTACACAGTACTTTTTCTTGAAAATGTGGCGGCCAAAACGGAAAGTGAAAATTCCACGAAATGAGAAACAAAATGTCATGGTGAGATTTCTTAAATTTCTTTATGGACAAAATCAGTGCATGATAATATTACATCTGGAAATAGACGTGTTGACTTACAACTTACAAGACGCGCTTTTTGGGGGGCACGATACATCAGGAAATGGACGTGAAATGATAGTAACTACATGTATCGTTCATATGTAGCGCGCCCCGCAAAAAGTGCGCCCCTACGTCCCAAAAGCAGCAAGCAACTAAATGCACACCTGGGTTTTTCAAAATCGAAGGACCATACCAGTAAGCAAAGTTGAGTTTACCGATAGTTTATAATAAAAAGAAATTGTGGTTCGATTGCAAAAGTTAAACAAATGTATGATATAATTTTTTTACCGTCCTGTCCCCGTTTTTCTCTAATTCCGTGTACTGGATCAGGGCAAGTACAAATCAGGTCTGGGCTAGTAATTTTTGAAGCGACTAGACCGACATGTCGGGTGCATAAAAACGTTAATGTCGAACCCTGGTATTAGTGTTGTTTAATAATAGAGTTATTATGACTAGGTGTCACTTTATCAGGACATTTGCCGGGATAGAGTTATTGGTTGGTGTCTGTGTCGTTTCCCTTTCTCATCACATCTCTGTGCCGTTTCACAAAACATGCGTGCGTGACGTAAATTGCAGCCAGCTCTGGACATTATTCCAATAGACCAGCATTTTGTTATTTTGCTGATAAATCCATCGAAACAGTGGGTAGTAAATCTATTGGAGCTGTCAGTTGGTAGTATAATAGTACTCTGCTGATTTCTTGCTATCAGGAGGCACTTTGCGAAGTTCCCGTCCATGATTTATGACTTGTGTTCGAAAAAAATGACTATCGGTGAGAACCGATATTTTTCTGGTAGTGCCAATTCGATTCCGATACCCTATAATCAGCCGACTCAGTTAACTGTTTGATCACTACAGGGTTCATGGTTCATATGCAGGTCTGAAATTATTGAAACAGTATGAAAATTTATATTAGTCTGGAAATGGTCTTGAAAGTTATGAAAGAATGGGCATTAACTCCTTGCAGATATGTTGGCAGATATTCCTGCCCCAAACAGGGAATCTCTTGCCACTATTTATTTATTATACGCCCGTTTGAAAAACGGGAAGTATTATAGTATGGCGTTGTCCGTCCGTCCGTCCGTTTGGTTTCCGAACAATAACTTTAGTATTTGTTTTCTGATCGGCTCCAAATGTGATATGTGGTTTAATCACAACAAAATACAGGTCAAGTTCGAATATGGGGTCGGTCCGAACATTTTTCGCCTGAATTATGGCCCCAGTTGGACTTAGAATTCGTCAAATATTTGGTTTCCAGATGATAACTTTAGTATTTGTTTTCCCATCGGCTCCAAATGTGGTATGTGGTTTAATCACAACAAAATACAGGTCAAGTTCGAATATGGGGTCGGTCCGAACATTTTTCGCCTGAATTATGGCCCCAGTTGGACTTAGAATTCGTCAAATATTTGGTTTCCGGATGATAACTTTAGTATTTGTTTTCCGATCAGCTCCAAATTTGGTATGTGGTTTAATCACAACAAAATACAGATCAAGTTCGAATATGGGGTCGGTCCGGACATTTTTCGCCTGAATTATGGCCCCTGTTGGACTTAGAATTCGTCAAATATTTGGTTTCCGGATGATAACTTTAGTATTTGTTTTCCGATCGGCTCCAAATTTGGTATGTGGTTTAATCACAACAAAATACAGATCAAGTTCGAATATGGGGTCGGTCCGAACATTTTTCGCCTGAATTATGGCCCCTGTTGGACTTAGAATTCGTCAAATATTTGGTTTCCGGATGATAACTTTTGTATTTGTTTTCTGATCGGCTCCAAATTTGGTATGTGGTTTAATCACAACAAAATACAGGTCAAGTTCAAATATGGGGTCGGTCTGAACAATTTTTGCCTGAATTATGGCCCCTGTTGGACTTAGAATTCGTCAAATATTTGGTTTCCGGATGATAACTTTAGTATTTGTTTTCCGATCAGCTCCAGACTTGGTATGTGGTTTAATCACAACAAAATACAGGTCAAGTTTGAATATGGGGTCGGTCTGAACAATTTTTGCCTGAATTATGGCCCCTGTTGGACTTAGAATTCTTCGTCAAATATTTGGTTTCCGGATGATAACTTTAGTATTTGTTTTTCGATTGGCTTCAAACTTGTTAGTCTTTTTCTCAAATGACTGAAAAATTTAGTCATTTCACAAAATCACTGATTTCAAAGTCTGACCGTAACATATATATATATGCCAGTATAAATTTCTCGCACTCTAAAAAAATTGCAAATTTGTTAAAATGGTACAATTTGAACAGTTCACGGGCGTATGATGCAATGCCCAGCGGTGCTCTTGTTGGTGTTTTAAGGTCACATATTTCTGCACAATGGCTAATCATGACCATGACAGTTTTACTGGTGGAGGAAGCCGGAGTACCCAGAGAGAACCACCGAGCAGTGGCTAACAACTGTCAGCTCCCCAACATACTAACTCCACATAAGCAGGGTTAGCATTGGTTGAAGACAGGTGCAGATTGACGTGCAGTATGCCTTAGTACACAACACCACCATGCGGGCAATGGGGGGTGAAGTGTCTTGCCCAAGGACACAACGCAGTTGCCATAGGTGGTATTCGAACCGAGAACCTCTTGGCTTGTAGCCTGCACCTCTACCTACTGAGCCATCGTGCCCCCCCCATTCTAACTTTTAGGCAATTTAATTCTAAACATAATCTTTTGGAAATCTGAGGTATCAACCAAGAAATTCAGTAAGTTTAAATGTCATCATATTGCACAGATAACTTGACAATATGTGAGTTGATAAACTGGTTCTTGCACCTTCAATATCTTCTAAAACATATAGGTGGTTTCAATTGCAAATAAGACTGTTCCCCTTCACCGCAGGGAGACATATTGTTTTACCCTGAATTCTTCTCCTTCTCGTTGTTCTTCTCATATAACCGTGTCCGGGTCAGAACTTTTTTTTGCGGCCGCTCATATGAGCAGGCCGTATTATGGTATAGCAATGTTCGTCTGTCTGTCTGTCGGTCGGTCTGTCTGTCTGTCTGTCTGTCCGTCCGTCCATCCGTTAGCTTTTGTTTGTCCATGCGATAACTTGAAAACAATAGATCCAACAGATACTGGTTTTTTTTATGGTTGATTAGTCATGACTACAGGATGGTTCCTTTCGATAACCAGCATTCTGGCATATCCAGTATGGCCACCACAGCAGCCATCTTGGATTTTGGGGGACTTTTGATTGTCAACGCGATAACTTGAAAACTATAAATCCAACAGATGCTGCTTTTTTATGGTTGATTAATCATGACTAGAGGAAGGTTCCCTTCGATATCCAGCATTGTGGCATGTCCAATATGGCCGCCATGGCAGCCATCTTAGATTTTCAGGGACTTTTGATTGTCCATTTGATAATCCAACAGATAGTGTTTTTTTATACGGCCGCTCATATGAGTGGGCCGAATTATGGTATAGCAATGTCCATCACTCTGTCTGTCTGTCCGTCCGTTAACTTTTGTTTGACCACTCGATAACTTGAAAACAATACATCCAACAGATACTGTTTCTTTTTGGTTGATTGGTCATGACTGGAGGATGGTTCCTTTCGATAACCAGCATTCTGGCATATCCAATATGGCCACCATGGCAGCCATCTTGGATTTTCTGGGACTTTTGATTGCCCACGTGATAACTTGAAAACTATGGATCCAACAGATGCTGCTTTTTTGTTGTTGATTAAGCATGACTAGAGGATGATTCCTTTCGATAACCAACATTCTGGCATATCCAGTATGGCCGCAATCTTGCATTTTCAGGGACTTTTGTTTGTCCATGTGATAATCCAACAGATACTGTTTTTTATGGTTAATTAGTCATGACTAGAGGATGGTTCCTTTCGATTACCAGCATCAATGTTCATCCGTTTGTCCATCCGTCCGTTTGTCCGTCCATATGTCCGCGAACATTTGGGGTTTAGGGGCTATTATTACTAGGGGCTACCTCCAAATTAGGTTAGGGTTAGGAGTGGGGTGGGTTTAGGGGTAGCCCCCATGGCCGCCATCTTGGATTTTCAGGGACTTTTGATTGTCCACGCGATAACTTGAGAACTATCGATCCAACAGATACTGCTTTTTTATGGTTGATTAATCGGGACTTGAGGATGGTTCCTTTCGATAATCAGCATTCTGGCATGTCCAATTTGGCCGCCATGGCAACCATCTAAGAGTTTTGGTGACTTCTGGTTCTCCACGCAATAACTTGAAAACAATATATTCAACTTTAATGGGTCATAAGCCAGGAATGTACAATTATTTTTGAAGGAATTATTGACCTTTTGTTCAACTAAAAATTTCACAAGTGCAATTTCTTCATAGGCGGCCGTATATTGACCACCACTTTGCAGTGCACTTATCTTTTGACCTAGGCTTATGATATTTAACATGTGGGTGTATCACCATGAGACAGTGTGTCACGTACCATCATGACCCACATATGACCTTGACCTTTGTCAAATTACTGAATTTTTGGCAAGTAAGCTTGTCCGGGCAAGAACTTATTTACCTTTTCACCTTGGCTTATGATATTAGGCATGTTGATGTATCTCCATGAGACGATGTGTCACGTACTATCATGACTTACATATGACCTTGACCTTTGACCTCAAGGTCAAATTATTGATTTTTTTAAAATATCTTTTGACCTAGGCTTATATTTGGCATGTGGGTGTATCACCATGCGACGATGAACCATCATGACACTGACCTTTGACCTCGACCAACATATCACCTTGACCTTTGACCTCAAGGTCAAATAGTTGATTCCTTTTTATCTTTTGACCTAGGCTTATGATATTTGGCATGTGGGTGTATCACCATGAGACGATGTGTTGTGTACTATTCATGACCCACATATGACCTTGATCTGTGACCTCATGATCAAATTATTGATTTTTTAAATCTTTTCACCTAGGCTTATGATATTTTGCATGTGGGTGTATCACCATGAGACGATGTAAATTATTGATTTTTTTTTTTTTTTTTTATCTTTTGACCAAGGCTTATGATACTTGGCATGTGGGTGTATCACCATGAGACGATGTGTCGCATACTATCATGACCCACATATGACCTTGATCTTTGACCTCACGGTCAAATTATTGATTTTTAGCTCAACTTTGGCGAAGCCAAATTTGAGCTTATGCCATGGCCCGTCGTCCACCTCGCCGTCTGTCCGTCAACAATTGATTCGGCTCGGGCTAGAGGCCGTATTTATGAACCGATCTTTACAAAACTTCTTGGGTACCTTTGTTATGACCGTGGGACGAGAACGAGTCTTTTTGGGTGCGGTTCAAAATTCAAGATGGCTGCCAGCCACCATTTTGTACCGACAATGCTGAAATCTGTTTTTTGTTCAGAACTTCCATATGAAAGATCTGATTTGAATAATTTTTTGTATGAATGTTTAGTACCATGGGATACATCACATATAATACGGGTTTTTTTCTCGTGTGTAAATTATGCAAAAAGGGGACTAACTTTGATGTTTTTTGGTGTTACTTCCAGCACTGTAAGTGCAAATGCCAATACGGCTCGGGCTAGAGGCCGTATTTATGAACTGATCTTTACGAAGCTCCTTGGGTACCTTTGTTATCACCGTGGGATGAGAACGAGTGTTTTTGTGTGTGATCCGAAATTCAAGATGGCCACCAGCAGCCATTTTGGACCAAAATTAGTGCAATCAGTCGTTTGTACAGAACTTCTGTATGAAAGTTGTGATTTGAATAAATTTTTGTATGAATGTTTAGTAACATGGAATACATCACATACAGTACAGGTTTTTTTCTCGTGCAGAAATTATGCAAATTAGATGAACTATGATTTATTCAGTGCTACTTATACGCTGTAAGTGCACATGTCAATACGGCTCGGGCTAGAAGCTGTATTTATGAACCGATCTTCACAAAACTTCTTGGGTACCTTTGTTATCACCGTGGGACGAGAACGAGTGTTTTGGGGTCCGGTCCGAAATTCAACATGGCCAATGGCAGCCATTTTGTACAAAATTTGGTGCAATCAGATTTTTGCACAGAACTTCCATATGAAAGCGCTGATTTGAATAATTTTTTGTATGAATATTTAGTACCATGGGATACATCACACATAATACAGGTTTTTTTCTCGTGTGTAAATTATGCAAATTAGACTAACTTTGATGTTTTTTGGTGTTACTTTCAGCACTGTAAATGCAAATGCCAATACGGCTCGGGCTAGAGGCCGTATTTATGAACCGATCTTTACGAAACTCCTTGGGTACCTTTGTTATCACCGTGGGACGAGAACGAGTGTTTTGGGGTCCGGTCCGAAATTCAACATGGCCGATGGCAGCCATTTTGTACAAAATTTGGTGCAATCAGATTTTTGCACAGAACTTCCATATGAAAGCGCTGATTTGAATAATTTTTTGTGTGAATGTTTAGTACCATGGGATACATCACATATATTACAGGTTTTTTTCTCGTGCAGAAATTATGCAAATTAGATGAACTTTGATTTTTAGCTCAACTTTGGCAAAGCCAAATTTGAGCTTATGCCATGGCCCGTCGTCTGTCTGGTCATCTGTCTGTCTGTCCGTCAACAATTGGATACGGCTCAGGCTTGAGGCCGTATTTATGAACTGATCTATACGAAACTTCTTGGGTACCTTTGTTATGCCCGTGGGACGAGAACGAGTGTTTTTGGGTGTGGTCCAAAAGTCAAGATGGCTGCCAGCCACCATTTTGTACCGACGATGCAGAAATCTGTTTTTTGTACTGAACTTCCATATGAAAGCTCTGATTTGAATAATTTTTTGTATGAATATTTAGTACCATGGGATACATCACATATAATACGGGTTTTTTTCTCGTGTGTAAATTATGCAAATTAGACTAACTTGGATTTTTTTCGATGTTACTTTCAGCACTGTAAGTGCAAATGCCAATACGGCTCGGGCTAGAGGCCGTATTTATGAACCGATCTTTACAAAACTCCTTGAGTACCTTTGTTATCACCGTGGGACGAGAACAAGTGTTTTTGGGTCCGGTCCGAAATTCAAGATGGCCGATGGCAACCATTTTGTACAAAATTTGGTGCAATCAGATTTTTGCACAGAACTTTCATATGAAAGCGCTGATTTGAATAATTTTTTGTGTGAATGTTTAGTACCATGGGATACATCACATATAATACAGGTTTTTTTCTCGTGCAGAAATTATGCAAATTAGAAGAACTTTGAATTTTTCAGTGCTGCTTACACACAGTAAGTACACATGTCAATACGGCTCGGGCTAGAGTCTGTATTTATGAACCGATCTTCACGAAACGTCTTGGGTACCTTTGTTATCACCTTGGGACGAGAACGAGTGTTTCTGGGTGCGGTCCAAAATTTAAGATGGCTGCCAGTGGCCATTTTGTATCGAAATTAGGTCTAATCAGTTTTTTGTACACAACTTCTATACGGCTCAGGCTAGATGCCGTATTTATGAACCGATCATTACGAAACTTCTTGGGTACCTTTGTTATCACCGTGGGGTGAGAATGAGTGTTTTTGGGTGTGGTCCGAAATTCAAGATGGCCACCAGCAGCCATTTTGTACCAAAATTAGTGCAATCAGTCTTTTGTACAGAACTTCTGTATGAAAGTTGTGATTTTAATAAATTTTTGTATGAATGTTTAGTAACATGGAATACATCACATATAGTACGGGTTTTTTCTCGTGCAGAAATTATGCAAATTAGATGAACTTTGATTTATTCAGTGCTACTTATACTCTGTAAGTGCACATGTCAATACGGCTCGGGCTAGAGGCTGTATTTATGAACCGATCTTCACAAAACTTCTTGGGTACCTTTGTTATCACCTTGGGACGAGAACGAGTGTTTCTGGGCGCGGTCCAAAATTCAAGATGGCTGCCAGTGGCCATTTTGTACCGAAATTAGGTCCAATCAGTTTTTTGTCACAACTTCTACACAGCTCATATTTGTGAACTGATCTTCACGAAACTTCTTGGGTACCTTTGTTTTCACCTTGGGACAGGAATGAGTGTGTTTTGGGGTGCCTTTGTTGTCACTGTGCTATGAGAACAAATATTTTGGGGTTCAGTCAGACCCACTCTGGGACTCAAAGATTTCTTTTCTAGTTTAGCATCTGACTGTCACCCACCTTTACAATACTTTACCTATACATTTGTTACAGGCTACGGTCAGTATTTATGTACAGACCATTACAATACTTTATATGTACCTTTGTTATCAGGTCATTACCTAGATGTTTGTCATTGCTGTGTCACATACTATACATGTACATGTCTTTGTCTTGACAAGTTGAGCTACAGTGTCATTGACACTTTCATTTTTTTTATCTTTTGACCTACGCTTATGATGTTTGGCATGTGGGTGTATCAATACAGGACAATATTGCAGAGACCAGCCTAGAGGCTAAATTTAGGGAGAAGTCACTTCTCCCTTCCAAGGTTTTAAGGAGAAGTGAGGTGAAAATGGGGAGAAGTGAGCAAAAAATATTATTTTTCAAAAAAGCTATGTCAAGTAAAGGGCAGGGTTAAATTCAGTTTATCAAATTACTTTTGACAACCAAATATTCTCAAGAACCTGTGTTAGGTAAAGGGTTAAATTCAGTTTATCAAATTTACTTTTGCCAACCAAATGTTATTTCTCAAAAAACTGCTTTAGGTAAAGGGTTAAATTCCATTTAGCAAATTATTTTTTTGTCAACCAAATATTATTCTCAAAAAAATGTTAGGTAAAGGGTTGAATTCAATTTAGCAAATTATATTTGCCAACCAAATTTTTCTCTAAAAGCTGTGTTAGGTAAAGGGTTACATTCAGTTTAGCAAATTGTTTTTGCTAACCAAATATTATTTCACAAAAAGTTGTTTAGGTAAAGGTTCAATTCAGTTTAAAAGCTATTAGTGGGGGGTTAAATTCAGTTTAGTGAATTATTTTTGCCAACCAAATATCATTTCAATTCAGTTTAGAGAATCATTTCTTCCAGGCAAATGTTCTGTTATTAAGGAAGATAATTGAATTTGTCAGTTTAATTTTTTACATCATTTATTTCTGTTACTTACTACTTTTGGGTAATTTAGTGGGACCCTTATTGTGACCGCCACAAATGGAACACACCCAACAATAATTTTTAAAAATCACATGCTTCAAACTCACAAGTGCAAACTAAAAATTAAACATTTTTATCATTACCAAAAATGTTGGTTTTAAATAAATACTCTGAAAAGTGAAGTTTGATGGTGAAAATCACTTTTGAAATGAAACATTAAAAAATAACTTGAGCATTTTTCGTGTTGTCATCTAACTTCACTCTGGTGAAAACTTGAATTGTCATGACAAAATCGTGCCGTGGTTGGTATTATTTTGGGGTTTTATGGGAAGTAAAATCAATATATTTAGTAATTCTCTAACCTGCCCAATTATTTGCTTTCACTACACTTATTTTTTTCTATTTTTTCCAAGCGAAGTTAGGAAATAACTTTTCTCAGCGACTTTTCAAAACTGCAAGACGACTTCAACTTCGCCCAGGGAAAGAAATTGGGCGAAGACCTGGTGTTAAGGGCGAAGATATCGCCTACTTCGCCTTGTAGGCTGGTCCCTGCAATATTGTATCACGTACTGTTGTGACCTTGATCTTTGACATCAAGGTCAAATTATTGAGTTGTTCAGCTAAGTTTATGATATTTTGTATATGAATGCAACAACCAGGCTGATGTGTCACATTCTATCTTGAACTTCCATGATCTTGACTTTTAGTTTAAGTATGGAACTAATCGAAGGGGAGACATGTGTTTTAGTTCACTAAAACAGTTCCCTCTTGCCTTTCACCAATTCTGTACCTGTAACAACACCCAAGTTAGAAGGAAAAATCTTTTGATTTGGGCCCTGGCCAATTCGGACCTCGAGTGAGGTCACTTTTAGACATAGACCTTGAATGATTTGGACCATGGTCGATTCGGACATTGAGTGGATACGATAAATCCATTGTGAATGTTAAACGTGTTTCGATTTACATCGAGCTATTGGATGGGGTTATCGATCGAAATAAGTTTCTCAATTTGGGACACATATTATAAACAGATTATTTATTTTTGTTCAATTGAGTTTAATGAAACTTTAATCACATTCAACGAACGCTTCAGAACGTTTGCTGTAAGATTGCCATTTTTTAGACCAGGCCGCTGTATTTTATTTCTAAAAATAATATGGTGGACACTCACGTAATATTGATTTCATATGGGGTCACTGATGACGTCATCATCGACCTGATATGGCTTCATAGGCTGCCACCATGTATCCATGCTGATTGGTTGATCCCAAGAGCTGACAATAACAAATGACATTCGTGTACATATAACAGTTCCTGAAAGAAAAGCAGGTAAGCATGTAATGTGTATACTACATTATGAGTACACTCAGCCTTATTTTCTTCAAGATTATCTAGCTTTTGAGGAAAGTATGCCCCATAATACATGTATAACATTAGTGTAAGAAACCTAATTATTGATGCAGCCCTCGTTCCCGATTTGTGTTATTTGTACATATTTAACTGGTAGAGTGCTGGAAGCCCATATTTGGGCTTTATTCTGAAGTGCAGGTGCTGCAACTTAATGGCTTCATATTCTATGGATGTGCGTCATATAATTATACGCCCGTTTTGAAAAAACGGGTCGTATTATGGTATACCTCTGTCTGTCCGTCCGTCCGTCCGTCCGTCCGTCCGTCTGTCTGTGCGGTCACACGTACGATAACTCAAGAACGCTTTAAGAGATTTTCGTGATTTTTGGGTAGGTGGTGTATATCGATGGAGGGAAGCTCCCTTTCGTTTGGTGTCGTCGTTCGATTAGTCATTCCAGAGTTATGGGACTTTATTACTTAGAAAATTGCTGATTTTTTACACGCCGTATGATAACTCGAGAACGCTTTGAGAGATTTTCGTGATTTTGGGGTAGGTGGTGTATAGCGATGGAGGAATCTCCCTTTCGTTTATTGTCGCCGTTCGATTAGTCATTCCAGAGTTATGGGACTTTATTACTTAGAAAATTGTTGATTTTTTACACGTCGTACGATAACTCGAGAATGCTTTGAGAGATTTTTGTGATTTTTTGGTAGGTGGTGTATGTTGATGGAAGGAAGCTCCCTTTCGGTTAGTTTCACCATTCGATCCAGAGTTATGGGACTTTATTACTTAGAAGATCGTTGATTTTTTACATGTCGTACGATAACTCGAGAATGCTTTGAGAACTTTTCGTGATTTTTTGATAGGTGGTGAATGTTGATTGAAGGAAGCTCTCTTTCTTAGTGTCGCCGTTCGATTAGTCATTCCAGAGTTATGGGACTTTATTATTGTAATTATTTCTTTGCTGTCAAAAGTTCATTTTCTTGGTTTGTTTTGCGCTTTAGGCCTCATAATCTACAGAATAGCATAGGTGGTGGTGTATTTTACCCCTTGAGTGCTAGAAGGCTTTGTAATGCTGAAGCATTGGAAAGCCTTTTTGTACTCAAGGGACAAGTTTATGAATTTTATTAACTTGTGTAAAATATCAGACATAAACCATTTAATTTTTAGTTTTTTAAATTTGCATTGGTTATAAAAAGAGAGCATGCGGCAGCCAAAAGGATCATGTGGTAGGGCCTGAGAAGCAGATTTTAAACTTTTTTAGGTCTTATTTGTTTCTATTATGAGAAGTGCAATTTAACCTTCTTTTTCATGATTTTATGAATGTTTCGTACATACTCCACCAACTATTACCTACATTTATACTTTATCACAGTATATGGACTATTATCTTGGTGGAAGATACACTCCACCAGTGTTTTATAGGTACTGAGTATAGACCCAAATTTTGATGCTCTGTGCCATAAGTCTGTAATGAGTTCAGAGATACTACATACAGGCTATTGATACCACAGCACATTGTTCTCAATATAATGCATGTTGTAAAGATGTAAGTGATAGACTATATATATCATGTCCTCCATTTGTCCCACTATTTTTCATTTTTGTCCTGAAATACTGAAATATTCAAGGCAACAACATGCTCAGCTGTCCACACTTAGTGCTACAGGCTATTATATCATTTTTATACGCCCGCTTTGAAAAAATGGTCGTATTATGGTATACCGCTGTCCATCCATCCGCACATCGTACAATAACTCGAAAATGCTTCGAGCAATTTTTGTGATTTTTTGGTGGAAAGTATATGTTGATGGAAGGAAGCTCCCTTTCGATTTGTGTCGCTGTGCGATTTGTCATTCCAGAGTTATGGGACTTTATTCGTCAAAATATAGGTAATTTTTCACATATTGGGTGCTTCCCTCTTGTAATTAATAACGGGCGTATCATGTACTCATGGCGCAGCTGTTTATTAAATCATTTCCCGCTGGAATCCCGAGAAGTGAAGCAGTGCCTGTTCACTGCGGTAAACAAGCTCTATTTTACTGGTAAAATAGAACCCAGTCACCAATGCTTGGGAGGTGCAAACCCTCTCTAAAATGGGCAACTGGCTTATTAACGCTCACCCACTGGTCTTTAGTTGATACTCATGTTGTGGTCATGATTAGCCATTGTGCCAAAATATGTGACCTTAAACACCAATAAATAAATAAATCAACATTGATACTAACTTCCTACACCTAAACATTTACAAAGGTGTTGCCTTAAAAAATATAACACAGATTGATGTAGAAGTGTAAAGTATGTAACAAACTATTAACTGGTTAAATATATTTTGGTTTTATTTAAGGATTTGTTTGATTATGAAGTTGACAGTGATGATGAATGGGAGGAAGAAGATCCAGGTGAAAGTGTGTCCAGTGATGAGGTATGCATAATTCAACACCATTTTCATCAACACAAATGGATTTTGGACTTTGGAAATTTTCTATCAATATCACAGAAACTTAGAATTCTTGAAAATGTCGATATTCTTTTTTCTGAAAATAATCGTTATCTTTATTACAAAAGAACCCCATCTGGATACATCCTTGACTGGATATATTTTGTCAACCCTCTTTAACAAGCCTGCAAATAAGCAGCCTGTCAAGGTCATTCACATGCAAAAGTTGCCTGTTTAACAGCCACCACTTCACTTGCTTCTGTCATTATGGCCAGTGAAATTACAGTAGAATCCTCTTAATTGAATATCCATTTTGCCAGTGAAAATTATTCAATTAACAGGAGTATACAATTAACAGGGATTTGGTCAGCTTCCTGTGTTCTAGAGGTAAACGGAGCATTTATTCTATTATATCTTGTTTGACAGAGCTCATAGAGCTCTGTCAAACAAGATATAATTAAATAAATGCCTATTGGATGCAGTGAGGCCAAAAAGGTTGATAAATGAGGGGTATTTGGTGCGTGTCACAGTAATGTTTTCGACATATTACAAAAATTTATATACAATTAACAGGAGTTTACTCTACAACCCATATGCAATTAACAGATCAAATTTGTACTGAAGGTATGGTAAATGGTTTTGTGTTCGAAAATTATATTCAATTAACAGGGATATACAATTAAGAGATATCCAATTAAGTGGGCTCCACTGTATTTGAAATTGTATATAAATTTATATGCACAAGGCAACACAATATAATTCTAAACTACTACTTTACTTTTTGTAATTTGATAACATGTCCAATGTTAGATGGCTTCACCTAATTTTTGACTTGTCATAATTTAGTGGAAAGCACTCTTGCAGACAGATTTCCAACAAATGATAAGATTTTTATGCTATAGAATTTACCTTTGAAATATGCAAAGAAGTAAAACATACAAGCTGAATTTGGTTTGCTTGACAGACATGAGTTATTTTCGGCATCTAATGGTGACAGATATATATTTATTACATGCCTGTTCTATGTAATCCACAACTACAGCAGCACTAAATCACATATGTGCAGAACGGAAATCATTGATGAACTATTTTTAAACAGAAGCAAAATTTCACAGGAATTTTCTACAAACCGTGCAATGCAATTACAATCTGAATCGCTAGCTACAGCTGAAAATCGTCCCTGGAGTTTCAATGTGCTCTATGTGCCAGTAGGCACATAGAACACATTGGAACTCGGAGGATGAAATAGTAACACAGGTTCCCCTCGCAAATTTGGTTGGTGATAAAATGTGGTGTTGTTGTTGTTGATAGTTGTCAAATGAATTTCTGAGTGTCCTTCTGATAATTGTTTTTATAGATGGGAAGACATGCAATAAACACAGAACGACACACGCATGTGAATGGGTTAATCGATATGGCACTAGTGCCATTGCAGAAGGATGAAACACATGGCCTGTGACCACTTTTTCTATCCTTCCGTGTAGGCACTCGGGCCATATCGATTAACTCATTCACACGCGTGTGTTCTGTGTATAGACCAAAATTATTTCTGGACTTGAATGAAGAATCAAAACAAATCTCAAACAGTGTCTGCTGACCATCAATGTATTACTATTTGAGGTTGCTCATTTTGCAGTTATTCCATCAACGGAGTGACTTACAAACCGCTTTATATTTTTATACTGTACCAATGACCCAGACTTAGCTGGTGCTAACTCCTTAAATTCTAGGGCTAAACACAAATTTTCCCCCCCAATCCCCAAAATTTGCATCAAAATCCGAAATTTCAATGTCCTATGTCGTCCTCCATACTTTTTATCCACTGCGCATGTGCAGTGTCAAGGAGGTCTTGAAATTGGCGCCAAATGTCATTCTTTGTTTGGCCCTAAAATCAATAACATCTCACTGATATTTGTGCTTGTAAATCTCAGTTTAAATGATGCCAGACACATAATTATGAAAGAAATGATGGATCTAAGGTGGAAATACAGACTGAGGAAATAAAAGGATGAGAGGAAGAAACAGTGGCAGGATGTGTTCAGGGCTGTAACTTATGATTGTTTTTACGAAATTATTTCATGTTCTCTAATTTCGGGGCATGGGCCTGATGTTGTCATTCTTGCTATGAATTTACCATTGTTTGTTCAGTGTTTCCTCTCTCCCTTTCCTTTATTCCCCCCTTGCTATTTTCCCATGCTTATGGCATAAGTTTTGTAATTTTTTTTTTTTTACTAAAATTTCTTGGGAGTTTTGGCTTGGTAATAGAATGATTATTCTGTTTTTCCCCATGCTTACATGATCCTCACCCTAGGGTGGTTAGGCATTTTGGTCTGCATCTACCAAACGATGTACTGCAGTTTCTTCTCTGGAAGCCCCTGTTTTACATCGGATAGTGTTTAAATTGGTAACTGATTTTGGGCCATGTTTACAGTGCCTGGAGTCATGTTTCCGATTCTTGTACACTTTTGTTTACGTTGACAGCGGTTACTTCTGATAGTGATTACTTGTCTTCTGTTTAGTTCTGCTCATAGCCAGATACATTAATATTGTCCGTAAGTGTTACATTAATTTTTAAATATGTTTTAAAATTATGTATCTTTGTTTTCAAGGGTTAGTGCGAGTACTATGACTGTTTATATTTTTTCATGATGAAAGAATATTGTTCAAATTGTAATGCAAGGAAGTCTTCCTCTGATTCTCATGTTCATTGTGTTACTTGTAGTCAATGTACTCGTACTAATTCTTGCTCAGTGTGTGTCAATTGGGATGACAAATGTTGGAGACGTGTGTTACGGTATATTGTTAGCGGTGAGAGGTCCATGCCGGTCCTCTCTCCGCAGGGTCACTCTAGTTCTTCAGTCTCTTTTTCAGAGGAATAAGAACAGGGTGATGTTTCCGTGATGTCTTCAAGAAGAGTGCCTCCGTCATCGCAATCTAACGAAGAGCTAGCGGCTAAAGTGCTCATGGAAATACGACAGGTGCTTAAGAGGTCCCAAGTAGGATCGACGGCATTGTCGCCCGCTAGCTCGCCCGGTGAAGCAATCATTCACGAAATGGTTGGGACACCGTGTTCGTCTGTTGTGGTCCAGGGAAGGAGTTCGGGTGATGCGAGCACTATAAACATTGAACGTGCACACCCAGCGATGACGGATCCAAGGATAGTACGGAGAAAGCCTGTCAGTCCGGTAGCTAGCTCATCCAGGTCTACCCGGACCACGAGCGAGAGAGGCCCCTCTCTCTCACAGCAACATCTGGGCCCAGATGTTGTACGTAACGTTCGTCAGTCGGAGCATATGTCCACTCCACCTGCTCGGGACGCTCCCATAATCTATGATCAGATTACTAAGAAAGCTTCAGACTCTCTGCTGTTCAAGTCCGCTTCTAAAAAGTCGGATTGAGCGGAGAAGAGTAAGACAGGCACTTCTGGGGCGAATATGTCCAAGAGAAGTCCCTATAGAGGTTCCTATAAGTCCTCTAGGTCTTACTCCAGAGACTGTCAAGGTAGCGACTCAGGTAGAGGTTGTAATACTGGCCGTGATAACCGGTCAGATGCCCCAAGGTCGACGGAGCGAGGTGGAGGACGTGGTTTCTCCTCCCGCAAGCCTCGCAGATCCAGGGGGTGGTGGTGCAAACCTCTATCGTGTTCCAGTGGGCGGAAGGCTATCGAGTTTCTTAACCAGTTGGTTGTCGATTATGGACGACCCTTGGGTTCAAGGGGTGATTTCAGAATGGCTAAAACTGTCCTTCAAAAGAAAACCCCCCATTAACTCGAAGTCCAAGATGGACTCGGCTTCCGTCAAATCCTCAGAAGAGAGGTTCGCCTCTATCAGAAGTCCAATCTCTTCTGAAGAATAACGCGATAGAGATCGTAGAAAACCAGGAATCTCCAGGTTTCTGTTTCCGAAACCAGACGGCTCGTTTCGTCCAGTCATAGATCTGAGCTGGATAAACAAGCTGATCGTGGCTCCAAAATTTTATATGAAGACCATTCGATCGGTCAGAGTGGGCATTCGAGTGAATGACTATGCTGCAAGCATAGATCTCAAGGATGTGTACTTTCATGTCATGGTACATCCGAAAGTATCTTCGCTTCGTTGTCCTAGGAGTCGTTTATCAGTTCTGAGCAATGTGCTTCGGTCTGAATCGAGCACCCTGGGCTTTCACTCGAATAATGAACTCGGTAATCACTCATTTTCGAGCTCATTCGTCTGCGGTAACGTCGGCCTACCTGGACGAATTCTTCAGAGGTATGGCAACGAGTTAACGCTTCAGAAATATATTCAGCATCTGCTTCAACTGCTCCGACGTCTCGGTTTTATAGTAAACGAGAAGAAGTCAGATCTGGTGCCGTCCAAGTCATTCACCCACTTGGGAATGAGTTTCGAGACGCACAACAATCTCGTTTGTCTGCCGTTAAGCAGAACGAAATTAATCAGTTGTTACGCTTGCTTTTGTCTTCACTCCGACATAGTTACAGCGAGAGAATTCATGTGACTGATAGGTTTGTGCAGATCTTATTCCGATGGGGCGGCTACGTACTCGGCCACTCCAAATCTTTCTGACTGAGAATTGGGGTGTGAAGATTCATTCGCTCGATACGAACATCGTCTTGTCAAATCAAGTGAAACAAGAGATTCAGACTTGGGCAGATATTTGGTGGTTAACTCAGGGCGTTCCACTGCAATCGCCGTATCCGAGTTTTACGATTATGACGGATGCCAGTCAAACAGGTTGGGGTGCAACATTGAGCCCAACAGATTCGAAGTGCCAGGGTCTTTGGGATCCGCAGTTCCTAAACAAGCACATAAACATCAAAGAGATGATGTCAATTTGGCTTGCGCTATGTCATTGGATGAACATTATTCAGAATTCACATGTGCAAATTCTGTCCGACAATTCGATGGTAGTAGCGTATATTCGGAACCAGGGAGGAACTCATTCCATTCTGTTATTCAACTTAATGGAAAGAATCCTTCTGTTTGTCCTAGAGCATCAAGTTCTCCTATCGGTCTGTCATATTCTGGGTTGTCTGAACGTTTTGGCAGACTCCTTTTCTCGGAGGGGTCGCATGTTGCCGTCAGAATGGACTCGCAACAAACGAGTATTCAATCAGATTTGCTACCAATGGGAGTGTCCGATGATAGACTTATTTGCGACGCATCTCAACAATCAGTTGCAGACGTATGTGACGCCATGTCCAGATCCTCGAGCGTTTGCAGTAGACGCTCTCTCGAACTCTTGGGACGGAATGATAGTATATGCGTATCCTCCAGCGCCATTGATTCAGCAGATATTGCTCAAGATAAAGCAATCTCACTGCAAAATTCTGTTGGTAGCATCTCTGTCACCCCAGAGACCATGGATAAATCTACTCAGGTGTCTGTTGTGGGACATGCCGCGGAAGCTTCCTCCACAGGAGGATCTTCTTTCGCAGGGGAAATTGCACACACTGCATCACAACCCGCAAGGTCTCAACCTTCACGTATTTCCGTTGTGCGGTCCTTCTTGCACGGCAAGCATTTTACAGGACGAGCAGTGCACCCATTTTCTAACTGTAGGAGGACCTCCTCTTCACTAAATTATGCTGCTAAGTGGAAGGTTTTCTCAGGGTGGTGTAGGGATCATTCTGTTGATATTTATGATCCCTCCATTCCATTAATTTTCTAGTCTACCTGTTTGATGAGATCAAACTGCAGCCTGTTACCATTAACTGGTAGAGTGCTCAGTTTTTTCGGTTGGCAAAGTTTTGTTCACATGTTAATGCCTTGTTACAATTTATGGGAGTCCCATAAATTGTAACAGGGCAAATCCACCCAGACAAAATAATATAAAATTAAAAATTAATTGAAGCACATCACAGAATATGAAACCTTTAAGCTTTGGTACTCACACTTCAGAATAAAGTCCAATTATGGGCTTCCAGCACTCTACCAGTTAAGGATTATAGGTCTATGCTATCTGATACCTATGCACATCATGATAGTTTACAGATTGGATCTAATGTCTCTTTATCTAAGTTAGTGAAAAACTTTTCGATAAATAGACCTAGAACCCTTAGATTAATTCCTAAGTGAAATTTAGCTTGGGTTCTTCTTAAGCTAAAAGAAGCACCATTTGAGCCTCTCGACACGGTGGACTTCAAATTCTTATCTTATAAGACAGCTTTTCTCTTAGCCTTCTCTTCGGCTAGAAGAGTTAGTGAGCTTCATGCACTATCTGTTGATGATTCTCACTATCGTAGTGTAGGCAATACTATTACCTTGACTACTAATGTTGGATTTTTGGCTAAGAATCAGGCTCCTAATAAGTATCCGGAACCTATTGTTTTTAAGGCTCTTCCGTCTTCAGGCCTTTACTCTGTCCTATTAGAGCTGTACGTATTTACATACGTAGATCTGAGTTTATCAGAAAGGGACGTAAACGTTTCTTTCTGTCTCTGCTGCCAAATAGACGGGTCATTTCGGTCCGTTCTATTGCAAGGTGGATTCAATTAACTATCCGTACTGCTTATGAAAAATTATCTTCAACTCAGCAGTCTGTGCTTAAGATTTCGGCACATGAAGTAAGAGCTCTACATCTTGGGCTTATGCTAATAGTGTTGCTATTACAGATTTGATGAAGGCTGCATATTGGTATCAGCCTTCCACATTCACAAATTTTTATCTTAGAAATATTGAGTCCATTTCTGGAGACCTGCATTGTTTTGGTCCATTATCTGTTGCTTAGAATGTTGTCCACTAAACAGTTGCAGCTATAGTTATGCAGGCTTTCTGTTCCGGCAGTGACTCTGTCCTGCTGCCCTCTTCGCTCTGGGGTATTTGACCCAGGGCAAGGGGTGGGGGGGGGGGGGGATGGTGTTCCCTTAGGTCACCTGCTTTATAGTGAAAAGCAAGGGAATACCTCCTCTTGAGTCTGTAATTCGAGTCGGTGCCGGGATGGTTTTAAAGTGTAAAGCTAATGTTTAACTCATTCATGTAATATTTTTAAAGTGTAGCCTGGTGTGAAGCATTTGTATATGTCACGTGTCATACGAGTGCTAATATACAATCCTCAGACACTTTTAAATGAGTATAAAGAGTCTCATTCTCTGGACTATCTTTATTTATTGGCTTTCCTTTAAAAAGATTAGTATAATGGGTTATACTGGATGTTAATAGAGATCATTGATGTTATTCTGCTCAATTATGGAATGGTATTGTGTCTTTTTTTTTTGAAACAAACAAGAAAGATACATGTAAAACCTGTTCTCCTCTTCTCCTTGAGGGGATAATTCTGTTTACATGTAATTGAGCCTATTGGATTTTCCTTTATGTCCTAGGCCCTCCAGCCTTTTTTCTATTCAACTAAGTCTGGGTCATTGGTACAGTATAAAAATGTTAAAAAATTTATAGTAATTTATATATTTTTTATACTTACCAATAACCCAGACGGGGATGGCCCTCCCATGAGTTGGGAACTCATACCTCCCGCTGATTACATAACGCTTACCAGGCACTGGTTGTAAGAATGACATTTGGCGCCAATTTCGAGACCTCCTTGACACTGTGCATGCGCAGTGGATAAAAAGTATGGGGGACGACATAGGACATTGAAATTTCGGATTTTGATGCAAATTTTGGGGATTGGGGGGCAAAATTTGTGTTTGGTCCTAGAATTTAAGGAGTTAGCACCAGCTAAGTGTGGGTCATTGGTAAGTATAAAAAATATATAAATTACTATAAATTTTTTAACTTTTCTAGATTTTTCATACGTGCAGCAGACAATGTCCTGAATGAACTGTTGCCTAAATTACAAATCAATACGATTTAAACTAAGATGGAGTGACCACGGCCTTTATCTGATTAATTATTTGTACAGTGAGGTGATGGGATACACGAGATTTATTTATTAAACTTGTGATTGTTAAATTTACTAAAACTTATGATCGTTAAAAGTTGCCTCATTCATTTCATGATGTGCCTTTTGGGCTATAGGTAGGGTCTTATTGGAACATACATTATTGCTATGAATTTACGGTAACATGATCTGAGGTTTGTGGCTTGGAGATTATGTTCAACTGAGATGCATCAGATCTCTGTTGAAAATAAGCTCTGAGCTGCAAACCTTAGACTATGTTACCGGCAGTTCATCTCAATAACTTTTAATATTTAGCATGTTATCGTTACTGCATACTATTTGATCATAATACCCATCACAGATATCAAGTCTAAAGAGTTCGTACAAGTTATGGAAAGTCTTGGAAAACAGGAAATTGTTTTTCCAGGCCCTGGAAAATTGGGGTGGGTTTTGGAAAAGTTATGGAAAACGAACCGATTCGTGTAACTAGTGTTTTTTTCCTGTCTAATGTGACCATTCAGAAAATCTTTGTACAGTGGAACCCTGTTAATTGAATATTTATTTATTTATTTATTGGTGTTTAAGGTCACATATTTATGCACAATGGCTAACCATAACCGTGACAGTTTTACGGGTGGAGGAATCCGGAGTACCCGGAGAGAACCACCGAGCAATGGCGAGCAACCGTCAGCTCCCCAACATACTAACTCCACACAAGCAGGGTTAGCATTGGTTGAAGACAAGTGCACCATTGACGTGCAGTACGCCATGTGGTCAATGGAGATGAAGTGTCTTGCCCAAGGACACAATGCGGTTGCAGCAGGTAGGATTCGAACCGAGGACCTCTCTGCTTGCAGCCTACACCTCTACCTCTGAGCCACCATGCTCCCATTGAACCCTGTTAATTGAATAGCCACTTTGCCAATGAAAATTATTCAATTAACCGGAGTATTCAATTAACAGGGATTGTCTCACTCTCCTGTATTCTTGAGATAAACTTTAAACTCCATGAGCTCTGTCAAACATGATATAATAGATTAAATGCCTGTAATGGATGTACAGAGACCAAATAGGTCTAAAAACAAAGGAAAACTGGGGAGAATTAGGGTAATTTCTCGACATGTTACAAGATTTTTTATTCAATTAACAGGAGTTTACTCTATAACCTATATTCAATTAACAGGTCAAATTTGTACTGGATGGTTTTGTGTTGGGAAATTATATGCAGTTAACAGGGATATACAATTAAGAGATATCCAATTAAGTGGGCTTCACTCTCCTCTCAAATTTTAAGGTACATTGTTGTTTGGGGCTTCTTAACCCCTAAAGGCCAGGTGGTTTGTAGACATTTTTGCCACACTTTGATAGAGTACATCTGGTGGCCTTACAGTTGTTTCTAGGCAAGTCTTGTCTGCCTGTACAGGCAGCCAAGACTTGCCTAGAAACAACTGCCAAGGTACTTGGAATGTAACTTAAAAGCCTCAATGTTCGAGCATCGTGTTATTGAAGTACAAAGTGATCAGAGTTGGAATTGGGGGCCTTAATGTTTCAGAGAGTTGTCAGGGAGGGTGAGGAGAAGTAAAAAATAGATTATATATTGAGTCACATTTAACCTTTGGGGTTATGGAAATTTTATGTCCAGGGTATGGAAAAGTTATTGAAAACCAAATTGCCTAGTCTGTATGAACCTTGTATTTAGCATGACCGTAACAAAACATTTGGTACCTGTCCCCATAAGGACCAAAAGAATTATTTTTTACAGGCTTGCTCCTTAGATTTACTCAATTTTAGACCTAACTTCATGTTTACTAGAAGCCTTGCACATGGTGGAGATGTGTTAATACTATCACTAAACTGTTAGAATTAAGGCATTCATGGAACCTTTAGAACCCCCAGCAGAAACCTTCATATTGTCTTAGGGCATATTTTGTCAATGATGTTTTCACTTGTCATTTATTCATTTTTATTTAAATTGCTTTAAAGGTTAATCTTTTACCCAACATACATAATATCAATATTTGTTCCTTAAATTGTGTATTATACCGCCACTTTTCTCGTGAAGGGGGACTATATTGTTGATGTCCTTTACGTCCGTTCATCCATCTGTCTGAACATTTTTGTGTAAGAAAGTACTCTTACATTTTACCCGATTTTGATCAAACTTCTCAAAAATTCATCTGCGACAATTTTAACCAGTTTATCTCACCTGAACCTAGATTTATTATAGATTTTTAAATTTGATTTCTGTGTGCGCTATTCCTCATACATTCTTAAACCGATTAATCATTTTGATGAAACCTCTTAAACATGGTGACTAATGAGTGAACATGCACATATTTTCAAATTTTCCATTGCTGTTGATTTTTACCAGGTTATCTCCCCTTCAACTTATAAGATTTAATATAGATTTGTACATGGGATTTTTGTGTGGAACACTCTCATTAATAAACCAATCTTGATCAAACATCTCAATCATTATGATTAACAAGTGGCCAAAAATGATATCATATAAACCCTCATTGCAACAAGCTCAGTAAAGAGTCAGATATGGTTTTATTGAAATTGTGTGAAAAAGAAATTTTTTCAACTGTCCAATTTGTACATAACATGGGCAGATGGGGCTAATTTGTTGGGTATTGGTTAAGAATTATAACTTTACTTTCTTTTGTTCAAATAAATGTACCACATTGTAGGAAGATGATGAAAAAGAAAAGGAGGAGGATGAAGAGGAGGAAGATGGCTGGATGGTACCTCATGGATATCTGTCAGAAGATGAAGGATGTGAGGAAGATGAGGTAGGCAAAAACTGCTCGGAGCATTTTTGAAATTCTGTTGGAGGAGATTGTTAAAGTTTCCAGAAAATGATACATATCATGAAATGAATCGATATATCGATTCAGATCCAGCAGTCGGATGTTTTGATATGTGGTATGTAGCATCCTTGGGAGGGGGGGGGGGGGGGGGGGGGGTGTGAGATTCACGTTTGTTAAAGCCAAGTCCGTGGGTCCATATTGGGCTCCCTATGGGAGTCCGAATTATAACTTGGTCAATATGAGGAATTTTTCCTTAAAAATCTTCTTCGTATTCAGCAGTCGGAATGTTTTGATATTTGGCATGCAGCATCCTTAGGGGGTGAGATTCAAGTTTGTTCAAGCCAAGTCCCTGGGTTCATATTTGGGCTCACTGTGGGAGCCCGAATGATAACTTAGTTCAAAATGAGGAATTTTCTTTAAAAATCTTCTTCAGATCCAGCAGATGAATGCTTTTGATATTTGGTATGCAACATCCTTAGGGGGGTAAGATTCAAGTTTGTTCAAGCCATGGCCCTAGTTCCATAAAATTTGTTTCTCATGACTTCATTCCTTTGTAGTGTTGATGAACCATGTCTAACTGAATGTGACCTCCAAATACTTCTTTGAACCACTTTGGCTGGTGAGCGATTAAGGCTCCTTGGGGCCTTTTGTTATTTTTTTTTGGGGGGGGGGGGGGGTTAAAAATACACCTTTAATTCTTCAAACAGTTTAGTGGAATGTCACTGTTTCTTTTTGTGACAATGCCTACTATCTACTGAACATTTCTACAGTGATTTTCATTAATATTGGCATGATTTTAACCCCTTTTAAACATGTCTTCAGACTTAGTTTCTTTGTGTTTGAAATTAGGCTTTGCCACATACTTGACTTGAATTCTTGCTTGGTCAATACAACTTAATGATTGCATTTCCATCAGTGATATCTTTATCAGCTTTAGGAAATATTTAACCCCTTTTTGCAGTCAGTTTTACTTAGTATTCCCAGCTTAAAGTTTTGGATTAAAGTTTTGCTTTTCATTCTTCAAACACTGTTTCAGGGTCATTGTTTTTCATTTGGGGTAAGGTGGCTTCAAATATTATATGCATTAATTTAACTCTTTTCAAAATGGTTTTCGACCTTAGTTTCTCTAAATTTCGAATTAGGCTTCAACCATATACTTTGTTAATTTTTATCCCCCCACAGTGGAGGGATATAGCCTAGAGCTCCGTGCCATCTGTCTGCTCTGTCCATCTGTCCGTCTATCCAAACATTGTTTATGGCATAACTTGAATAATAGGTAACAGATTTCAATTAATTTTTTTTCAGTGTATATCTCTATAGCAACTATGTCTACATCAAGTTCGATGACCACCATTGCCCAATGAAAATTGTTGGGAGTTATTACATGCAAAAAAAATGGACTTCTATAGTCCCTCCCCCCTCGCAACCCCCACCCCACCCCACCCCCTTTTTTTAGCTCACCAAAGGGAGCTTAACTTATCACTTGCTGTCCGTCATCGTCCATCGTGAACTTTACATTAACGACTACTCCTCACAAACTGCTGGATCAAATTGAACTAAATTTGTTGTGCATGTTCCCCATCATATGTCAATTCAAATTTGTACAAAGAAACTTGCCGTACCCGCAGGGGGCACCACAAGGGGCATAACTCTGATAGCACCCATGAATTTCTTTCCAAAATTTAAAAAAATCTTCTTCAGATCCACCAGGCAGAATTCTTTCCTATTTGGTATACATCATCTCTAGGGGAGTCAGATACAAGTTTGTTAAAATCGGCACCCTGGATTCATATTTGGGCTCACTATAGAAGCCCAAATTTGAACTTAGTGCATTTCAGGCAATTTTCTTAAAAAATCTTTTTCTCCAGATCCACTAGGCAGAATCTTTTGATATTTGGTATGCAACATTGTGGGGTGGATCTGATTCAAGTTTGTACAAATTTCTTTAAAACTCTTCTTCTCAAGATCCAGCAGTCGGAATGTTTTGATATTTGGTATGCAGCATCCCTGGGGGGGGGGGGGTGGGGGGGGGGGATAGTTCGAAATGAGGAATTTTAAAAAATCTTCCAGTTCAGATCCAGCAATTGGAATGTTTTGATATGTGGTGTGTAGCATCCTTAGGGAGGTAAGATTCAAGTTTGTAAAGCCAAGTCCCTGGGTCCATATTTGGGCTCCCTGTGGGTGCCCGAATTATAACTTAGTTAATATGAGGAATTTTTCTTTAAACATCTTCAGATTTAGCAGTCGGAATGTTTTGATATTTGGCATGCAGCATCCTTAGGAGGGAGATTCAAGTTTGTTCAAGCCAAATTTTTAAAAATGAACCAACTGTAGAATATTTGGTATGCAGCTTCCATTTGAGGTGTAGACTCAAGTTTGTTCAAGAGAACTTTGACGGGCAGTATTTGCCTTTGTTCTGGGAGGGGCAAGAATTTTTGCGCCGCCCAGAATTTCTGTTTTCTGAATCGAGAGGCCAATTTGAACCAAATTTGAGTTGAGTTGAGTTTTTTTCCTGCAGCCCCGTGAGAACCTCAGGATCCAAAAATAGAAAAAACTGAAACTGTCCATATCTTCAAAACTGTACGGCACTGAGAATTTTTATTTGTGTGAGGCTTTTTTGGGACCAACAGAAAGGAATGGTAAAAAAAAATTGCCGTCGGTTTTGTCATAAGGTACTTTTTCGGGACTTTGAAAAAATGCTGTGTCAGCATTTTTTAACACTGTGGGGAATGGGAAAAAATTAAAGAATCATTTGCTTCCAAACCACTGCTCCAAAACCATTCATATTTTACATATAACATCTTTGGAACATTGATTCACATATTTGTGGAAATCAAATCCCTCGGTCCATATTTGGATTCCCTATGGGAGCCCAAATGTTCAAATTAGTGCAATATAAGGAATATTCTTTAAAAATCTTCTTTGGATCCACAAATCAGAATCGTTTGATATTTGGTATGCAGCATGCTTCAGGAGGTGAGATTCAAGTTTGTTCAAGCCAAATCCCTGGGTTCATATTTAGGCTAAAAATTTGGGGGTCCCGGTCCGGACATAAAAATTTTGGACCAAAATCCGGAAATGAGGTTTTTTGGGGTTTTTTTTATGTGTTTCTGTCAATTGTAAGATTTAAAAAAATTTTTTTTTTACACTGAAAATTTGGGGTCCAGGTGGGATTTTGAAATTTTGGACCAAGATCCGGAAATTATTTTTTTTTGGTTTTTATGCGTTTTGATCAATTTTAAGAAGAAAAAAATTTTTTAGAAAATATTTTGTTTGGGACTTCGAAAATTTTCGAACAAAAATAAAAAAAAATCTGTTTTTTATGCGTTTATCTCAATTTTGGGACGTAAAAGTGCAGGAACTGAAAATGGAAGGAAAATCCTGTGTATTGTGTGACCACAGTCGCTTCATCTACTTGTTATATGCTTTTCTTAGGAGGGGTGTATGCAGCTTTCAAGCCAAGTCCCTGGTTTGATATTTAGACTACCATGTCAGGTGAGAGCCCTCAGGCCCCCTTTGGTGAGAAGATTGCATGTTCCGGTTAATAGATTATTAAAGAGCTTTATTTTTGCACTAAAACCGGAACACTCCAGATGGACTTTTTGCCTGGATCAGCAAAGTACAGTTGATTGATTGGTCGGCAATCACATGTTTCTGTATGCCATTCACATTTGTGATTGACTGTTTTGAACAACATCTCTTGTAGTTACGACGTCCCTAAAAAGCATCCTTCGTAGTTATGACGTGCCTTTTCTATACTATGTGAGTGCATTAGATGCCAGGAGAACAAAGAGGGATAATCCTATTCTGTTTACCGAAATATATGTGCATCACTCTTTTCGATCCAATTTTATGGAACTGATTCACATTAGAGGAAAATTGAATCGCTACCTGTGATGCAAAACCGAACAAATCCTACCCTGCATTTTACAAAAGTTGATAAAATTGATAAATTTGTCCCTTGAGTGTAACAAGGCTTTGTAATGCTATACACTCAAGGAACAAAACACAACACCACCCATTCTATGCTGTATATTATGAGGCCTGAAACATAAAACAACTGAAGAACATGAACTTTTGATGGCAAAGAAATAATTACATGAAATTTGTATGGCAAAGAAATAATTACCAAAATATTTATTTATTGGGGTTTAACAACACTTTCGACAGCCAGGGTCCCCTCGTGTCAGACAGTTTTATGGGGGAAGGAAGCCGGAGTACCTGGAGAGGACCACCAAGCAATGTCAGGCTCCCCAACATACTCACTCTACACAAGCATTGGTTGAAGACAAGTGTACCATTGTTGTGCAGTAGACGCCTATTACACAATGCCACCGTGCCCCTACATGGGCAATGGGGGGGGGGGGGGGTGAAGTGTATTGCCCAAGCACGCAGCATGGTTGCCGCAGGTGGGATTCAAACCGAGCACTTCTCGGCTTGCAGCCTGCACCTCTATCTACTGTGCCAATGCCCCCATCCCCATTGCAAAAATAAAAAAAAAAGCCCGCCAACAGGAATTTTACAAAAACTGGCCTGAGAAACAAGATCTACTTTGTGGGGCCTTATTGATGAGTTTATTTTTATTCTTGTTTTTCAGATCAGTCCAGAGAACCTTCAGGCAAAAAGAGCTGCCAAACTTGAAGCATGGGAAGCTGAATTGAAACGTCAGTACCAACCAGCTTTACCCGTGATTATTGGGTGTCAGTGGATGGAAAAAACAAACAAAGAGTTCAACAAAATACTGGTAAATCATGAGGTAAGGGTTATGCATGTATATAAGATGACCTGACCCTTTTTCAGACTATTATTATACCCCCACTTTGTAAGAAAATGGGGGTATACTGGATTGCGTCTGTCCGTCCCGTCTGTGCATCCTTGTGTGAGTCCGTCCGAAAATATTCATAACTTAAGTAAATTATTATATTTTTATACTGTACCAATGACCCAGACATAGCTGGTGCTAACTCTTAAAATATAGGGCCAAACACAAATTTTGCCTCCCAATCCCCAAAATTTGCATCTAAAACTAAAGAAAACATGTCCTGAAAGGCCCTCCACACTTCGCCCCTACTGCGCATGCGCAGTGTCAAGGACGTTCCAAAATTGGCGCCATTAATCATTCTAAGTTTGGCCCTTCATCAGTTAACATCTGACTGATCTTTGTGCTTATAAATCTCAGTTTAAATGATGCCAGACACATAAATATTAGTGAAATGGTGATTCTAAGGAGGATAGAGAAGGAGGAGAGGAAAAGAATGTGTGACAGAATATTATCAGGGCTGTAACTTAAAATTTTTTAATGAAATTATGTTAAGTTACCTATTTTCAAGGCAGCAGCCATTTTGTTGTCATTCTGATTATTTAGTTACACTGTTTTTTTAAGTGTTTTCCTCTCTCCCTGTCCTTTAAGTTCCTCCTTGCTATTCTCCCATGCTTTTGGCATAGTTTTTGTAATTATTATTACTAAATTTTCTTGGGAGTTTTAGCTGAATAACAGAATGAATTCTGTTCTTTCCCCATGTTTACGTCTTCACCTAGGGGTGGTTAGGCGTTGTGTTCTGCATCTACCATCTGATGTTCTGCAGTTTCTTCCCTGGAAGTCTCTGTTTTGCATCAGATAGTGTATTTTTGGTAACTGATTTCGGGCCTGGGTGCCTGGAGTCTTATTTTAGTGTTTTTACACTCATTGTTTACATTTTCAACAGCCCTCTGTGTGAGGGGGGGATTTCTAAAAAATAATATCTTGATGTTATTTTAATCATAACTAGATACATTATTATTGTTCGTAAGTGTTGAATAAATTGTTTAAAATATTTTTAAAATTTTTGTCCACACTTAGGCTTGGGATCCATTGGGGCTCAACGTTACTTTTCAGAAACTTGGGCTGTTCTGAAAAAATATTTTTTCAAAATATTTTGATTTCAGTTATTTTTTCTATATCAATGGATCATATTATTATTATGTATTTTGATTGCCAGGGGTTAGTGCGAGTACCAGGACTTGTTTTCTTTTCACATTGAAAGGATATTGATCAATTGTTTTAAGAGGAAGTCTTCCTCTGACTTATTATCATTCTATATGTGGTCAGTGTACTCGCATTAACTCCTGTTCTGTATCGTATGATTTCGATGACAATATGGGAAGCGTATGTCACGGTATGTTGTTGGGGATTTGGACACTCCGGTCCTTTCCCCGCAGGGTCACTCTACTTTATCAATTTCTATTTCAGACGATCAAGATTAGGGTGATGTATCTGTGATGTCTTCCAACAGTGTGCCTCAGTCGTCACAATTAATGAAGGGCTAGCGGAAAAGTGCTCATGTAAATACGCCAATTGCCTAAGAGGACCCTAGTAGGTTCGACGGCCTTTGACGTCCGCTAGCTCGCCCGGTGTAGCGTCCATTCACCGAATGGTTCGGCAGCCGGGTTCGTCCGTTGCGGTCTAGAAGGAATTTTGGGGTGATGCGAGCACTATAAACTAACCTAATGCACACCCAGTGACGGCGGATCGGAGGGAGAACGCAGGAAGCCTTTTAGTCTGGTTCATAGCTCGTTCCGGTCCATCCGGACGGCAAGCGAGAGAGGCCCCTCTCTCGTTCAACAACATCTGGCCCCAGATGTTGTGGTACAAAATGTGTCGTAAGCGGAGCATACGTCCGTCGCTTGGGACGCTCCGTTGTATAGGCAGTCCGCTGAGACTGCTAAGGCTTCCTCTTCTCGTCAGCGCACACGACCGCACCTTGGCTGCGTGACCGCCGATATATTACCAGCTTCGCCGATCAAGGATTCTTCGGCGACCAGGTCACACCATCCGGTAGCCAGGGACACGAGGCCTGCAGACATCGGACGTTCGCATAGGAAGTGTGCGGGAGTCAACATACACGGAGCTTCCGGCGGCAATGCATCGTAAGACCGCTACTGCACAGGCCTCGGGAACGGACGTGCTTTCCTTAATAGCACAGTTTATCGCAGCATCCCAGCATCAACTGAATCTGTCGCATATATTTTATCCGACGATGCTGGGTCGGGACGCTCCGCGGAAGCGAGTACGGACGTCCGAAACTTTCATCCGGTCCGACGGGATACCGAAAGGGATTCGGAGGATTTCGAGCTTTCCCTTTCGGAACAACATATGCTGTTGTGTATGTCATCTGACTTGGTCTTCTCCAGCTTCTTTCGTCGGACCAGAATGCTGCGATGCCGGATAAGAAACTGATAGCGTCGGTGGACTTAGAAATTTTTGGTTCGGTTCAGGGACATCGTCCCTCAGTTCCGACATAGTCCAATAATGTCACACAAACTTTTGAATTATTGAACGACGCTATATATATTATTATTTTATGCTTGCTATCCAAGCATTTCTGGTTTCTTGTTCGAAGAGTTATGGAGGTGTCTTTCAAATGTGTGCCTCTGTCGTCATAGTTAATGAAGAGTTAGCGGCAATAAGTGCTCATGGAATATGTCTATCGCCTACGGAGTGACATTCGCTAGCTCACCCGGTGTAGCGTACATTCATCGAATGGTTCGGCTGCCGGGTTCGTCCATTGCGGTCTAGGAAGGATATTTGGGTGATTCGAGCACTTTAATTACTTTAGTACTCACCCAGTGACGGCAGATTGAGGACAGATCGGAGGAAGCCTGTTAGTCCGGTTCCTGGCTGGTCCAGGTCCGTCCGGGCTGTGAGCGAGAGAGGTCCCTCTCTCGCCCAACAACATAGGGGACCGCATGTTGTGGTTCAGATATTTTACATTCGGAGCATATGTCCGTTGGTCGGGACGCTCCGTTATATTGACAGTCCGAGAGACTGTCTTTAATGCTTCCTCATCCTCACAGCAGGGCACACGACCGCACATTGGCTACGTGACCTCGAGTATCCGATCAGTTTCGGCATTCAGTGATTCCACGGCGAATAGGTCGCGCCATCCGGTAGCCAAGGGACACGAGGCCTATACACTCCGTTCGCTCGCATATTGGTAGTATGCACGGGGTAACGATCACGGAGCTTCCAGCGGCAATGCATCGTAAGACCGCTTCTCCTCAGGCCTCAGTGACGGACGTGCTATCCGAGTTAGCACAGTTGTTTCGCAGCATCCCAGCAATTGACAGTTTCTCGGTCGAATCAGGAATTATCCGACGGGGCTGGGTCGGTGCGGTTGCATCAGGTACGGACGACCGAACGCTTTATAGGGTCCGACAGGATGGCGAAAGGGACTCGAAAGATTTCGAGTTTTCCCTTTAGTAGTATCGGAAGATGCCTTTCATATCTTTTGGCATTATCTTCCAGTGATTATTATTTCGGACTTCATTGCTGCGATCTTGGATAAGAGACTTATAGCGTCATTGGACTCGGATTTTTCGATCGGTTCGGGGACATTGTCCCTGACTTACCGACGTAGTCCAATATTGTCATTACAACATGTGTTTTATTTTTCGACACTATATATATATATACAAGTCTGCTACTAAGCATGATAGTTTAGTTTCTTGTCCGCGTTGCTCATTTCTGCCATTTTATCATTTATACAAATAGTTTATTTTGGCAGAGCAGGGCATACCGAGAGTTCATATGCGTCTAGACGGTGTGATTAAAAACTGCATATATTCTTTTTCGCCGTTTATGTCTTTTCCAATTTCAATGTTGGGAACGACATTATGTATAGTAGACTTAACTTAGACGCTTTATTATACGTAATCCGCCTTACTGAGGCGTTATCATTACGTCTTCAAGAAAAGATTTACGGGATATTATTCTCAATGTAATTTCTTTTGAGGGAAGTAGTTTGTTCACGTATAACTCCGCCCTTCAGTGGCTGATTGGAGTTAGTTAGACGTGACGCAGCCCTAGCTACATCCACTCGCGTGGATAGTAAGGTTAAGAACTCTCTCAGAGTCGCTTCGTTCTCGGGGGAGCTTCTCTTCGACGGCAACTTTTCGGCAATCCATGAATTGCTCGATTTACACGTTCTCTTGTCTATCTAGTGTTACAAGAGATTCAGACTGGGGCAAACATTCGGTGGTTGACTCAGAGAGTGCCGCCGCAGTTGCCGGACCCGAGTGTGGCTGTTATGACGGTTGCCAGTCATACAGATTGGGATATTATACTGATCCCTACGGATTCGAAGTGCCTGGGTCTTTGGGTTCCGCAGTCTTTTAGCAATCAGTTTTCTTCCGCGGAATAATGTTTTTTAGGCTTGCTTTATGTCATTGCATGAACATTATTCAGAAACGCATGCCCAAATTCCTGTCCTTTAATTCGACAGTAGTGGCGTATCTCCGGAACCAGGGAGGCACTCTTTCGTTTCCGTTATTCAATTTAATGGAAAGAATCCGTCTGTTGGTTATAGTACACCAAGTTCTGTTTTGGACCGTCATATTCCGGGTCGTCTGATTGTTTTACCGGACTCCCGTTCACTTATGGGTCGCTTGTTGCTGTCAGAATGGACTCTCAACAAACAAGTATTCAATCAGATTTGCTATCTATGGGAGTGCCCAATGATGATTTATTTACGACACAGCTTGCTAATCAATTGCAGACGTATGTGTTGGCTTGTCCAGATCTCTGAGCTAATATTCTTAACGCTCTATTGATCTATAGGACGGAATGATAGGATACGCGTATCCTCCGGCGCTGTTGTTTTAGCAGGTATTGCTAAGATAAACAACCACAATACATTTCTGTTGATAGCATCTCTATCTTCACAGAGATCATGAGTAATTTTCTCTCTTGTCTACTGTGGGTTTTAACGTGAAATCTTCCTCTATGTGAGGATCTTTTTCACTGGGTAAATCGTGTCATCTTTATCACAACCTGCAAGGTCGCAACCTTCATGTATTCCGTTGTGTGGTCCGTATTGCATTGTAAGCACTGTACTGGACGAGCTTTGGACGCGATTTCTTACTATAGGAGATCCTCTTCTTCGCTATTCTATGCGGCTAAAGTGGAGGCTCTTCCGTCGTGGTGTAGGGATCATTATGTTCATATTGTTGATCCCTCCATACTACTCATTGCTATTTTTTAGTATACTTGTTTCACAAGATCTACTGCAGCCTGTTATTATTTAGGTTATAGGTTTATATTACCTCATACCTATGCACTCTACGATAGTTTACAATTGAGTCTTTTGTCTCTTTATCTAAAGTCAGTTAGTAACTTTTTGATAAATAGACTTAGAATCTTTAGATTAAATTCCTATACGGATTTTAACTTCGGTTCTTATTTAGCTAAGTAATCATTTGAGCCTCTGGAAACAGTAGTTTTCAAATTCTGACCTTTTAGACAGTAATTCTGTTGGTTTCTCTTTTACTGTAGAGTCAGTGAGTTTCATGCACTATCGATGGATGATTTTCACTTTCATAGTTTCGGAATCAATACTTCCGTTACTATTTAGGTTGGATTGTTGCATAAGAGTTAGGCTCCTATTATCTGGAACCTATTATTTGAAGGTCCTTCCATCTTCGTATGGGCATAGGCCTTTACTCTTTCCGGGTACAGTTTATGTATTTATAAACAGATTTCTGTTTATTACTATGGGCGTAAGCTTCTTCTGTCTTTGATGTCTAGTAGAAGGACGTTACGCTCCATTTTATTGTTAATGGATTCTATTAACTATCGGTACTGCTTATAGTATATCATTGACTTAGCAGTTGTGCTTAAGATTTCGGCTCATGAAGTAAGAGTTCTTCTACTTCTTGGGCTTACATTAATAGTGTCGCTATTATAGATTTTTGAAGGCCGCTCATTGCGCTCAGCCATCCACATTCATGAATTTTATCTCAGAAATATCGAGTCCATTTCTGGAGGCCTCTATTGTTAGGTCTATTATCTACTGCTCAGAATGTCATTCACTTAACAGTTGCTACTATAGCTAGGTAGGCTGTCTGTTTCGGCAGTGTCTCCGTTCGGCTGCCCTCTTCGCTCTGGGCTATTTGACCCAGGGCAAGAAAAAGGGGGGGGGGGAGGGTGTTCCCTTGGGTCACCTGTTTTACTATGAAAACAAGGGGATACCTCCTCCGGAGTTAGTAATTCTGAGCTGTTATTGGGATGGTTGTTTAGTGAGAAGTTTAGGTTTTTAAAATTCATTCAAGTCTTAGTTTTTAAAGTATAGCTTTTGAATATTGCATATGTCAACGGACATGATTATGCAATCCTCAGACACTTTTAGGAGTATAAGAGTCTCTATTCTCTAGACTTACTTTATTTATTGGCTTACTTTAAAAATTATTAGTATAAGGATTATATTGGATATTAATAGAGTACATGGATGTATGAAGCTCAATTTTAGAAGGTGTTGTATCTTTCTAATTTATCATAAATAAGAAAGATACATGTAAGGCCTATTACTTCTTTTTCCCTACAGGGGATGACTCTATTTTATTTTATTGAGCGTATTCCATTTTGCTCTATGTCCTTGGCCCTCCAGCCTTTTTACTATTCAGCTATGTCTGGGTCATTGGTACAGTATAAAAATGTTAAAAAATTTATAGTAATTTATATATTTTTTTATACTTACCAATGACCCAGACGGGGATGGCCCTCCCAGGAGTTGGGAACTCTTGCCTCCCCGCTGAGTACATAGCGCTTACCAGGCACTGGTTATTAGAATGATTAATGGCGCCAATTTCGGAACGTCCTTGACACTGCGCATGCGCAGTAGGGGCGAAGTGTGGAGGGCCTTTCAGGACATGTTTTCTTTAGTTTTAGATGCAAATTCTGGGGATTGGGGGGCAAAATTTGTGTTTGGCCCTATATTTTAAGAGTTAGCACCAGCTATGTCTGGGTCATTGGTAAGTATAAAAAATATATAAATTACTATAAATTTTTTAACTTTTTATAATATTTGTTGGTCATATGTATGCCCACACTAGTTATTTTTTTTTTATTATTTTTTTTTTATTAGTTGTTCACTTAGAAATTGTGTCCGTCCGAGCCAAATTTTATCTGTTCAGCCTGTATCTCGGGTATCAAATGTTCTATTGTAATGAAATTTGCGATGAACGCTGCTTATGGTATTGGCTTTAAAAAAAGATTCAACGATATTTCTCACATTCTGCTTTTTAGAGTTATCCCCCTTTTTTTGACTTAGAAATTGTAAGAAATAGACATTATTTGTCGGTTCAGCCTGTATCAAAGGTATGGGTTATCAGATTTTGGTGAAATATGGCATGCAGCTTGCCCATGACAAAGGCTTCTGCCTCATTGCATAAAACTTCCAAACACCAAACAATTTACCATACCTTTTGACTTGGAAATTGTTGAAAACTTTCGAAGAAAATGGGAGGGGGCAGGGCATACTGGATTGGGGGCATCGGATTTCAGTGAAATATGGCATGCAGTTTGCCTATGACAAAGGCTTCTGCCTCATTGCATAAAACTTCCAAACACCAAACAATTTACCATACCTTTTGACTTAGAAATTGTTGGAAATTGTTGAAAACTTTCGAAGAAAATGGAAGGGGGAGGGGGTATACTGGATTGCGTCTGTGCATCCATCCGTCAGTCCGTACGAGAATATTCATAAATGATATTTGTTGGTCATAGGTATGCCCACACTACGCGATACACCATGTGGGGGTATGCACCGGACGAAATTCCAGCTCTTGTGTATGCCTGCTTTTTAAAATGGCAAATCATGTGTAGGAATCATTGCAAATCCATGCATTATGCCAGTTATGAAAATTGGGCCACTTATCAAGGAGCAAATAAGTTGCTCCGGGTAGCTAATCATTGTCATAGAAATGCACATGAAAATAAGCCATTTCTATTTTTAGTTCACACTGCCATAAAACATTTTTGTGAAATTCTGAATCATGAAACCCTTATTATGCCGACCAACCTTGGAGGTTTCAGTGGGTATATAGTCGGGAGCTCCATCTGTACTTCAGTACAAACCTTTTGCCTTGTAACTCAAGCATTGGTGGGTGAATTTTGTTTCCTTTGGTATGGTCAGAGACAAAGATGGAGGAAAGGACTTACACATATTTCAGGTTTTGTTCATGCATATATATCCGAGTTGTAACCCTTGTTACACTTGGAAAACTTTCATGTACATACATTTTGCACTACGCTTTGGGGGGGGGGGGGGGGGGGGGGGGGGGGGGTACACATCTGCTATACGCAACTCCTCCAAACCAGTGAATGGATTTCATTGAAGCTCTCAGACATTGTTTTACATACATTGAAGATGTGCACCTCCTATTTTCTTTTCAGATATTTTCATATTTACAGTTTCCCATATTTAAAAATGGTTTTTGTCAATTCAGTTTCAGGTTTTAGTATGGAGAGGTATAGATCTGCTATTCGCCACTCCTCTTAAACCATTGAGCAAACACCATTGGAACTCTCAGACATTCTTTTACATACACTGAAGATGTGCACCTCCTATTTTTAGCTCAACTTTGGCAAAGCCAAATTTGAGCTTTTGTCATGGCCCGTCTGTCCGTCAACAATTGGATATGGCTTGGGCTAGAGGCCGTATTTATGAACCGATCTTTACGAAACTTCTTATGTACCTTTGTTATGACTGTGGGACGAGAACGAGTGTTTTTGGGTGCGGTCCGAAATTCAAGATGGCTGCCAGCCGCCATTTTGTACCGACGATGCAGAAATCTATTTTTTGTACAGAACTTCCATATGAAAGCTCTGATTTGAATAATTTTTTGTATGGATGTTTAGCACCATGAGATACATTACATTACATATCATACAGGTTTTTTTCTTGTGCTTAAATTATGTAGATTAGACTAACTTTGATTTATTTAGTGTTATTTTCAGCACTGTCAGTGCAAATGCCAATACGGCTCGGGCTAGAGGCTGCATTTATGAACCGATCTTTACGAAACTTCTTGGGTACCTTTGTTATGACTGTAGGACGAGAACAAGTGTTTTTGGGTCCGATCCGAAATTCAAGCCATTTTGTACAAAATTAGGTGCAATCAGATTTTTGCGCAGAACTTCCATATGAAAGCGCTGATTTGAATAATTTTTTGTATGAATGTTTAGTACCATGGGATACATCACATATAGTAGGGTTTTTTTTCTCGTGCGTAAATTATGCAAATTAGACAAACTTTGATGTTTTTTGGTGTTACTTTCAGCACTATAAGTGCAAATGCCAATACGGCTCGGGCTAGAGACCATATTTATGACCCTATCTTTACGAAACTTCTTGGGTACCTTTGATATCACTGTGGGACGAGAACAAATGTTTTGGGGTCTGGTCCGAAATTCAAGATGACCGATGGCATCCATTTTGTACATAATTAGGTGCAGTCAGATTTTTACACAGAACTTCCATATGAAAGCGCTGATTTGAATAATTTTTTTGTGTGAATGTTTAGTACCATGGGATACATCACATATAATATGTTTTTTTTTCTCGTGCGTAAATTATGCAAATTAGACAAACTTTGATGGTTTTTGGTGTTACTTTCAGCACTATAAGTGCAAATGCCAACACAGCTCGGGCTAGAGACCATATTTATGACCCTATCTTTACGAAACTTCTTGGGTACCTTTGATATCACTGTGGGACGAGAACGAGTGTTTTGGGATCTGGTCCGAAATTCAAGATGACCGATGGCATCCATTTTGTACATAATTAGGTGCAGTCAGATTTTTACACAGAACTTCCATATGAAAGCGCTGATTTGAATAATTTTTTGTGTGAATGTTTAGTACCATGGGATACATCGCATATAATACAGGTTTTTTTCTCATGCAGAAATTATGCAAATTAGATGAACTTTGGTTTTTTTTTCAGTGCTACTTACACACAGTAAGTACAGATGTCAATACGGCTCAGACTAGAGTCTGTATTTATGAACTGATCTTCATGAAATATCTTGGGTACCTTTGTTATCACCTTGGGACGGGAACAAGTGTTTCTGGGTGCGGTCCAAAATTCAAGATGGCTGCCAGTGGCCATTTTGTACTAAAATTAGGTCTAATCAGTATTTTGTACACAACTTCTATACGGCTCAGGCTAGAGGCCGTATTTATGAACCGATCTTTACGAAACTTCTTGAGTACCTTTGTTATCACCGTGGGATGAGAATGAGTGTTTTTTGGTGTGGTCTGAAATTCAAGATGGCCACCAGCAGCCATTTTGTACCAAAATTAGTGCAATCTTTCTTTTGTACAGAACTTCTGTATGAAAGTTTTGATTTGAATAAATTTTTGTATGAATGTTTAGTAACATGGAATACATCACATATAGTACGGGTTTTTTTCTCATGCAGAAATTATGCAAATTAGATGAACTTTGATTTATTCGGTGCTACTTATACACTTTAAGTGCACATGTCAATACGGCTCGGGCTAAAGGCTGTATTTATCAACCGATCTTCACGAAACTTCTTGGGTACCTTTGTTATCACCTTGGGATGAGAACGAGTGTTTCTGGGTGCAGTCCAAAATTCAAGATGGCTGTCAGTGGCCATTTTGTACCAAAATTAGGTCCAGTCAGTTTTTTGTCACAAGTTCTATACAGCTCGTATTTATGAACGGATCTTCACGAAACTTCTTGGGTACCTTTGTTTTCACCTTGGGACAGGAATGAGTGTGTTTTGGGGTGCCTTTGTTATTACTGTGCTGTGAGGACAAATATTTTGGGGTTCAGTCAGACCCACTCTGGGTCTCAAAGATTTCTTTTCTAGTTTAGCATCTGACTGTCACCCACCTTTACAATACTTTACCTATACATTTGTTACAGGCTACGGTCAGTATGTATGTACAGACCATTACAATACTTTCTATGTACCTTTGTTATCAGGTCATGACCTGGATGTTTGTCATTGCTGTGTCACATACTATACATGTACATGTCTTAAAAAGTTGAGCTACAGTGTCATTGACACTCTCATGTTCACAACTTCTTTACGGCTCAGGCTAGAGGCCGTATTTATGAACCGATCTTTACTAAACTTCTTGGGTACCTTTGTTAGCACCGCGGGACGAGAACGAGTGTTTGTGGATGCGGTCCAAATTTCAAGATGGCCGCCAGCAGCCTTTTTGTACCAAAATTAGTGCAATCAGTTTTCTGTATGAAAGTTCTGATTTGAATAAATTTTTGTAGGAATGTTTAGTAACATGGAATACATCACATATAACATAGGTTTTTTTTTCTCGTGCAGAAATTATGCAAATTAGTTGAACTTTGATTTGTTCAGTGCCACTTATGCACAGTAAGTGCACGTGTCAATATGGCTCGGGCTAGAGTCTGTATTTATGAACTGATCTTCACAAAACTTCTTGGGGTACCTTTGGTATCACCTTGTGACAGGAATGAGTGTTTTTGGGTGCCTTTGTTATTACTGTGCTATGAGAACAAATATTTTTGGGTTCAGTCAGACCCACTCTGAGCGCAAAGATTTCTTTTCTAGTTTAGCATCTAACTGTCACCCCACTTTTACAATACTTTACCTATATATTTGCTACAGGCTACGGTCAGCATTTATGTACAGACCATTACAATACTTTACATGTACCATTGTTGTCAGGGCATTACCTAGATGTTTGTCATTGCCGTGTCACATACTATACATGTACATGTCTTAAACAAGTTGAGCTACAGTGTCATTGACACTTTCATTTTCACCCATCATGACTGATGCACCATCAAAATTAGCACAAATGACTTTCCAGTTCCATTCACCCTCATCGATTATTCCAATACTATTTACTGCCCTATCAATCGCATCTAGTACCCCAGCAGCATGGGCATGTTCAACATCCACACACTTCACCATTTTTGTGACCACACGCCCTTCATAAACAAATCTGATGAACACCAATTCTTGCTCAATTGTTCCCAAATCTGTACTACCATCAGATAAAACTGAAACAAATCTACAGTCTTTAACTTGTTGTTTTGTCTTATCTCACTCCTCAAAAGCTGTTGCCCCAATAAAATCACGATGTGCATGATCATTTATGCAAGTTTGGTTAAGCTGCACACCATTAAAAACCTGTGGACGACAAACACTTGGAAATTTAGCCATGGGTAGCTCTTCTTTGGCAATAAAATAAGCTGTCCTGAAAAGTTTTTGAAGAATTTCAAAGTTTGCTCTATTAATTTTAGTAACAGTTTTTGCAAATGACGTCTTGTGTGGCTCACTTTTAGCTTTTATGGCTAGAGAAAATTTTATGTGGCTTTTTGACTTTTCATGGGTTTTTATTGGATCTTTCCAAAACACAGACGTTCCTTGGACAAATGGACTTTTACTGTCGGCTTCCAGTGGGCAATCACGGCAAACTTTGCAGAACACAACCACCTGTTTTTGATCGTACTGGATCCACTTAAATTGTCTGGACCATTCTGGAATAAAGAACCTTTTTCTCTTTTCTTTGAGACCGGTTCCGATTTCGATTTGTGTTCTGGATCCAATTATGCATTATCATCTGCAGAAATCTTTGCCGATTCTTCGGCAGATGTTTCTGTTGCAGGTACAGTTTTTGTACATTTGAAATATTGTCGTAGATCCATGGCGATGTTCGTGCAAGTCGACTTCACTAAGTGAATCGAATGATTGTTGATTTCAATTCCAGTTCCAACACAGTTTGTTCACGTGATAATAGATAGCAGTGCGTTATTGACAACCAATCCCAGCACGTGCCAATGATAATATAGATCATAAAAGGAATTATGTACCTCTTGGCTGCTGAAGTTTATGAGCTGCTGTCACTGTCTGAAAAGTACCTAACCAGCGGAACGCGTATTCAACCATTTTAGCAGTTGTTTAATCATTAATTCCTGCTTGTTTTTATATTTTAATTTTCTTTCTCTGCATCTGGATGAGCAGGCTGGGGATTTAGTTATATCCTTTACCTACATCATTCAATTTACCCTCAGATCTGATGGAATTTTCTATTTCATCTAATAGAGCTATTCTGGACGCTATGTTATACGCAGATCATATCACCAGGGTTCTGGCACAGCCTCTATGAGAAAGGAATTGAGGATGTTAGTTCCTTGCTAAGAGTTCTTTCCAGGGCAGTCATGTATGCGACATACCACCCAGCCCTTTCAGTTACAATTGGAGTTGGTTAGACATGATGCAGCCCTCACGCCGTCATCAATTATCGATGCCAGGGTGAAAAGGTCTCTCCGAGTCGCTTTGGTCTCTGGACACACTTTGTTTGACGACACACTTTCTTTAGTCTGTCAAAAGCTTCCATTGCACTGATATGGAGATCAACATCTCAACAACATGCATCAGCTGGCCGGAGTAGGCGAGGTTGTTCCAGTTCCCAATCATAGAAGGAAGCTCCTTGTGAGGGTCTTATAGTTACTCCGGAGGTCATCAGTATAGCGACTCGGAAAAGGGGTGCAAGTCTTACAAAGAATATAAGTCAGATGCCCCTAGATCGACGGGACGAGGTTCTTTGCGGGAAAGACATAGTTTCACCTACTGCAAGCCTCACAAGTCGCAGAGGTGATGGTCTAGACTACTGTTGCTTTCCGGTTAGCGGAAGGTTATCAACCTCGCAAAAAAGTGCATGAAAATTACGGAAGATCAGTGGATGAGAATGTAGTCTCGGCAGGTCTGTGGCCATCAGTCCGAGCGAAACTCCACTTACAAGAAGTACGTGTTGGACAAATTTTCCTGCGAATTCTTCCAAGAGAGTCTCTCCTTGTAGAGGTACAGACTCTCCTATTGAAGAAAGAAAATATTCTCCAGTTTTTTCAAGTCACCTGTTTTTCGTCCCGAAGCCAGACCGTGCATAGATAGACTGAGACAACTGTCTTGTTTGGAATAGAGCTGTTAGGGGGAATAAGTACGTCTTTTCCCTCGCAGTGTTGTATTCCTTGACGTGAAGACATTTAATGCCATTGTGGATGCTATAGTAGCGTTGTGTACTGTTACAGCGATCTTATAATTAGTGGCTAGTGTTGTAAGTCTCCATTTAGTGAGCTTTCAAAGGCCGCAAGTGACACAGATATGTCTTCACATAGATGAAGACTCATAACTGCGTAGCTACCTTGAGACTACTATCTCTTTGGGAATTACGGCTGTTAGAATAGCAGCTCGTCATTCCCTATCTTGCACGATGATGGTTGCAAGTCTCCGTTTAGTGAGCTTTCAAGGTCGCTAGTTACACCGAGATATCTGTCTTCACAGAGAGGAAGACTTCTAAGGTACGTTAACTAGGCTCTGACCGCTGTCTTTTGGGAATATAACCGATAAAGGTAGAATGCTTTTCGGTTTGTTTTCCTAGGTGTCATAGACTTGAGTTTTATTGTCTACACCATAGTAGCCTAGCTAGAATCATGAGGGATGTTTATTCAGTAATTATGCAGTGACATAACTGAATTTGTCTCTTTGTGAATTTAGAGCTGTTAAAGTAGCGTCTCTGCATTCCCTACCTTAAGTGACAATAGTTGTAAGTCTCTGTTCAGTGAACTTTCAACGTCGCAACTTACACCGTTATATATGTCTTCACAGAGATGAAGACTTATAAGCTACGACTGGCATTGTAAGTCTCCTTAGTGAGCTTGTAAGGTCACAGTTATCAGCCTTTTTATTGTCTTCATGTATAGGAAGACCTTTAGCTGCTTCAGCTAGGCTAAGTTCGTTGTCCTATCGGACATGATACTGTATATTAGAGGAGGTTATTCTCTTCCTACTGGTATGGTTTGGTGTTAGTTATATGAGGCGATAAGCTTTATTGATGACGCCATATTTACCTAGTGTGACTTAACTCCTTCTCAGGAACACATTTCCTAATATCAGATTGAACGTAAACAGTTCATCTAGATTTTTATGATCGGGTGTCGGAAAATTGTTTTCGTCTCCCTTTTCATTTCTATCCAATCTATTACCGTGGATTATATTTCCACCTTAGAGACTGGATATTATGTCAATATGGTGTGTTATATGTGCATCACGTCCCTCTCCATCCTTAGTGGCATTATGGAGTTGGTCAGACGTGGAGGAGCCCTGTGGTTTTTATACTATTTGATAACACAAGAGCTATTCAAGTTTGCGGGTGAGGGGGGTTCAATAGAAATTTTTCACATTCTCGTATATTTGCACAGTTCAATTTGAGTTTTATTATTGGAATTAATTGTACACCTGAACAGGGTCGTCTGTTGGTTACCTTAGAAGCATGTTTGCTCTTCAGGTACTTTCCATTGGGATTCAATGGGTCAAGTGTATGGTTGTAACGTTATATCACTGGTTTTCGACCTATCTACGTATTCTGACTCCGGTATACATTAGAAGTGTGCGCTGTTAATTACCGGGATCGACACAATAGCCTTAGCATCTGAAGTGGTGTTGAGCACCAATAATTAATAATTGGGTGCCTGTTGGGTGAATATATATAGATTATTTGGTACCGCTTTTCACTGCTTCCAGAGCTTTTCCTTCTTTGTTTTGAAGAATATTCCTTCAAAAAAAGGGGGTGGGGGTGATTTTTCTTCTCTTCCAGCTTGATAAGTGTGTAACTATGAGTGAAGCTGTTTTGCCTGTAGATTATTACTGATCCTAGATACAGCTTGTTTATTATTTATATAAGGCGTGTGTTTGTGGAGGTTAGTCTGTCTCTTGAATACGCCATCCTAATTTAAGAGGCTTAGTCCGCACTAGCCTTAAAATTGTCGTTACACCCAATTAATATTATCATTCATGCTAAGATTACGGAATTACTTGGATATGGCTCCCTATTTATGATATGTCTTCTCTATTATTGTATAGAGAGACATACATGTAATTCCTTTTAAATTTAATCTCCTTCTCACTTTGGAATGCAGGCTTTGGAGCTATATTTGGTCTGCTAATTCTTAAGTCTTAGGCCCTCCGCCTTTTTACGACTCAGCTAAGTCTGGGCCATTGGTTCTTAGTCTAAAAATATGATAAATTGAAAGTAATTTTGTATATTTTTTTTGTACTTACCAATGGTCCAGACGGGGATGGCCCTCCCATGAGTGGGCTCTCATACCTCCCCGCTGAGTTATTATTTATACGCTCATCTACAAAGAATGATGTTGGCGCCAATTCCTGTCTTTTCCTGAGTGCTGTACAGATTCTAAAAGTATAGAGGGCCAGATTAATTTTCGGTATTGTATACAAATTTTTGGATGGGGAGTGGGGGTCAAAATTTGTGTTTGGCCCTTGATAGTATCAAATTTGCACCATCTAAGTCTGAGACATTGGTAAGTATAAAAAATATACAAATTCCTTGAAACTTATCATTTTCCGATAAATCAAGGTTCCCTTTTGACTTCCACAACAGGCGAAACAGAGTGTTGCGACGGAACGAACCATACCATGAAGTAACCGTTAGGCAGCATGATCGTTTTGATGGAGGATCAGTTATGGTGTGGCGAGGCATAACTATGACAAGCAGAATAGCATTACATGTCATCCAAGGTCGTGTCACAGGGCAGTACTACCGTGACAACATGTTTGCAGCTCATGTGGTGACATCACGGCCGTCGATTCATTTTCCAAGATGACAATGCAAGTGCACATTGCCTGTGTCACTACAGAGTTCCTCCAGGAGCAGAACATCACTACACTGCCTTGGCCAGTACTAAGTCCAGACCTTTAACCAATAGAGCATGTCTGGGATATGCTTGGCAGGCGCCTACGACAATGCCAACAGCCCCCTACCAATGTCTGGGAACTCACTGCTGCTCTGCAGGAAGAATGGAATAACATCAGTCAACCTGATATTGGACTTTTGGTGAGGAGTATGCCACATCTGATCCGAGCACTTGTCTCGCAAACTGAGGAGGATTTAAAAGGTATTGAGGTCTTAGACTGAATGTGGTAAATTCTCTGGCTGACCGTCCATGTCTTCTACAGCTCAGTGCGTAGAATGTGTGCTTGTCAGACACCCAACTATCGCTGAAATCATTCGCCAGATGTCACAGTGCAATGCCTCAAGTGTCTTTTTGATGAAAATATAAATATATTTCTTCATATATCTCACTTTCATCAAATATCCCCTACTTTTTTTTCAGTAGTATATAAACATTTGAAAAAATAAAATGTATTTAGTATGACAGTGAAGGAATGCTTTAATGGAGAACTATCCCTTTATCAATCATTACTGACTCAGAATTTCTGTGTTTTCAGGCTGTATGTATTGTCCAGTCACCAATAATGACAGTTGGTAGTTCTCAAAACTCAAAGGAAAAAGAAAATGATGGAGATGAAAATCTTTCTGGGAGAGCTCCACAAACGCCCTCCAACAGATCGCAGAAAAAACCTGTTCCTGATGAAGGTAGGTGTTCAAATGTTATCCCTCATCAAACAAAGTTTGTGGGGGATATAGAAATGGGTCCCATCCGTCCAAGCATAACAACTTTGTACCAGTGTTTTTATCTTTGGTATGCTGGTGGATCACCAACCCCAACAACTTGTTTTTATCTTTGGTATGCTGGTGGATCACCAACCCCAACAACTTTGTCCCCTTTTTAGTAAACCACTTTTTGGCAGGTGATATCAGTGGCGTTGCATCTTGTTTCTATTTTCTAATTGTTTCTAATTGCTCAGCTATTATTGTTCATTATCCCTTGCCAAAACGAACTTTGCGTGGGATATAGAATTGGGGTCCGTCCGTTCGTTCATATCTGACAGTGGATGGTGAATTTAAATGATCTTTGATACGCCGATAGACCATCATGGTGGACAGAATATTTACAAGTAACATGTTTTGTTCATTTTTTTTCTAGAGTTATGGGCCTTTTCCCATTTTTTTCAACTTAGAAACCCTTCAACTTAGAAACCTTTGGTGGGGGGATACTAGTGGTGTTGCACCTTGTTCGTTGACTTATCTCCTTGCAGGAAAGCAATATAGTAAAGAGCATTATCCATTGTCCATACTTCCTTTCATTGGGGGCGCGGTGGCTCAGTTGGTAGAGGAGCAGGCTGCAAGCCGAGAGGTCCTCGGTTCGAATCCCACCTGCGGCAACCGCGTTGTGTCCTTGGGCAAGACACTTCACCCCGATTGCCTACCTGGGGGCACGATGACGCTGTGTACTGAGGCATACTGCACGTCGATGGTGCGCATGTCTTCAACCAATCTAACCCTGCCTGTGCTGCGGTGCAGAGTTCAGAGTTACGATGTTGGAGAGCTGACAGCTGCTCGTCGTTGCTCCGGGTACTCCGGCTTCCTCCACCCGTAAAACTGTCACGGTCACGATTAGCCATTGTGCATAAGTATGTGACCTTAAACACCAATAAATAAATAAATAACTTCCTTTCATTTGTCAAGAGGTCTGTAGTAATAACTTGAACAATACTTATTCGATTCAATTAATTTTGATGTGCAACTTTATATTAACATTTTCTTCGGATTTGCAGACCTGGAAATAACCTGTGAACAATTATTTAGGTTTTGCAGGGATTACATCAATTGTGAAGTTTGCAAATGAACTGCAGGTTATGACAAAATAATACAAAAACAAAATAATACAACATAAATTAAATTCCCAATCTGGCATGTTTTTCACCTGACAAGCTCTCAGGGACTAGCTTGAATCATTGGTTGTATATTGCATCCATATATGAGTAGAATGGCATGCCACTTATGTCTTAATCCTTTAGGGACTGGACAATTGTCCTGAATTCACACCAGACCACAGCCTATACACATCCAGTGCCTTAACAATGTTTTCTACTTAAATGTTGGATGCTTTAATAGGCAGCCAAGATTTGAAAAGAAACCACTGCATATGTAATTTGTTTATTGTCAGCAGGACCTACTTTTGACAGCATGTTGATGGAACCTGTTCTGAGGTTGTAAAAGTCAGAAATAGGCCTTTAAGGGTTAACCCTTAATGGCCAAATTCCGACAGACAACTTTTTAACGCAAAGATACAGGTGCCCCAACATGCATTCTTTGGGTAAACCCAAACTTGTTTTCTAAGTACCTTGTCAGTTGTTTCTAGGCAAGTCTTAGCTGCCTCTGTAGGCAGACAAGACTTTGCTAGAAACAACTGCAAAGCCACTGGAGGTAGACTTTCAAAGTATAGGGAAAATGTATAAAAATGTCCAGGCCCTTAAAGGTTAACAGTATTTCTGCCACAATAAATAGCCAAAACTAACTTAGATGAGATTGCGTGTTGTTGCTATTTATTGTAGTGGAAATTATGTTAACCCTTTACCCAACGAATTGCTCGCATCTGCCCGCGTAATATACAAATTCAGCAGCTGAAAAAATATTATTTTTCGAAAATTTTCAATGGCTTCAGTCACGGCTTCCTCCGCTACGTTATTAAAGCACACACGACTGCAGGCAAGCTACCTGACTTCCGATATCCAGTCAGCTGTGTGAAGACGGAGCCATTCTTAGCCCCTGAAGTCAGACCATCCGATAGCTAGCAATCCGAGGCATAGATCAACAAAACGCTTTGAGAATAGATCTATCTCTGGATCTTCGTCCCAGGAGCAGCAAGCAGTGGAAAAAACAGAAGACCCCTTCTCCTCAAGCCTCGGGAATGGAATTGGTGTCGCGGTTTCACATCTATTGGCAGCATCCCAGCTAATACATGAGCAGCCTCACACAGACTCCAGTGTGGAGCTGTCAGACGGTGCTGGGTTGGTCCGGTCAATTGTGCATGTAGAAGAAGCTAAAAGTTTCTCTGGTATGCTCGGCTAGATCTGGAGTCAGATCTCTGTTTGATGAACCCTCTCCATCCCGTTAACAGTCGGGGTTGACTGTGTTTGTTGTGAGAAACCATATTGAGCCGGAACACGGATCGCAACGTTCCTTCCACACTGCTGGCGGGGCCGGTGGCAGTTATGGCTTCTTCTACTTACATGGAAGTGCACAAAAGAGGATTAGTCTAGACGTTTCTAAGCGGATACTCTGCAAGATCTGGGGACAGATCGCGAGTGCAGGGCATTTTTTCGTCTCGTTAACAGTTGGGGACGACTTTTTTGTGTTGTAAGAAACTTCAATGAGGAGGAGCATCCATCCTACGTGACAAGTCGGGATGCTTCTCCAGCCGGGGTCGGCTGTGGTTATGGCTTCCTCTTCTTCATACATATGCATGATAAGGGATAGATGCCTACAAGTTTCCAACGGAACGCCCGGCAAGGTCTGGAGCAGACTGCGAGCTGGAGAACCTTTTCTTTTCCGTCAGCAATCAGGGACGGCTGTTTATGGTGCGAGAAACTTCAGTGAGTTGGGATGTCCATTCACGCTTTTGATTCAGGACACTCCTTCCACACTGCAGCCGGATTCGGTTGCAGCTATGGCATCTTCCCTTGCTTCATTAATGAAGCGCATTGACCACAGACTAGCTATTTGATTTTGCAGGTTTGGGTTGATAGCTAGTCGTTTGAGACTAGTACTACCGTTTAACAGAAACCCGATGGTGAGCTGTCAGACAGTGCTGCGTTGGTCCAGTCATCCGTACAGTCGGATGGCATTGACCCTATTTGTGGATGACACATTTGGATGGTGAGAGGGATACGGAGTGTGAGTCTCCATCTCTCACAGAAGGGCACTTTAAGACTATGAAAAGTCTTAAGCTCTTAAGAATATTGTTTCATTTGAACATAAGTCTGCATTTAGATGAGCAGGCCGGTGATGTAAATATGTCCCTACCTGCATCATTTAATATATGCTCGGAAATAATGGATGTGCTATTTCATTGAAAAGAGCAATCTGGGTGCAATGTCCTAAGCAGATCACTTTACCAGAGCTATGGTGCAACGTCTCAATGGAAAGAAATATGAGGACGTGGTTCCTCGCTAAGAGTTCTTTCCAGGTCAGTCATGTAGGCCACATACAACTCTGCACGGACAGGGAATTTGGAGTTGGTAAGACGTGATGCTGCCCCTGCGTTGTCATCACTTATAGATGACAAGGTGAAAAGCTTTCTCTGGGTCGCTCCGGTTACCGGAAATATACTATTTGACGACAAGTTTGCGTTATATAGGAGCAGGCTACAAGAAACTTCCAGTGCTCTGCTATTGAAGTCGCTGTCTCATCAACACACTTCAGCAGACCAGGGTAAGCAAGGCTGTTCTCCTTCTAAGAAAGCATCATGAGAATGTCTTGTGAGGGTACAATAACCCTCTTATATTTACTCTGGAAGTCGTCATTATAGCGACTTGGGAAAGGGGCATAGGTCTAATCAAGGCTATGGATCAGATCCCCTAGGCCGACGATTAACGGAAGGTTATCAACGTTAATCACAGAAGTTCCTTTCAAAGAGAGTCGCTTCTGGTGGAAGTAAAGGCTGTCTTATTGAAGGGAACAATTGAGGTCGATGAGACGAGCTTCTTCACTGGAGGACGTAGTTTCTAATCTCGTAAGCATCGTAAGTCGTACATGATGGACATGACCTCTGTTACTTTCCAGTTGACGGAAGATTATCAACTTCACAACATTAATCACGGAAGTTCCTTTCAAAGAGAGTCGCTCCTAGTGGAGGTAAAGGCTCTCTTATTGAAGGGAACAATTGAGGTCGTCGAGAATATATTTCTGATATGCACTGTATAGAGTAGTAAGGGATTAACCCTTTGCACTCTACTATCTAAATATTTAAATTTCAACATGCAGTTATTTCCAATAATGCAACTAGGAATTTAAACAGTTCAATCTTGTTTGACAGCTAGTTGTATCCTGGGAAAAATTAGCAGACTGAAATTTAGAGATTTCGACATCAGTGTGCAAGGGGTTAACTAGATTTTTACGATGCACACAGCTCCGTTCCAGCATAACGTTGCCAGTATTTATAATGTTATCTGTTAGTTATAAAGTCGCGCTACAAAATAATTTTATAGTTTTAAGTGATCCGGTTGTAGATATGTTTTTTGATGTATATGTAATAATTGTTTTCCATTAAATAACTCTAAAATAATTTACAACTTAAAGTCACGCCTCCCCGAATATAATTATATTTTTATACTGTACCAATGACCCAGACATAGCTGGTGCTAACTCTTAAAATATAGGGCCAAACACAAATTTTGCCCCCCAATCCCCAAAATTTGCATCTAAAACCAAAGAAAACATGTCCTGAAAGGCCCTCCACCCTTCGCCTCTACTGCGCATGTGCAGTGTCAAGGACGTTCCGAAATTGGCGCCATTAATCATTCTAAGTTTGGCCCTTCATCAGTTAACATCTGACTGATCTTTGTGCTTGTAAATCTCAGTTTAAATGATGCCAGACACATAAATATTAGTGAAATGGTGATTCTAAAGAGGATAGAGAAGGAGGAGAGGAAAAAATGTGTGACAGAATATTATCAGGGCTGTAACTTAAAATTTTTTAATGAAATTATGTTAAGTTACCTATTTTCGAGGCAGCAGCCATTTTGTTGTCATTCTGATTATTTAGTTACACTGTTTTTTAAGTGTTTTCCTCTCTCCCTGTCCTTTAAGTCCCCCCTTGCTATTCTCCCATGCTTTTGGCATAGTTTTTGTAATTATTATTACTAAATTTTCTTGGGAGTTTTAGCTGAATAACAGAATGAATTCTGTTCTTTTCCCCATGTTTACGTCTTCACCTACGGGTGGTTAGGCGTTGTGTTCTGCATCTACCATCTGATGTTCTGCAGTTTCTTCCCTGGAAGTCTCTGTTTTGCATCAGATAGTGTATATTTGGTAACTGATTTCGGGCCTGGGTGCCTGGAGTCTTATTTTAGTGTTTTTACACTCATTGTTTACATTTACAACAGCCCTCTGTTTGAGGGGGGGATTTCTGGAAAATAATATCTTGATGTTATTTTAATCATAACTAAATACATTATTATTGTTCGTAAGTGTTGAATAAATTGTTTAAAATATTTTTAAAATTTTTGTCCACACTTAGGCTTGGGATCCATTGGGGCTCAACGTTACTTTTCAGAAACTTGGGCTGTTCTGAAAAAATATTTTTTCAAAATATTTTGATTTCAATTATTTTTTCTATATCAATGGATCATATTATTATTATGTATGTTGATTGCCAGAGGTTAGTGCGAGTACCAGGACTTGTTTTCTTTTCACATTGAAAAGATATTGATCAATTGTAATAAGAGGAAGTCTTCCTCTGACTTTATAATCATTCTATATGTGGTCAGTGTACTCGCATTAACTCCTGTTCTGTATCGTATGATTTCGATGACAATATGGGAAGTGTATGTCACGGTATGTTATTGGGGAATTGGACACTCCGGTCCTTTCCCCGCAGGGTCACTCTACTTTATCAATTTCTATTTCAGACGATCAAGATTAGGGTGATGTATCTGTGATGTCTTCCAACAGTGTGCCTCCGTCGTCACAATTAATGAAGGGCTAGCGGAAAAGTGCTCATGTAAATACGCCAATTGCCTAAGAGGACCCTAGTAGGTTCGACGGCCTTTGACGTCCGCTAGCTCGCCCGGTGTAGCGTCCATTCACCGAATGGTTCGGCAGCCGGGTTCGTCCGTTGCGGTCTAGAAGGAATTTTGGGGTGATGCGAGCACTATAAATCAACCTAATGCACACCCAGTGACGGCGGATCGGAGGGAGAACGGAGGAAGCCTTTTAGTCCGGTTCATAGCTCGTTCCGGTCCATCCGGACGGCGAGCGATAGAGGCCCCTCTCTCGTACAACAACATCTGGCCCCAGATGTTGTGGTACAAAATGTTTCGCATTCGGAGCATACGTCCGTCGCTCGGGTCGCTCCGACATATAGTCAGTCCGGAGTAGACTGTCAATAAGGCTTCCTCATTCTCATAGTTGCGCACACGACCGCTCTTGGCTACGTGACCACGGATATCCAGTCAGCTTCGCCAGTCAGAGAATCATCGGCGACCAGGTCACACCATCCGGTAGCCAGGGACACGAGGCCTGCAGACTCCGGACGTTCGCATAGGAAGTGTGCGGGAGTCAACGTACACGGAGCTTCCGGCGGCAATGCATCGTAAGACTGCTACTGCACAGGCCTCCGGAACGGACGTGCTTTCCTAAATAGCACAGTTTATCGCAGCATCCCAGCATCAACTGAATCTGTCGCATATTTTTTATCCGACGATGCTGGGTCGGGACGCTCCGCGGAAGCAGGTACGGACGTCCGAAAATTTCATCCGGTCCGACGGGATACCGAAAGGGATTTGGAGGATTTCGAGCTTTCCCTTTCGGAACATATGCTGTTGTGTATGTCATCTGACTTGGTCTTCTACAGCTTCTTTCGTCGGACCAGAATGCTGCGATGCCGGATAAGAAACTGATAGCGTCGGTGGACTTAGAAATTTTTGGTTCGGTTCAGGGACTTCGTCCCTCAGTTCCGACATAGTCCAATAATGTCACACAAACTTTCGAATTATTGAACGACGCTATATATATTATTATATGCTTGCTATATCCAAGCATTTCTGGTTTCTTGTTCGCAAAGTTACGGAGATGTCTTTCAAAAGTGTGCCTCTGTCGTCATAGTTAATGAAGAGCTAGCGGCAATAAGTGCTCCTGGCTTGTCCAGGGCCGTCCGGGCTGTGAGCGAGAGAGGTCCCTCTCTCGTCCAACAACATAGGGGACCGCATGTTGTGGTTCAGATATTTTACATTCGGAGCATATGTCTGTCGGTCGGGACGCTCCGTTATTTTGACAGTCCGAGAGACTGTCCATAATGCTTCCTCATCCTCACAGCAGGGCACACGGCCGCACATTGGCTACGTGACCTCGAGTATCCGATCAGTTTCGTCATTCAGTGATTCCACGGCGAATAGGTCGCGCCATCCGGTAGCCAAGGGACACGAGGCCTATACACTCCGTTCGCTCGCATATTGGTAGTATGCACGGGGTCACGATCACGGAGCTTCCAGCGGCAATGCATTGTAGGACCGCTTCTCCTCAGGCCTCAGTGACGGACGTGCTATCCGAGTTAGCACAGTTGTTTCGCAGCATCCCAGCAATTGACAGTTTCTTGGTCGACTCAGGAATTATCCGACGGCGCTGGGTCGGTGCGGTCCGCGGTTACATCAGGTACGGACGACCGAATGCTTTATAGGGTCCGACAGGATGGCGAAAGGGATTCGAAGATTTCGAGTTTTCCCTTTAGTAGTATCGGAAGCTGCCATTCATATCTTCTGGCATTATCTTCCAGTGATTGTTATTTCGGACTACATTGCTGCGATCTTGGATAAGAGACTTATAGCGTCATTGGACTCGGATTTTTTGATCGGTTCAGGGACATTGTCCCTGACTTACCGACGCAGTCCAATAATGTCATTACAACATGTGTTTTATTTTTCGACGCTATATATGCATACAAGCCTGCTACCAAGCATGATAGTTTAGTTTCTTGTCCGCGTTGCTCATTTCTGCCGTTTTATCATTTATACGAATAGTTTATTTTGGCAGAGCAGGGCATACCGAGAGTTCATACGCGTCTAGACGGTGTGGTTAAAGACTGGAAATATTCTTCTTCGCCGTTTATGTCTTTTCCAACTTCAATGTTGGAAACGACATGATGTATAGTAGACTTAACTTAGACGCTTTATCATACGTAATCCGCCTTACTGAGGCGTTATCATTACGTCTTCAAGAAAAGATTTACGGGATATTATTCTCAATGTAATTTCTTTTGAGGGCAGTAGTTTGTTCACGTATAACTCCGCCCTTCAGTGGCTGATTGGAGTTGGTTAGACGTGACGCAGCCCTAGCTACATCCACACGCGTGGATAATTAGGTTAAGAACTCTCTCAGAGTCGCTTCGTTCTCGGAGGAGCTTCTCTTCGACGGCAACTTTTCGGCAATCCATGAATTGCTCGATTTACACGTTCTCTTGTCTATCTAGTGTTACAAGAGATTCAGACTGGGGCAAACATTCGGTGGTTGACTCAGAGAGTGCCACCGCAGTTGCCGGACCCGAGTGTTGCTGTTATGACGGTTGCCAGTCAAACAGATTGGGATATAATACTGATCCCAACGGATTCGAAGTGCCAGGGTCTTTGGATTCCGCAGTCTCTTAGCAACCAATTTTCTTCCGCGGAATAATGTTTTTTAGGCTTGCTTTATGTCATTGCATGAACATTATTCAGAAACGCATGCCCAAATCCTGTCCGTTAATTCGACAGTAGTGGCGTATCTCCGGAACCAGGGAGGCACTCTTTTGTTTCCGTTATTCAATTTAATGGAAAGAATCCGTCTGTTGGTTATAGTACACCAAGTTCTGTTTTGGTCCGTCATATTCCGGGTCGTCTGATTGTTTTACCGGACTCCCGTTCACTTAGGGGTCGCTTGTTGCTGTCAGAATGGACTCTCAACAAACAAGTATTCAATCAGATTTGCTATCTATGGGAGTGCCCAATGATGATTTATTTACGACACAGCTTGCTAATCAATTGCAGACGTATGTGTTGGCTTGTCCAGATCTCTGAGCTAATGTTGTTAACGCTCTATTGATCTATAGGACGGAATGATAGGATACGCGTATCCTCCGGCGCTGTTGTTTCAGCAGGTATTGCTAAGATAAACAACCACAATACATTTCTGTTGATAGCATCTCTATCTTCACAGAGATCATGGGTAATTTACTCTCTTGTCTACTGTGGGACTTAACGTGAAATCTTCCTCAATGTGAGGATCTTTTTTCACTGGGTGAATCGTGTCATCTTTATCACAACCCGCAAGGTCGCAACCTTCATGTATTCCGTTGTGTGATCCGTATTGCATTGTAAGCATTGTACTGGACGAGCTTTGGACGCGATTTCTTACTATAGGAGATCCTCTTCTTCGCTATTCTATGCGGCTAAAGTGGAGGTTCTTCCATCGTTGGTGTAGGGATCATTATGTTCATATTGTTGATCCCTCCATACTACTCATTGCAATTTTTTAGTATACTTGTTTCACAAGATCTACTGCAGCCTGTTATTATTAAGGTTATAGGTTTATGTTACCTCATACCTATGCACTCTAGGATAGTTTACAATTGAGTCTTATGTCTCTTTATCTAAGTCAGTTAGTAACTTTTTGATAAATAGACTTAGAATCTTTAGATTAAATTCCTATATGGATTTTAACTTCGGTTCTTATTTAGCTAAGTAATCATTTCAGCCTCTGGAAACAGTAGTTTTCAAATTCTGACCTTTTAGACAGTAATTCTGTTGGTTTCTCTTTTACTGAAGAGTCTGTGAGTTTCATGCACTATCGATGGATGATTTTCACTTTTGTAGTTTTGGAATCACTACTTCCGTTACTATTTAGGTTGGATTTTTGCATAAGAGTTAGGCTCCTAATATCCGGAACCTATTGTTATTAAGGTCCTTCCGTCTTCGTACGGGCATAGGCCTTTACTCTTTCCGGGTAGAGTTTATGTATTTATAAACAGATATCTGTTTATTACTATGGGCGTAAGCTTCTTCTGTCTTTGATGCCTAGTAGAAGGACGTTACGTTCCATTCTATTGTTAATGGATTCTATTAACTATCGGTACTGCTTATGGTATATCATTGACTTAGCAGTTGTGCTTAAGATTTAGGCTCATGAAGTAAGAGTTCTTCTACTTCTTGGGCTTACATTAATAGTGTCGCTATTATACATTTTTGAAGGCTGCTCATTGCGCTCAGCCATCCGCATTCATGAATTTTTATCTCAGAAATATCGAGTCCATTTCTGGAGGCCTCTATTGTTAGGTCTATTATCTACTGCTCAGAATGTCATTCACTTAACAGTTGCTACTATAGCTAGGTAGGCTGTCTGTTTCGGCAGTGTCTCCGTTCTGCTGCCCTCTTCGCTCTGGGCTATTTGACCCAGGGCAAGAAAAAGGGGGGGGGGGGGGGGGGGGAGGGTGTTCCCTTGGGTCACCTGTTTTACTATGAAAACAAGGGGATACCTCCTCCGGAGTTAGTAATTCTGAGCTGTTATTGGGATGGTTGTTTAGTGAGAAGTTTATGTTTTTAAAATTCATTCAAGTCTTAGTTTTTAAAGTATAGCTTTTGATTATTGCATATGTCAACGGACATGATTATGCAATCCTCAGACACTTTTAGGAGTATAAGAGTCTCTATTCTCTAGACTTACTTTATTTATTGGCTTACTTTAAAAATTATTAGTATAAGGATTATATTGGATATTAATAGAGTACATGGATGTATGAAGCTCAATTTTGGAAGGTGTTGTATCTTTCTAATTTATCATAAATAAGAAAGATACATGTAAGGCCTATTACTTCTTTTTCCCTACAGGGGATGACTCTATTTTATATTATTGAGCGTAGTCCATTTTGCTCTATGTCCTTGGCCCTCCAGCCTTTTTACTATTCAGCTATGTCTGGGTCATTGGTACAGTATAAAAATGTTAAAAAATTTATAGTAATTTTTATATTTTTTATACTTACCAATGACCCAGACGGGGATGGCCCTCCCAGGAGTTGGGAACTCTTGCCTCCCCGCTGAGTACATAGCGCTTACCAGGCACTGGTTATTAGAATGATTAATGGCGCCAATTTCGGAACGTCCTTGACACTGCGCATGCGCAGTAGAGGCGAAGGGTGGAGGGCCTTTCAGGACATGTTTTCTTTGGTTTTAGATGCAAATTTTGGGGATTGGGGGGGCAAAATTTGTGTTTGGCCCTATATTTTAAGAGTTAGCACCAGCTATGTCTGGGTCATTGGTAAGTATAAAAAATATAGAAATTACTATAAATTTTTTAACTTTGCGATTATTTACTGTAAAGCAACAATCGGTGTTTTCCAGTAAATAGCTGCAAAATAATTTTATACTTTCAAGTGATCCGGTCTTAGTGCTAATGTTTTTCAATATATATAAATGTAGTAATTGCTTTCCAGTAAATAACGATGAAGTCATGAGTTCATCAGTGCTAAGGCCAAATAAAAAAAATGAATTGATTCTCAGGCAATTTTTTTTTTTTCAAATCAGTGAGGGAGGGAGCATTTTATTTTTATTTTTAATTTTTTTCTTTCGTGTAAAGGGTTGAGTATACTCAGTAAATCTTTTTGCTGTCTTTCCACTTGAAAAAGAGAAAAGGTTGTATTTTAGGGTAATTATAGTATACCTTTTATAACTGACTGCCGTAACAACAGCTAAAAGGATTTGTATTTTATTATTCTTTTTAATGGTATAGATCTGTCAAGTATCATGATCCATTAGAATAGGCCCCAATAACCAATGCTTGGGGTAGGAGTCCCCTAAAATGGGAAACATGGCTCTAAATGATTGGTTAAGCTTCAGTTTATATCGGTGTCACAGCCATTATTGGCTATTGTGCAAAAATATATGATCTTAAACACCAGCAAATAAATAAATAATTAAATCATGATCCAGTATATCAGAATTTGCCTTGTTACAGATTATGGGAGAGTGCCTCTCCCATAAACTGTGACAAGAAAAACCAATTTACTGCAAACACAGCTAAATAATTATATGTCGAGAAATGTGAAAAAATGACCATTCCACGTTTTGAGGAATTCTTTAAAAAACATGACATAATAAAAATGTCTAATGAGGAGGTTCAAATTCAACAAGGGAGGGCCTGAGAATCAAAACATTTTTTTTTTTAGCCGAATCAGTTTAGAATTTGTCTACCAGGCTGCAAGAAATTCTTTTCTGAACAGTCGATTAGATAAATCGTTTTCCAAACAAAGTGTGTATTCTTTGCAATTTCAGTCACCTGCTTGTTTGAAATTCAATGGATGTCAAGATTGTTTGGAAACCAATTCATCCTTAAGATTGTTCAAAAAAACAATTGATTGCACCTTCGTCATCTTGTCAGGGAAGTTAATCTGTCAAATTGTCGCACTGTCAAATTATCGTCCGCTCATAACAATGCTCACACCTCTTTGTAGTGAAATGTATCATCCGCGAAAATGTAGTTATGTACATTTTTTTTTTACATGTCGATTCATTATCAAAATATAATAAAAATTTTTTTTTTATTTTGTTCTTGCCCATCAACATGGAAAAATGCCCATGAAAGACCCTGAAAAACCCTGAGGCCGAAAAGCGTCAAACCCCAAGGACAGAAAGCGTCAGGCCAAAAAGCAATTGATCCCTTTTTAATGTGTACTTAATTTTTACCTCCCCTTACCGACACTTTTCACAGGTGGACGTAACTAGGTTAATCAACAATGTTCGTATTGTCTGAACAGTGGCATTTCGTTTTCGAAAATCAATATTAAAATAACCGATCATTGAATTCATTACTCTTTATCTTTTTATCATCTGTTAAAATTCAACGGATTGGATAAGTGTTATTTATTGTTTGTCGTACAGGGACCAGCCGTGAGGGCGACTAGGGCAATTATTATACGCCCGTTTAACAAACGGTTGTATTATGTTATCAGTCTGTCTGTCCTTCCATCCGTCCGTCCGTCCGTAAACAATTTGGTTTCCGTTCATTTAAAGCTGAACGCCTTGACAGATTGACACCAAAATTTTTCAGATGTTGTTTTTAGCAATGAAGTACAGGTCAAGTTCGATATTGGTGTTTCTCAGTCCATCCACTGCAGAGTTATGGCTCTTTGAAAACACAATCTTTCGAAAAAAATTGGTTTCCCCTTCATTTAAAGTCGAATGCCTTGACGGATTGACATCAAACTTTCAGATGTTGTTTGTAGCAATAAAATTCAGGTCAAGTTCGATATTGGTGTTTCTCAGTCCATCCGCTGCAGAGTTATGGCCCTTTGAAAACACAATTTTTGAAAAAAAATTGGTTTCCATCCATTTAAAGCCGAACGCCTTGACGGATTGACAACAAATTTTTCAGATGTTGATTTTATACACCCGTTTGAAAACTGGGACGTATTATGTGAATGGTCTCTCCACCCGTCTGTCTCTGTCTGTCTGTCCATCCATAGACACATTTCGTTTCCGGATGATAACTTTAGTTGTAATGGTTTGAGCCGAGTTAAAATTGGCATGTGGATTTAGTATGACAAAATACAGGATGGGTTCGATTTCAACGACGTTTAACATTATGAAATATGTTCAGTTTAATGTAGTTCTGTCAAGCCTTGACTCGTCTTGTAGTGCACAGTATTACAATCGGAATCTGCCGAGTGTGAGCTCAAATAACCGGTAATCGGTCAGAGGCTATTTTTGTAAATCGGTTGAACACCAGAGGTTGTGGAATGTGCTTGAAAATTCTCAAGAAAAGTTCTTAGTCTTGGATTTCTCTTCTCTCAAATGTACATATCCTGTATTTGAATGTGTGAATTTTTTCTTGTATTTACAGCTATGCCTGATCTTATAAGATTGGTTCATGGGAACATCAGTGGAATAAAGAAACTGATTCGTGAATTCAGAATGTATTGGCAGCAGAAAACCTCGGCAAGTAAGGAAAGCTTGGTTGAAGATAGATCCAAACAAGATATGGAAGTAGAGGTGTCAGAGACACCAAGTAGCTTGGAAACTAAAACAGATGATGTACCAATGAATGATATTTCTACGAACTGTGAAGACAACATTATTGAAAGTATTAATGAAGGTTTGAAAGAAACTGAAAACAATGTAGATTCATTTTGCATTTCCAAAAGACAACTTGAAATGAAAATTATGGCAATAGCCATTCGTGAAAAGAGACCTAGTTTTAAAAAGATATGTTGGCATGTACATGACAGTGTTTTGAAAGAATACAACATGGAAGATATAAATATTAATAATACGTGGCAGTACGTGTCTGAACCATCTGTAAAAAAACCCGAAGAACCACCTGTTGTTTCTGGTCGTAAAACACCAACCATAAAAGCATTCACCCAGCCATTATCACCATCTCAGGTTCATGCAAGTTTACAGAAAAAGGAAGAACCTGTAACAGTTCCACAAGTAAATACACCTAATATACTGGCATTTGCACAACCATTATCACCATCTCAAATTCATGCCAGTGTCATCAAAAAAGAAGAGTCTCTTAAAATGCCAATTGTAAATAAAGTACCAAGTATTTTAGCCTTTACACAGAAGTTAACACCTTCAAAAAGTATCCAGCAGAAGGAATCATCTGGAAATGAAGCAAAGGCCTCGCTTAAACCAGTATCATCTCCCAAAATAACACCATTAAAAAGCTCTAGTGATAAAGAGTGTTCATCAATGAATGAAGAAAAATGTACATCCACATCAGCTTCACCTGTGGCGAAATGTAGTACAGAGATACCTGTACAAAATGTTTCAAAGTTACAGACTTTTCTGAAACAAAATTGTTCTGCATCCTCTACTGCAAAAATGAATACCAGCTCTCCTTTGCAGAAACCTCAAGGTTTGATCACAGTTTCAAAACAAAATAATTCTAATGTGAGTGCTACATCCCAGCAGAACAAATCGGGGAATTCATCAGTGAATGTTGTTGTGATGGAAGTGACAGAATCAGCAAACACTGTCACTCTTTCCACAAATGTTGTCAAAGAAAAGAAAGTTACTCCCCCTAAAAGGTCAACGATATCTGACATGATAGCCAATTTAGTCAGCATGGAGGATGACCGTCCATTGCCTGATAGCACTGTGGAATGTCCAGAAAATGACATTCAGAATACAGTAACTAATAGTGAAAGCAAAACTAAGAAAAAACTTCCATTTATGGAAAGTTCTGATGATTGTATAATTATAGATTAGTTTTAATTTATGTAGGAATATTTCTGATAAGAGTAGTGAATTAAAATAATTATGAATACTAGAGCTGTGTGGTTGATTAAAAAAACGATATGGCTTTGGTGTTCTAAAAAATGAAACCTAGACTGGCAGAATGCAAATACAGTGGAAGCCTGTTAACCCTTTACCTAACGAATCGCTTGAATCTGCCCACGTAATTTGCAAATTCAGCAGTTGAAAGAAATTTTTCAGAATATTTCAACAAAAGCATATCATGTGACCCCTCAATGGAACGAGCTCATCGAGCTCGTTCCAATGAGGGGGTCACATGATATGGTTTTGTTGAATTATTTTCTTTAATTTTAAAAAATAGTAATTAAAATAATAAATTTTTACATCATCTTCATTGGTTTAAGGGTTAACACTCCGCACATGGATGAAAATCGAGAAATATCAAGCCATTTGTTTTTTTCCCAGAATGCAATAAGGAACTTAACCAATTCAATCTTGCTTTACTCACTGAGCTCTGTCAAATAATACTCAATTGGTTAAATTTCTAGTTGCATTGTGGGAAAACTTTGCTGCTTGGACTTTCTGTATTTTGACATTAGTTTGCAGAGGGTTAATTGAATGGCCACTTTGTCAGTGCAAAATCTGAAATTAACAGTATTCATTTAACATTTCATAGTTTTCCTCTATTTTAGTGGCAAACTGGGCTTTTATTTTATTGTATCTTGTTTAACAAGATATAATAATCTAGAAGCCAATATTGGATTTTCCGAGGCCAAATATATCTATAAACATATGGTGGAATTCATTGGTTGTCGAAAGTAATTCTTCAGTATATCACAAGATTTTTAATCCAGTTATCAGGATTTCACTCTATTGCCTTTATACAGTTAAGAGGTCAAATATGGAAAATGGTTTTCTGTTTGTCATTCTTGTTCAATTAACTCTTAGAGGCCTATTTCCAAGTTTTACAACTTCAGAACCGGTGCCCTCAGCATCGATATCCATCATGAGCAAATCCTGCTAACAATAGACAATTTACCTTGGCAGTGGTTTCTAGTCAAGTCTTGGCGGCCTTAACAGACAGCCAAGACTTGACTGGAAATCGGTGCTTGTCCACTGGATGTGTACAGGCTGTGATCAGGTGTAAATTCATGACAATTGTCCAGGCCTTTAGGGGTTAACATTAACAGGGTTATTCAATTCACTGAAGTGGCCTTAACTGTTTACCCACAAAGTCCACCTCAACATACAACACCACAACATACGATTATCAAGGTGCAAAATATTCTGCAATTAAAATTTGTTCCAGTTTTGAGATACTCTGAGGATCCTCAAAATGGTGAATTACTTCCTATCAAGTGCATGAAAACAGAAACAGGCTACTAGAGCATCATCGGGGAAAATTCTTAGTGAAAAAAAAAACTATAGGAGTAGTGTGCCTGATGGTTTCAAAAATTTGATCAGCAGTTTTTATCTTGTTTTTCAAAAAGTGATGAGAAGTTGGGAACATAAGGCTTACAGCAAATGGTTAGCAGCTGGATATCTTCAATAGTATTTTGCAATGCGAATCCAGTCTTCAAATGCCCTGGATAATCGTAAGAAAATTCACCGTTTATTTATATATGCCCGTTTTGAAAAAACTGGTTGTATTATGGTATACCGCTGTCCATCCATCGTCTCCATCCGTCCACATGTCGTACAATAACTCGAAAATGCTTTGAGCAATTTTTGTGATTTTTTGGTGAAAAGTATATGTTGATGGAAGGAAGCCCCTTTTCGATTTGTGTCGCTGTCCAATTTGTAATTCCAGAGTTATGGGACTTTATTCGTCAAAATATAGGCAATTTTCCACATGTCTGACAATAACTTGAAAATGCTTTGAGTAATTTTCATTATTTTTTGATGGAAGGAAGCTCTGTTTCGATTTGTGTTGCCGTCCGATTTGTAATTCCAGTGTTATGGGACTTTATTCGTCAAAATATAGGCAATTTTCCACATGTTGGGCAATAACTTGAAAATGCTTAGAGCAATTTTCATTATTTTTTGGTTGCAAGTATATGTTGATGGAAGGAATCTCCCTTTCGATTTGTATCGCTGCCCAATTTGTCATTCCAGAGTTATGGGACTTTATTCGTCACATGTACAAGAATATAAAAAAAACGTGACAAGTACACATGTATACTCATATTGTGTGCTTCCCTCTTGTAATTAATAATGAGCGTATCATGTGCTCATGGCACAGAGCTGTTTATTCTCTTATTTGTACCATGTTGAAACATTTTCAGGATTATTTAACTGCATATTTCACACATATACTGAAAAACATTTTGTAGTTCTTTATACAATGTTTATATCCCCACTCTCAAAGAGATTACAGAATCTGAATTCAGAATCGAAGCTCACAAGGAAAACCGTGAGAATCGACTTAGATTCTCACCATATTTTTATTTGATTCTTGTCATAGATTCTGAAGAAGTCTTTACAGACATGAAGAATTTTGCTTATTATTAAGTTCCCTCTTAATAAGATAACTCTTTGACTCAGCACTTCTGTCCATTGAAGTCTTGATTTCCTGTAACACAGCAGAGTTTCCGCCCAGGTGAAAATGTTGGGGCCGGTAATTCGGAGAAAATCGACAGTAATGGGGTAGGTAGCTAAGAGTCACCATTTAAAAAGATTAAATTCCAGTGTCCCGAAACCCCATTTTAGTGCATTTAAGGGATATTATGAGGTTTTTCACAGCGAGGTTTTCACATTCCGAGAGCTGGTAATTGCAGAAGAATAAGGACCAATGAGGAGAAATTCAGGTGAAAATCATTCATACAGATTACAGTATTTACTGACAATACCAGTCCATGGTGGCATGGATGATCCAGTTCAACAACGATTGCATTATGGGGGAGTTCGAAAAATATACCCTGAAGAGTGTAACATCACATCACGTCCCAGCATCGGACACTCATTCCTATCCATGTTGCCACAGTTAATCAAGGTGTTGACCATTAAACTGACTAATACTTAGATCTGCAGACCTTATTTGCTAACAAGTAACATTAGTTTTCATGCAGGATGAACTTGACAAAAAGACAGAGTCCTCGTTTTTCCTGCCACTTACTTTTCGGCGCTTGGCCTTTCGGCTCATTTCTTTTCAGCCTCATGTGTTGATGCTTTCAAGTTTTCAAAAGCATCAACACAAAAGGCTGCAAAATGACAGACCAAAATGTGAAGGGCCTAAAAGCCTTGTTGGTTTCGAGGTATTTAGAGTGGGTTCAAGCTGTTTTCAAGACATTTAATGACTGGAAACAATCTGAATGAACGCACTCTTTGTGTTTTCCAATATCAGGGGCCACTTCAAATTAATCAAACAAAAAAAGATTGAAATGCAATGAATACAGATATCTGAATCCATTAACCCTTTACCCAACGCAGACGATTTCAAAATTCATTATTTTAAATATCATTTTTTAAAATTTGTAAAATAAAATTCAACAAAACCATATCATGTGACCCCTCTTTGGAACGAGCTCGATGAGCTCGTTCCAAAGAGGGGTCACATGATCTGGTTTTGTTGAAATTTTTCAAAAAATAATATTTTTTCAGCAGCTGTATTTGCATATTATGCAGATGCAGGCGATACGTTGGGTAAAGGGTTAAAATATCTTCAAAATGAATTGAAATATCTGTGCTGCAATATAGCTTTAAAAATATTATTTTGAAGGTACTTTTCCAATGCTCCAGTTGTGACCCCTTTTTATGCCTCCAAGAAATTTTCTCGTAGGCATTATGTTTTCATCATGTCCGTCGTCTGGTGTCTTGCCCGTCATCCGTCCGTTAACTTTTTGCATTCCATCAATTAACTAAAGTTCTACCAACCGGATCTTTACCAAACTTCATATGTGGGTTAGGTATGATGAGTGGTAGAAGCCTATTTATTTTAACCATGATGTGCAAAAGTTCAAGGTCACAGTGACCTCCAGTGTTAAAAACACTTGAAATTGGTTTCCGCTCTATAACTAAAGTTCTACCAACCTGATCTTTACCAAACTTCATATGTGGGTTAGGTATGATGAGTGGAAGAAGCCCATGTATTTTAACCATGATGTGCAAAAGGTCAAGGTCACAGTGACCTCCAGTGTTAATTACACTTGAAATTGGTTTCCGCTCTGTAACTAAAGTTCTACCAACTGGATCTTTACCAAACTTCATATGTGGATTAGGTATGATGAGTGGAAGAAGCCTATTTATTTTGACCATGATGTGCCAAAGGTTAAGGTCATAGTGCCCTCCAATTTTAAATACACTTGAAATTGGTTTCCACTCCATGACTAAAGTTCTGCAAGATTAATTAAGTTTTTTGTTTTTTTCATGCAATTCTATCCATGACATTGCAGAAGGGGGCATATGCTGCACTTCGCGTTGCTCTTGTTTTCAATGTGTCTGACCGCAAGAACAACTGTTATATGATGCAACAATTTACTCAGAAGCGATCAAATAAAAAGACATGCAGTTGCGTCAGTCACTGATTGACTTGGAAGTTTGCTGACACTCTCATACACTGTCGAACAGCATGCATGTGGTCTTTGCAAACTCAAGAGAGTGTCATTTATTAGTCCCCCACGGTTTTAGCGTTTTGAGGGACTATTGGATTGCACTCCGTCTGTCTGTCCATCCCCATTACCCCAGAGAAACTTTTTTGACGGGCGTATGTTGCCCCGCTAGGCGGTGCTCTTGTTATACCACTGGTGACACATAATAGGAGGATGATGCACATCAAAAATTTTAGAAAAAAAATTCAAGATGGCTGACTGGTGGCCATTTTGTCATTTTTTGATTCATTTGATGTTACCACCTGTATCTTGGACATGTTTTGATATATTTGATTCAGGTTTCTAACATTGTTCTTAGATGCTATGAGGATGATGCACGTCAAAATTGTTTGAAAAAAAAATTCAAGATGGCCGAATGACGTCCAATTTTGTTCATTTTTTGCATTCTCAAGTTACGTTGTCACCCGTACCTTAGAGATGTTTTGAGATATTAGTTTTAAATTATCAACATTTGTCAGACATCATAGGAGGATGATGCATGCCAAAATCTTTTTAAAAAAAAATTCAAGATGGTTAAATGGCAGCCATTTTTGTTATTTTTTTGCCATATTTGACGTTACTACCTGTATCTTAGACATATTTTGAGCTATTACTTTCAGATTTCTAACATTGGTCAGAGATGCTAGAAGGGTGATGCACGTCAAAATTTTTTTTTTTTTTTTTTTTTATAAATTCAAGATAGCCAAAATCTTTAAAAAAAATTCAAGATGGCTGAATGACACATTGTTGTTGTCATTTTTTTTGCCATATTTCACGTTATCATCTGTATCTTAGACATGTTTCAAGCTGTTACTTTGAGATTTCTAACATTGGTCAGAGATGCTAGGAGGATTTCTAACATTGGTCAGAGATGCTAGGAGGATGATGCAAGTCACTAGGAGGATTTCTAACATTGGTCAGAGATGCTAGGAGGATGATGCACGTCAAAATTTTTGGGAAAAAAAAACTGAGAATAGCCAAAAGGATGACCATTTTCATTGATTTTTTTGTGTTCCTATTTTAAAGTTACCACCTGTATCTAATAGATAGATGCTTCTGGACTGTACTTTCATATTTATACCATTGGTGACACATAATAGGAGGATGATGCACGTCAATAATTTTTTAATAAAAATGCAATATGGAATGATTACATTGTTGTTCCTGTTGTTAAATGGTAGGTGCCCGAGAACAGATACATGATGGGAGACAGAGGACTTCAATTCCCACTTGCTGTTGAAATCTATTATCCATTTCATAACGTGCAACTTATTTTTTAAATGCCCAACTGTCCTAAAAAATATTTTGCATGTTTTATAGAACAGACCATCCACCGTGGGGGACTAGAGTCTGATCGTCTGCGATCGGCGTTGCACTTGTCGATCTTGGACTGACATTTGTATATAATTTTACAATGCCTTTCCTGCTCCTGTTTGCTGTAACCCGTGATTTTTACCGTCAAATGCATCGCGTTGGTAGCATGAGAGTTTTTAGTTGAATTGTGACAAAGTCAGACTTTACTTATAGTTTGCTGAATGGCGGGCGAGCGTAAACAGTTGGTTTCCGGATGATAACTTGATAATGGTTTGACCCACGTTCATGAAACTTCATAGGTAGGTTGGCATCGGTGATAGAAAGAACCCTATTTATTTTGGACTAACTTGGTCAAAGGTTAAGATCACAGCGATCTTGAACATAGTAAATTGTAAACAATTGGTTTCCGGATGATAACTTGACTATGATTCACCCCATGTTCTTGAAACTTCATATGTAAGTTGGCCTTCATGAGAGGAAGAACCCTATTTGTTTTGGACTCACTTGGTCAAGGTCACAGTGATCCTGAATATAGTAAATCAAAACAATTGGTTTCTGGATGATAAATTGATAATGGTTCGCCCCACGTTCATGACACTTCATAGGTAGGTTGGCATCAGTGAAAGGAAGAACCCAATTTTTGGAATCACTAGGTCAAAGATCAAGGTCACAGTGACCCTTCGCATAGTAAATTGTAAACAATTGGTTTTTGGATGATAAGTTGATAATGATTAAACCCACTTTTGTGCTGTCACAACTCGACATTGGATCGGTGATCCCATCGGCATTTTATTTCACATATTCCCCGATGTCAAACTTCTTGTAGCAAATTATATCAACTATGGAATGCACTGTTTGGGAATTTAGGGCAAGGAGAATGTGGCCGTTCAGGGGATCCCAGGTCACCCTAGCAGAAACCCTGAATACAGGCAGCCAAGACTTCTCTGGAGTCCACTGCCATGGTACTGTAACTTCATGCTGCCTGCGGATATTCCTGCCCAGGGCAGGATTTCTCTTGCCACTGAAATATGTATAATTTAGGCATATTTAATCCAATATCCACCTTGTAAACGGAATGGATTTTTTCACCAATGATTTATTGAGTTAAATTTAGATGAATTTTTCATCACATCTAGTCATGGCTGCTTCACAGCAGCTATGACTAGATTTTGTAAAAAAATATCTTAAAAATACTAAGCGGGTTAAGAGTTAGTTAAACACTCGTAAATGAATAAATAATAAATAAAAGACTTTTTACTATGGAATATATACTGGTTGCACTTACAAAAGTATTACAATTCTCTGAATTTTAGTTGGTTCTTTTAATTTTGTTCCAGAAGAATTAACAAATGAATGACAAAGGTAGTTCTTGGGTTTCCTCTCGCTCTTCGTCAAACTCTAGTATTGTAGGTATTCCCCTGTAAAATGGAGGTGTAGTTGTTAATCCTTTACCCAACGTAACATCCAAAACCGGCCAGCGCTATTCTAAAAAATCTCCAATTAATTTTCATTATTTTTTTCATTTTTTGTCTCAAAAACATAGGTTATGACCTCTCGTTGGAATAAGCTTGTTGAGCTCGTTCCAATGAGGGGTCCTAACCTATGTTTTTGAGAGAAAAAATCAATTCTTCAAGAATCTTTTTGGCAAGTGTCGTCTGCTTTTCATGTTAGGTAAAGGGTTAACTGTGGTAAATAAGTTTTTCTTTACTGGTAAAATAGGATCTGGTGACCACTGCCTGGGGTGGAAATCCTCTGAAGTGGGTAGTATAAGTATAAACGATTGACTAAACTTGACTTCATACCCATGTTGCAATCATGATTTGGCCAAACATGCTGAAAGGTTCCTCAACTGGTTGAGTGCTACATTATTTTTGGTTGTCTGAATTTGTTCGTCAAAATTTGTTTTATAACAAGTTATTGAAGAGTGACTGTGGGCACTCTTCAATAATTTGTGGTATAACAAATTTATATAAAAATATTTTTGTTTTACTCAATATGAAACATGAGCAAGGAAAACGTTGTGGTACCTTCCTTGTTTTTTGAAAGCCCTTATAGTGGCTTCTAGTACTCAACCAGTTAAACAGTAATAAATAGTAATGTAGTTGAACAAAAAAACATAATCTTTTGGGGAGAACAAAATGATTAACCAAATTTGAACAGGCCTGCAGTAGAAATTAACTGGTTGAGTGCTGGAAGCCACTATCAGGGCTTTTCAAAAAATAATAGGGTACCAGAGTAAAAGCCAACATTTTCCTTGCTCATGTTTCATAAGCAGTGAAACGTAAATAATACTTTTATATAAATTTGTTTTATTACAAATTATTGAAGAATGTTTTTGGGCATTCTCCAATAATTTGTGATAAAATACATTATGATGAACAAATTCAGACCACCAAAAATAAACTAGCTCCCAACCAGTTAACGACTCAACATTACAAGCAAATTTGCGGTCATGTATTCTTTGGCAGTCAACCTGACTACATGTTTGTCAGTTATCCGCATGTTGGATCTGAAAGTTGCTGCTGTTTAGCAAGAAGAGTTGTAGATTTTGAATATCAACCTAGAATTCAATGGAACTAATTAAATAATTTAAAAGTATTAGCTTTCACTATTTGTTCATACCCCCTGCAACAAAGTTGTAGGGGTGGGGGTAATGTGGTTTCACTGTTCATCCATCTGTAGACACCATGCTTTCTGTACTCTAAAGTCAAGTAGTGTTTGACCTAGCAAGATGAAATTACACATGTACATTTCTCAGGGCAAAAGGATAATGCCTCTTGATTTTAAAGGTCAAGGTCATTATCCATCTACAACACTTTCTGTGCTCTACGTCGAGAAGTGTTTCACTGAGGAAGACTGAATTACACATATATAGAGGAATTTGCATAATGATTTTCCCAATAAAAATCTCTAGTCTATAAAAATGTTCACTGAACTTGCATTTACAGATGTAAGGGAGGGGCAAGGTGATGTTTGTCCTGTTAACACTTGGTTGACTTCGAACTCAGTACACACGTTTATAATAACAGTTTTAAGCGATAAAATTATAGCAAATGATCAGTTTTGTATACTAGTGTGCATAAATACAACAAATTGAATTTGTTCAACTTTATCAATCAACCAGTCAACCCGTTAATTAATCAATTAGTGTAACACTAGGCCCATTCAATTGTGAAACTTAAGCACAATAATGCCAAAATAACAAAATTTCAAGCACCAAATGTATCCCAAAATACTACTAAGAATTTAACCAATTAAGTCTTCATTTACAGAGCTCTGTCGGACAAGATTGAATTCATTAAATTCCTTGTTGCATAATGAGAAAATTTTGTAGATTGAAATTTTCATATTTTGATGTCACTCTGCACAGAGTTAAATGCTAGTGAGGAGAGAATCCAGATATTAGACTGATCTTAGAAAAAGCTTTTTTTTCTTCCACGTCAGAAATATAAAAAACTGGACCTCCTGCTCTTGGAAACTTGAGACTTAACACAGGCCTCCTGTTTTGCATAACCCATTTATCGTTCATCTGATCTGAGCTTTGGTAACTTATCGCTCGTTCCCCTGTTCTTGATTGTATTTATGTATTGCATGTATTCTGATATATGAACTGTTGTATCATAGCCAAGTTCTTGCTCCTATGGGCAATATCCTGATGAATAGAGCTGAATCCTTAAGAACAATAACGAGACTATGTTGCAGCAATTTAGAAACAAATCAGATGTAATTTTTGCCTAATCTTGGCATGAGCTAGCATGCTGCAGAAGAGTATAGCATCCATAATCACTATTTGTGGCAGAGACATGAATTATTGCCATTTCCTGATTTTGTACCTATGTTACATTTTAAGATGATCAAGAGTTTAAGTAGGAGTGGGAAATCACAGATTGCCTGGCACGACCATAGTTCATGTTGAGTAATAAAATTTTAGAATTGAACACTGCAGAAAGGCCATTTCCTTGCATTTATGATGGCGATTCATGTTTTAGTGTGAATGATTTTGTGAGAATAATTTTGTCGAATCTTCGGGGAAACACCCAAAGCTATCACCATTTCTTCGCTGCAGTTGGCATGTGACATCTTAACTAATCGGCAGACTCAGAAAATAGAGGTAGTTTCCGAATGACAATTGACAATCTTAAGTTGCAGAATGCCAATTCCGGAAACAGTGCTCCTAAAATGTGTCAACTTTGTTGGGAGAATGACCACGTCTTGACTAGAATTTTACAGAGTCAGGTTATTTGTTTTTTCAACCGGATTTTATGCTTTATCAGTAAATGATCGGCAGGGGAATAGGTCCGGCTGATGGACCCTCAGACGTGTTAGCAGAAACCCTGTATAAATTCATGTTTTGGATGTACTGAGGACAAATAAGTCTATAAATAGGGAATTTGGTGATATCAGGGTAATTTCTTGATATATTGCAAGATTTCTTGCTCAACTAACAGAAGTTTACTCTATAACCTATATGCAATTAACAGGTTAAATTTTCCCATGGCAGTCCCGGGAAGTGGAGCAGTGCTTGTTTACAGTAGAAAACAAGTTCTTTACTATTAAAAAGGTCCTGGTATCCTGTGTTGGAAATCCTCTAAAGTGGGCAGTATAGGTATAAACAATGGCTAAACTTGACTTCATACTCATGATATAGCCATAGATGCATACTGTGAACTTAAATATCCAAAAAAAATATTTTAAAATGTCAAATTTGTACTAATAGTATGGTAAATGATTTTGTGCTTTGAAGTTATATTCCATTAACCCTTTACCCAGCGTAACGGCCAAAACCGGCCAGCACTATTTACAAAAATTGACAATTAATATTCCTTATTTTGTTCATTTTTTGTCTCAAAAACATAGGTTATGACCCCTCTTTGGAACGGGCTAGTCGAGCTTGTTAGCTTTCCATGTTAGGTAAAGGGTTAACAGGATTGTTGAGTTATCCAGAGATATCCAGTTAAGTGGGCGCTACTATATAATAGGTTCTGGTAACAATGCCTTGAGTTGAGTCCATCAGCTGCAAAGGAATAAAATATTGGTTAAACTTATCAGTATACTTTGGTTGGGATCATGATGTAGCCATATACGCTGAAAGTGATCTTAAACATCAATTTGTAAATAAATAACATCAGCTACAGTTTCCTGCTGCAAAATTCTTCCATGATACAAAAAGGAATTGAACCAATTATATCATGTGAAACCACATAATTCATTGAATTTCTTTTACACAAACTGAATAGCACCATTGAAGAGATAACTATTAAACCATCAAGTGCGTGGAGATGAACAAAAATTGAAAAAGTCCTCTCCTCTTGGGAACCCTGGGAAGTTCAGCAGTCCAAGATCACTGTGGTAGACACATTCTGTTTTACTGGTGAAACCCTGTTTATTGATTGTCATTTATCATTGAAAACTATTCAGTTAACAGGAATATTTAATTAACAGGAACTTGGTCACTTTCCAGTAATTTTGAGATGAACTGAGCAAAAATTATATACAGTAGAATCCTCTTAATTGAATATCCATTTTGCCAGTGAAAATTATTCAGTTAACAGGAGTATACAATTAACAGGGATTTCGTCAGTTTCCCGTGTTCTGGAGGTAAAGTGAGCATTTATTCCATTATATCTTGTTTGACAGAGCTCATAGAGCTCTGTCAAACAAGATATAATAGAATAAATGCTTGTATTGGATGTAGTGAGGCCAAAAAGGTTGATAAATAAGGGGAATTTGGTGCGTGTCACAGTAATTTTTTCGACATATTACAAAAATTTATATACAATTAACAGGAGTTTACTCTACAACCCATATGCAATTAACAGATCAAATTTGTACGGAAGGTATGATAAATGGTTTTGTGTTTGAAAATTATATTCGATTAACAGGGATATACAAATAAGAGATATCCAATTAAGTGGGCTCCATTGTATCTTGTTTGACAGGGCTCATGAAGCTCTGTGAAACATGATATAATAGATTAAATGCCTATATTGGATGTTGTGAGGCCAAATAGGGCTATAAACAAGGGTAATTGTTTATCAGGGTAATTTCTTAACACAAGATTTCTCATTCATTTTCTCAATAACCTTTATTTAGCTGACCATTGAAATTTGATCTGATGGTATGATAAATGGTTTTGTGTTGGGAAGATATATTCAGCATGGATGAGCTTTTTCAGAGTTTTCTCTGATTTCAGAGATTTTTCTTCTCGCTGAATTTAAATATGTGATTTTTTCCCAATTGATGTGCAAGATAAAGGTGCCTATGTATTTGGAAATGCTTTCTTAACTCTGGTATTGAACCATTTACTTTGGTATCATTTAAGTTTATGAACTTTATCAAGACTCTTATTTTTAAAGAGCTTCAGAGAATTATTTTCTGGCCTGAGCTCATGCATCCTCAGTTAACAGAGTTATTAAATTAAGAGATATCAATTAAGTGGGCTACACCGTATAAGAACCTGGTGATCAACGTTGAGGGGTTTTGTCCAAAAGTGAACAGCATAGGTATAAACATTTGGCTAAAGTGAACTTGAGTTGAGGTCATGATATAGCCATTAATGCTGAACATGACTGAAAACACAAATATATAAATCAGTTGTCCTTGCAAACTCTTTAATTTGATTTCAAAACATCTTTGAAAATCCTTGAATGCACCCCCCAAAAAACCTTAAAAAAAACCTAAAGCTTAAAGTCCTCGAGTTGTTCCAAATATTAAAGGGATACCTCGATATTTCATATTGTGTGCATTCATCCCAGTGACATTGCCATTGGAGAGTCCCCCTCCTCCTAATTCCCATGACCTTCTGTAAAAGTCCTTAATTCTAAGCTCTGCATGGGGCATCAACTAATGAAATTATAGATGACAGTCATGAATACCCCGCTTGTTGAAAATTGACGGTCTTTTGAGTTTCAAAATGTCTTCGAATAGTGCCATTTGGGTGAATATTTGGGAAAACACCACCTCTATACCTTCCCCATCTCATGTCTTAGAGATATTTTAGCAAGCAGTATAAGAATTAAAAAAACAATGCCTCCCTATCCCCCCTCCCCCAAAAAGATAACTGCCCCCCTCCAATATAGATACCTGGCTGCATGCCTGATTCATCCTGGATGTACAGATTTTATAATGTCTTGAGTGGTTAACAAACAGTGATCATAAACAGTTTTCTGTTGGGTGTAGATAGAATGCATTGATTGTGTTTTAATTTTTATATTTATGATATTATTGAACTATTTCCTGAATAGTAATGTTTATGAATGGTGTGAGTGTAACTTGAACAGAAGTTTAAAAATAAAATTTTCTCTCTACTCTCACCAGATCTCTGTTGTTTTTTATATTCTTACTTGCTGTTTATGATGGTGCACTGACAAACTGTGCTTTTGGTACTCGATTTATAGTCAACTCGGTCTTTTAAAATTTTACAAAAGTTACTTTTTCTTTCTTTTTTTTTTTAGCTCACCTGTACAAAGCTTCGGGGGAGCTTTACTAACCACTTTCTGTCCGTTGTCCATCGATTCATCCGTCGGCCGGCATTAACTTTACATTATCGACTTCTCCTCAGAAACTACTTGACCAAATTTGGTGTACATGTTCCTTATCATATGTCAATTCAAGTTTCTTCAAATAAAGTTGCTACTCCCACCGGGTGCACCACAAGGTGCATAACTCTGATAGCACCCAAAATTAAAACTATCTCTTCCAGAACCATCATTTAGAATCTTTTGATATTTGGTATACAACATCTCTGGGGGGTCAGATTCAAGTTTGTTCAATTCGAGTCCCTGGGTTGATATTTGGGATCCCTATGGGAGCCCGGATTTTAACTTGGTGCAATATGAGAGAATTTCTTTAAAAATCTTCACATCCATCAGTCAAAATGCTTTCATATTTGGTATACAACATCTCTAGGTGGGGCAGATTCAAGTTTGTTCAAATTGGGTTCCTGGATTGATATTTGGGCTCCCTATGGTAGCCTGCATTTAAACTTAGTGTAATATGAGGAAATTTCTTTTAAAATCTTCAGATCCACCAGTCAGAATGTTTTCATATTTGGTATACCACATCTCTAGGGAGGGGGGTGGGGGAGGATTCAAGTTTCTTCAAATGGGGTGCTGGTTTAATATTTGGGCTCTCTATTGGAGCCCAATGTTTAACTTAATGCAATATGAGGAAATCCACCAGTCAGAACCTTTTCATATTCGTTGTACATCTATGAGGATCAGATTCAAGTTTGTTCAAATCGGATCCCTGGGTTATTATTTGGGCTATCTATTGAGGGTAGGGGTGCAGTGACATAACAACCCTTGGAAGTTTTGTAGTGTTTGTTTGCAGCTTATAGAATTGGAAACAGTCAGGAAGATCTATCACAATATTCATCTGACATGGACACTATAATTATGAATAATTTCATGACTTCATTCCTCTGTAGTGTTGATGAACCATGACTAACTGAATGTGATCCAAGACACTTCTTTGAACCCCTTTGTCAGGAGCGCAATTAAGGCCCCTTTGGGTCTCTTATTTATTATGCCTCCGAAGGAGGATTCAAGGTATCTACCAGTAGTTAAGCCCTCTGTATGTCTCTGTACAAACATTTTGCACTGTAATTTCAAAGCCATCTTTCAGATTTGAATCTCCTATGGTATGCTGATACACTCGCATGGGGTACGGATATGCACGAGGAATGGGTTCCGTCCACCAATTTTTCTCAAGAGTTATGGCACTTTTTCACTCTTTCGACTAAAAAAATTTTCTGTCCCAAAATACGTTTAAAGCTACTTCGAACATGCCTATGGGTTGGGGTCAGTGGCCCACACTTTGTGTAGCCCTTGTTCTTTTCTTTTTTTGCTCCAAACCATAGTTAACAACCCCTCATAATTTGAACAAGGTTTTTAAGCTCATTCTGTGGGAACGATGGGAAGTGAAGCAGTGCTTGTCTATTGTGGTAAACAAACTGCTTTACTGGTAAAATATCCCCATGGAGACCCTGAGAAGAGAAGCAGTGCTTGTTTACAATTGTGAATGTGCTCTGTGTTACTGGTAAAAAGGACCCTGTCACCAGTGCTTGAGGTGGAAGTCCTTTAAATTGGGCAACCTGGATAAAATTGATTGACTTAACTTGACTTTATTTCCATGTTAAGGTTACAATTAGCCATTGTACAGAAATAGGTGACCTTAAACAAGAATAAATAAGTAAATAAATACTGGCAAGATAGGACCTGGTCACCAATGTCTTGGGTGGAAGTCCTCTAAAATGGGCAACAAGTGTGTAAAAGATTGACTAAACTTGACTATCTCCATGTTGCGGTCATGATTAGCCATTATGCAGAAATAGGCGACCAAAAACAGGAATAAATAAATACTGGCAAGATAGGACCTGGCCACAGATTCCTGGGATGGAAGTCCTCTAAAATGGGCAACCTGGGTATAAACGATTGAGGAAATATATGTATATGGCTGGACTTAACTTTATATCCATGTTGTGGTCACGATTAGGTCAGTTGTGATGGCTACAAGTGCCCGAAGCCCGAAAACCTTGAGCACAGTCTACAGGTCATATTTATGAAGGGATTTCATTGTAACTTCTTAGGATCACTCCAGATGATTCTCAGATGAAATTGTCCCCTATGGTTGCGATCATTCAACCATGATGGCTGCCAAAGCCTGAAAACCTTTAGCACAGTCTACAGGTCATATTTATGAAGGGATTTCATTGTAACTTGGTAGGTTAACTTCATATAATGTCTAGATGAGAACGTGCGATCATTCACCCATGATGGCTGCCCGAAGCCCGAAAACCTTTAGCACAGTCTACAGGTCATATTTATGAAGGGATTTCATTGTAACTTGGTAGGTTAACCTCATATAATGTCTAGGTGAGAACGTCCCCTTTTGGACATGATTGGGCAACTGTGACAGCTAAAGGTGCCCGAAGCCCGAAAACCTTTAGCACAGTCTACAGGTCATATTTATGAGGGGATTTTATTGTAATTTGGTAGGATGACTCCAAATAATGTCTAGATGAGAATGTCCCCTTTTGATCGCCATCATTCAGCCTGGATGGGTGCCCGAGCCCAAAAACCTTTAGCATAGGTAAAAGGTCATATTTATGGAAGGATTTCATTGTAACCTATTAGGTTGACTCCATATAATGCCTAGATGATGACATCCCCTTTTGGTCATAATTGGTCAGCTGTGTTGGCTACAAGTGCCCGAAGCCCAAAAACCTTGAGCACAGTCTACAGGCCATATTTATGAAGGGATTTCATTGTAACTTCATAGGATCATTCCAGATGATGCCCAGATGAGATTGTCCCCTTTTGGTTGCGATTATTCAACCATGATGGCTGCCCGAACCCGAAGCCCGAAAACCTTAAGCACAGTCTACAAGTCATATTTGTGAAGGGATTCCATTGTAACTTAGTAGCTTGACTTCATATAATGCCTAGGTGAGAACGTCCCCTTTTGGACATGTTTGGGCAACTTTGACGGCTAAAGGTGCCGAAGCCCAAAAACCTTTAGCACTGTCTACAGGTCATATTTATGAAGGGATTTCATTGTAACTTGGTAGGTTGACTCCAAATAAGGTCAAGATGAGAACGTCCCATTTTGGCCGTGATCATTCAGCCTTGATGGGTGCCCGAGCCCAAAAACCTTTAGCATAGGCAAAAGTTTATATTTATAGAAGGATTTCATTGTAACATTGTTAGGTTGACTCCATATAATGCCTAGATGATGTCATCCCCTTTTGGTCGTGATTGGTCAACTGTGATGGCTACAGGTGCCCGGAGCCCGAAAACCTTGAACACAGTCTACAGGTCCTATTTATGAAGGGATTTCATTGTAACTTCGCAGGATCACTCCAGATGATGCCCAGATGAGATTGTCCCCTTTGGTTGCGATCATCCAACCATGATGGCTGCCCGAGCCCAAAGCCCGAAAACCTTTAGCACAGTCTAAGGTCATATTTATGCAGGGATTTCATTGTAACTTGGTAGGTTGACTTCATATAATGTCTAGATGAGAACGTCCCCTTTTGGACACGAGTGGGCAACTGTGACGGCTTCAGGGGCCCAAAGCCCGAAAACCTTTAGAACAGTCTACAGGTCATAATTATGAAGGGATTTTATTGTAGCTTGGTAGGATGACTCCAAATAGTGTCCAGATGAGAACGTCCCCGTTTGGTCACGATCATTCAGCCTTGATGGCTGCCTGAAGCCCGAAAACCTTTAGCACAGTCTACAGGTCGTATTTATGGAGGGATTTCATTGTAGCTTGGTAGGTTGACTTCATATAATGTCTAGATGAGAACGTCCCCTTTGGACGCAATTGGGAAACTGACGGCTACAGGGGCCCGAAGCCCAAAAACCTTTAGCACAGTCTACAGGCCATATTTATGAAGGGATTTTAATGTAACTTGATAGGATGACTCATTTTGGAATAATTTCATTGTAATTTTGTTGATATATGTTAACTGTGAGGGCCACATATATTAACTGTGAGGTCATATTAACCCACCCCTCAGATCTTTAGTACAGTGTACACCTCATATTATTTTTATCATAAACATAGCATACAGGGAACAGAAATGAACATATTCCCAATTATCACAATTCTTGTCTTATTTCATAATCCTTTTATAAACATTGAACATTTTCCTTTTCATCAAACACAACACACAAGTTAAGCTACAGTGTCATTGACACTTTCATTCCACCATATCAAAACATACACTTTATAAATCTTTTCATGGCCAAAAAGTGGGACCACCTCTTCCCCCGACCGACCCCCAATGATCCCTCCCCCCCCTCGGTTCCACGGATCCTGTATTTGTCGGGACTAGAGCCACTACATGTTAATTTAGTTATATCAGATAGAAATGCACCCACCTGCAAAATTAATCAGACATTAGAGGCTGGGGAGATCAGGCATGTCATGATAAACAGAAACGACAAATAGATTTACCCATTAGTATTCATTTCCAAAGCATGTTTAAATTATACTGTAACAAGCATAAACTGACAAAACAGTAACAAACATGGAAATGGATTCAGCAACAAACCAAAGGCTAATACAGGGCTGTCTCCAAGATTTGCCCATTACCCAATGCATATGATACCAAAATTAATTATTGTTTGCTCATCTTGACAAAGTCAAGCTGAGCTAATCTCATCGCTCTCCGTCCGTCGTCCGTCAACCCCATATTTTGGTCTTCTCCTCCAAAGCCACTAGGCCAATTCAAGTGAAAGTTTGTTTGAGTGATGGTCCCAAAGGGGCATTTCATTTTTGTTCAACTCAACATGCCCAGCCCCATAAGGAGGGAGTGGGGGAAAGTCCTGGGCAGGAATATTTTTAAAATGTTCTTCTCAAGAACCAGTGTGTACAATGACTTGATATTTGCTATGGAGCTTCCATATGAGGTGTAGAATCAAGTGTGTTCAAACGAAGTTCGTGAAGTAATATTTGGCTTTGTAATAGGAGGGGTAAGATTTTTGGCCCTGACCAAAATTTCTATTTTCGGAACCGATGGTCCGGTATGAACCAAATTTGGTTTGTGGTATTATTGGGTCATAAGTACTTGACCCATGCAAAAAAAGCTTCCCCATGGGAACCCTAAGAGCTAAAAATAGAAATATTTTCAAATGCCCCTATTTCCCTAACCACACGGAACAGAGAGCTGTTATTTGGTATGAAGTATCCTTAGGACCAGTGCCATCGATTATGTTAGGGTGTTCTGTAATGGGCATTGCAAAAATGCTGAGTCAGCATATTTGCAAAAATTGAAAAAAATCTTTTCTCCAGAACCAATCATCAGAATCTTTTGATATTTGGTATACAGCATTCATGGGGAGGGTGGGGGGCAGAATCTTTTAATGTTTGGTATACATCATTGTTATGAGGGTCAGATTCAAGATTGTTCAAACCAAGTCCCTAGGTTTATATTTGGGCTTCCTATGGAAGCCCAAATTTTATCTTTGTTCAATATGGAGGGTAATTTAAAAAAATCTTCTTCAGATCCACCAGTCAGAATGCTTTGATATTTGGTATGCAACATCTCTAAGGGGTCAGATTCAAGTTTGTTCAAATCAGATTCCTAGGTATATATTTGGGCTCACTATTGTAGCCCAAATTGTTACTTAGTGCAATATGAGGAAATTTCTTTAAAAATCTTTTTCAGATCCACCAGTTGGAAGCTTTTATATTTGGTTTACAACATCTCTAGGGGGGCTCAGATTCCAGGTTATTCGAGTGCCTAGGTTAATATTTGGGCTCCATATGGGAACATGAAATTTAACTTGGTACAATGTGAGGGAATTTCTTCAAAAATCTTCTTCTAAAGATCCACGCGTCAGAATGCTTTCACATTTGGTATACAACATCTCTAGGGGGGTCAGATTCAAGTTTGTTCAAATCGGATCCATAGGTTAATATTTGGGCTTGCTATGGTAGCCCAAATTTGAACTTAATGCAATTCGAAGAAATTTCTTTACAATTTCTCTTCTTCAGATCCAACAGTCAGGCTGCTTTTATATTTGGTACACAACATCTCTAGGGAAGTTAGATTCAACTGTGTTCAAATCAAGAGCCTGGGTTAATATTTGGGTTCTCTATGGGAGCTGGAATTGGCCATTTTGCTGAAGAATTAAAAATTTTGTATTCAGTACCCTCTAGAGTTGTGTAACTAAGATTAATCCACATAGGTTGTATCAAGGGGCTTCATGGGGAGGTCTACATTTTACTTTATGATCAATTGAAGAAAAGGCATGATGCCCAGATTATTTTTGTCACTCCTGAGGGACTCAAGGATTGACAGTGTAGCCTATGGAGATGGCTTGCTTAATGTAGACTCATTCTTGGACTCTGTTGCAATTGTGTTCTGTTCAAGATGAGTGCTTCAGGACCTGTGGGGCCTCTTGTTTTTTTTTTTAAGATTTTTCAAAAACTTTCAACAAAACCATATGTGATGCCTCATTTGAATGAGCTCAATGAGTTTGTTCCAATGAGAGGTCACTACTCAGTTTGCAAGTTATGTTTCTAGATGCGGTCAATTTGTACATGTATAGGGTTAACTCCTTTGCTGCTTAGGGTTTAATATATTCCCTGGTTTTCTATTTTTTTTTTTTTTTATTTTCAAATTTACGAGGGTAACATGAAACATTTATTTTAATGATAATGATTATATTTCATTGGCAATCTCCCAACGGAAAAGTTCTTTTCCTAAGATAAGTATGGAAACCCAAACTCGCTTCAATCTTGTCTTTATTTTTGGAATAACTCGCATTATCACCTCTACCTTCTCCAGCATCAACTCCCTCATCTTCACTGCCATCACCAATCTCCTCTGCTTGAAGCAGAAGAGACTGGTGACGGCTGTGAAGAGGGTGTTGATGTTGGAGGAGGTAGTGAATAGTGATACTAGTGATTCTGAAAATAAAGACGAGTTTGAACTTTGAAGTGGGTAAATAAGATCTTGCTATTGAAAGGGAGAGTGGGGGAGGGGGAGTGTCCTCCAGAACTGGTTGAGAGCTGCAGTGATTTGTTGATATTGGTTCATCAGGAATCTGGACTGTAAAAATTTCAGGCATGGAAGGGCTGACGAAATCCTACAAAGTTTCAATTCAGAAAACTTCAGTTCAATACACAAACAGTGTCACGCTTCATTCCCCTTTCTGTGCTATAGATTTCCTGGGTATCAGGGCTGGCTTTTGGATCCGGGAATTCTGATTCCCGGGATTAAACCCTAGCTGCTTGTGGATATTTCTGCCCAGGACTAAATTCCTTTGCCACTGAAATAATAATTAGAGGACATTTAATAAAATTTCCACTTCGTAAACTGAATGCATTTTTCACCAATGATTTCTTGAATTAAATTTAGATGAATTTTTCATTAAATCCTGTCGTGGCTGCTTCACAGCAGCCAAGGCTAGATTTGATGAAAAATATCTTGAAATGCTCCCTGAAGTAAAGAGTTAACTCAAATTATCGTAAAATTCCATTATCACTGATCCTCCTGGCCAACTGGATGTTTGTGTCGCCGCCCCACGAAGTGGGGAGCGACATAGAGGGATTACTTTTGTCGTCTTGCGTCGTCGTCCGCATCACACTTTCTCTTATCCGCCACTCCTCTTTAACCTATGAATGGATTTTGATGAAATTTTCAGTGATTCTTTATCACATAATGGCATTATGCACCTCCTATTTTATTTTTTGATCCGCTGTATTTTTTCCAGAGTTGTCTTGCGTCGTCCGCGTCACACTTTCTCTTATCTGCCACTCCTCTTTAACCTACGAATGGATTTTGATGAAACTTTCAGTGATTCTTTATCACATAATGGCATTGTGCACCTCCTATTTTATTTTTTGATCCGCTGTATTTTTTCCAGAGTTATGCCCCTTTTCCACTTAGAATTCTGTCTGAAACGCCAGGCGACACACGTCTTCCATGGAAGACTCACATCTAAGTTATAAATGCTGTCTACTCAAGGCCTGCCAACTTTTGCTTTAAACTAAAACTTATGCATAATGTTTTGAAAGGGTTAACTGTAATTTTTTTTAACTGTTCACTCACATTGTTCTACTAAACAGCACTGATATGTAAAGGGAAATGCAATTCCAGCACAAATCAATACATGTACTCCACTGAGTTCACTCTTCATACTGCTGTGAAATGGCCAAAAATGAAGTGAAGTGCCATTTGTAATTATTTCAATTTCATGATGAAGACGACTATAGTGGAAAATTAATTCTTGTAAACCAATTATTGTCATAGTTATGATAATCAAGATTTTATTGTGTTGATCCTTACGACTGTGGAAGTATTCTGCATTGTATTTTCAAGAGACAACACATGTCCTGTCAGTAATAATTGATCGAAACTATCAATCAAAATGCATCTTTAAAAGTTATCTAATTGAACTCTTTACCTGGTATTGGCTATTCACAAAAATTGACATTTAAATTTCAATGGGGGGGGTGGGTGGGGGGGGGGGGAGCTGGAGAAAACCACTGAGCAATGGTGAGAAACTGTCAGGCTCCCCAACATACTAACTCAACACAAGCAGGGTTAGCATTGGTTGAAGACAGGTGCACTATCGATGTACACCTTAGTATACAATGTCACCATGCCCCCATGTGGGCAACAAGATTAAGTGCCTTGCCCAAGGACACATCGTTGTTACCCCTGGCGAGAATTGAACTGTGGACCTCTTGGTTTGAAGTTAAGTGCCATAACCACTGAGCTATTGTGTGATTTTGGAGATGAAATGTTATAATGTAACATACTGTTCTATGAGCCTCTTCCAACAGTGTAATACCCACCAAGACCCAAAGTTAGGGATTTTTTGCCTAACTTGACAAAGTCAGGATAAGCTATTGCCATCACGTGTGCGGAAGTCTGCGAGTCTGTCAGTCTGTTCACATTTTCTTTGGTACAGGCTACAGCCCAAAGTTCTTGTTCAATCATCACAAAATTTTACATGCAGGTTTGAGGTCGTGTCTAGATGAGAACGTCCCCTTTTGGTCACGATTGGTTAACCATGACGGCTGTGAGACCCTTAAACCTGAAAACCTTTAGCACAGTCTACAGATCATCATATTTATGAAGGGATTTCATTGTAACTTGGTAGGATGACTTCATATAATGTCTAGATGAGAACGTCCCCTTTTGGTTCGCGATTAATCAACTGTGTGACTGCTGCAAGAGCCTGAAACCCGAAAACGTTTAGTGCAGTCTACAGATCAGGAATTTCATTGTAACTTGGTAGGATGACTCCATAAAATGTATATATGAGAACAGCCACCTTTTGGTCTCGATTGGACAACCGTGACGGCTGTGAGAGCCTGAAACCCAAAAACCTTTAGCACAGTCTACAGGTCGTATTTATGAAGAGTTTTAATTGTAACATGGTAGGATGACTCTGTATAACAATGTCTAGATGGGAACGTCCCCTTTTGGTCGCGATCAACTGTGATAGCTACGCGGGCCCAAAGCCTAAAAACCTTTAGTACAGTCTACAGGTCATATTTATGAAGGGATTTCATTGTAACTTGGTTTGATGACTCTGTATAATGTCTAGATGGAAATGTGCACTTTTGGTTGCGATCGGTCAGCCATGACGGCTACATTGGCCCTTTAGCATAGTCTGTAGGTCGTATTTATGAAGGGTTTTCATTGTAACTTGGTAGGATGCCTCTGTATAATGCCTAGATGAGAACGTCCCCTTTTGGTCATGATCTGTCAACCGTGATGGCTGCCCAAGCCCGAAACCCAAAAACTTTTAGCGCAGTCTGCAGGTCATATTTAATATAGAGGGATTTCATTGTAACTTGGTAGGATGACTCCGTAAGATGTCTAGATGAGAACTTCCCCATTTGGTCGCGATCTGTCAACTGCAACAACTGCCCGAGCCTGAAACCCGAAAACCTTTATCACAGTCTAGAGGTCTTATTTAAGGAGGGATTTCATTGTAACTTGGTAGCATGACTCCATATAATGTCTAGATGAGAATGTCCCCTTTTGGTCGTGATCGGTCAACTGTGGTGGCTACAGGGGCCCGAAGCCCGAAAACCTTTAGCGCAGTCTACAGGTCGTATTTATGAAGGGATTTCATTGTAACTTGGTAGGATGACTCCAGATAATGTCTAGAGATGAAAACGTCCCCTTTTGGTCGCGATCCTTCAACTGTGATGGCTGCCCAAGCACAAAACCTTTAGCACAGACTGCAGGTCGTATTTATGAAAGGACTTCATTGTAACTTGGTAGAATGACTCCGTATAATGTCTAGACGACGACATCCCCTTTTGGTTGCAATCAATCAACTGTGATAGCTACACAGGCCCATAGCCCGAAAACCTTCAGCACAGTCTATAGGCCGTATTTATGAAGAGATTTCATTGTAACTTGATACGATGACTTGTTTTGGAATAATTTCACTGTAAGTTGGTAACTTTGTTTGAAGTACATTAACTGTGAGGGCCACATTAACCCACCCCTCAAGTCTTTAGTACAGTCTACACCTCAAATTATTTTTATTGAAAACATGGCATACAGGCAACAGAAATTAACATATTCTCAATGATCACAGTTCTTGTCGTATTTCATAATCCTTTTATAAACATTAAACATTATCCTTTTCATCAAACACAACACATCGCTGCAGTGAACAGGCTCTGTTTTACTGGTAAAATAGGACACAGTCACCAATGCTTGGGAGGTGCAAACCCTCTCTAAAATGGGCAACATGGCTTATTAACGCTCACCCCTGGTCTTGAGTTGATACTCATGTTGTGGTCATGATAAGCCATTGTGCAAAAATATGTGACCTTAAACAGGGGGAGGCCACCAAAAATTTGCAAGACGTGACGTGGGGGTGGGTGGGTCTCTTGAGTGCACCAAAAATGTGCATTTCCACCTTGTGCAATTTTTTGAATTTTTTAAAAATATATCAATATATCAGCTAATATATACCATTATTTGTGTTTGAAACCTTAAAGATGATGTTGTACATCACATTCTTAACATAAATACAACATCAGGAGGCTTTATATGTGAGAATATTGGGCTTAAACTGGGAAAATGTCACACGTTAGTAGGGGGTGGGTGTCTTGTTCGAAATGTAGAAAATGTGCAGACAATATTTTGGGAACAATTCAAATGAAAATTTGTTCCCGTATATGTACACCTGCTCTGGCCAAGCCTGATAATGAACAGCTTGTCATTTGTAGATTGGGGCCCACAGCAGCCCACAGAGGTTTAAATTGGTGGTACCAGTTTAACCCTTTACCTAACATGAAAAGCAGATGACACTTGCCAAAAAAATAATTGAATAACTAATTTTTTTCATTTTTTGTCTCAGAAACATAGGTTATGACCCCTCATTGGAACGAGCTCGACGAGCTCGTTCCAATGAGGGGTCATAACCTATGTTTTTGAGACAAAAAATGAAAAAATAATAAAAAATAATTGCCGATTTTTCAGAATAGCGCTGGCCGGTTTTGGCCGTTACGTTGGGTAAAGGGTTAAGAACATTATGAAAAACCCCTAAAGACAGCTGTGCCTACTAAGTTTATAAGCTTATTTTGGATTTTAATGGGAGAGTGTGGGGGGGGGTTGGGTGTCTGATAACGGTAGTAGAAAATTTGCACGTAGTGGGTGGGTGGGTGTAAAAAGGAGCCGAATAAAAATTTTTAGTGCCCCCCCCCCCCCCCCTTGTCTTAAACACCAATAAATAAATAAGCACAACACACATTCAAGTAAAGCTACAGTGTCATTGACACTTTCATTTAAAGATACAGTGCTACCAGCAAGAGAAGCCTTAGTATAGCACAATTTTGATTGTAAATAATCATTTTGTTACAATTTACTGGAGTGTGCCTATTGGTGCAAATTGTAACAAAACAGTTGTATACAAATATGTTTCTACTTCTGCAAAAACGAGAAATTGATGCTTTCTGTATAAAGCCAATAAAGTGGCTTCCAGCTCTTTTCAGTAGAGCCATGACAGTGGCTTCTAGCACTCAACCAGCTAAATGGAACCCAATGCATATGGAGAATATCTATAATTTTTGGGTGGATACCAGATTTATCGCTTGAGTGGATACCATAAGTGTCTCTTGAGTAACCTCCTTGAATAGATACCAGAATTCTTTCTGGCATGGATACATGGAACTAAACATTTTCATCAGCAGCTCTGCTGTGAATTAGTATTTGAGTTTCCTTGTTTCTACAAGTGAAATAAATCTGGCATCCATTAAAAACCCAAAGATTTTCATTCTATAATATGGTTGACACATTGATTTCCTTTAAATCTGTACTTTGAGAGCATGAACAAAAACAAAAATGTTAATCTGATAATGTAAAGCTATCAGAAATATAAGTCGATATCTATCGATGTTGGCAGTTACATATTCTGTGAGCAGTGTGAGCAGTGCATCTTTTCTGACAACACAAGGCAAGTGAAAAAACAGCACACCTAATTTTATTAAGATGCTCTTTTAGGGGAGCTAAAAGCAGATACTCAAGAGAAGTGGTTTTGCAAAGTGTATATTTTCTTCATAAGAATGTATTTTATCCCTATAATATTAACCCTTTATACAACCCACATAATATCAAAATATCATACTATCAAAATTTAATATTTAAATTTTTTTTTTTCAAAATTTTTTCTAAACATTTCAACAAAACCAAATGTGACCCCTCATTGGAATGGCAGCCTCCACCCGTAAAACTGTCAACACAAGGTGACCCTGGTAGTCGAAAGTGTCATTAAAACACCAATAAAAACAATTAAAAATACCATACTGTATAAGATGCTGCCATTCAGGGCATTAGAATTTGTTTGTGCATTGAACTGCAGATGCAAAAGCCAAAAGCCATAGGTCCTGACCTGCTTCATCTTCATTGTGTACTTTGGAAAGTCACTTAGTCCCAGTTGTCCAAATTGGAGCATGATGGCAAGGTGTGCTAGTTAACCCTGCATATCAATTGTCCATGCTCCTTCAGCCAATGCTAACCCTGCTTGTTTGTGTTAATAGGATTTCCATAGCGACAGCTTTGTGGCCTTGCTCCTCTCCCAGGGATCTTTATCCTGCATGGAGTGTGTCTCTCTGCATTGTGCACAGCCATTCCATTTTAACTCCCTTCACCCTGATGTCAAAATATCCAAATTTCAAGTAGCTATTTTTCCCATAATGCAACTGGGAATTTAACCAATTCAATCTTGTTTGACAGAGCTCAATGAGCTCTGTCAAACAAGAGTGAATTGGTTAAATTTCCAGTTGCATTATGGGAAAAATTTGCCTTCTGAACTTTGGATATTTTGACATCAGTGTGCAGGGGGTTAAGTCACCACCTGATAGGACAGTATGCTGCAGCATCAGCCTAGCAATAGGGAGTGTTGGACACCTTAGAACTTATGCAACTGAGGATCAATTATAATTAAGAGGTCTGGCTTGAGAGAGGTAGCACTGTTATACACTTTGTCTGCCACCGCCAAATAACCTTTTTATACCCCCTGCAACGAGTTGTGGGAGGGTATACTGGAATCACCTTGTTCATCTGCCCATCTGTCCGTCCGGAGACATAATTTTGTCCAGAGATTTTCTCAGACTAATCCTTTAGAAACTTCAAATGAATGTTCACCACCATGGGAACCTGTGCACCCACAATTATAGTTCTGCTTGGATTATTTTTGCCAGAATTAGGCCTAGAATTTTGTCTAGAGATCTTCGCAGATATTTATGGGTCAATTCCTTTGAAACTTATTGTGAATGTTTACTGCCGTGGGAACCTGTGCACCTATGATTATGGTTTTGGTTGGACATTTTTCCCCAGAGTTATGCCCCTTTTCAGCTTAGACTGCCTGAATTTTGTCTAGATATTTTCTCAAATGTTTATTGGTCGATTTCATTGAAGCTTGGTATGGATGGTCACTACAATGGGAACCTGTGCACCTGCGATTATAGTTTTGATTGGACTTTTCTTCCCAGAGTTATGCCCCTTTTTGTCTTAGAATGCCTGAATTTTATGCAGAGGTAATCTCAGATGTTTATTTGTCGATTCCTTTAAAACTTGGTAAGGATGTTCACTACCATGGAACCTGTGTAGTATAGTTTCGATTGGACTCTTTTTACCAGACTTGTGCCACTTTTCATCTTAGAATAACCATGGTGGCGGGGGGTATGGACAGGCCCATCTGGGACAGTCAAACCTCTAGTTTTTTCTTTCCTGCAAGAGCTTATTTTCACTCATTAGAATAAGCTCAATGCACTTGTTCCAAAGATGGTATATAAGCTATGGTCATAAAAAAAAACTAGTTTGTAAAAAATTGATATGGCAGTTTTGTTGTATTTGCCCATTATTATTAACCGTTTACCCAACACAAATAGCAGACGGCACTTGCAAAGAATTTCTTGAAAAACTAAAAAAAAAAATTTTTTTTCCAAAACATCGCAAATTCAGCAGTTGAAAAAATATTATTTTTTTAAAAATTTCAACAAAACCATATCATGTGACCCAGGGGTCACATGATATGGTTCTGTTGAAATTTTTTGAAAAATTTGAAAAAATGATATTTAAAATAATAAATTTTGATATCGTCTGCATTGGGTAAAGGGTTAAGTTACCTGATTGGAATGAGCCCAATGAGATCATTCCAATAAGGTGTCATAACTTATTTTTTTCCCCCAAATTTTAAAAAAAAATTTTTTAAGGTTTAGTCGTGACTTTTGTGAATACCTCTGTCCATTTTTGGCCATTGCATTACATAAATAGTTAACAGCTTACCTAATATGACAGCAAAATCCAGTCAACAGAGTTCACAAAAATCATCATTCAAATTTTCTTATTTTTTACAATTGTTGACATGAAAAAATAACTTATGACCCTTCAATAAAACAAGCTAATTGAGCTTGAGCTCATGAGAGTCATAAGCAATATTTTTCAGGCAAAAAATTGACATGTTTGAAATGATTTCATTGTAACGTGGTAGGATGACTCTGTATAATGTCTAGATGAGAACGTCCTATTTTGGTTGGGTCCAGTCAACTGTGGTGGCTGACGGGTACGTTACCTAGATTCCTTTAGCACAGTCTACAGCTTGCATTTATGAAGGGATTTCATTGTAAATTGGTAGGATGACTTGGTATAATGTCTAGATAAGAAGGTTTTATTTTGGCCGTGACGGCCGCACAGGCATGTGACCTAGATTTGTTTAGCACAGTCTACAGTTCATATTTATGAAGCGATTTCATTGTAACTTGGAAGGATAACTCTGTATGATGTCTAGATGAGATTATCGTATTTTCGTCAGGATCGGTCAACTATTACCACCACTTGGTCACATGACCTAGATTCCTTTAGCACTTTCTACAGGTTGTTTTTATAAAGGGACTTCAGTGTAACTTGGAAGGATAACTTGGTATGATATCTAGATGAGACTTTCATATTTTGGTCATGATTGGTCAACCGTGACCACCGGACCATCACGTGACCTAGATTCCTTTAGCAAAGTCTGCGAGTCATATTTATGAAGGGATTTCTTTCTTACTTGGTAGGATGACTCGTTTCGGAATGATTTTACTGTAACTTGGTAACTTTGACGTTGACATACATTAACTGTGAGAGTCACATTAACCTAGGCCTCAATTCTTTAGTACAGTCTACACCTCAAATTATTCTTATGAAAACATAGCATGTGAGGAAGAGAAGTTAACATATTCTCAATTAATATTATTTCTTTTCTTATTTCATAATCCTTTCATAAACATTGAACATCATCCTTTTCATCAAACACTACACACAATCAGGTTAAGCTACTGTGTCATTGACACTTTCATTATCAGTGTCAGTGTTGTGTCTGATTGTGTTAGGTAAAAGGTGAAGCTTTGTTCCAAAGAGAGCTCATAAGCTATAATAGAACTAAATATTTACCCATAGGCAACGTTCGTATGAAAAAGAAATATGATCGCATCATTTTAATTTGGGCATTCAAATATCTTTGTCAAGTAAAGTATAGTCCTTCAGACAATTTCTTTGGTCCTCAAATTGTGGTGGGGGTGGGAGGAGGGTGTCATGCAACAAAATCAGAGAGAGGAAAAGTAACGCGGAGCGCTGTGTCTCAGTGGTTACAAAGGCTTCGACTTCAAACTGAAAGGTCCATGCCAGGGGTAACTGCATTGTGTCCTTGTGCAAAGCACTTAATTCTGATTGCCCATATGGGGGCACGGTGGTGCTGTGTACTAAGGCATACTACATGTTGATGGTGCACTTGTCTTCAACCAATGATAACCCTGCTTGTGTGGAGTTAGTATGTTGGGGAGCTGACAGTTACTAGCCATTGCTCGATGGTTTTCTCCGGGTACTCCAGCTTACTCCACCTGTAAAACTGTCCGACATGAGGTGACCCTGGCTGTCAAAAGTGTCATTAAGCCCCAATATATAAATAAATAAAAAGCGACAGAAAGAAAAATACCAGTCATGAGCTCAATTTTTTGGGAGAGTTCCTAACTAAAACGCATCAATAATCATTTGTATTTTTAGGCCCCAAAATTCATCAAATCACCCTCTTTTCTCTCTGAAATATTCAATGATGCAAGACTGTAGTAGAATGCTTCAAAAACTTTTTAACCCTTTACCTAACATGAAAAGCAGACGACACTTGCAAAAAAAATTCTTGAATAATTAAATTTTTTCATTTTTTGTCTCAAAAACATAGGTTATGACCCCTCATTCCAACGAGGGGTCATAACCTATGTTTTTGAGACAAAAAATGAAAATATTTTGAAAATTAATTGGCGATTTTTTAGAATAGCTCTGGCCGGTTTTGGCCGTTACATTGGGTAAAGGGTTAACTGGTAGAGTGGTAAATTATTTTTCAAAGGTGATTTGTAACATGAGCATTTTTTTCAAACACTCTGTTGCTACCGACAATATAAGTCTTAATTTAGTAAGGTTTTGTACATAAATTATTGATTTGTTACAATTTATTGGAGAGTCTGTAAGGCACTCTCCAATAAGTTCTAAGAATTTTACACAGAACAATTTGTGTTCCACTGGTAACTGGTAGAGTGCTGAATTATTTTTGGTCATCAAAATTTGTTCACATACGTTTGCCTAGTTACAATTATGGGAGAGTGCCAATAGGCACTCTCCCATAAATTGTAACAAGGCAAATCTTAACAGACTAAATAATTTCACTTCAACGGTGGTATGAACAGCATCCACAAAATATGAAGCCTTTAAGTGCTGGTACTGACACTTCAGAGTAAAGCCCAAATATGGGCTTCCATGGGCTTCCAGCACTCTACCAGTTAAGAAAACATCATACTAATGCACCCGGGTAAAGCCTCTAAAGTGGATTTCATCACTTTTCAATAGAGCCGTAATTATTATAATCCCTGATGGGTACGGGTGTGGGGTGGGAAAATCTCACCCCAGGGCAAGATATTTGAGCCAGACACGAGGCTTGCCGAGTGTTTGGACCAAATATCTTGTCCCGAGGGTGAGATTTTCCAATCCCACACCCGTACCCATCAGGGATTATTTTTCTCCCCCCACCATACAGCGGTTATGTTAGCCAGAAGTAATCGGCGATCTCGTGCTGATATAATCAACTCATTTGGTATTCACTGTTTTGAAAAACTAATGACACCATCGGAAAGAGCATGAAAAAGTTATGTATATACCAAAGGTATATACCACGAAATCAATTGGGAACGGTGGCATCTTTGGGTTTACAGAGTTTTAGAGCATCAAACTTTGATCACAAGGCATTCTGATGACGTCAATATGAATGAGTTGGTAGCAAGAAACTGATATGATATGCATAACGTCATAATAATGTTATAAATGTATAACGTCACGTGGGTGGGGTGGGATACATTTGTCTCTCCCTGCTATCTCACCCTGGACAGACGTATGTTACACATGCAGTGGGGGGAGAAAGTAGCTTCTAGCACTCAACCACTTAACCCTTTACCTAACATGAAAAGCAGACGACACTTGCCAAAAAAATGATTGAATAACTAATTTTTTTCATTTGTTTGTCTCAGAAACATAGGTTATGACCCCTCATTGAAACGAGCTCGACGAGCTCGTTCCAATGAGGGGTCATAACCTATGTTTTTGAGACAAAAAATGAAAAAATAATAAATAATTGGCGATTTTTGATAATAGCGCTGGCCGGTTTTGGCCGTTACGTTGGGTAAAGGGTTAAATTGATATATATTTTCCTAGGCTGTTTAGTTTTGGCAACTACATTATTTCCAAGTGCCACTTTTCAAGGTGGGTAACTCTAATTCAAATATTTAATGCTATTATACCATAAGCTACGAAGAAAGAAGAAAATTTGACTGGCATTTGGTGTGAGCAATGGTGTGCAAATTTAGCTTTTAGGTAAACTTCTATGGACTTGTGCCTAAACAAATATGCAATTACTACATATATTTATTTTATTTTATTACATTAGACAGGAATTTTACTATCAGCCTGCAAGAAGTTCAATGTCAGATGAAAGATTTTCTGATTGTCGAAACAAAGAATGCAACAGAAAATGTAATAGAAATAGATGAAAGATTTTCAGATTGTCAAAACAAAGAAACCAACAGAAAGTGTAACAGAAATAAAAGAACATACAATAAAAAATATATGATTCAGTGTACAGGTAAAATCACACCAGTAGATTTGTAGGGTTTCCTTTGTGAAATTTGTTCTATTCCTTCTGATCAAGTCACATCTGGGTCCATGTCTGAGATGGATACGAAATACTAATGGCTTTAGACACCTAGGAATTGGTTTATAGTTGTTTTGTAGTGAAAGAGACACTGCTGTCAAAATTACAATAATGCCACTCATAGTTATCAAGCAAGACATGTAAACGACCAGAAGGGATATATGATCTCCATTTCTGGGTAACGTGTTTGTTAGGAAACTCAGAAACATCGCATATGATAACAGAACTGTTATACTAAATGCCATCTTGTCTGTAGTTTGGCAAGGAATTTTGAACACCACCACATTTAATACAGATAGTAGAATCATTGGTAAAACTGTATTCAGAAATATTACGGCAGGTCTCCTTTTCAAGTGAAGGCTTATTATAAAGTTAGGATATTCTTCCTTTTCATAAAAAAGTTTGGGGTGGTGGATTTCAGAATACACTAGATCCCATTCTGTATTGGTTGAATAAAAGCTCTTGTCCACTTCCATGTACCTCTGTGAAATATTTTGTTGAGAAATAGTGTAGGTCCAAGATGATATATTTAAGTTACATTTTTGAGTATCAAATGGAAAACTCCAAACATCCACATAACAAGCTGATCTCCACACCTTACCTGGATACCATGAAACATTGCCATTATTTTTTACTATAAGCTTTGCTTCACTGTTTATTACAATATCACTTTGCCCTCCATAATAGTTTAACAATGAGATATCTGGTTTCCACACACCCTTTGGTGAAATATAAACCTGATCAATGCCACCGTAAGACTCTGGCTCCCAACTGATGAATTCATCTTTCCAGAACAAACCAATAAATGTTGAAGTCATCAGGAACTGAGACATTTCATTAAGTTCAACAATGCTTAGCAGGCCTATATATAATTGCACCTGGACTGGAGTTGAAATATTCTTCACAGGTCTCACATCTTCTGAAGATATACTTTGAATTTGCTTTATTAAACACTTACTGTATACAACATCATATTGGTTCACTGTTGGAGGTTCTATTCCAGTTTTATCTGTACACCTTGCATGTGATAATACAATTATTGAATAGAAAACACTCCAGTAATTCAAGTTTGATAAAGTGACGAATTTGAGAGCACGTCTTTCCATGCTGTTGGAATTATATATCTGCAAAGATTGATTAGGTGATCACTGCATAGTGTATTCTGAACAAATAAATCAGAAATCAAGAAATTATTTTTATTGGCAGTTCCTTTATTCTTATTGGCAGTTTCATTTGTGAGAGCAGAATGTTTTAGATTAGAAAACAGAATAGAATTGTTTATGACACATTAACTTTGTTACTGCTGCAGGCAAATTTTCCTTGAAAAATGCCTTGTTAACTGGAGGTAATATGGTATTTGTTAACCCTTTACCTAATTTAATGGTCAAAACTGGCCAGCGTTATTCTAAAAAGTCGCCAGTTAATTTTCATTATTTGTCTCAAAAACATAGGTTATCGTCGAGCTCGTTCCATTGAGGGGTCATAACCTATGTTTTCGAGACAAAAAGTGAAAAAAATTAGTTATTCAAGAAATTTGTTTGCAAGTGTCGTCTGCTTTTCATGTTTGGTAAAGGGTAAACAAAATATATCACTTTTAATAATTTTATGATGCCAATACAGTGGCACCCTGTTAATTGAATAGCCACTTTACCAATGAAAATTATTCAATTAACAGGAATTGTGTCACTTACCTGTATTCTAGAGATAAACTTAGCATTTATTCTATTATGTCTTGTTTGACACAGCTCCATGAGCTCTGTCAAATAAGATATAACAGATTTAATGCCTGTATTAGATGCACTGAGGCCAAATAGGTCTATATACAATCGAAAACTGCAGAGAGTCAGGGTAATTTCTCGACAGGTTACAAGATTTGTTTTTCAATTAACAGGAGTTTACTTTATAACGTATATTCAATTAACAGGTCAAATTTGTCCTGGAGTATGGTAAATGGTTTTGTGTTGGGAAATTATAGTCAGTTAACAGAGTTATTCAGTTAAGAGATGTGCAGTTAAGTGGGCTCCACTGTACTTGAATACATTTTTCATCAAATCAAATTATGGCTGCTTTACAGCAGCCATGATCTGATTTTATGAGAAATTAAAGAAAATGCCTCTTAAGTTAGAAGTTAACTAACCCAAAGCTGAAAGACCATAATGCTCTCTTAAAAATCAGTTTGTAACTCTTTACCCACTGAGAATTTTCAAAATATTTTTATCCAATCTGGACATGGCTGCTGAGAAGCAGCCATGTCTAGATTTGGAAAAAAATTCATCTAAATTTAACTCTCAAAATCATTACTCAAAAAAGTCAATTCAATTTGCAGGTTGGAAATTTGGATGAATGTGCCCAGATTATATTTATTTTAGTGGCAGAGAGCATGGTGGCTCAGTAGGTAGAGATGCAGACTGTAAGCCACTCAGCTGGAATCCCACCTGCAGCAACTGCATTGTATCCTTGAGCAAGGCAGGTAATCCCAATTGCCCCAGTGGGGGCATGGTGGCGTTGTGTACTAAGACGTACTGTACGTCGATGGTGCACTTGTCTTCAACCAATGCTAATCCTGCTTTTGTGGAGTTAGTACATTGGGGAGTATGGTGTAGTTGCTTGCCATTGCTCAGTGGTTCTCTCTGGGTACACCGGCTTCCTCCACCCATAAAACTATCCGCCACGAGGTGACCCTGGCCGTCATAAGTGTCATTAAACCCCAATAAATAAATGAATTTCAGTGTAGGGGATTTCACGCTGTGTGTGGATGGGAATATGAGTTGGGAGATGGAGTGGAAGGTGATCAGGGCTTGCAAATAGTGCAAAACAACTCTGGTTGCCAATCAAGCAGCTTTTAGTCTAAATTTGGTTGCCCAATCCCAAAAAACAACACTTGCCCAGCATTTTAGACTTGAAGCGTATAGTTTGAACTATATTTATTTCAGATAATCATGGAAAAGAATAGGTTGAATCTAAACACAAAAATACAGATATTTATCTTACAACAAGAATGAATTTCCCCCAATACAACAAAAAACATCTGGACAAGATACAAATCTGTGCAATAATTCGATTCAGAAAGAGAGCATTGTTTACCGGCACTCAACTGGCATTGAGTTATTACACATGTCAAGGTCATTTTTGATAATTGTAATTAACTGATAAATAAATCACTAGCACAACAAAATAATTTAAACAGGATCAATTTTTGCCCTGATATTTTCATATATGCCTACCATGCATTGAACATGAAAAATATAGCAAAGAAACACACAGTTGAAACCCCTTTATAAACCTCAGTGGTTATAGTAAAAGTAGAGCAATTAATGGGGATCACATTATGAATAGTGCAAGAATGCAATACCATGACATCATGATCTTTATTCATAAAAAATTAATTCATAGATGCTGAGTAATTGCCAAAAAATCGTTTAGATAAAAATAAATCTGTACTGAGGGTAGTAACCACATGAGCGATCATTCAAATCAGAAAGAGAATGTTTCTAACCTGCAGCACTCATTGAAAACTATCAAGACCACCGTTTTGATAACAGTAATTAAATGATAAATAAATCACCAACTCGGCAAAACAAATTAGACTAGATCATTTTTTGCAATGATAATATTTTTATATAGGCCAAACATGCATTAACTGGTAGAGTGCTGGAAGCCCATATTTGGGCTTTCTTCTGAAGTGCAGGTGCCACAACTTAATGGTTTCATATTCTGTGGATGTACCTCATATTATTTTTTAATTGAAAGTATTGGGAGCGCGGTGGCTCAGTAGGTAGAGGTGCAGGCTGCAGGCCGAGAGGTCCTCGGTTCGAATCCCACCTGCGGCAACCGCGTTGTGTCCTTGGGCAAGACACTTCATCCCCATTGCCCACGTGGGGGCACGATGACGCCGTGTACTAAGGCGTACTGCGCGTTGATGGTACGCATGTCTTCAACCAATCTAACCCTGCCTGTTCTGCAGTGCGGAGTTACGATGTTGGGGAGCTGGCAGCTGCTCGTCGTTGCTCGGTGGTTCTTTCCGGGTACTCCGGCTTCCTCCACCCGTAAAACTGTCACGGTCATGATTAGCCATTGTGCATAAATATGTGACCTTAAACATCAATAAATAAATAAATAAATAAATTGAAAGTATTTAGTCTCTGGGAATTTGCCTTGTTACAATTTATGGGAGAGTGCCTCTAGGTACTCTCCCATAAATTGTAACAAGGCAAAGAGACATGGACAAATTTGGATGACCAAAAATAACTTAGCACTCTACCAGTTAAACCTGAAAAATAGAACATAGAATCACACAACAGACACACTACTATAAACTTTAGCGCTTATAGTACAAGTGGAATAATGAATGGGGATTACATCATGCACAGATCAAGAATGTAATACCATGACGTCATGATCTTCACTCATAAAAAAATCATTTCATAGAGGCTGAATGATTATCAATGCAAACAAGTCAAGAAAGGGAGGAATATTGTAAGATAAATTGGTTTTTACCACCAAATGAGTTTCCGAGGTGTATTGAAGTCTTGAACTTGGCTCTAGGTCATATATCAATTCATCCTAAAAGATCCATTGGTATTTGCCCAGAGACAAGGTCTTGACTTCAATACACCATCTCAGAAACCCACATGGTGGTAATAACCTATATGTCTTCAGAATATTCTTAATCCTTTACCCAACACATACAATATCAAAATTTATTATTTTAAATATCATTTTTTAATTTTTTTCAAAAAAATTTCAACAAAACCATATCATGTGACCCCTTGTTGGAATGGGCTCGTCTTGCCTCTAGGTCATATATCAGTTCATCCTACAAGACCCATTGGTATATGCCCAGAGACGAGGTCTCGATTTCAATACACCAACTCGGAAACCCACATGGTGGTAATAACCTATATGTCTTCAGAATATTCTTAACCCTTTACCCAACGCATACGATATCAAAATTTATTATTTTAAATATCATTTTTTAATTTTGTTCAAAATTTTTTAACAAAACCATATCATGTGACCCCTCATTGGAACGAGCTCAGTGAGCTCGTTCCAATGAGGGGGTCACATGATATGGTTTTATTGAAATATTTTAAAAAATTTTAAACTGCTCAATTTGCATATTACGTGGGCAGATGCGGGCGATTCATTAGGTAAAATTACATTTTAATATAATGGCTGATACAGAAGTTTCTGGTTATTTTTTAAGGATTGCATTTTTACATGAATAATTAAAAGGATGAAGGAAAGAAAATAGGCAAAGAGGAAGACATAAGAGTGTGAGAGATGACCCAGGGGTAAATTTTAACCATTGGATGAGAGGCATCCAGTGTTGGTAATGTAGTCACAGGCTTACATTTTTGAATAGGGATGCATTTACTCTGAAAGATAAATTTATGGACTGGCTTGAATATGGACCCACCCCTATTTAGACTCCACTCAGACTTGATTCTCTTCCTGACAAACGTCAGCAGAGCTTTTATGGTAATGATTTGTCCATCGTCTGTCTGTCTGTCATCAACATTTTATTTGTCCGGGGCATAACTTCTGAACCACTGAATATTTTTTGACAGAACTTTATAAAAATATGTATTACCAAAAGACAGTGTGTCACGAATTATAAGATGGAATGTGCCCTCAGAGTCAAGGTCTCTAGCTCTGGTCACTGTCACTTTTGTCCTGTCCATATAACTTGGTATGATTGACAGATCTTGTTCCCGTGTCACAAAGGTGTGCCTAGAAACAACTCCCAAAGTACTTAGAATATAAGTTTTGAATAGCCCCATCGACTGCTTGCTGGGTCACCTATTCTGTCATAGTAAAAGTGATCAAAGTCAAAATGTATCCTTTCAAAGGTTAACAGTTTAACCCTTTACCCAACGCAGACGATATCAAAATTTATTAATTTAAATATCGTTTTTTAATTGTTTTCGAAACATTTCGACAAAACCATATCATGTGACCTCTCATTGGAACGAGCTCGACGAGCTCATTCCAAAGAGGGGTCACATGATATGGTTTTGTTGAAATTTTTCAAAAAATAATATTTTTTCAGCTGAAGGATCTGCATATTACATGGGCAGATGCGGGCGATTCGTTGGGTAAAGGGTTTATGTATACGTAGATTCATAAAGGAAAAGACTTTTCTTGGTCACCCTCGATTCCCTGAAAATAAATAATAAAAATATAAAATCCTCCCCTCATCCTAATTTTTAAAAAAAATTGATACTAATGTAAGTATTTATATTTTATAGCCTTATGACCCCTCATTGGAATCAGTTCAACAAGCTTCTTCCTATGAGGAGGTCATAATCTATGTTTTTTGGGGCAAACAATTAAAATATTTAGTTATTCAAGAATTTGTTTTGCAAGGGAAACTACTCCTGAACAGTTCACATAGATTAACCGTACCTTTGCCTCTAAACTCTTTTCTGTTGATCAAAAATATAACTTGTGACCAGGCTACATCCTCACAGTCTGTATGAAATTCAATTGTTAACCCTTTACCTAAGATGAAAAGCAGACGACACTTGCAAAAAAAATTCTTGAATAACTAAATTTTTTCATTTTTTGTCGCAAAAACATAGGTTATGACTCCTCGTTGGAACGAGCTTGATGAGCTCGTTCCACGAGGGGTCATAACCTATGTTTTTGAGACAAAAAATGAAAATATTTTGAAAATTAATTGGCGATTTTTTAGAATAGCGCTGGCCGGTTTTTGCCGTTACGTTGGGTAAAGGGTTATCTAAGGGGATGTCATGTAGCTAGCCAATCTGGCTATCCTATTCCTTACTGTATGCTTCTTTTTGTATCTTTTGTATCTTTTTTGCATACTGTGAATATTTATTTATTTATTTATTTATTTATTTATTTATTTATTGATGTTTAAGGTCACATACTTATGCACAATGGCTAATCATGACCGTGACAGTATTACGGGTGGAGGAAGCCGGAGTACCCGGAGAGAACCACCGAGCAACGACGAGCAGCTGCCAGCTCCCCAACATCGTAACTCTGCCCTGCAGCACAGGCGTGGTTAGATTGGTTGAAGACATGCATACCATCAATGTGCAGTACACCTTAGTACACAGCGTCATTGTGCCCCCATGAGGAGAATCGGGTTTAAGTGCCTTGCCCAAGGACACAACGTGGGAGTCCGAATCGATCTCTCAGATGGTCACCCATCCGAGGATAAACCGGGCTCGACGTTACATACTGTGAATAAAATTATCTGAGTAATCTGCTCTTTGTCTTTAGTAAAGTATTCACCCTTTACCCAACGTAACTGCAAAAACCGGCCAACACTATTCACAAATATCACCATTCAATATATAGTTTATGACTCCTCATTGGAATGAGCTCATTGACCTCATTCCAATGAGGGTCATAAACTGTTTTGAAGCAAAAAATTTTTAAAAATTGGTTATTCTAGAATTTTGTTTGCAAGTGTCATCTGTTATTGGATTTGTGTTACTTTAACCCTTTATCTGACACAAAAGGCAAATGACACTTGAAAACTAAATTCTTGAATAACCCATTTATTTCATTTTTTGCTTCAAAAACATAACTTATGCTATGTTTTTGAAATAAAAATGAGAAAATAATGAAATTTGAATGGTGATTTTTGAGAATAGTGCTGGCCCGTTTTGGCCTTGATGCGTCATAAAGGGTTATGACAGCTATATAAACCTGAGAGTGACATCAAACAGAATATTGATAGATCCCCAGGGGGCGCGGTGGCTCAGTTGGTAGAGGTGCAGACTGCAAGCTGAGAGGTCCTCGGTTCGAATCCCACCTGTGGCAACCGCGTTGTGTCCTTGGGCAAGACACTTCACCCCCATTGTCCACATGGGGGCATGGTGACGCTGTGTACTAAGGCGTACTGCACGTTGATGGTGCACCTGTTTTCAGCCAATGCTAACCCTGCTTGTGTGGAGTTGGTATGTTGGGGAGCTGACAGTTGCTCGCCGTTGCTCGGTGGTTCTCTCCGGGTACTCCGGCTTCCTCCGCCCATAAAACTGTCACGGTCATGGTTAGCCATTGTGCAGAAATATGTGACCTTAAACACCAATAAATAAATAGATAGATCCCCACCTTTCAGGATAACAATTTCATTTAAAGTTTTCCAAGAGGCAGAGCAGTGATTTGATAACTATGACAATACATATTTGAAGTTATTTAACTCTTTACCTAACATGAAAAGCAGACGACATTTGCAAAAAAATTCTTGAATAACTCATTTTTTTTCATTTTTTGTCTCAAAAACATAGATTATGACCCCTCATTGGAACGATCTCGTTCCAACAAAGGGTCATAACCTATGCTTTGGGACAAAAAATTAAATAATAACGAAAATTAATTGGCAATTTTTTGGGCCATTACCACCAGCGCTATTCTCAGCCAAAACCGGCCAGCGCTATTCTCAAAAATCTCCAATTAATTTTCATTATTTTTAGCTCAACTTTGACGAAGTCAAATTTGAGCTATTTTCATGGCCCGTTGTCCGTCCGTCCGTCCGGGCAGACATATGGGGGTTTAGGTGGCTATTTGTTAGTAGAAATGGGGGTTAGGTGACTACTGCAATTTATGTGACTAGTCACATAGTTAAATGTCATTATTCTAGGGTGAGGTTTAGAGTTGGGGTGGGGTGGGGTTAGGGTCAGTAAAGGGTAGGGTTAGGGTTTGCTACCACCCCAAAAATTTTTCACTCAAAAAGTTGTTTTAATACAATGGACATGCATTTTAGTTAAAATAGACTAGGAATATATTGAATTTTCATTAGTCTAGGGTGGGGTTTAGAATTGGGAGTGGGGGGAGTAGGTTTAGGGTCAGTAAAGGGTAGGGTCAGGGTTTGCTACCACCCCAAAAATATTCCCCAAAATCACTTGTTTTAATATAATGGACATGCATTTTATTGTAGTCCCATAAAAATAGCCACATAACTACCAATTTGTTAGGACATCCGTCCATCTGTCCGTACGTCAACAATTGGCTATGGCTCGGGCTAGAGGTCGTATTTATGAACCGAGCTTTACGAAACTTCTTGTGTACCTTTGTTATGACCCTGGGACGGGAACGAGTGTTTTTAGGTGTGGTCCGAAATTTAAGATGGCTGCCAGCGGCCAGTTTTATCCGATGATGCAAAAATCAGTTTTTTGTACAGAACTTCTGTATGAAAGTTCTGATTTGAATAAAGTTTTATATAAATGTTTAGTACCATGGGATACATCACATATAATACGGGTTTTTTTCTCGTGCGTAAATTATGCAAATTAGACTGACTTTGATTTATTTAGTGTTACTTTCAGAGCTGTAAGTGCCAAGCTGCTATGGTTCGGGCTAGAGGCCGTATTTATGAACCAATCTTTACGAAACTTCTTGGGTACCTTTGTTATGACCCTGGGACGGGAACGAGTGTTTTTGGGTGTGGTCCGAAATTCAAGATGGCTGCCAGTGGCCATTTTGTACCGATGATGCAAAAATCAGTTTTTTGTACAGAACCTCTGTATGAAAGTTCTGATTTGAATAAAGTTTTGTATAAATGTATAGTACAATGGGATACATCACATATAATACAGGTTTTTTTCTTGTGCGTAAATTATGCAAATTAGACTAACTTTGATTTATTTAGTGTTACTTTCAGAGCTGTAAGTGCCAAGCTGCTATGGCTCGGGCTAGAGGCCGTATTTATGAACCAATCTTTACGAAACTTCTTGGGTACCTTTGTTATGACCGTGGGACGAGAACGAGTGTTTTTGGGTGCAGTCCCAAATTCCAGATGGCTGCCAGCAGCCATTTTGTACCGACGATGCCGAAATCTGTTTTTTGTACAGAACTTCCATATGAAAGCTCTGATTTGAATAATTTTTTGTATGAATGTTTAGTACCATGGGATATATTACATATATTACAGGTTTTTTTCTTGTGCGTAAATTATGCAAATTAGGCTAACTTTGATTTATTTAGTGTTACTTTCAGCACTGTGAGTGCAAATCCCAATATGGCTCGGGCTAGAGGCCGTATTTATGAACCGATCTTCACGAAACTTCTTGGGTACCTTTGTTATCACTGTGGGACGAGAAGGAGTGTTTTTGGGTCCAGTCTGAAATTCAAGATGGCCACTAGCAGCCATTTTGTTCAAAATTAAGTGCAATCAGATTTTTGCGCAGAACTTCCAAATGAAAGATCTGATTTGAATAAATTTTTGTATGAATGTTTAGTACCATGGGATACATTACATATAATACAGAGTTTTTCTCGTGAATAAATTATGCAAATTAGGGGGCCGGGTGGGACTTAGAAAATTTGGACCAAAATCCGGAAATTATTTTTTTGTGTTTTGATGCATTTTGGTCAATTTTAAGAAGAAGAAGAAAAAATTTTAGACGGAAAATATTTTGTTTGGGACTGAAAATTTCCACACAAAAATAATAATCTACAATGATTGGTCTTAATCTGTAGTCCATTACAGTCACCTTGTAATTCTTTTATTATTGTTGACTGGGCCAAAACAAATACTAATTCCTGTCATATTCATTATTCAGTTGTCTTGGTCACAGCAAGTACTAATTCCTGTCATATCCAAGTTGACTCTTTCATTTTCATTTTTTGTCTCAAAAACATAGGTTATGACCCCTCGTTGGAACGAGCTCGTTGAGCTCATTCCAATGAGGGGTCATAACCTATGTTTTTGAGACAAAAAATGAAAAAAATTAGTTATTCAAGAATTTTTTTGGCAAGGGTCGTCTACTTTTCATGTTAGAGAAAGGGTTAATATGGAGAAGTTTTTTTTCTTCAGTAATGAATCATGACCGATTTTGGTGTACTCTTGAATAGTGAAAAACATTTTTATTTCATCATTTTCAAACATCTTAAAAAAACTGATTGTCCTGTTAAGCAAAAGACATAGCAACTTTAATTGCCTAACTGAAATTTTGGTTGTCCAAGGATGACAGGCAAGTCTGTTAGCAAGCTCTGGTGATGTTGTCCATTAGTGGGAGTGAGATTTTGTCCCCGAAAGTTCAAGAGACATATGCCCAAAATAGATATATCTGCATGGTTTCAACTACCCTGAGCATCTATTTATCTCAATTTTCCAATGCATGCCAGAAATTTCTTGTAAAGAAAATAAAAAATAAAATTTGACTGGCATTTGTTGTGTGCAGCCACTGGTCTCTATACAACTGGGTTGCTGGAATACTCATTGGTCACATATAGAAAAGTGTATCATCTGCTGCCATCTTGGGGGGGAGGAGGGAGGTTGGCAATTATTGTGAAAAATAAACAATGCTCAACAAAGGGTTTTCAATTTTCCGATATCTCAGAATCACCGATTGTAAAGATTATACATTTATGGTATGAAAAAGGATCATCTTGATGATATACACATTTTTTGCACCAATATAAATGGAATATTTACAACATATTTTAGTACTGAACCGGATAAGCGGTTTGAAACCGGTTATCTACCAAACCAATTAAAAAAATGTCAACCGGTTATCCGAAATATTGATAGTGATCATCATTCCATGGTTAACCCTTTACCTAACGTAACGGCCAAAACCGGCCAGCGCTATTCTAAAAAAATCGCCAATTAATTTTCATTATTTTTTTCATTTTTTGTCTCAAAAACATAGGTTATGACCCCTCGTGGGAACGAGCTTGTCGAGCTCGTTCCAACGAGGGGTCATAACCTATGTTTTTGAGACAAAAAATGAAAAAAATTAGTTATTCAAGAATTATTTTTGCAAGTGTCGTCTGCTTTTCAGGTTAGGTAAAGGGTTAAAACATAGTAAATCTGCCACTTATCCTTTGGGATAGAATGCACCTCGAAGCAGCACTGTATATATTGAGAAATAATCAACTTTGGCACTCAAGACTTCGACTTCAACTCGACAACGTTCGTTTGTATACACACTACAGAATAGTTCCTGAGAATACTGCTTTCCAATTCCTATAGTTTTGATCCCAGATTCAGTGAAATAATGGCTACGGTTAACCGGATATTATCCGGTTATATCTCTCAGTTAGTCGGTTGTGAAAATGAGCCAACCGTATCAGCCCTACATATTTTACTCAATTTTCACAAAAAACAAGAGCTGAGATTGGCAAGTTGATACTCTGTGCTAGGCTTTTGTTTGATATTGATTATATGAAGTCTGTTATGCTGTGACAACAGCCACAGCGTAACAGATTTCATTTCATCAAATTACATCTATGGAAGGAGTTACCTTTTTGAATGAACTCATGCCATCTTGATGGGAAGATTGAGTTGTGACATTTTCTGTTGCTGTTCCAGCAATTCTGGTGTTTTAACCCTTTGAACTCATAAGACTGATTTTTTGGTCTAAGGCATAATTTAGTCCCATTTTTTTCTTATTATAAGAGGTTGATACATGGGGCATTGATGATAAAATAATAAGTGCAGTCTGCAGCCAGATGGCTGCAGAGTGCAATTATTATTTTATACTCACTGTTTATTCATATTGGACTGACCCATTTCACTGTAAGTGTACACAAAGGCAATGCTATTCCAGGAAGCAAGGGTTGAAAGGGTGAAGAACAGTATATGCTGCACTGTGCAGAGTTTAACTACTTTGTTAGGTAAAGGAATGATGTGTAAATTTTCTGTGGAATTTATGGAAACTGGATTTGTGTCCAAATTAACATAGAATTAATTCTGTGCGGTATACCGAATTTTCGGTACAGTTTCAGTATTACAGAGATACCGAAAACTGTACCAAATCCAAATCAGAAAGTCAACACATCAAGGTGGATTGTAATTCTAAAAGGCAGTGGGCTGCACATTTTGATCGAATTTGATATGAAAATGTGAACTTTGTAAGCGACAGGTAGCAGCAGCTGCGGCGAATACATCCGAGAAAGAAAAATAAAAAATAGAAAGTTGTTAACTTGGTACTTCCGTTTCTGAAGAAATACGGCCTAGTTCCAGTGTTCCTAACATTCAGCCTGATTCAGTATATATCCTGGAAATTACTGTGTGATTTATTCACAGGGGACAATAGAGATCGGGTGGGTGGTTGACTGGTTGACAATTGGTTGGAAATAATCCATTGGTACTGATACCTATCACTGCCTGAAGTTGTTGCTTCTCAGTGATTTTTAGCTCACCTGAGCGAAGCTCAAGGGGAGCTTTACTAATCACTTTCTGTCCGTCCGTCCATCCGTCCGTCCGTCCGTCCGTCGTAAACTTTACATTATCGACTTCTCCTCACAAACTACTAGACCAAATTCAACAAAATTGTCTGTGCATGTTCCCTATCATATGTCCATTGAAGTTTGTTCAAATAAAGTTGCCATGCCCACAGGGGGCACCACAGGGGGCATAACTCTGATAGAACCCATGAACTTCTTTCCAAAATCAAAAAAAATCTTCTTCTTCAGATCCACCAGGCAGAATTCTTTCATATTTGGTATACAACATCTCTAGGGGGGTCAGATTCAAGTTTGTTCAAATCGAGTCCCTGGGTTCATATTTGGGCTCCCTAAGGGAGCCCGAATTTTAACTTAGTGCAATATGAGGATTATTCTTAAAAAATCTTCTTCTCCAGATCCAGCAGGCAGAATCTTTTGATATTTGGTATGCAACATTGTGGGGTGGATCTGATTCAAGTGTGTTGAAATCGGCCCCCTGGATTCACATTTGGGCTCAGTATAGAAGCCCAAATTCGAACTTAGTGCATTTCAGGCAAATTTCTTAAAAAATCTTCTTCTCTAGATCCAGCAGGCAGAATCTTTTGATATTTGGTATGCAACATTGTGGGGTGGATCTGATTCAAGTTTGTTCAAATCGGCCCCCTGGATTCACATTTGGGCTCAGTATAGAAGCCCAAATTCGAACTTAGTGCATTTCAGCCAAATTTCTTAAAAAATCTTCTCCAGATCCAGCTGGCAAAATCTTTTGATATTTGGTATGCAACATTGTGGGGTGGATCTGATTCAGGTTTGTTCAAATCGGCTCCTGGATTCATATTTGGGCTCACTATAAAAGCTCGAATTCAAACTTAGTGCATTTCAGGCAAATTTCTTAAAAAATTTTCTTCTCCAGATCCAGCAGGCAGAATCTTTTGATATTTGGTATGCAACATTGTAGGGTGGATCTGATTCACGTTTGTTCAAACTGGCCCCCTGGGTTCATATTAGGGCTCAGTATAGGAGCCCAAATTTGAACTTAGTGCATTTCAGGCAAATTTCTTTAAAAATCTTCTTCTCAAGATCCAGCAGGCAGAATCTTTTGATATTGAGTATGCAGCATGCTTAGGGGGGTGAGATTTAAATTTGTTCAAGCCAAGTCCCTGGGTTCATATATGGGCTCACTGTGGTAGCCCGAAATTATAACTTAGTTCAAAATGAGGAATTTTCTTTAAAAATCTTCTTCTTCAGATCCAGCAGTCAGAATGTTTTGATATTTGGTATGCAGCATCTTTAGGGGGTGAGATTCAAGTTTGTTCAAGCCATATCCCTAGGTCCCTATTTGGGCTCACTGTGGGAGCTTGAATTGTAACTTAGTTCAAAATGAGGAATTTTCTTTAAAAATATTCTTCTTCAGATCCAGCAGTCAGAATGTTTTGATATGTGGTGTGTAGCATCCTTAAGGGGAATGAGATTCAAGTTTGTTAAAGCCAAGTCCCTGGGTTCATATTTGGGCTCACTGTGGAGCCCGAATGATAACTTAGTTCAAAATGAGGAATTTTCTTTAAAAATCTTCTTCTTCAGATCCAGCAGATGAATGCTTTTGATATTTGGTATGCAGCATCCTTAGGGGGGTAAGATTCAAGTTTGTTCAAGCCCTAGTTCCATAAAATTTGTCTCTCATGACTTCATTCCTTTGTAGTGTTGATGAACCATGTCTGACTGAATGTGACCCCAAATACTTCTTTGAACCACTTTGTTTGAATCACTTTGCCTTGCCTGGTGAGCGATTAAGGCCCCTTGGGGCCTCTTGTTTATAACACTTTCAATCCATCATTGCTATTTTAAGTTGCAAATACTTTTAACAACTGATCCTTTATTAAAATACAAGCCCCCAACTTTAATGCACGGTCATCTGCTTTATATTCTTTTAAATAAATAATTTATACTGCACACCAGCGCACACTGGAAAGACTTGATTGACCTTAATTTTAAGACACATTGAAAAACAATATACGGAAGCCAACAGGCGACATCAGATTTAGCATTATCGAAGTTCATTTGATCGATCGAGGCACAGCAATGCTTTGAAACTAATTTGCTGCCATTAGTAAATCATCGATTTGTACATTTTTTTTTCTCATGGAAAATGAAAATTTACCCTACTTTGTAATGGGAAATAGTAAATTCTGTAGAATTTTCAGAAACGTGTTTGCAGCCAGGAACCAGAAGTGAAGTTAGTGAACACTGATAGAGTGACTCCACTCAAAATACCCTATAATTACAACGAGATGAATGTCATAACACATTTTATTTTACATGTTTATCAAGGATGAACCCAAATAATGAAAGGTGGGTGACACCATGTCATTGAAGCATTGCATGATTGGCAGTGATTGCAAAGTGTTTTCACAACATGGATTTAATATCATAGAGAGATTAATTACAGTTGCGTTACTTCAATTTACTTGTATATTTGTGTGGATATTGGACACCGGATTCACTGGACAGTGGACAATAATTTTGTTGCTACTTGAAAGATAAGGGGGAGAGACTGTCCAAGAGTGTTACTACTAGTGAAAACTTACTGAAAAGCTTTGAAGGTGAAGAACATATATGTATCTTCTACCTGATTCATTGGGGAGGGGCATGGTTCGAAGGACATAGAGGCCAATTGATTAGCTTGGCCAGTTATTTAATGAATCATTCAGTTCAGTGTGATGATTCATACTGAATCAAGAGATTCATTAAATAACTTGCTAGACGAATCAGTTATCACAGTTGAATTAACTTGTGAAGTTCCTGAGATGTCAGCGCCAAACCTGTTAAGTTACTATATGGTTGAATGTTGGGAAATTGGGTCTGTTTGCGACTGCTTTCAGTGTTCTGTGCATATTTACCTGTAAAATACTGATACCAACAGAGTAAAACCTGTCTTGAGAGACCACTGTCTTGAGAGACCACCTGTCTTGAGAGACTACATCTACCAGGCACCGATTGGTTTTACTCTATAATGGACCTGCTATGGGAGACCACCTGTCTTGACAGACCACCGAGACCTGGGACCAACTTGTATTTTTATGCCATAATAGACCTGTCTTGAGAGACCGCCCCTTTGAAGACTGAAACCATGACAAAAACTTTATACCTGTTCTGGAATTGGAAAATCCATTGTGGTTATACTAATATAATTAAAAGTATTAAAAGCTCTCAATTGGGTTTCAATTGCTAACTCATTACAGACTGAGATGTTTTTATAAGACCCCTGTGAAAAGATTAGGATTATTGCTGAATAAACAATTTCATACATACCTGAAATGTGACAGATAGGAATAAAAATAAATTTGTGTTGAAAATCCTTTTGTAACAAATTGAAATGGACTGTTATAAAAATTATACAAATAAATTAGTGTTGAAAATCTTCAACACTAATTTATTTTTATAATTTTTATAACAGTCCATTTCAATTTGTTACAAAAACTTCATAAAAAAGAACTACAACAAAGTAATTACAAAAATCCATTCTTCTCCATTTTTGAATTTTGTGGTTGGTTATTCATTGACTTGAGAAAACCTGAAACCTGTTACGAGAGACCACCTGTCTTGAGTGACCACTTTTGTGTGGCCCAAAGGGCGGTCTCTCAAGACAGGTTCTACTGTACCGAACCTGAAATTTCAATACCACACAGCTCTACATAGAATTAATACAGACATTTTGTTTATTACATTTGACAGGAATTTTACCGTCATCCTGCTAGAAGTTAAGCATAAGGAAGAGGTTTTTTCAGAATATCAGAACAAAGAATACAACAGAAAAGGTAATGGAAATAAAAGAAAATACAATAAAAAATATATGATTCAGTATGCAGGTAAAATCACACCATAGGATTTCTAGAGTTTCTTTTGCTGAGTTTGTTCTATTCCTTCTGATCAATTCACATCTGGGTCCATGTTTCAGATGGAATCGAAATACTAATGTCTTAAGACACCTAGGAATTGATTTATAGCTGTTTTGCAGTGAAAGCGACACTGCTGTCAAAATTACAATAACGGCGCTCATAGTTATCATGAAAGACATGTATATGACCATTAATGATATTCTGTCTCCATTTCTAGGTAAAGTGTTGGTGATGAAACTCAAAAATACAGTGTATGATAAAAATACTGTTATACTATATGTCATCTTGTCTGTAGATTGGTGAGGAATTTTGAACACTGCCACATTTAATATAGGAAATAGAATCATTGGTAGAACTGTATTCAGAAATATTACAGCAGGTCTTCTTTTCAAGTGAAGACTTATTATAAAATTGGGATATTCCTGTTTTTTGAAAAAAAGTTTGGACTCTCGGAATTCAGTATACACTAGATCCCATTCTGTGTTGGTTGAATAAAAGCTCTTGTCCACTTCCATGTACTTCTGTGAAATATTTTGTAGAGAAACAGTATATGTCCAAGATGATACATTCAAGTTACATTTTTGAGTATCAAAGGGAAAAGTCCAAACATTGACATAACATGTTGATCTCCACACCTTACCTGGGAACCATGACATATCGCCATTATTTTTTATTGTAAGCTTTCCTTGACTGTTTGTTACAATATCACTTTGCCCTCCATAATAATTTAACAATGAGATTTCTGGTTTCCACACACCCTGTGGTGAAATATAAACCTGATCAATGCCACCATAAGACTCTGGATCCCAGCTAATATATTCGTCTTTCCAGAATAAACCAAGAAATATTGAGGTAGCCAGGTATTGAGACACTTCATTGAACTCAACAATGCTGACAAGTCCAATATGAAATTGTACATGGATTGTAGCCGATTTATTCTTCACAGGTCTCACATCTTCTGAAGATACGCTTCGAATTCTTTCTACTAAGCACTTACCATTTACAACATCAGATAGGTTCAAAGTTTGGAGAGATTCTTTACCAGTATTATCTGCACACAGTGCATACGTCAACCCAATTATTGAATAGAAAACACTCCAGTAATACATGTTTGATAAAGTGGTGAATTTGAGAACACGTTTTTCCACGTTGTAGAAATTGAGTGTCTGCAAAGATTGATTAGGTGATCATGGTATAGTGTATTCTGAACAAAGAAAACAGAAATCAAAAAATTATTCTTATTGGCAGTTGCATTTGTGAGAGCAGAGTGTTTTAGAATAGACAAATAGAAAAGAAATTGTTTATGACATTTTAACTACTTATCTGCGGCTAGAAGATTTCCAGTCCAGTACAAACATATCCTTTAACTGGTAAAGTGCAGGAAGCTCATAATTGGGCTTTATTATGATGTGCAGGTGCCCCAACTTGAAGGGTTCAAATTCAGTGGCTCTGCTTCATTTTATCTTCGAAGTGATATTATTTAATCTGTTAGAATATGCCTTGTTACATGCCAGATTACCGAAGTTAAGCAACGTCAAGCCCAGTTAGTCCTTGGATGGGTGACTGTCTGAGCGATCGATTCGGACTCCCGTGTTGTGTCCTTGGGCAGGGCACTTAACCCTGATTGTCCACATGGGGGCACAATGACGCCATGCACTAAGGCATACTGCACGTCGATGGTGCACATGTCTCAACCCAAGTCTAACCCTGCCTGTGCTGCAGTGTAGAGTTACGATGTTGAGCTGGCAGCTGCTCATCATTGCTCAGTGGTTCTCTCTGGGTACTCCTGCTACCTCCACCTGTAAAACTGTCACCAACACGATATGGCCTTGGCTGTTAAAGTGTCATTGAACCTTAATAAATAAATAATCAATAATGCCTTGTTACAATTTATATCATTGAACCTTAATAAATAAATAATCAATAATGCCTTGTTACAATTTATAGGAGAGTGCCCACAGGCACTCTCCCATGAATTGTAACAAGGCAAACACAATTGAACAAATGTTGATGGTCAAAAATAATCTAGCATGTTACCAGTTAATTACTGGTAGAGGTAATTCTAGCTCTTGTTAACGCAATATACATGTCATCACCACTATGTGTTGATCGAGAAACTTATATCAAGCAGGGATGGTGTTTAAAATTACGTATCACAGTGAGCCCATTACGAGAAACTTATATCAAGCAGAGATGGTGTTCCAATTACGTATCACAGTGAGCCCATTACAGTGAGTTGTGATATGCAATTGGAACACCATCTAGGCTTGATACAAGTAGCTTGATTGACCCTTTACCCAACATAATGGCCAAAACTAGCCAGTGCTATTCACGAAAATTATCAATTAATTTTTTCATTTTTTGTCTCAAAAACCTAGGTTATGTCCCCTCTTTGGAACGAGCTTGTCAAGCTCGTTCCAATGAGGGGTCATAACCTATGTTTTTGAGACAAAAAATGAAAAAAAAAACAGTTATTCAAGAATTTTGTTTGCAAGTGTTGTCTGCTTTTCATGTTAGGTGAAGGGTTAACAGATAGTGGTGATGACAAATTTATCTTACCATGTTACCCACTTAGTGGTAATAACCAATTTATCTTACAGTCCCATCCGGGATGACCTATGTTGTGTCCCTGGGCAAGGCACTTTATCCCGGTTGCCAACATGGGGCACGATCATGCCGTGTTCTTAGGCGCACTGCACGTCGATGGTGCACATGTCTTCAACCACTGTAATCCTGCTTGAACAGAGTTAGAATGTTGACAGTTGCTCGTCGATGCTCGGTGGTTCTCTCCGCGTTCTCCGGATTCCTTAACCCTTTACCTAACATGAAAAGCAGACGACACTCGCAAAAAAATTCTTAAATAACTAACTGTTTTCATTTTTTGTCTCAAAAACATAGGTTATGACCCCTCGTTGGAACGAGCTCGACGAGCTCGTTCCAACGAGGGGTCATAACCTATGTTTTTGAGACAAAAAATTAAAAAATAATGAAAATTAATTTGCGATTTTTGAGAATAGCGCTGGCCGGTTTTGGCCGTTACGTTGGGTAAAGGGTTAACCCTAAAACTGTCACGGTCATGATTTGCTATTGTGCATAAGAATGTGACCTTAAACACCAATAAATAAATAAATATCTTACAGTATTCCTCCCTTTCTTGACTTGTTTGCATGTATTTTGACAGCAATTCAACATCTATGAAATGATTTTTTTATGAATGAAGATTATGATGACGTCATGTTATTACATTCTTGAGTTATACATGACAATCCCCATTCATTGTCCCACCACCAAAATTTATAGTACAGTGGGGCCCACTTAATTGGATATCTCTTAATTGTATATCCCTGTTAATTGAATATAATTTTAAAACACAAAACCATTTAGCATACCTTCAGTACAAATTTGATCTGTTAATTGCATATGGGTTGTAGAGTAAACTCCTGTTAATTGTATATAAATTTTTGTAATATGTCAAAAAAATTACTGTGACACGCACCAAATTCCCCTTATTTATCAACCTTTTTGGCTTCACTACATCCAATACAGACATTTATTCTATTATATCTTGTTTGACAGAGCTCTATGAGCTCTGTCAAACAAGATATAATAGAATAAATGCTCAGTTTACCTCCAGAACACAGGAACTGACCAAATCTCTGTTAATTGTATACTCCTGTTAATTGAATAATTTTCACTGGCAAAATGGATATTCAGTTAAGAGGATTCTACTGTAGTATTTTGGTTGTGTGTTTCTTTGTTTTATTTTTCAGCTTTAACGCATGGTTGGCCTATATAAAAATAGCATTATGGTAAAATTTTATCTTGTCAAATTTATTTTGCTGAGTTGGTGATTTATTTGTTATGTAATTACTGTTATCAAAATGATGACCTTGTCATGTATAATCAGTTTTTGATGAGTTCAGATAAAAATGTTCTCTTTCAATTCTGAGTCAAATGATCATACATGCCACATCTGCCTGCCTAATTTATAAACAGAACAGTTGAAAAAAATGGGCTTTTTTTAATATACAACAAAAATATATTATGTGACCCTCCATTTGAATGATCTTCAAATGAGGGGTCACTTGACATGGTTTTGTGGAAATTTTCTTTAAAAAAAAAAAAAAAATAATTGCGAAAAATAATTTGTCCATATTGTGTACATTGGGAGAAGGGTTACCAATTTTTCCTTGTTTGACAATGTTCAGTGAGGTCTGTGAAACAGATTGATCTGGTAACTTTTCTTGCTGTATTATTGGAAAAATTTGTGAATTAAAATGTCATATTTCTAAGTAAATGTGCCAAGAGTTAATTATTTCCGGATGTCAGACTCTTTACAGCGACCATGAGTGGATTTTATGAGAAATTTGAAAAGTTAAGCATTAACTATCCCAGAGCTTTTAGACAATCATGTCATGTTGAAAAATGTCGTTCGCCACAACTCACTGAGTTGTATCATTGAGTTGGTGGAGGGAATGGGATGTGACCAAGTCTCACAAATAGTGAAAAGATATGGTTGCCAGTCGAGCATGTGTGTCAATCTGCTCGCCTTCTTGAAAAAAAACACTTGCCTGGCTTTTTAACTGGTTGAGTGCCAGAAGCCACTATCATGGCTCTATTGAAAAGTGCTGAAAGCCACTTTAATGGGTTTACACTGTATGCATTAGCTTGCTGCTCGCTCAGCAATAGAAGAACAATTTCTTATATAAAATTGCTTGGTTGTAATTTATTGGAGAGTGCTATTGGCACTCTCCAATAAATTGTAACCAAACAATTATTTATGAACAAAATCTTGCTAAACTGAGGCTTATCTTGCTGGTAGCATGGTTTCCTTGAAAAAATACCCATGTTTCAAATCATCTCTAAAAAATAATTTATCCCTCAACCAGACTTTAACCCTTTACCTAACATGGAAAGCAGATGACACTTGCAAATAAAATTCTTGAACAACTCATTTTTTTATTTTTTGTCTCAAAAACATAGGTTATGACCCCTCGTAGGAATGAGCTCATTCCAATGAGGGATCATAACCTATGTTTTTGAGACAAAAAATGAAAATTAATTGGCAATTTTTTTAGAATAGTGCTACCCAGTTTTGGCCGTTACGTTGGGTAAAGGGTTAATCCTTTGAACCCTTCACCAAGAGAAAGTGTAGTCCTTTCAATAAAGGTGTGATACAGTCTCTCCTGGATTTATGTAAGACAGCTTAGCAGCATGGTTTTGAATTGACTAAACTTGACTTCACCCCATGTTGTGTCACGTTTAGCCATTGTGCAGAAATTGACTTGTTGCATCACAATTAGCCATTGTGCAGAAATATTTGACCTTAACCCCTTACACTTTGGTAGTGCATCAGAACTTCTCCAATCACTCTGTTTTCTCTTCTTTAACCATGAATTTTACCAATTATATCTTGTTTGACAGAGCTCACTGAGCTTGGTCAAATAAGATATATTTGGTTAAATATCAAACTGCATTATGGGAAATATTTACTGCTGAAAACTTTGCCATTTTGACAGAGTGCAGAGGGTTAAACACCATTTAAACCCTTTGAAGCAGAAGGGCAATTTTTCCGGTCCTGGACGCAATTCGACCTGAATTCATAAAGTAGATATTTGATTAGTGAATTTGTGTGGTAGACCAATCAAGATTTTCAATGTGCAGCCTCAAGGCTGCACATTGAAAATATTGATTGGTCTTTCCCCAAGTAATGACAATAGACTCTAACTGACCATAGAACAGTATGTTACAATATAATGTTTCATCTCCAAAATCATGTGGTGGCTCAGTGGTTACGGCATTGAACTTCAAACCAAAAGGTCCATGGTTCGATCCCTGCCAATGGTGATTGCATTGGGTCCTTGGGCAAGGCACTTCATCCCGATTGTCCCGTGGTGCTGTGTACTAAGGCGTACTGCACATCGATGGTGCACTTGTCTTCAACCAATGGAAACTCTGCTTGCGCAGAGTTGGTACGTTGGGGAGTCTGATAGTTACTTGTCATTGCTCAGTGGTTCTCTCCAGGTACTCTGACTTCTTCCACACATAAAACTGTCCAACAAGAGGTGACCTAGGTGGTCAAAAGTGTCATTAAACCCCAATAAATAAAATAAATCTCTAAAATCAAAAAAATTACTAAGAGGTTATTGCTTGGTTATTTTCATATTGGCAGTGACACAAGATTATAAATTATTGTGATATATATATACGTTCCAATAAGACCCAACCCATAGCCCCATATTCGCATCATGAAATGAACAAGGCAGCTGTTAACGATAACAAGTTTAGTAAATAAACCTATTTATGTACCCCACGACATCACTGGACAAATAATCAATGAATCAGATAAAGGTCGAGGTCACTCTATCTCAGTACAAATCGCAGACCGATTTGTAATTCAAACAGTTTTCATTCGGTTGTCTGCTGTACGTGTGAAAAAAATGAAGCAGTTTGCAAGTCACTCCATTGATGAAATAACTATGAAAATGGCGATGTCATTTCAATTATTTTGTGTGGTGACATCAAATGATAGCATATGCCACTGGAGCCATAAACATAGAAAAAAACTGCTTAAGTTTTTGTCAATCAGAGATAGAGTATTTCAGTCTTAGTGGAACATAACTTCATATCAGTCTGAGTCCAAAGGTTAAAGGTTAATGTGAAGTTACCGAGGGCTGATATCTTAGCTGATAAGAAACGAGCGAAGTAATAACCTCTTTATTTATTAAACTGAAATAAATAAGTAGTGTTCTCAGACGTATTGCAATTTTCTGACAGCGTTGTTGTTTCTCATTCTTTTCTCAGTTTCCTCTTCTAGTTCAGTTATTTGAATGTCTTTGGTTCCCCACCTGGGAAGCCTTAATGTTTGGACAGCTGAACAATCTGTTCTCCCACTTCAATGAATTTCTGCTTATGACTTCTGTAAACTCTCTTCTTATTCTGTAACTTTATTTGCACCACAAGCATATATTTATATACAAATACATTTAAAGCATCATAGTTTCACAGAGAACAATATTAGCAATTTATCTTCCAATATAAAATGACTTACAGGTGCTGTGGGGAATGACATAGCCAGATTGGCTGGCTTCCTGCCATTCCCCGATGCTGAGGGGAATGATATAGCCAGATTGGCTGTCTTCCTGCCATTCCCTTCTTTCTCTTCTCTTCCTCCAGGCCTGGCATTCTTAAAAATGCAGGAGGGCTAAAAATCGCTTCCCTTGCTTGGCCTAGGGGAGTGATTAGCTCTCCTCAAGCTTACAAAAGCTAAAAGTGGTAAAATGAAGTTTTACTATTAACCCTTTACCTAACATGAAAAGCAGACGACACTTGCAAAAAAAATTCTTGAATAACTAATTTTTTTCATTTTTTGTCTCAAAAACATAGGTTATGACCCCTCGTTGGAACGAGCTCGACGAGCTCGTTCCAACGAGGGGTCATAACCTATGTTTTTGAGACAAAAAATGAAAATATTTTGAAAATTAATTGGCGATTTTTGAGAATAGCGCTGGCCGGTTTTGGCCGTTACGTTGGGTAAAGGGTTAACCCTTTACCCAATGCAGACGATATCAAAATTTATTATTTTAAATATCATTTTTTAATTTTTATCAAACAAATTCAACAAAACCATATCATGTGACCCCTCATTCGAACGAGCTCAATGAGCTCATTCCAAAGAGGGGTCAAATGATATGATTTTGTTGAAATCTTTTGAAAAATAATATTTTAAAAGTTTCCCATAAGGGTGTTATATACTAAAATATCAGAAAATTTTGATTGGTGGTTCTGGAGAAAAAGATTTTTAAAGAATATTCTTCATATTGAACTAAGTTAAAATTTGGGCTTGCATAGCAAACAGAGATATGAACCCCGAGACTCGATTTGAACAAAGTTGAATCCAACCTTCTTAAGGATGATGTATACCAAATATTGACAAATTCTGACTGGTGGTTCAGGAGAAGAGGATTTTTAAAGAATATTCCTAATATTACACTAAGTTAAAATTCAGGCTCCTGTATGGAGACCAAATATAAACTGAGGAGCTTGATTTGAACAAATTTGAATCTGATGTCCGTAAGAATACTGTATACCAGATATCAAGATTCTAAATGGCGGTTCTGGAGAAAAAGATTTTCGTAATTTTTTAAAATATGCTGACTCAACATTTTTTCGATTTCCCCCCTAAGGTAGCATATGATACAACTGATTGCAATTTTTGTTCACCATTCAATTCTACTATTCCAAAAGATGCTCCATACCAAATAACGGTGTATCCCGAAAACTCACTTATTAAATACCAAATCCTTGAGGGATACTTGACTTTGCGACAGCTGCCTTAACACAAACTCCTACAACAATGGACTCTAAAATTTTCAAAGTCTAAAGAACATTAAAATTTCTGAAAAAAATATAAAAAATATTCTTAAAGTTTGTAGTAATGAGGTACTATTTGCCTCTGAAGGTCATAAGAAGACAAATAAACACAAAACATGTTTATTAAAGCAACATAACATGCTCACAATATTGCCAAAACACAAATTCTTACAACTTAAAAAAACTGGACTAAATAATGCTCATAACTCTAACGAGAAATCGGATCTCACCAATTTTCAAACTCATTTAAGATATTATTGCAAAAGACTTGTATGGAAAATATTAGTCAAATCAGTGAATCTTTGTTCAAGTTATAGCGCTAATGAGCTCAAAATTTGTAAAAATTTACTAATTAAGGCCCATAACCCTGTAACGAAAAATCTGGTCAGAGCTCAAAATTTGTAGAAATTTACTAATTAAGGCCCATAACTCTGTAATGAAAAATTGTAGATTGTTGTAACAAATAACAGAGCTGGCCAATTTTCAAACTTGCTTGATATATTATTGCAAAAGACTTGTATGGCAAACATTAGTCAAATCGGAGAACGTTTGTCCAAGTTATTGCGGTAACAGTGTGAGGACGCCAGGACATCCAGATGAAGGCCCACCTACCTGGCCACCCATGTGCCCGGGCTGCTCCCGCCTGCTCATTAACTGTCACCAAACCATAGGTCTCAGTAGTTAACACAACTCAACCAAAAATTTAAGTTTTTGCCAACAAATTTTGTGAAAACTGAAATTTAGCTCTTTCAGATGTTAGATATGATTTTCTTTCTCAGAATTTTCCATTATCAAGTTTGGCCGATATAACTTCAAACTCAGCTGATATGATATCAATGCAGGCCGATATGAACTAAGCCAGAGTTATTCCCTTTAACGAATCATTATTAGGCACAACCAAAATTAATTACATAGAAACCCTTACGCAATGAACGCAATCTGTAAAGCTGACGTTACTGGGTATAATGGAGTGGTTTGAAGCTGAGTGTTTGAATGATGAGGAATTAATGACGGCAATGAGTGAGCATTGGGTGGAGAAACGGGCCTGGCATATCAAATTTTCTGATATTTTAGTATATAACACCCTTATGGGATCAGATTTAAATTTCTTCTAAGCAAACTCTTGGGTTACAATTTGGCCTTCCTGTAAAAAAATTTCTTCAGATCTATCGGTCAAAATATTTTAATATTCAGTATACAGCATCGTTTGGGGATCAGATATTTGTTTGTTACATTCAGGTCTTTGGGTTCATACTCTGGCTCCATGTAGGAATATTCTTTTCACATCCTTATTGGGGTCAGATTCCAGTTTGTTCAAATAAAGTCTCTTTGTTCATATCTGGGTTCTCTATAGGAGCCTAAATTTTAACTTGGTGCAATATGAGAAATATCCTTGCCTTCTCCAGAATTGCCAGTTAGAATCTTTCAACATTTGGTATACAACACCCTTGGGGTGTTAGATTCAACTTTGTTCAAATTAAATCCCAGGGTTAATATTTGGGCCTCTTATGGGGAATATGAGGAATAATCTTCAAAAATCATCTTCTTCAGATCCATTTCTCAAAATCTTTTGATATTTAGTATACAACATCCTTTGGGTGGTCAGATTTATTTTTGTTGGAATCAAGTCCCTTGGTTCATATTTTGGCTCCCTGTGGTAACTTGAATTTTAATTAGTGCAATATGAGGAATATTCTCTTTTCCAGAACCACCAATCAGAGAATCTTTTGATATTTGTTATACTCTGTCCTCAAGAGGATCAGGTTTGAGTTTGTTCAAATCAAGTCCCTGGATTTATACTTGGGCTCCAAATATTCTATAAAAATTATCTTCTTCAGATCCACTGCAGACCCACTGTTCAAAATCTTTTGATATTTAGTATATATCATTGTGGGGTTCTGATTCAAGTTTGCTGAAATCAAGTCCCTGGGTTGATATTTGGGCTTAGTATATTTAAATATTAATAAAAAAAATCAGTCATGGACAACAGAATTAAAAATAACTATGAGACTTCATTCCTCTGTAGTGTTAACTAGCCATAAAAGCTGAATTAAATCCTTCTTTATTTAGCTTTGTTATGTGAGATATGCACCCACTGTGCCAAAACCATGATTAGCCCAGTAGATCTTCTTAACACTTTTTCCTGTTTTTCCTCCCTACCCAACCAACTTGCAGTTAACTAACATCTGCCTCTCCACCTGCCAGGCCCAGGCACAATTCTGATGTTGTAAACAATAGGGCATCAAATTCATTGTGATTCTATAAAACTCTATGAACAAAAAATTACTAGATACCACCGGAGGCTGTCAGTTTTATTTGATAGACTATTAAAAGTAAATAGCCTACATTTGTATCCAAACATGAATCAATATTATATTTCTTATAAGCTCTCATAAAGTGTACAAAAGGAAGTTCTTAGCCATTCAGAAAAGTTTCAGTTTTATGAACAATGCATTTGTTGGAAAATATTCATCTTACTATCAATTACTTTTAATTGGTAGAATTCTGTATTATTCATCTGTCATTATAATGGAAAAATTGTGTATTGTGTTCTGTGAGGATTTCATATTTACCCTTATGCTGCCACAGGCCTGGCATTTTCAGGAGAGCGATTTATTCGCTTGCCTACTGCTCGCCTTAAAAAAATTGAGGAGGGTGAAAAATAGCCCTCCTAGCCTTAGAAAATCATGATTACCACAACAGCCTATTCCTAAAACCCACAGGTTTTCAGATCTCTGCTATGTTAATAGTCTATGCGAGTTGGCCAGGCTAGCCCTCCCACACCTCCGGGCCTTGCCAAGGCCCAGAGGTGTGGGAGGGGCGGTGTAGCCATCTCACAGAGACTACCTTGTTAGCAGCAACAAATAGAATGTGCAAAGCCCACTAGGCAGAATTCATTAATAGTACAACTTCATTTTGCTACTTTTAGCTTATGTTAGCTTGAGGAGAGCTAATCACTCCTCCAGTCCATGTGAGGAGAGTGGTTTTTACCCCTTCTGCATTTTTAAGAATGCCAGGCCTGCTGCCATGCCACAATGTTTACCATATTGACCCCAAAATAAGCCATGGGGTGTGTGAAGTAAAAGAGGGCAAATGTATATGGGTGGATTTATTATCGAGAGGTCAAGCTTGAAGGAGAATTTAAACAAAGAGGTGACATAAATATAGGTGTTTGAGTCAATCCCATCCTCTGCAGGAACCACAGGAAGTGAAGAAGTGCTTGTTACTGAAAACATGTTTTGTAAGTGTTGAGCATTTGTCCTGTAATCCTTTTTTGCTCTAATTTAGCAAATAAACTATGTTTAAACTGTTTACTGCGGTAAACAAGCTCTGTTTCACTGGTAAATAGGACCCAGTCACTAATTCTTGGGGTGGGGTGGGGGAGGGCATCATATGTGGGTTACAGACAAAGAATATTTACATGCACAAATAATAAATTTCTGCAGTGATTTGTAAAAAACCTCCTGTGCCCCTGCACTGTACTGGGGAATGCTTTATTTTCTGTTATGATATGACAAATAATGCACCAGTTTTCTGATTGCCACTATGGCAGGGGCTACTGTGGCGGTTGCGAACTCTAGTGTTAAAATTGTTTTTAATTTTTTTTTCTTTAACTGTTGAAGATGTAAATTATGTGGATGGAAGCAGCCGATTCATCACTAAATGGGTTTATGAATCTTTGTTTTAGTCTTGACCGCGTTTCTTCTGCAGATTTTGCCTCTTGAAAATTAGCCCACCCATATACTTTTGCCCTCTTTTATTGCTTGAACCACTGGGCTTATTTCCATGTCCATACACTAATTCCAGATCAGAATCTTCATCCATCTGTGCATTGGTCTGTCTGTCTATCTGTCTGGGAGAATTTAGATTGAAAAGTTGAAGGTTTTGATTCAGAACCTCTTATCCATCTGAACTCATTGGTTAATGCATTAGACCTCAGATCAAAAAGTTGAAGGCCAAAGAACTTAATCATTTATTTATTTATTCGTGTTTAAGTTCAGATACTTCTGCATAATGGCTAATCATGACTCCAATATGGATATAAAATCTAAGTCCCGCCAATCATTTCTAACCATTTTAGAGGACTTCCGTCCCAGGCAATGGTGACCAAGTCCTGTTTTACAAGTAAAACAGAGCTTGTTTACCACAGTAAACAAGCACTGCCTCACTTCCCATGGTTCCCACTGGGAGGAACATATGCATAGTTATTTAAGTAGGAGAATGGTGGGAAGGTGTTCTTAAGCACCCAGCAAGTCAGTGGTATACATGCCTGTATCCCTTGACTTAAGGTAGGGGTCATATCCAGCCAGTGCTGTTCACCATGCCTGAAAATAAGCAGTCTGACATTTGCAAAATGAGGTCCCCAGAGGGTGAATTTGATGATGCTATCCCATACAGGGGGCCAATATATCCTCTGGGTACCTCTTTCTGTTTAGTTTTGAGATCCTGATTCAGATTGGGGTTCACAGAAGATAAATTTAGTGATGCTACCCTGCTGTGCTAAATACTAAATTCACCCTCTAGGGACCTTATTTTGCAGATGACAGTCTGCTTATTTTCTGGCTTGCTGCTCACTGAAATCATCATTGAAATTTCATTATTTTGTCAATTTGTGCCTGCAAAGCATAGCTTATGACCCTTCATTAGAACAAGCTTACTGATCTTGTTTCAATGAGAGGTCATAAGTTGTCTTTAGTAGGCTTTAATCCATGGAACAGAAAATTTACAGTTGTCATTTTTGAAAATCAGTCACAATTCTTTGAATTTACTGGTTCTCATTTCTAAACTTGAATCCAGACACTCAGGAAATTTATAGAACAGAACTGGGAATCGAAGTTTACGTTCTGCAACCTTTGATTTCCAATTCTAGTCTATGAATTTCCTTGGCATTAGGACTGATTTTCAGAACCAGATACCAGGAAATTCCTGTTCACAGGATTCAACCACAGCTACAATGGCAAAGCTGGTCTCAGAAGAAGTTGATACAGTGGAGCCCACTTAAATCGATGTCTCTTAACTGAATAAACGTGTTAATTGTTTTTAATTTCCCAAAACAAAACCATTTACTATACCTCTAGTACAAATTTGACCTGTTAATTGAATATAGGTTATAGAGTAAACTCCTGTTAATTGAATAAAAAATCTTGTAACCTGTCGAGAAATTACCCTGACTCTCCCCAGCTTTCCTTTGTTTATAGACCTACTTGGCCTCAGTACATCCAATACAGGCATTTAATCTATTATATCTTGTTTGATAGTGCTCATGAAGCTAAGTCAAACAAGATATAATAGAATAAATGCTAAGTTTATCTCTAGAATACAGGAAAGTGACAATCTCTGTTAATTGAATACTCCTGTTAATTGAATAATTTCCATTGCCAAAGTGGCTATTCAATTAACAGAGTTCCACTGTATTCTCCATAATCTCATAAAGTATAATACACAATTATTGATATTATGGTCTATGAATTTCCAGGGTCCCGGAGCCATAGAGTCGTAAAATTCCCTTCCGGAGTAGCAGGATATCTCCCCCCCCCCACCCTGGATATCTTCCCCCCCCCCCCCCCACCCCACCTAAATTTTTAAATGTATTCATCTAATTTTGTTTGCTAAATCCTTGTATAAAAATACCCATGAACAATTAACAAAATGTGGAATAAGTTAGGCAGAGAAATATATTGAATGAATTTTAGAATCAATTCATCTTCCTCCTCACTCTGTCAAAATCTGAAAAACTGTTACAAATATTGACTAATTCTAATTCAGTAGATAATATTTAATAGTATCCCATTAAAATAAACATATATTTTCCTTCTTTCATAACTGTGATAAGTTTTGACAATGGAGGGGGTGGTGGGGGGGGGAGTAGGGGACGGATAAGATAACTGGGCCTGGACATCTTTCCAATCACCCTGTCAAAATCTAAAAAGAATTTACAAAGGTTCTGAGATTGTCTATTTCTAATTCACTTTATTTAACAGTACAGTGGGGCCCACTTAATTGGATATATCTTAATTGTATATCCCTGTTAAGTGAATATAATTTTAAAACACAAAACCATTTAGCATACCTTCAGTACAAATTTGATCTGTTAATTGCATATGGGTTGTAGAGTAAACTCCTGTTAATTGTGTATAAATTTTTGTAATATGTCGAAAAAATGACTGTGACACGCACCAGATTCCCCTTATTTATCAACCTTTTTGGCCTCACTACATCCAATGCAGACATTTATTCTATTATATCTTGTTTGACAGAGCTCTATGAGCTCTGTAAAACAAGATATAATAGAATAAATGCTCAGTTTACCTCCAGAACACAGGAAATGACCAAATCCCTGTTAATTGTATACTCCTGTTAATTGAATAATTTTCACTGGCAAAATGGATATTCAGTTGAGAGGATTCTACTGTATTAGATTAGGAGATTTGTTTTTTTGTCCAAGTTTTCTATATCATATTTTAACATATGCGGGGAGCAGGGGGGAGATAACCAGGCCTGGATATCCCCCCACCCCTGTCACCTTGTCAAAGTCCAATAGACACTTTACAAAAAACTGCTACAAGGTTCTAACATTGTCTATTTCTGATTCACTGCTCTCGTTATTTAACAGTATGCAGTTGGAAGAATTTTTTTTCCCCCACTGTCACCTTGACAAAGACTAGACATTCATACGACTTTAACAACCATTGTTCGGACTTTGTTAGGGTGAGTAAGGGTGTAAATAAAACCTGTTTAATTTTTTCAAATGGTTGCTATGGGAATGGGTGAAGGGGGAGATAATCATATTTTGACATGAACTTAAAAGGAAATGCATTAATGTTTGTATTCAAGAGTTTGAACAACTTTTTCAATGCTAATGTGATGAAAATTCAGTAAATAAATGTTACGTTATTAAAGTAGTTTTATTTATTTATTTTTATTTTTTTGGTGGGGGCAAGATATCCTGGGGTGTGTGGGGGGAGATATCCTAAGACATCTTCCCTGGGTGGGGGAGATTACAAGGGTGGGGGGGGGGGGGGAGATATCATGACACACCAGAATTAAACCTTATTTTTGAGGTACAAAATTAAATTTTTCAGTTATATTAAAAATTGTTTGCAAGTACCATCCTATTCATGTTTATCAAAGGTTACAGCAAGCAAAGCTAAACCTGTTGGTTCTGTGCTTGTTAGATATAGAGTCTGACAGTAACTCAGCATTGCTCGGTGGTTCTCTAAGAGTACTATGCATTATAAACTGTCCCAAAACAACTGCCTTTTGAAAGTGTTATTAACCCTCTGCACACTGATGTCAAAATACCAAAATTTCAAGTAACAAATGTTTTCCATACAACAAGGAATTTAACCAGTTCCATCCCAGTTCCATCCCCTCCCCCCTACAGGAAACCTGGGAAGTGAAGCAGTGCTTGTTTACTGTGGTAAACAAGCTCTTTTTCACTGATAAAATAGGACCCAGTCACTAATGCTTGGGGTGCGAGTCCTCTAAAATAGGCAGCATGGGATACAAACGACTGACTGACCTTGACTTTATCTCCATGTTGTGGTCATGATTAGCCATTGCGCAAAAGTATGTGACCTTAAACGCCTATAAATAAATAAATAACCAATTCCATCTTGCTTGATAGAGCTCAGGGACCCTAAAATATCTCACAAATGTCTTGATAAAACCATACAAATATGGATACCATTAGAACCGGCTCGATGAGCCGGTTCTTATGATATCCATATTTGTATGGTTTTTATTGAAAAATTGTGAAATTCGTTTTCGAAAAATGTGAAATTTAATTAATTTTTTTTTAAAAACTGTGTTAGGTAAAGGGTTAAACAAGAATGAATTGGTTAAATTCCCTGTAGCATTATGGGAATAATTTTCAAATTGAAATTTAAATTTTTCGACAGAGTGTTAAATTTAATACTTTGACCTCATTGTTCAGAGTGTTACACAACCAAAGAAAACAAAAATCTGTCAATTTTTTGGCGTCTCTCCGACCCATCAATCAAGTCTGTTCTCACAATATTGGGTTGGTTTGCTGCCTCTTATATGATATGTCATCATTTTTTTTATAAGCATATTATTTGACTTAAAAGACATCTTATATCTTACCTCTACAAGTATCTGAGAATTTAATTGGTTTTAAAAATGTTACATGCAAGTTGCATAAGAACAATATACAACCACTCAAAATTTATGATTTATGTATGACTGACAGTTGTCTCCCCCTTCTTCATTCATCTTTCAAAATATCAGGAGTTTTTATCTTATTTTTTATTTTTTTTATTTTTGTAATTATTTCTTATCCAGGAAAAGTTCATGTTCTTGGTTTGTTTTACGTTTTATGCCTCATAATATACGAAATACAGAATAGCGTAGCTAGTGGTGTATTTCATCCCTTGATAGCAAGAAGGCTTTGCAGTGCTGAAGCCAGGGGCAGAATGGGCCAAGGAAAGTTACCAGGAATGTACCAAGGGAATTTTGCGAACTAAATAAATGTGACTTCCTTGCATCGGAGTGATCAGTGGCCGTCTATATATAGGACATTTTGATGACATTTTTATATGATCTTCATCGATCATTCGACAGAAATGCTTCTACTAGGGTGGGGAACCCATTGGGAAGACCATGGTTGGCCCAGTCAGAGAAAATTTTGATTCTTAAAATTGAAGAAATGCTGTTTTCTTTCATCTGAGCAATCAATGGCAGACTTGACTGCTGATATATCAAAATGTCATCTATATATGGCAGTCCACATAGAGAACAATTCGACATACCGGCAGTGTATGAAATCAAAAACCCTTTTGCCTTTTGATTATTTTCTCAAAATTTCCTGTACTAAGAGGTGTTGGGCTGCATGAATTTTAGGGACCCCAGGGGGAACCAAATAGGGGGCCCATTGGGAATTTTCCCGGTGGACCATACGGCCAGTTCACCTCTGGCTGAAGCAATGCAAAGCCTTCTTTCAATCAAGGGACAAATTTATCAATTTTATTATCTTCGGTAAAATATCAGACATAAAGGGGGAAAACATGGGAATGTGATATTTTGCCCAGAGCCAGCTTAGAGGTTTGAGTTCCTCGTTGGCAGTTTGTTTTCTGGAGTTTTCAGGAATCAGCCCTAATTAATAAAGATTTATCAGGCTTATTTCAGTGAGTCTGTTGTGTCGCAGGAGTCGGTACTTCCCGACATTCGTGGCATAATCTGTTACTGCATTTGACACAGGCTTCATAAGAGCCTAGAAACATGTTGGTCATCTTTTTTTTAAACTGTGCTCGTGGTAAATTTCGAACCACTGGGTCAGTGTCATTCCACATTTTTTGAAATGTGTGTAAGGGGAGATTTGCCATGAACTGTGTTCGGGGCTTGAGTTATCTCGCCTCTGTTTCTGGTAATCCTGTCGGTTTCGTTCTTGTTAAGATTATATAGACTATATAATGATAGTGGTAAGTTGTTGTGGGCCCAATCATGCATAAATAATAGGATATTTAGCTTATATAGATCGTCCAGTTTTAGGATTTTATTTTTCTTGAATAGAGGCTAAGTATATGTGTTGTACTTTTTATTGTTTATTATTCGAATGGCACGTTTTTGAAGGATACTTATTTGTTTACAGCCGGCACGTGCCCCCAAATGTGTATTGCATACATCAAATGACTTTGCACTAGTGTAAAGTACAGAATTTTCAGGGTATCGAATGGTAGAAACTTTTTTACTCTATTAATAGCCCAGATGGATTTAGCTATCTTTGAGCTCAGATGAGAGATGTGGTGCTTGAAATTTAAGTTTTCGTCTAAATCAACACTGAGGAATTTTACTGTTTGGACTTCGTTTTTGTTCCCTACTTGTATTACATGTTTATTGTTTATACTTATGGGAGTGGCAACTAAGTCCCATGTGTCATGTGGGGGTTGTAGTAGCATGCATCTTGTTTTGGTGGCATTGAGTGAAAGTTTATTCGCGGAGCACCAGTCTGCAGTTTTGTCAAGTTCCTTGCCATGACTATATTAGAAAAAAAAATATTTTGAAAATACTCAGTGGGTTAAAAGTTAAGCAAGAAAGTTATCAGGCTGCCAAATTGAAGGTGATATTTTTCTTTAAAGACATGAGTTTCATTCACTCAATTAAAGTTTAACTGTTGTTTGCTTTTCTGACCAACTCAGATATTCCATACAAATGAATCTAAACATTGGTAGTTGGGTATTTAAGGGCTAGACTAAGTACAGGCCATATTAATGTGGAATTCCCCCTTTCAGAATTAGACTGGTGGCTTGAGAACTTGAGGAGTTCCCTGGCCAGATTTTCTACCCACTTTCAGAGATAATCTTAATCTTGTTTTAATATTCACATACGGCGAAACAAATTTGTGCGAACATAAATACTTTCAGTTTATTAGGCCTCACAAAGTAGATCCTCTGTTTCTCAGGCCATTTTTTGTAAAATTGCATGCGTGCGGGCGTTTTTTTATTTTATTTTTGTAATTATTTCTTTGCCATTAAAAAGTTCATGTTCTTGGTTTGTTTTATGTTTTAGGCCCTATAATCTACATAACAGCATGGGTGGTGGTGTATTACGTCCCTTGAGTGCAAGAAGGCTTTGCAATGCTAAAGCATTGCAAAGCCTTCTTGCACTCAAGGGACAATTTTATTAACTTGGGTAAAATATCAGACATAATCCATTCGATTTTGATTTTTTAAAGTTTGGATAGGTTATAAAAAGAGTGCATGTGGCAGCCAAAAGGACCGTGCGGGAGGGCCTGAGAAACAGGTTTTTATTTTTTTTAGGCCTTATACAGTGAAATAAATTTGCAAACATTCATAATTTCAGTTTACTATACAGTGAAATAAATTTGTTTAAATGTTACTTTCAGTTTTCTTTATAGTGAAATAAATTTGTGTAAACGTTACTTTCAATTTACTATACAGTGAAATAAATTTGTGCAAACATTCATAATTTCAGTTTATTATACAGCAAAATAAATTTGTGTAAACTTTACTTTCAGTTTACTAAACAGTGAAATAAATTTGTGCAAACATTTGTACTTTCAGTTTCCTATACAGTTAAATAAATTTGTGCAAACATTAATACTTCCTGTTGAGGCTCCACAAAGTAGATCTTCTGTTTCTCAGGCCATGTTTTGTAAAACTGCATGTGGGTGAGCATTTTTTGGGGTCGGTGGTTTTTATTTTATTTTTTATCTTTGTAATTATTTCTTTGCCATCAAAGTTCATATTCTTGGTTTGTTTTATGTTTCAGGTATCATAATCTACAGAATGGGATGGAAGGTGGTGTATTTTGTCCCTTGAGTTCAAGAAGACTTTGCAATACTAAAGCAATTCTTGTTGAACTCAAGGGAAAATTTATCAGTTTTATTATCTCGGGTGAAATATCAGACATAATCCATTTAATTTTTATTTTTTCAAGTTTCCATTGGTTAGAAAAGAGAGCATGCGGCAACCAAAATGACCATGCAGGAGGGTCAGAGAAACAGATTTTGAACATTTTTAGGCCTTACTAAATATGTTTTTATAATCATGAGCTGATGATATGAAATAAAATGATTTGATCTTTAAGTGTAAATCCACACACTAGGCAGTGTCCTAAATTGTTAATATGAAATATGTGGCAGAGAAAATAAGTGAAATAAACAAATAGACAATAAAGAAAATATGATTAACCCTTTACCCAATGCAGACGATATCAAAATTTATTATTTTAAATATCATTTTTTCAAATTTTTCAAAAAATTTCAACAAAACCATATCATGTGACCCCTCGTTGGAACGAGCTCGATGAGCTCGTTCCAACGCGGGGTCACATGATATGGTTTTGTTGAAATTTTTTGAAAAATAATATTTTTTCAACTGCTGAATTTGCATATTATGCAGGCGGATGTGGCCGATTTGTTGGGTAAAGGGTTAAATAAACTTGAAAAATCACACCAGTAGAGTTGTATAGGTTTCTTTGTAATGTTTGGTACATGCCTTTTGAGCACATCCCTACTGGGTCCATGCTTCAGATGGAAACGAAGCACAAATGACTTTAGACAGCTAAGAATTAGTTTATAATTATTTTGTAATGAAAGTGATACTGCTGTTAAAATTACAATAACGGAACTCATAGTTATCATACAGGACATGTATATAACCAGTAAAGATATATTCTTTCCATTTCTGGGCAGTGTATTTGTGATGAAACTCAGAAAAACTGCATATGATAACAAAACAGTTATACTAAAGGACATGATATCTGTTGACTTGTGAGAAAGATTAAAAACAATCACATTCAGTATTAAAAACAATAGTACTGGTAGTACAGTATTTAGTGATAACACAAGTGGTCTTCTTTTTAGTGAATATTTTCTATCTCCATACAAGTAATCAAAATGTTGAGTTGTGGTAGACAAGAGATCCCATTCTGGATTAGACAAATAAATCTCCTTCTCCACCCAACACCTTTTAATGATATATTTTGTTTGTAAATTGTGTAAGCTCAAGATGATATATTCAAAACACATTTCTGAGTATCAAAAGGAAACTTCCAAACATCATAATCTACAGAATAGCATGGGTGGTGATGTATTTTGTCCCTTGAGTGCAAGAAGGCTTTGCAATGCTAAAGCATTGCAAAGCCTTGTTGCATTCAAGGGACAAATTTATCAGTTTTATTAATTTCGGTAAAATAGGAGAAATAAACCATTTAATTTGTTCTTTCCTAAGTTTATATTTAGTTATTATTTATATTTATTTATTTATTGGTGTTTAAGGTCACATATTTATGCACAATGACTAATCGTGACCGCGACAGTTTTACGGGTGGAGGAAGCCGGAGTACCCAGAGAGAACCCACAAGCAACGACGAGCAGCTGCCAGCTCCCAAACATCGTAAGTCCGCACTGCAGCACAGGCAGGGTTAGATTGGTTGAAGACATGCGCACCATCGACGTGCAGTACGCCTTAGTACACGGCATCATCGTGCCCCCACGTGGGCAATGGAGATGAAGTGTCTTGCCCAAGGACACAACACGGTTGCCGCAGGTGGGATTCGAACCGAGGACCTCTCGGCTTGCAGCCTGGACCTCTACCTACTTAGCCACCGCGCTCCCTTATTTTAGTTATAAAAGAGAGCATGCGCCAGACAAAAAGACAATGTGGGATGGGCCTGAAAAACAGATTTTAACTTTTTTAGGCCTTACTAATTTTTTTTTTTATAAAACATGAACTGATGATATGAAATAAGAGGATTTTGTTTTTAAGTGTAAATCCACACATTATGCAGTTTCCTAAATTGTTAATATGAAATATGTAGCAGAGAAAATAAGTGAAATTAACAAACAGACAATAAAGAAAATATGATCAAATAAACTTGAAAAGTCACACCAGTAGAGTTGCATAGGTTCCTTTGTAATGTTTGGTACATGCCTTTTGGGCACATCCCTACTGGGTCCATGCTTCAGGTGGAAACGAAGCACAAATGGCTTCAGACAGCTAGGAATTGGTTTATTATTATTTTGTAATGAAAGTGACACTGCTGTTAAAATTACAATGACTGCACTCATAGTTATCATACAGAACATGTATATAACCAGTAAAGATATATTCTCTCCATTTCTGGGCAGTGTATTTGTGATGAAACTCAGAGAAACTGCATATGATAACAATACAGTTATACTGAAGGACATCTTATCTGTTGACTTGTGAGAAAGTTTAAAAACAATCACATTCAGTATTGAAAACAATAGTACTGGTAGTACAGTAGTTAGTAATAACTTAATAGGTCGTCTTTTTATTAGCAAAGTTATATTAATTGCTACATATTTTCTATCTCCATACATGTATTCGAAACGTTGAGTTGTGGTAGACAAGAGATCCCATTCTGGATTAGACAAATAGGAGTTGTTTTCCACTCCAACACCTTTTAATGATATATTTTGTTCATTAATTGTGTGAGTCCAAGCAGATATATTCAAAATACATTTCTGAGTATCAAAAGGAAACTTCCAAACATCCACGTAACAAGTTGATTTTAGCAGCTGACTTGGTACCCATTCAATATCACCATTATACTTCACTATCATCTTTGCTTTTCCTTTTGTTGAGATGTCGGATCTGTCTCCATAATAGTTCATCAATGAAATATCCGGTTTCCAAATACCCTGTGGTGAAATATAGACATTATCTATGCCACCATATGATTTGGGTTCCCAGTTTATAAATTCATCTCTCCATTGTAAATCAAAGAAAGTTGATGTTACCAAATACTGTGATATTTCATGAAATTTGACAATACTTAACAGACCAAGATAAAAATGTAATTGGATCGGCGTTGAATAATTCTTCACTGGCCTTAAGTCCCCAGTGAATTTACTCTGAATTCTTTCCAGTAAACACTTACCGTGTATTATTTCAGATGAGTTTGAATTCTGTTGAATGTCCATACCAGCCTCCAAACAGTTCGAATTTGATATCACAATTATTCCAAAGAAAATGCTCCAGAATAACATGTTTGATAAATTAATAGGGTATTGATTGATATTCTTTTTTCATGCAATAGAAAAGAGATCTTCAAGCAGACTGACATCAAGTTTACTGCATAAGTCTATCATGAACACTGAGTTTAAAAATCAAGAAATGTTGTATTGATCTTTATATATATAGCATCTATATAATGTGCTTTCAGACACTCTTTATTTACTTCATGTAGATCTTCATGAAAAGCACACAATATTGTGTAGTTCTGTTAACCCTTTACCCAACGAATCTTCGAATCCCACCTGCGGCAACCGCGTTGTGTCCATTGGCAAGACACGTCATCTCCACTGCCCTCGTGGGCGTTGTGTACTAAGGCGTACTGCACGTCGATGGTGCACTTGTCTTCAACCAATGCTAACCCTGCTTGTGTGGAGTTAGTATGTTGGGGAGCTGACAGTTGCTCGCCATTGCTCGGTGGTTCTCTCTGGGTACTCTGGCTTCCTCCACCCGTAAAACTGTCACGGTCAAGATTAGCCATTGTGCATAAATATGTGACCTTAAACACCAATAAATAATAAATAAATATACCCAACGAATCACCCGCATCCGCCCGCGTAATATACAAATTCAGCAGGTGAAAAAATATTATTTTTCGAAACATTTCAACAAAACCATAGCATGTGACCCCTCTTTGGAACGAGCTCGTCGAGCTCGTTCCAAAGAGGGGTCACATGATATGGTTTTGTTGAAATTTTTTGGAAAAATTTGAAAAATGATATTTAAAATAATAAATTTTTATATGTCTGCGTTGGGTAAAGGGTTAAATGAATAGGCACTTTTCCATGAAAATTATTATACCCCCACTTTAAAAAAAAAAAATGGGATATACTGGATTGCACCTGTCCAAGCATTCATCAGTGCATCCATCCATACATTTTTGCATCTGCACTCAGATGTCTGTTTGCATTATAACTTCAAAACTTACTTCTCAGATTTCAATGAAACTTCATACACATGTTCAGTATCATGAGATCTTTCAGTAACATCAGCCTTTTAGCTATTTTTTCTCTGAGTTAGGGCCCTTTGAATATACAAAATAGCCTATTTTTGTTCGTTCGCCTCATATCTCAGGTTTGGGTTATCAGATCGCAATTTGGAATGAAGATTCTTTATGAGAAAGGCTTTTAAACAAGTCTTTAATAATATTTTTACTTTTCATTTTTTAGACTTACCGGTATCTCCGTTTTTAACTTTGAAAATTTGCTGTTTGCCTCGTAAAATACCCGGTTGTTTCGCCTTGTATCTCAGGTTTGGTTTATCAGATTTCAATGAAATTTAGAATGAGAATTGTTTATGGAAAAGGCTTTCAAATGAGTTTTGTCCATGCAGTAGAACAAAGAAAATACATACAAATCACCTCCTCATATGTGGCATTATGTCTTTGTTCTATATCTCTTATGTGGATGGTCCGATCATCACAAGACTTCTGCTACAGCTGTTTCTGGCCTTCACAATTACATTAGTGGGGGGGATGAGGGGGGAATTAATTTCTTTCTTGAAAACAAAGACAATAATTTTGCTGTTTGCCTCGTAAAGTAGCCAATTTTTTGTCCCTTCATCTCGTATCTCTGGTTTGGATTATCAGATCTCATTGAAATTTGGAATGAAGATTGTTTATGGGAATAGCTTTCAGAGTATCATGGTTCATTTTTTCTCCTGTCATTATATGGTGGTAAGCACAATTGCCCTGAGGTGTGTTCCCCTCCCTCCCCCACCGTTCTTGTCCAATATACAGCTTGCTAACATTTGAAGTGAATTGTACTATTGTTGAGTTCCGGTCAAGCCTGAAAATAAGCAGTCTGACATTTGCAGAATGAGGTCCCCAGAGGGTGAATTTGATGATGCTATCCTATACAGTGGGCCAATTTATCCTCTGGGTACCTCTTTCTGTTTAGTTTTGATACCCTGATTCAGATTGAGGTTCACAGAGGGTAAATTTAGTGATGCTACCCTGCTATGCAAGGTACCATTACTAAATTCACCCTCTGGGGATCTCATTTTGCAGATGTCAGTCTGCTTATTTTCTGGCTTGGTTCCGGTATAATTCATGGTGTATTGTTCTCATCCTCATTCACACATCGTATTATTCAGTCTATTTCCCACGAATAGAAATTAACGCTTTACAGAGGTCACATGATATCAAAATTTGTGTTATTTTAATTTATTTCACCCAATTCTTAAAAAAAGAAGATTTCAACAAACTCATAGCATGTGACCCATTAGAATGAGTTCATTCTGATGAGGCAGTGCTGGAAATGAACAAAAGTGATGGATGCAGTTTTAAGCTCCAGTGAAATCGGAGACGGGAGTAAATTGCACCTGTAAAATGTTGATAAATGAATTTTCGAAATACTGTCACCAAACCGCAGAAACCTTAACCCTTCTGCTACAGGTGTTTCTGGCCTTCACAATGAAATCAGGGGGGAGGGGGGGGGGGTGTGGGGGGGGGGGGGGGTGATTAACTTTTTGCTTTAAAACAAAGACATTAATTTTGCTATTTGCCTCGTAAAATAGCCAATTTTTTGTCTGTTCACCTCGTATCTCTGGTTTGGGTTATCGGATCTCAATGAAATTTGGAACGAGGATTTTTTATGGGAATAGCTTTCAGAGTATCATGGTTTATTTCTTCTTTTGTCATTGTTTGGTGGGGTATGCCCCAAGGTGTCCCCCCTCCCCCACCCTTTCTTGTTCAATATACAGCTTGCTAACATTTTAAGTGAATTGAACTTTTGTTGAGTTCCGACATAATTCATGATGTATAGTTCTCATTCTCTTGCACACATTGCACTATTCAACCTATTTACCACAAATAGAAAGTAAACCTTTACAGAAATCACATGATATCAAAATTGTTGTTATTTTATTTTTTTTCACTCAATTCTTAAAAAAAAAAAACTTCAGCAAAACCATATCATGTGACCCCTCATTAGAATGAGCGCATTCCGATGAGGCAGTGTTGGAAATGAACAAAATTGATGGATGCAGTTTTAAGCTCCAGTGAAATCAGAGGCATGAGTAAATTGCACCCGTAAAATGTTAGTATATGAATTTTCAAAATACTGTCACCAAACAGCAGAAACCTCAACCCTTTTGGGTAGACCAATCAGTATCTTCACCGTGCAGCCCTCAAGGCTGCACGTTGAAGATGTTGAATGCTCTACCATACACATTTACTGAACAGGCATCCTATTTAATGATGTTATGATGTATCATGTTCCTGGCCAGAAAAGTGGCCACTCGTGTCCAAGGGGTCAAATGTATAAGGAAATGCTGAATTATGACAGTAACTTTCCACTGGCCACATTGTGCTGCTTTCTCAAAACAACACACATTTATTATGTGCCCGCACAGTATATTAGAGCTCCACAACATTTTTCAACAAGTGCGTTTTTTGTCACATGGAAATTAGAAAACACGGGTGCTGACGGGAACAATTGCACTCCCACCCATCTCATTTCCAGGACTGATGAGAGGTCGCATGATATGGTTTTGTTGAAAGTTAAAAAAAAAATTCTTCTGCACAATCAATTTTAATATTACATGGTGGATGCAGCTGATTCGTTAAACAGGGGTTAATAACTCACTAGGTCGAGCTGAGATGCACTGTTGTCTACTTGCAAAAAGTAAAAATTTCAGGTGCAGTTGCATGCAAGAGTGACAGCTTGCCTCAAAATCATAATACGCAACAAAGAGATATATAGAATATACCCATAGTAGCTTGCTGTACCAAATGTTCACCACAAGTGGTGAAATGGAGTTACCTGCAAGTGGTGAACATTTGGTACACCAAGCTACTTTGGCTATATTTTATTTATACCATGATTGTCAGATTATTAAGCATCACTATTATTTGTTCTCGATTTTACTGAGCAACAGCTGTACATACGTGCAATTTTGTTGCTGTTTACATGAGCATTGGTGGGCAGTACTTCTGCTGTCAATTTTATCACCGAAATGAAATAGTAAAAGAAACTGGGCCTTTTTCATTTTAATAACATAATAACATACTATTTTGAGTTATGAGTGCTTTATTATTTATATGTTTATTAGGGTTTAAAACATGACACATTAACAGCCAAGGTCATATCGTGCTGGTGACAGTTTTATGGGTGGAGGAAGCCGAAGTACCCAGAGAGAACCACTGAGCAACGATGAGCAGCTGCCAGCTCCCCAACATCATAACTATGCACTGCAGCACAGGCAGGGTTAGATTGGGTTGAAGACATGCGCATCATCGACAGGCAGTACACCTTAGTACACAGCATCATCATGCCCCCACAAGGACAGTCGGGGTGAAGTGCCTTGCCCAAGAACACAACGCGGAAGTCTGAATCGATCGCTCAGGCAGTCACCCATCCAAGGACTTACCAGGCTCGCCATTGCTTAACTTCAGTGATCTAACGAGAACTGGTTACCGTAATACCACCAAGCCCCTGGATGCTTTATTAACGTGAGACAATGCCTATTTGTTAATTTTTGGTGTTTTATGGGGTAAACTCATTTAAAAACATAATAAATAATTGCCACTTTCATTTCAATCTTTGTGAGGCGACGTGCGATAAATTTAGACAAGCTCGCATAATTTTTTCAGCGTCTCCAAATGTCAACTTGGATGTTGTTCCACTGCAGGTGTAAATTTTTACTATTGAAATCCCAATGCTGGCATGTTCACCACATTTGGTGTATTAAGCTAAAATTTATGTCATAGGCTCATCATATATCATAGAATAGGTAACCATGGTATAAAACTTAATCCATAATACAAAGAGATGGTTATAATCATAGTGCATTGATTGAATAGCCACTTTTCCTGTGAAAATTATTCAGTTAACTGGTAGAGTGCTAAATTGATTTCTAACATGAGTATTTTTTTTAAAAAGATACTTTGCCACCAGCATGGGGAGCCTTAGTTTAGCTTGAGTTTGTTAATAAATAATTATTTTGTTACAATTTATTGGAGAGTGCTAGCACTCTCCAATGAATTGTAACAAAACAATTTTATGTGAACATTTGTACCCCCCCCTCCCCCCCCCCCCCCCCCCCCCCACAAACAACAAGTTATTGCATATGATGTAAAGCCACTACTTTTCAATAGAACCATGATAGTGGCTTCTAGCACTCAACCAGTTAACTCTCTGCACACTGATGTGAAATGGCAAATGGTGGATTTGAAACCCTCTATTGAGCAAGTTGCTGCAGTTTTTTCGTCCAGGTGGCTCCAACTGATTACAGTGAACACAAAACAGGCCTGAAAATAGGCAGTCTGACATTTGCAAAATGAGGTTCCCAGAGGGTGAATTTGATGATGCTATCCTATACAGTGGACCAATTTATCCTCTGGGTACCTCTTTCTGTTTAGTTTTGATACCCTCATTCAGATTCAGATTCACAGAGGGTAAATTATAGCATCACTAAATTCAGCCACAAGGTACCTCATTTTGCAGATGACAGTCTGCTTATTTTCTGGCTTGGCGCAAAGAACAAATTTTTGAATTGGTCTGTTTTACATTCTGAAACAGTTACAGATCTTCCTTACCGGTGATGACATGATGGTAACTAGACAGGTGTCATATTTTTTAGCCCAGATCTGTTGCTTTTGGTGTTTGGAACTTGATGAATTTATCTGGAGGAATTACTAGTATTTGTCCCTCGATCACTTCATAGAAGAATGTAAGGTGCTGTTTCTGCCTTCTGAATTGTAGTGTAGATAATTTTAACTCTTCCAACATTTTTGTCATACACCCCTTTTCTTTTGATTTATAGTTTTTCGTGATGAATCTTTCATTTCTTTTTTGTATGTTTTCTAGTTTTGTGATCACTTGTTTTGTGCATGAATCACAGATGATAGCTCTACATTCCGTTATCAATCTTATGAGTACAATGTAGGAAGTTCTTCGTCATTGCCTTGGACAGTTGTGGAGGATTCTTCAGAGGAATCCAAGAGTGGAGTTTGTCTTTTCTCTTAACTTGTAAATGTATTTTTTCCCAGGCCTTTAACCCTTTACCCAATGCAGACGATATCAAAATTTATTATTTTAAATATCATTTTTTTTAATTTTTCAGAAAATTTCAACAAAACCATATTATATGACCCCTCGTTGGAACGAGCTCGACGCCCTCATTCCAACGAGGGGTCACATGATATGGTTTTGTTGAAATTTTTTGAAAAATAAAAATTTTTCAACTGCTAAATCTGCATATTACGTGGGCGGATGCAGGCGATTCGTTGGGTAAAGGGTTAAATTCCTTTATTTTGGGTACACCATTTTACTCTAATTGAGGGACATTAAAACCAAAAATAACAGCCTTATACTGTTATGTTTTATTGCCATGACTTTTTGTGTTTCTACGGTAATATTATTATGGAAGTTATTCTCAAATGTTGAAGAGGCACAGATAATTTATATATTTTTCTTTATCTTTTCACACCTTCTTTAATTTGGGCATACCTGTAAACAGTGTGAAATGGGGGTAATCTGAAGGACTGTTTTTCCATTTAAGATCTTCCTGTATTTGTAGGCTAAGGTATGGGTCAGAGGGAACATGTTCATTATATGAGCACTTAGGGCATAGAATTGATTACTTTTTTTCATATATTTTGTTTGACAGGGCAAGGAGCTCTGTCAAACATGATATAATAGATAAAATGCCTGTCCTATAGACATACTGAGATCAAATAGGTCTATAAACAGTGTGAATTTTGTTGATTATCATGGTAATTTCTCAACAAATTACAATATTTTTTTATTCAATTAACAGGAGTTTACTCCATATCCTGTTAGATATTAACAGGTCATAATTGAACTGAAGGTATGGTAAATGCTTTTGTGTTTGGAAGATATATTCAGAGTTATTCAATTAACCCTTTACCCAATGTCGATGATACCAAAATTTATTATTTTAAATATTATTTTTTTTAATTTTTAAAAAAATTTCAACAAAACCATATCATGTGAGCCCTTATTGGAACGAGCTAAATGAGCTCATTCCATTGAGGGGTCACATGATATGGTTTTGTTGAAATATTTTGAAAAATTAATTTTTTTCAACTGCTCAATTTGCATATTACGCAGATGGATGCGGGAGATTCGTTAGGTAAAGGGTTAAGATATTTACAAGATATACAAAATTGTGTAGTTTCCACTGTACTCCTAATAGGGGTATGTTCTTGTCTTGGCTCTTCTTGTCATAATATACCCCCTATAATAGTTGTCCCCTTATCAAGGCTTTCTCAATGCCAGACTCTATTGAATCTTTCCTCACATCAAATTGTGACTTGATTTTATTATAAATTCAAGAAAATACTCATTAGGCTCGGTGATAACTAATATACTACCAGGTATAAGATAATAATTTATTTTATTTCCCAGCAGTGGTGTAATCATGAAATAATATAAAACTAATGACTGGGCTTGAGGGTAACAATGTGGATTGTCTCCCCATGGGAAATTATCCTTCGAGGCATTAGCTGAGGGAGATTATAATCCCAAGGGGAGACAAGCCAGATTGTTACCCTCAAGCTCAATCATTATTTTTTTTATTATACCAAATGAACATTCTGTCTTGATACAATTATTTATGGATTATTGTCTCAGTCAAATATGGAAGAGGAACCAAAGTTCCTAACTTTTAATAGGGGAAGAAGTGAATGTTGAAACACTCTTTTTATTCTTTGAAACAAACACAGTCAATTAGCTTTTCAATTTGAATGTCCTTATGGCAAATCATTTTGAATTGCTCAATTCTTTTACTGTCCTTATTTTCAAGCAGATCCTCTTTTTCAGACTGACAATTATCGGCAAATCTTCCTGTCTTCAGACATTTTCCAAGTTTACATTATTTCACAACACGGTAGGCGTTTGGTAAAGAAACTATGTCATCACGCACATGTGCAACAATACGTCAGGTGTCTCTCCGCTAGCATTGTCTGCAATCTTCGGCTGAAACAGGTAATAATGTGAAAAATTATTGACCGGCATTATTCACTGCAGGGTGAACATTGTGAAATGTTTAATGGGATTATATGGGGGATTAGCATAACATTTGTAGACGAGGTATAATAATATACAATTATCGACTTTAATTGAGGTTAAGAAATTATCAAACCGAGACAAGTAACAGACTCAGTGAATACAGTGGAACCCACTTAATTGGATACCTCTTAATTTAATAACCTTGTTAATTGAATATAATTTTCCAACACAAAACCATTTACCATACCTCCAGTACAAATTTGACCTGTTAATTGAATATAGGTTATAAAGTAAACTCCTGTTAATTGAATAAAACATCTTGTAACCTGTCGAAAAATTACTCTCACTCTCCCCCAGTTTGCCTTTGTTTATAGATCTATTTGGCCTCAGTACATCCAATACAGGCATTTAATCTATTATATCTTGTTTGACAGAGCTCATGGAGCTCTATCAAACAAGATATAATAGAATAATGGTAAGTTTATCTCAAGAATACAAGAAAGGGACACAATCCCTGTTAGTTGAATACTCCCGTTAATTGAATAATTTTCATTTGTAAAGTGGCTTTTCAGTTTACAGGGTTCCTCTGCATTTTCAAGGGTTGATAATTTCTTGTATCAACCTCAAGGAAAGTCAATTATTGTTTTATTATTATGACAGAAAAAAAATTGCTTGCAAATTCCTTACTTTATTAAATGTTTTTTTTTTAACCCTTTACCTAACGTAACGGCCAAAACCGGCCAGCGCTATTCTCAAAAATCGCCAATTAATTTTCATTATTTTTTTCATTTTTTGTCTCAAAAACATAGGTTATGACCCCTCTTTGGAATGTTCTCGTCGAGCTCGTTCCAACGAGGGGTCATAACCTATGTTTTCGAGACAAAAAATGAAAAACTTTAGTTATTCAAGAATTATTTTTGCAAGTGTCGTCTGCTTTTCAGGTTAGGTAAAGGGTTAAAGCAAAATCAATTTAATTATGACAGATATATATATAAGAAGCAACGTACATTAACTTATTACCAGATTTACATTTATTGATTATTTATTGGTGTTTTTTAAGGTTACATACTTGGGCACAATGGCTAATCATGGCTGTGACAATTTTATGGGTGGAGGAAGCCAGAGTACATGGAGTGAACCACCGAGCAACGACGATCAGCTGCCAGCTCCCCAACATTGTAACTCCGCTCTGCAGCAAATGCAGGGTTAGATTGGTTGAAGACATGCACACCATCGGTGTGCAGTACACCTCAGTACACAGAGTCATCGTGCCCCCCATGTGGACAATTGGGATTAAGTGCCTTGCCCAAAGACACAACGCGGAGTCCGAATCAATCACTAAGAAGGTCACCCATCCGAGGATTAACCGGGCTCGACATTGCTTAACTTCAGTTACCACAATGCCACCACACCCCACCAGATTTACATAAAATATCATCTATGTCATTATCTACATCAAAATCTTTTAACAAATTGCTAAATTGTGAGTCCCTTCCAACCCATCAGTAAGTTGGAAATACCATTTCTCCTTTTATCACAAATAGGTACAGTGGAACCCTGTTAATTGAATAGCCAATTTGACAATGAAAATTATTCAATTAACAGGAGTATTCAATTAACAGGGATTGTGTCACTTCCCTGTATTCAAGAGATAAACTTAGCATTTATTCTATTATATCTTGTTTGACAGAGCTCCATGAGCTCTGTCAAACAAGATATAATAGATTAAATGTCTGTGTTGGATGTACTGAGGCCAAATAGGTCTATAAACAAAGGAAAACTGGGGAGAGTCAGGGTAATTTCTTTACAGGTTACAAGATTTTTTATTCAATTAACAGGAGTTTACTCTATAACCTATATTCAATTAACAGGTCAAATTTGTACTGGAGGTATGGTAAATGGTTTTGTGTTGGGAAATTATATTCATTTAACAGGGTTATTAAGTTAAGAGATATCCAATTAAGTGAGCTCCACTGCATTTGGAATCATTATATCAACCTACATGTGCTATTTATAGACAAAAATGACAGAGCAATGAAATATCAACTCTTTTTTTCGATAAAAATGAAATTGATCAGCAATGTTGGAGTATATCAATGCTTCTGACGAATATTTTAGCCAATCAAATTACCAGATTTTTACTGTCATTCAACCCATCAGTAAGTTTGAAATGCAGTGGAGCCCACTTAATTGGATATCTCTTAACTGTATATCCCTGTTAATTGAATATAATTTCTTATCAACCTACTCACAATTGTTTACTACAGGCTTGCACTACAGTGGAAGTCCCTAACTTGGATAAAATACTCTCTATTTTTGTCTTTCCCAAGCAAGTTGGGAAAGAAAAGTGGTGCAAAAGCACCAATAAAAATAAGCCAAAACTGGGTCGAGTGCAACCGGCGCAGACCCAGTACGGGTGCTCTCTCCCAAGTACAACTCCACGACTTCCGTTGCCAGTGCGCATATACCGTCTCTAAAGACTCATTCTTTTTAAAATCCGCTTCGTGTCGAGATGTTTTTGCACGCTTATCAGTGTTCCACCAGCTCGATGTTTGATGTTTCCTGATTCATTATACCACAGTGTATCCTTTGTATTCTCAGGAACAGTGTTTTATATTCTCTTTTTTCTATTATATGTCCATAATGTATATTTATTTGCTCTCTCTCGGGTCGCGCGCGATTTTCGCGGGCCACGCGGTTCGGACTTAGATTTTCACAATTATTGTTCATGCTTTTTTTGCAAATTTTTCTAATTGTGTTAGAGTTAGGTGTCAGCGGGGTACCACTCCTACAGTGTTTCTTCTTTCTGTTGAGAGTAGTCTTCCTGTTGGGTGGTTCCCGGTCGACCGTCTGGGGTCTTTGTTTCTGTCACCTTTCTCTCTTTGGGGGTGTTCTGTTTTCTGATCTCACCTTCTCTGCTCCTCTCACCTCTTTCATGCCTAGGACAATTCCTTGTGGGCAGTGTCTGCTGCCTAAGCATGTGGACGATGTACATTCGTCGTGTTCCTCCTGTAATGGGTGTTCGGCCGAGCGGCCGTGTGGTGTCTGTGGATCATGGTCTTCCACCTTTTGGGCGTCAGTAAATCGTGTCGTTCGTTCTCGTGGCCGTGCCTCCCGCTCCCGCGGGAAAGGAGAACATGGTCGTTCGGGGCCTCCCGAGCCGACTTTGTCTGGTGAGAGTTATTCCTCCTCCGTGGTGGATGTGCAGTCTTTTCCTGTGGTGGATACTGCGGGAGCCGTTGAGTGTTCTGGTGTAGAGATGCCTGGTTCCGGGACTACGGTCCCCCTCCAGTCGACATCTGAGGCTGTCACTAGGGTTGTGACTCCTCCTTCGGAGCCGAGCCGGTGTGCTCTCTCCACTATTTCACCAGCCTCAACGACTCTCGACGTATCTACTACTGCTGCTGGTCCGTCTGCTTCGTTGTCTGTTTCAGTCGGCCTCGGCTTTTCGCTGCAGGGGACTGCAGAACTGTCCGATACTGTAGACGTGGGATATCGGCCCCAGCCTTCCCTGACTTCAACTCGGCGAAGTCGGAAGGGGCTGCCGGCCGAGCCCATCGCTGTTGTCTCGTCGCCGTCGAGTACCACAGTTGTGTCTTTGGATTCGGATGTTCGTAGTGGAAACACTATGAACTCCGTGGCGTTTCCGTCCACTCACTCTGGTCACACGACCAGTTTTGGGGGACCAACGCCTTTTGTGCAGCCTGGACCTTCTGCCCCGCAGAGTTCCGCGGTGACTCTCATGAGTTCTCGCAATATTGATCCTCGGGGTGCATCGTACCCCTATACACGTCTGCCTTCAGATGTTTCGGCTGCCGCCCGTCAACCCGCGTCGGGTGTTTTGGAGGATCGTGACCCTTCGCTGGTTAAGAGGGTCAGAGGTGAAGCCACTTTGCCGGTTCGCTCCCCTGTCGAACCGGTCGGTACAGGCAGTGAGCTTAGGGAGGCCCTCTCCTTACTCACTCAGGTTCTCTCAAAGAGCCCTCCTGTTGCTTCCAGCGAGGCTATGGGTGGTTTCCAGGCGCCTCCTATGGTGCCGCCTCCCGGGATTGGAAACAGGCCGGTTTCCGATTCCTCTGGTGTCCCGACACCATGGGAGGCGTCGGCTGGTTTGCTCACGATGGGCTATGTGTCTTCCGACTCTGGGGAGGAGTCCGACATGCTTGAGGTCGAGGGCCAGCAGTCTTCGGACTTGGGGGCGGCTCTTGACTTTGTGTTTGGGTTTCTGCCTGAGCTCAAACCTGCTAACCAGCCGACAGTGTCAGCCTGGCCACGATCATCGGTCGCGCGCCAACAGCCTATGGAGCAACCTGCTTCTGGGTGCCTTCGACCATGCCAGTCGGTACAGGTGGTTGAGGCTTTTTCAGCATTGGATGCCAAGCTGAATTCCAAGGCTTTGAAGACTTCGTTCTTCACCAGGGTTGACACCTTTTTGCCTCCTGTGCGTTATCGTTCCTACGATTCCGCCAATCCATCAGTCTGCCAGACTTTGACGGTTCTGGATCAGGACTCCACTTCCCTCGGGCTTTCCAAGCCCAAGTCTGCCGTCATTCCAATGACGACTCTGGAGTCCACGTTGGGCTTATCTAGAGAGATGCTTGGCATGCTTTCTCTCTCAGATCACGTCGTCTCAGCTTTGGCTGCTTATCTGCCTCCAGATAAGTTTGACGAGGTACAGGCTCCTTTGCGTGTGCTTTCCAAGGCGCTTATGCACCTTACTCACACGCATGCCTGTAACACGGCCAATTTGGAATTAGTTCGAAGGGACGCTGTGCTGGACACAGGACGATCCCTTCCCGAGGAGCAGCGTGCTACTCTTCGATCTGCTTCTTTGGCAGGTCCGCAACTTTTCCATGGTTCCGTGTCGACGGTCCGGGATGACGTCCTACGTCATTCCAAAGATCAGCTGCTGTTTCGTCAGCTTGATCAGCCTTCTCGGGGAGGCAAGGGCCGTTCCAAGCCTAACAAGTACCCTTCTGCTTCCTCTGTGAAGCAAAAGGCTGGTCCTTCTGCCGCCGCCTCTACTTCTTACTCACGGGGTAAAGGTAGGGATCGGCAGAATCGAGGGAAGTCTCAGGATTCTTCATTTAGCAGAGGAGGTGGTTTCTCCTCTCGCGGGCCTCGTCGGGGCTCGAAATGAAGGTCCTCACCTCGACTTGTCCCAGGTTGGAGGAAGGATAGCAGAGTTCGCAGACCATTGGACCACCATCACATCCGATCCATGGGTGTTAGATGTGGTTCGGTCCGGGCTGCGCATATCCTTCTGACGGCACCCCACTCTGTCAAGGGTGCCTCTTCAAACCACAGTTCCTTCAGACGTTTTACGTCGGGAACTTTTGTCCATGGAGATTGCCAATCTCCTGGCAAAGGGGGCGATCGAGGTCGTCAAGAACGTTCAGTCAGTGGGTTTCTATTCCCGCCTGTTCTTGGTGCCGAAGAAGGACGGCCGACTCCGACCAGTTATCGATCTGAGCATCCTGAACCAGTCTATCATTGCTCCCAAGTTCAGCATGGAGACTTTCAGGTCGGTCCGCCAATCAATTCACCAGGGAGATTTCGCAGCCAGCATCGACCTGCGAGACGCTTACTTCCACGTTCCGATGCATCGGGCGTCACGGAAGTATCTCAGGTTCGCTTTTCTGGGGCGAGTTTACCAGTTCAAGGCCATGCCTTTCGGCCTCAACCTGGCTCCTTGGGCGTTCACCAGACTGATGTCGCATGTGATAGCGTTCCATCGCACACAGTCCAGGGTGACAACTTCGGCATATCTGGACGATATCCTCCAGAGGCATTCCAATGCTGCCTTACTGGAATTGGATGTCGCCACTCTGTTGAGCTTGCTCACGTCGCTAGGATTCAGAGTCAACGAGGAGAAGTCGGACCTGGTCCCTTCTCAGTCGTTTTGTCATCTGGGGATGTCTTTCCAAACCAAATTCAATTTGGTGGCTGTTCCCCAGGCCAAGGCTGTGATTCTCTCAGCTTTTGCTCTGACTCTGTCCCAGTCCAGGTCCGCGACCGCTCGGAGTTTTCTCCGGCTGATCGGTCTCTGCGGTTCGGTGACGGATCTCATTCCTCTAGGTCGGCTGCGTGTCAGACCTCTCCAACACTTTCTGCTCAGTCGTTGGAGACCGAATGTAGATTCTCTGGATCAGGTGCTTCCGTTTCCGGACTCTCTGTATCCTCACCTTCTTCCCTGGACAGATGTTCAGTGGATTACGCAGGGTGTTCCGCTGGACTTACCCACGTCCGATCGCGTTCTGACGGCAGATGTCAGCGATCTCGGATGGGGTGCGACGTTGGATCCTCTTTCCCTACACAGGATGTGGGACCAGGATCAAGCAGCTCTACACATCAACCAGAAGGAGCTTCTTGCTCTTCTTCTGAGTTTCAGGCAGTGGATCCCTCACCTGTCGAATCGCCAGGTCCTTCTACTATCCGACAATTCGACAGTGGTTGCTTACATTCGGAACCAGGGCGGCACGCACTCGCTTCCGATGTACGAGTTAGCTCGGGATCTTTTACTGCTCGCTCAGGAGGTTCACGCCGGAGTGGTTGTTCGTCACATTCCCGGTCGTCTGAACTTCCTAGCCGACTCCCTGTCCCGACAGGGCAGGGTTATTTCCACCGAGTGGATGCTTCACAGGGCAGTGTTCCAGTCGCTTTGCGATCTCTGGGGACGTCCCCACATCGATCTCTTTGTGACTCGTTGGAACCATCAGGTGGACACTTTCGTGTCTCCGTGTCCAGATCCTCAGTCTTTTGCTGTGGATGCTCTGTCACTCGATTGGAACGGTCTAGTCGGCTACGCCTTCCCGCCGGTTCCGATTCTTCCTCAGGTTCTCGCCAAAATTCGAACCTGCAGTTGTCGAATCATTCTGATCGCTCCCCTGTCGCCTCAGCGGGTGTGGATCAATCAGCTCCGCTCGCTGATGGCGGCGGTTCCGGCACGTCTCCTGCTACGTCGCGACCTTCTTTGTCAAGGTCGCCCAAGGAGGTTTCACGTCGACCCGACTTCATTGTGCCTTCACGCATATCTTTTGTCAGGTCCTGTCTCCTCCGTAGAGGTTTTTCGAGACGAGCAGTGGAGTGCATTTCTTCTTCAAGGAGGCACTCCACTGGTTTAGCTTATGCAGCTAAATGGAAGGTCTTCTGTCGATGGTGTGCTGATCACTCTGTTGATTATGCCAATCCTTCGATTTCACAGATTGCGGAGTTTCTGGTCTATCTGTTTGATTCTCGGGGTCTCCAGCCTGTTACCATCAAGGGTTACAGGTCTATGCTTTCAGAGACTTTTTCTTATGTGGGGAAGCGTCGTATCGGCACTAATCCTTACCTCTCCAAGCTTGTTCAGCACTTTTCTTTGAAAAGGCCTCGGACTTTGCAGCTTACTCCACGATGGAATCTTTCGTGGGTGCTGCTTTGCTTGGGGGGGGGGGGGGGGGGGGGGAGGGGGCACCGTTCGAACCTTTATCCCAGGTGGATATGCAATTTCTCACATATAAGACGGCTTTTCTGATGGCATTTGCTTCGGCCAGACGGGTTAGTGAGCTTCACGCCCTCTCGGTTGACCCGGCCTTTTTTAGGAGTTCTCCCAACAGTGTTACTTTTACCACTGATTGCTCCTTTTTGGCTAAGAATCAGTTACCAGATACTACTCCTCCTCCTATCTGTATCAGGGCTCTTCCCTCTGTTGAGGGTACTCGCCCTTTGCTCTGTCCGGTCCGTGCTATTCGCATTTATCTTGATCGGACACGCTTCATACGGAAGGGCAGAAAACGTTTTTTTCTGTCTCTCATTCCGGGTCGACAGAAGATCTCTCCTCAATCCATTTCTCGATGGATTTGTCTTGCTATTCGTACGGCTTATAGTCGTTTAGCAGCTGGCGATTGTATTACCAATCGTATTTCTGCCCACGAGGTGCGGGCACTGTCTACCTCTTGGGCTTATTCTAACTCCGTCAAGTTGTCGGATGTTATGCAGGCAGCCTACTGGAGAAATGCTTCTACTTTCTCCACCTTTTATTTACGCCAGTTGCAGGAGCAGTCGGAGGACCTTTTTTGCCCTGGGTCCTCTTTCTTCTGCTCAGGCTGTTGTCTGCCATAGCCATTAGGCTTCTTGAAGGTCAGTTTCAGCCTTGTGCTGTTACTGCCCTTTTTCTGTCTGTGTGTCACACAGGCTCATATGTCTCTTTTCATTGTCCTTTACCAATGATTGCGACATTATGGTTGATAAGCCTCGGGACCTCTTCCTTCTGCTTCACGGTTCCAGTGCACTAGGGTTATGTGGGGGTTGGTTATGCGATTCCCTCCAGCCTTTTGTCTATTCAGCCTGTAGTAAACAATTGTGAGTAGGTTGATAAGAAATCTAAATTTTATAGTAAATTTCCTTTCTTATTATACCTACCACAATTGTTTACATGGAGGCCCTCCCGTCTTCTTTACGGGTAAAGAATCTTTCCTCCCCGCTGATCACATAACTCTAACGTTTACGGATTCAAAAAGAATGAGTCTTTAGAGACGGTATATGCGCACTGGCAACGGAAGTCGTGGAGTTGTACTTGGGAGAGAGCGTCCCGTACTGGGTCTGCGCCGGTTGCACTCGACCCAGTTTTGGCTTATTTTTATTGGTGCTTTTGCACCACTTTTCTTTCCCAACTTGCTTGGGAAAGACAAAAATAGAGAGTATTTTATCCGAGTTAGGGACTTCCACTGTAGTGCAAGCCTGTAGTAAACAATTGTGGTAGGTATAATAAGAAAGGAAATTTACTATAAAATTTAGATTTCCCAACACAAAACCATTTTTCTTATCAACCTACCTCAGTTGTTTACTACAGGCTTGCACTACAGTGGAAGAACCTAACTCGGATAAAATACTCTCTATTCTAATCTTTCCCAAGATTTGGGAAAGAAAAGTGGTGTAAAAACCACGAAAAAAATAAGACAAAACTGGGCGCACAGACCCAGTATGGGACGCTCTTCCATAGTACAAATCCACGACTACCGTAAAACAGGGCGCAGTGCGTCAATTCATCACTCTTTTGATTATACGCACACGTGGTGGATGTGTGCCATCTTGCTCAGTAACAGTGATATTTTAACTTGTTGATAATGGTTTTCCTGTGACTGGAATTATGGATCTGAAGATCGTATAATAACAGGACTGTGTTTTATATATTCTCGTTTATATTTTCAACCACATACTCAGTGTATGTTATTTACTATTCCGTTATCGTGAATGTTTTGTTTTCGACATTGTGTCATCGCGATTCGACAATGAATTTTTCGGTTGATGAATTTAATTGTTATTGGAGTTAGGTGTCAATCAGGGACTGTCTGGACAGGATTTCTTCACTCTGTTGAGGGCTGAATTTCTGTTTTTTCGGTCCCTGTCGACCGTCTGGGTTCTGTCGTGTGCCCACCGTTTTTTTTTCTGCCACCTGCTCTCGTAGTTGAGGGTGTTCTACTTTCTGTTTCTGTTGAGTTCACCTTTTTCTTCTACTGCTCTCACCTCTGTTATTTCCAGTTCGGTTCCTTAAGGCAATTCCTTTTGCCCTCGCCTTGGTGCGTTCTTGTGGCCGTTTCTTCTGCATCCGCGGGTGGTGTGGAACGCTGTCGTTTCGGGAGCCTCCCCATTTGACCACGTCTAGTGTGAGTATACCCCCTCCGTGGGGGATGTGCAGCTCCTCCCACCCCCACGGGGGAGGGGGGATACTGTCATTTCGGGGACCCCCGACTCGACCACGTCTGGAGTGAGTTTTACCCCCTCGGTGGGGGATGTGCAGCTCCTCCTACTCCCGCAGGGGGTGGGGAATGCTGTCGTTTTGGGGTTGCCCGACTCGACTCGACTTTTTTTACCGTGGTGGATACTGCGGGAGCTGTTGGATTTCTGGTGAAGAGATGCCTGGTTCCAGGACTATGCGCCCTCTCCAGTCGACATCTGAGGCTGTCACTAGGGTTGTGACTCCTCCTTTGGAGGCCGAGCTAGGTGGCTCTCTCCACTTTTCCGCCAGTTCCAACAGCTCCCGTCGTATCTGCTGCTACTGCTGTTCCGTCTACAACGTCATTGGGCACCATTTTTAGCTGGCCTCAGCTTATCCCTGCAAGGGTCTGCAGGGATGTCTGTAGTGTGGTTGTGGGGTATCGGCCTCAGGCTTCCCCGACTTCAACATGGCGAAGTTGGAAGTGGCTGCCGACTGAACCCCCTTCTGTGTCCTCTCAGCCGTTGAGCACAGTAGTTTTATACCTGCAGTGGTCTGCTGCTTTGTCTGGGAGTGTAGACGTGGGGGTATCGGCCTCAGCCTTCCCTGACTTCAACTCGGCGAAGTTGGAAGTGGCTGCTGGCTGGACCCTCTACTGTGGTCTCTGCACACATTCGAGCACCACAGTTGTGTTATTGGATTAGGATGTTCTTAGTGGGGACACTATGAACTCCGTGGTGTTTCCGTCCACTCATTCTGGCCACACGACCAGTTTTGGGGGACCAACGTCTTTTGTGCAGCCTGGACCTTCTGTCCCGTAGAGGTCCGCGGTGACTCTCATGAGTTCCCGCTATGTTGATCCTCGGGGTGTGTCGTACCCCTATACACGTCTGCCTTCAGACATTTCGGCTGCCGCTCGTCGTCCCACGTTGGGTGTTTTGGGGATCGTGACCCTTCGCTGGTTAAGAGGGTCAGAGGTTAAGCCACTTTGCCGGTTCGTTCCCCTGTCGAACCGGCCAGTAGGGCAGTGAGCTTGGGAGGCCCTCTCCTTACTCACTCAGGTTCTGTCAAAGAGCCTTCCCGTTGCTTCCAGTGAGGCAGCGAGTGGTTTCCAGGCGCCCCCTATGGCGCTGCCTCCCGGGATTGGAAACAGGCCGCTTTCTGATCCCCCTGGTGTTCTGACACCTTGGGAGTCGTCGGCTGGTTTGCCCACAATGGGCTATGTGTCTTCCAACTCCGGGGAAGAGTCAGACATGCTTGACGTCGAGAGCCAGCAGTCTTCGGACTTGGGGGCAGCTCTTGATTTTGTGTTTGGGTTCCTTCCGGATCTCAAACCATCAAACCAGCCGACAGTGTTAGCCAGGCCGCGATCATCGGTCGCGCGCCAACAGCCTATGGAGCAACCTGCTTCTGGGTGTCTTCGATCATGCCAGTTGGTACAGTTGGTTGAAGCATTTTCAGCCTTGGACTCTAAGCTGAGTTCCAAGGCTAGGAAGGCTCCGTTCTTCACCAGGGTTGACACCTTTTTGCCTCTGGCGCTTTATCGTTACTATGCTTCCGCCAATCCATCAGTCTGCCAGTTTTTGACGGTTTTGGATCAGGACTCCAATTCCCTCGGGCTTTCCAAGCCCAAGTCTGCCGTCATCCACGTTGGGCTTGTCGAGAGAGATGCTTGGTATGCTTTCTCTCTCAGATCACGTCGTCTCAGCTTTAGCTGCTTATCTGCCTCCAGATAAGTTTGACAAGGTACAGGCTCCTTTGTGTGTGCTCTCCAAGGCGCTCATGCATCTTACTCACACGCATGCCTGTAACACGGCTAATCTGGAATTGGTTCGAAGGGACTCTGTGCTGGACACAGGCCGCTCCCTTCCTCAGGAGCAGCACGCTACTCTTCGATCTGCTTCTTTGGCAGGTCCGCAACTTTTCCATGGTTCCGTGTCGATGGTCCGGGATGATGTCCTATGTCATTCCAAAGATCAGCTGCTGTTTCTTCAGCTTGATCAGCCTTCTAGGGGAGGCAGGGGCCGTTCCAAGCCTAACAAGTACCCTTCTGCTTCCTCTGCGAAGCAAAAGGCTGATCCTTCTGCCACCGCTTCTACTTCTTACTCAAGGGGTAAGGGTAAGCGTCGGCAGACTAGAGGGAAGTATCAGGATTCTTCATTCAGTTGAGGAGGTGGTTTCTCCTCTCGCGGGCCTCGTCGGGGCTCGAAATGAAGGTCCTCACCTCGACTTGTCCCAGGTTGGAGGAAGGATAGCAGAGTTCGCAGACCATTGGGCCACCATCACATTCGATCCTTGGGTGTTAGATGTTGTTCGATCCGGGCTGCGAATATCCTTCCAAAGGCACCCCACTCTGTCCAGGGTGCCTCTTCCAACCACTGTTCCTTCAGACTTTTTACGTCGGGAACTTTTGTCCATGGAGATAGATAATCTCCTGACAAAGGGGGGCGATCGAGGTTGTCAAGAACATTCAGTCAGTGGGGTTCTATTCCCGCCTGTTCTTGGTGCCGAAGAAGGACAGCCTACTCTGACCGGTTATCGATCAGAGAATCCTGAACCAGTTTATCATTGCTCCCAAGTTCAGCATGGAGACTTTCAGGTCGGTCCGCCTTTCAATTCACCAGGGAGATTTCGCTTCCAGCTTCGACCTGCGAGACGCTTACTTTCACGTTCCGATTCATCGGACGTCACGGAAGTATCTCAGGTTAGCTTTTCTGGGGCGAGTTTACCAGTTCAAGGCCATGCCTTTCGGCCTCAACCTGGCTCCTTGGGCCTTCACCTGACTGATGTCGCATGTGATAGCTTTCCATCGCACACAGTCCAGGGTGACTACTTCGGCATATCTGGATGATATCCTCCAGAGGCATTCCAATGCTGCCTTACTGGAGTCGGATGTCGCCACTCTGTTGAGCTTGCTCACGTCGCTTGGATTCAGCGTCAATGAGGAGAGGTCGGAACTGGTCCCTTTTCAGTCATTTTGTCATCTGGGGATGGCTTTCCACACCCAATTCAATTTGGTGGCGGTTCCCTAGGCCAAGGCTGTGATTCTCTCAGCCTTTGCTCTGACTCTGTCCCAGTCCACATCCGCGATGGCACGGAGTATTCTCCGGCTGATCAGTCTCTGCGGTTCAGTGACGGATCTCATTCCTCTAGGTCGGCTGCGTGTCAGACCTCTCCAACACTTTCTGCTCAGTCGTTGGAGGCCGAATGTCAGTTCTCTGGATCTGGTGCTTCAGTTACCAGATTCTCTTATCCTCACCTTCTCCACTGGACGAATGTTCAGTGGATCACGCAGGGTGTCCTGTTGGACTTACCCACGTCCGATCGCATTCTGACCGCAGATGTCACCGATCTTGGATGGGGTGTGATGTTGGATCCTCTAGGTCTTTCCCTTCACGGGATGTGGGACCAGGATCGGGCATCTCTACACATCAGCCAGCAGAGCTTCTTGCTCTTCTTCTGAGTTTCAGGCAGTGGATCCCTCACCTGTCGAATCGTCAGGTCCTTCTGTTGTTCGACAATTCGACAGTGGTTGCTTACATTCGGGACCAGGGCGCAACGCACTCGGTTCCAATGTACGAATTGGCTCGGGATTTTCTACTGCTCGCTCAGGATGTCAACGCAGGGGTGGTTGTTCGTCACATTTCCGGTCGTCTGAACATCCTAGCCAACTCCCTGTCCTGACGGGGCAGGTTCTTTTCCACCGAGTGGATGCTCCACATGACGGGTTCCATCGATCTCTTTGCGGCTCGTTGGAACCATCAGGTGGACACTTTCGTGTCCCCGTGTCCAGATGCTCTGGCTTTCACCGTGGACGCTCTGGCCCTCCTTTGGGACGGTCTTGTCGGCTACGCATTCCTGCCGGTTCCGATTCCACCTCAGGTTCTCTCCCAGATATGAACCTGCAGTCATCGAATCCTTTCGATCACACCGTCACCTCGGTGGGTGTGGGTCAATCTGCTCCGCTCTCTGTTAGCGGCGGTTCCGGCATGTCTCCCTCTACATCGCGACTTTCTTTGCCAAAGTCACCTGAGGAGGTTTCAAGTTGACCCGACTTCATTGTGCCTTCGCACATGTCTTTTATCGGGTCCTGTCTCCTCCGTAGTGGTTTTTTCGAGACACGCAGTGGAGTTGCTTTTCTTCTTCAAGGAGGCACTCACTCCACTTGTTTAGCCTCTGTGGCTAAGTGGAAGGTTCTTCTGTCGATGGTGTGCGATCACTCTGTTGCTTCTGTCACTCCTTCAATCACATCGCTTGCGGAGTTTCTGGTTTATGTTTGTTTCTGGGGGTCTCCAGCATTGGGTACAAGTCCATGCTTCGGAGACCTTTTTCATATGTGGTACCGCATTGTTTCGACACTCATCCTTGCCTCTCCAAGCTTGTTCCGCTCTTTTCCTTGAAAAGGCCTAGGACTTTGCAGTTTACTCCAAGATGGTCGCTTTCTTGGGCGCTGCTCTGTTTGGAGGTGGGGGGCGTTCGCACCTTTATCCTGGTTGACTATGTGTTTTCTCACATGCCAGATCTCTCCTGCATCCATTTCTCGATGTATTTGTCTTGCTTTTCGTGCAGCTTCCGCTCGTCTAGCTACTGGTGATTGTATTACCAATTGTTTTTTCTGCCACGAGGTGCGTGCATTGTCTTCCTCTTTTAATAACTCTGTCATGTTATCTGACGGATATTATTCTGGCAGCCTTCTGGAGAAATGCTACATTCTCCTTTTATCTGCGACAGTTGCAGGAGCCGATAGAGGACCTTGGTCCTTGGGGCCCTCTTTCTTCGGCTCAGGCTGTTATCTATCCCAGCCTTTCAGTTTTTTCAGGGTCAGTTCCAGCTCTGTGCTGTTACTGCCCTTTCTGTCTGTGTGTCGCACTTCACCATACGCCTCATCTTTCATTGTCTTTTCTAATGTTTGTGATGCTATGATTTGATAGGCCTAGGGATCTCTTCCTCTGTCCACGGTTCCAGTGCTGTTGAGTTATGTGTAGGTTGGTTATGTGATTCCCTCCATCCTTTTGTCTATTCAGCCTGTAGTAAACATTTGAGGTAGGTTGATAAGAAATATAAATTTTATAGTAAATTTCCTTTCTTATTATACCAACCGCAATTGTTTACATGGAGGCCCTCCCGTCTTCTTATTCGGGTAAGAATCCTTCCTCCCCACTGATCACATAACTCATGTGTTCTCGGAATCAAAAGAATGACGAATTGATGCACTGCACACTGTTTTACGGTACTCGTGGATTTGTACTATGGAAGAGCGTCCCATACTGGGTGTGCGCCGATGGTGCTCGACCCAGTTTTGGCTTATTTTTTTCGTGGTGTTTTATACCACTTTTCTTTCCCAAATGTTGGGAAAGATTAAAATAGAGAGTATTTTATCCGAGTTAGGTTCTTCCACTGTAGTGCAAGCCTATAGTAAACAATTGCGGTAGGTATAATAAGAAAGGAAATTTACTATAAAATTTATATATCTACCTCCTGTAGAAATTTGACCTGTTAATTGAATATAGGTTATAGAGTAAACTCCTGTTAATTGAATAAAAAATCTTGTAACCTTTCGAGAAAATACCCTGACTCCACAGTTTTCTTTTGTTTATAGACCTATTTGGCCTCTGTACATCTAATACAGGCATTTAATCTATTATATCTTATTTGACAGAGCTCATGGAGCTCTGTCAAACAAGATATAATAGGATAAATGCTAAGTTTATCTCTAAAATACTCCTGTTAATTGAATAATTTTCATTGGCAAAGTGGCTATTCAATTAACAGGGTTCCATATTGTACCATTTCTCTTTTTAAACTGAACTCCTTCTTAGCTGATACGAACATCAGTCCACCCATGGAGAAGATGTTGGGGGAAGACAGGTTATTAGCTATCCACAGATGTAAGTTTTCCTGTGTTTTCCTTGAAATGAGGGTTTTTTTTAATGATGAGAAAATGATCAGTTTTGAGGATTTATTTCTGGTGAAAATTGTCTTTTTTTTAATGAAAACCTGTCAGATCATCAAGGTTTCAGGGTTTTTCATCAGCATTTACTTACATCCCTGTAGCTTTCTGAGTATATTTCAAGGTTTGAAAACTGAGGTGAAGCCATATGGTGTATCAGTTTTCAAACCAGTATAAATTTCCACAACTGATCGCTGGATTATATTCGGGCCAGAGCAAGGTGTAAATGATCTGTCCAAAAGGTCCACGATTTGATCTCCACTATGGATAACTGTGTTTTGTCCTTAGACAAGGCTTTTAACCCTTTATCCAACATAACGGCCAAAACCGGCCATCGCTATTCTCAAAAATCGCCAATTAATTTTTATTATTTTTTGTCTCAAAAACATAGGTTATGACCCCTCGTTGGAACGAGCTCATCGAGCTCGTTCCAACGAGGGGTCATAACCTATGTTTTTGAGACAAAAAATGAAAAAAATTAGTTATTCAAGAATTTTTGTTGTTAGTGTTGTCTGCTTTTCATGTTAGGTAAAGGGTTAATCCGAATTGTCCACAAGTTGGTAAGGTGGCATTGTGTATTAACTCTTAACCTGCTGAGTATTTTCAACATATTTTTCATCGCATCTAGTCATGGCTGCTTTGTAGCAGCCATGACTAGATGTGATGAAAAATTCATCAAAATTTAACTCAAAAATTCATTGGTGAAAAAATCTATTCTATTTGAAGGAAGAAAATTGGACTGAAGGAGCCCATATTATACTTATTTCAGTGGCAAGAGAAATCCTGTCCCACGCACGAATATCTGCCAGCAGCACGCAAAGAGTTAAGGCATACTGAACATCGATGGTGCAAGATGATGAAATTGTCTTCAACCAATACGTACCCTACTTGTGCAGACTTAGTACATTGCAGGAGTCTGACAGTTGCTCATTGCTGCTCAGTAGTTCTCTCCAGGTACTCTGACTTTCTGAACCCACAAAACTGTCTAACATGAGGTTACCATAGGCCATTGCAAGTGTCAGTAAACTCCAACAAAACAAAGATTTGGCCAAGACAACAAGGAGCATTATTTATAATTTACATTTAAGTCAATCAAATCAATAGCTTTTAGTCATTCAGGAAATGAATTGTGGTACACTCTTACTCAATGTCCAATTAATTTGTTTCTTTTCAACCTACTCACAATTGTTTACAATTGGCTGTAACGTAAGTGCAAGCCCTACTTCGGAACTAACTCAAGCTTTTAGAGAACTTTTCCAAACAAGCTGGAAAAGTAATAGAGTGCAAAAGCACGAAAAAGATCGAAAAAAGGGTCGAGCGAGACCAGCGCTCGAAATTACAGGTACTCTCTCTGCACAACTCTTGTGTTTACCGAGCGCATACACAACAACTGTGACGTCAATTCCTTTTATTTCCGCCATTTGTACATGGTCGGAAATTTTTGTGACTCGTGCTATACTGTTTTCTTCGTGAACAACTTATTGTATGTGCTTTCTGCATTTGATGTGTGCAAGTGGATTGTATCCTTTTTCAAGCTTTCAAAAATTATTATTATTTCATGCTATTTTTTATCATTGCTGCTTGTTTCTTCACACTTAGTCTTGTTTTTTCCCCACGTGTGAACACGTCCTTTGTTCTGTTTCTCCATCGGCGGGAAGCTTGATTCCATTATTCTCATTCATATCATGCCAAAGACTATTCCTTGTACCTCTGTGAGCTCTCAGCCTCCCCTGGCTTTGCAGCGAAGCTGTGCGGGTTTGCTGTATGCTCCGCCTCATCTGGCTAGGTTTGCTCCTAGTCGGTTGAGCCGTTCGGTCACTTCGGCAGCGATTCCTCGCCCCTCGAGCGAATCGTTTATTGTTCCTCCTTCCCCTGCTAGTGTGCTGACTAGCAGAATGGGGTTGGGACATTGGCATCCAGGGCCTGCTGTTCGGCAGAGGTCAGTGACAGCCTCGGTTAGCTGTCACTCTCGGAACCTTCCTCCGGTGATTCCTCACTGTGTTCCGAGTCTGGATGTCAATCGATGCTTGCCGTCGGTCTCAGAGGATGGGCAGTTGGGGCTGTCTGCCGCGCAGAGGCCTATGACAGGTTCCTGTCATTCTTGGGACAATCCTCCCGTGTCTTCTCACCGCGTCCCAGGTCCAGCTACCGATCGACGTGCACCGTCGGTCTCTTTAGAGGATTTGCAGGCAGGACCTTCTGTTCCGCAGAGGTCAGTGATGGCCCCTGGGCGTCACAATCGGGACTATCCTCCGGTGTTTTCTCACCGTCTCCCTATTCTGTCTGCCGATTGACGTTCAACGTCGGTCTCTTCTGAGGATTTGGGTTCTTCTACCAGAAGGGTCCATTGGGAGGACACTCCGTTGGGCGACGCTGCTGCGACGGATTCTCAGGGTGACCTGCGTCAGGCCATTTTGGTGCTCACCTGGTTGCTTTCTGGCAACCCTCAAGTTGGCCTCCCTGTGCCTCCTGAGGCACAACCTCCTTTGGTCGGTCGCCGAGATGTCTCGCCTGGCCCCTTGGATACTGCACAGTATTCACAGGAGGTTTCTGCTGGTCAGCCCGAGTTGGGCTACGTCTCCTCTGCAACGCAGGATGACGATTTTCTTGAAGGTGATGGGCTCCCCTCGTCAGTCTTGGGGCAGGCTTTGGATTTCGTCTTTGGCTTATTGCCTGACGTTCAACCTTCCGTCCAGCCATCTGTGACTGTCCGGCCGTGGTCCACTGTGGAGTGCCGTAACCCTGTTGAGCCTTCCAGCTCCGGGGCTTTGCGTCCTCTGCAATTGGCTCAGATTGTTGAGTCCTTCCAGGGCTTAGACGCCAAAATGTGTTCTAAGGCCCTCAAGGGCTGATGCTTTTCTGCCTCCATCGCGGTTTCGTGTTTACGATTCCGTCTGTCCACCAGTCGTCCAAGGGATGACTACTGTGGATGAGGATTCTTCTTCCCTCGGGTTAACTAAGCCTAAGTCGGCAGTTCTCCCGATGTCGGTAGTGGAATCTATGGTGGGCCTGTCCCGAGAGATGCTGGGTATATTATTTCTCGCGGATCATGTTGTCGCTGCCCTGGCTGAATATTTTCCACCAGGTGAGTTTGATGATGCTCAGGCACCTTTTTCACGTTTTGTCACAGGCTCTCATGAACTTGACACACGCTCATGCCTGTAACATGGATAATTTGGAGCTGGCACGCCGGGATGCAATGTTGGATTCTTCTCCATCCCTTCCTTCTGAGCAGCGTGCTGTTCTGTGGTCTGCCTCTTTGGTTGGACCTCAGTTGTTCCATGGTTCCGTGGAAGCTGTCCGTAGTGAGGTTCTTTGTCATTCGAAGGACCAGCTTTTGCTGCGACAGCTGGACCAACCTTTGCTGTGGGTGGTGGTCATTCCAGGCCCGCCAAGCGTCCTGCTGCGTCTGCCTCGATGGCTCTGTCGGCTACGCCTTCGGCTCCGTCTGCTCCTTCTGCTCAGAAGAAGCGCCAACGCGGCCAGGCTCGCTGGCAGCCTCAGACAGGAAAGTCTCAGGACTCTGTCACTTCCCGAGGTGGTGGTTTCTCCTCTCGGGGGCCTCATCAAGGCCACAAGTGAAGGTTCTCACCTTGATTCGCCTCCAGTCGGGGGAAGGCTGTCACAGTTTTACGACCGTTGGACAGAGATAACATCGGACACTTGGGTCCTCGATGTCATACAATCCGGTCTGCGACTGTCCTTCCATCGGCACCCCAGTTTATCTCGGGTGCCCCTCCTGACTTGGGTCCCTTCCGATTCTCTACATCGGGACCTTCTGGTGCAGGAGATCGACAATCTCCTCTCCAAAGGGGCGATCGAGGTGGTCAGGAACACCCTTTCACCAGGGTTTTACTCGAGACTTTTCTTGGTGTGGAAGAAAAGCGGCCAATTTCGTCCTGTCATCGATCTGAGTATCCTGAACGAGTACATCATAGCTCGTTTCAGTATGGAGACTTTCTGGTCGGTTCGATGTTCAGTTCATCAGGGCGACTTTGCTGCCAGTATTGACCTGAAGGATGCCTACTTCCATGTACCCATTCATCTGGCGTGACGGAAATACCTTCGGTTCTCATTTCGGGATCGAGTCTATCAATTTAGAGCTCTCCCGTTTGGTTTGAAAGGGGCTCCTTGGGCCTTCACCCACCTGATGTCACATGTGCTTGCTTTCCACCGTACTCAGTCGGCTGTGACTTCGTCAGCCTACCTGGACGACATCCTCCAATGGCACCACGATGCTGCTGTTCTGGAGTTAGATGTCCGGCAGGTTCTTTGCCTGCTGGCGTCGCTGGGTTTCAGAGTCAATCGCGAGAAGTCGGATCTCCTTCCTTCTCAGCGATTCTGTCATTTGGGGATGGATTTCGACACTCTTCACAATGTAGTGTCGGTCCCCCATGCTCAGGCGACGATTCTTTCCGCCTTGACTTGGAACCTGCTTCAATCTTCCTCGGTCGCGGCCAGGACTTTCCTTCGGATGCTGGGCCTTTGCGGTTCGGTGACAGATCTCATTCTGCTCGGTCGCTTGTTTGTCCGACCTCTCCAACACTTCCTGTTGGATCATTGGCATCTGAATGTAGATCCGCTGGACCTTGAACTTCCTATTCCTCGGTCTCTGCTTTGTCACCTCCACCCTTGGGCCGATGTTCCCTGGCTGACACAGGGTGTTCCATTGGATCTTCCTTTGGCCGATCGCATCCTTACTGCGGATGCCAGCGATCGGGGCTGGGGTGCAACGTTGGATCCTCTGTTTGTCCACTCATGGCGAGTGGGACAGCGTGCAGGTGGGCCTTCATATCAACCAGAAGGAGCTCCTTGCTCTTCTGTTGAGTTTTCGGCTTTGGATCCCTCACCTGTCGGACCATATTGTCCTACTTCTTGCGGACAATTCGACAGTAGTGGCCTACGTACGGAAGCAAGGAGGCACACATTTGATTCCCATGTATCGGCTGTCTCGGGATCCTCTTCTGTTGGCGCGGGATGTAAACGCTCGGGTGTTCATTCGACACATTCCCGGGTGTCTCAACATCCTAGCAGACTCCCTGTCCCGACGCGACACTGTCCTTCCAACCGAATGGATGCTACATCGGTCGGTGTTTCAGGTGATTTGCGAGCAGTGGGGCCGTCCTCAGGTCGACTTTTTCGCTACTCGCTGGAATCATCAGGTTAAGACCTTTGTCTCCCCTTGTCCAGATCCTCTGGTGTTTGTGGAAGATGCTCTTTCCCTGGACTGGATGGGTTGGATCGGCTATGCCTTCCCTCCAGCACCGATTCTTCCTCAAGTATTAGCGAAGATTCGTGCTTGCAGTTGCAGGATCATTCTGATCGCACCCCTGTCTCCACAGAGGGTGTGGTTCAATCTGTTGCGCCCTCTGGTGGCCGATCGGCCGATTCTTCTACCTCTATGTCGCGATCTTCTTTCCCAGGGTCATCCCAGGAAGTATCACAACAACCTTGCGAGCATGTCCCTTCACGCCTGTCTTTTATCAGGTCCTGTCTCCGACGTAGAGGTTTTTCGAGACGATCAGTGGAGTGCATTTCTGCATCACGGCGACATTCCACTGGCATGACTTATGCTGCGAAGTGGAAGGTTTTCTGCCGCTGATGTGCAGATCACAGTGTGGATTACCGTGATCCGTCAATCACTCAAATTGCGGATTTTCTGGTATATCTTTTTGACTCAAGGGCCTCCAGCCTATTACGATTAAGGGCTATCGGTCTATGCTGTCTGACACTTTCTCTTATGTGGGAAAGCGGACACTTGGCATGGGTGTTGCACTGTTTGGAGGGGGCGCCATTTGAGCCTTTATCTGAGACCGATATGCATTTTCTCACCTATAAGACGGCTTTCCTACTAGCGTTTGCTTCTACTCGACGAGTCAGTGAGCTTCATGCGCTATTTGTTGATTCTGCTTTCTTCAGAAATGAGGCTAACAGTGTTACCTTCACTACTGATTGCTCTTTTCTGGCTAAGAATCAACTTCCTGATTTGGTACCTCCTCCCATCTGCATTCGGGCTCTCCCCGCTGTCGATGGTCGGAGACCTCTTCTTTGTCCTGTTCATGTGATCAAGACTTACATTACTCGCACTCAGTTCATTAGGAGGGGTCGGAAGAGATTCTTTCTGTTTCTCATTCCTAAGAGGCAGTCTATCTCTTCCCATTCTATTTCCAGGTGGATCTGTCTTGTAATCAAGCTAGCTTATTCCCGCTTGTCTGCTTCGGATCTTGTTTCGACCAGTTTAATGCTCATGAGGTTCATGCCATTTCTACATCCTGGGCGTTCTCCAATTCTGTTTCGCTCCGGGATGTTATGAATGCAGCTTACTGGAGGAATGCTTCTACCTTCTCCTCCTTTTATCTCTGCCACCTACAGCAGCAATCTGAGGACCTTTAATCTTTAGGCCCTCTCGTTGCTGCTCAGGCTGTTGTGCACCCTCGTTAAAATTGTTGTTATCGAGGTTGTGCTTCGCTCAGCCTTGTTCTTTTCAGGTGCCTTCTCTCTATCTTCATTACAGGTTTCGCTGTTATTCTCTGCCCTCCTTGCTTTTCTTTCTGCTGCTCTTGTTGGTATTGGTTATGTGATTCACCTCCTCCTGTTGTTTATTCAGCCAATTGTAAACAATTGTGAGAAGGTTGAAAAGAAATTACAATTTTTTAGTAAATTTTGTTTCTTAACATACCTACCACAATTGTTTATCGGAGGCCCCCCCTCCTTGGGGATATCCTTGATATCGATGCCTCCCTGCTAAATCACAAACTTCTCGTTGGCGGAAATACAAAATTGACGTCACGGTTGTTGCGCATGCGTTCGGTAAATGCAAGAGGTGTGCAGAGAGAGTACCTGTAATTTCGAGCGCTGGTTTCGCTCGGCCCTTTTTTCGATCTTTTTCGGGCTTTTGCACTCTATTACTTTTCCAGCTTGTTTGGAAAAGTTCTCTAAAAGCTTGAGTTAGTTCCGAAGTAGGGCTTGCACTTACATTACAGCCAATTGTAAACAATTGTGGTAGGTATGTTAAGAAACAAAATTTACTAACAAATTTTAATTTTCAGGTTTTTTCATTAAGAAGTTAATTGATGGATCAGTTTGGAATTTATTTTCTTCTGTGGGAATGTATGGAAACTAGTTGCACTTGTCTGCTAGGATATATTATCTGTATATGAACCTGAGACAAATACCTTATGTACAACCTCTGAAGTAATGAATAAAGGTATGACTTGACATTTACCATTGCTTTAATATTGGAACCTGAATTTGGTTATTTTGAATATTTTCATATGCCTTTTTAAAAAAATTGTTGTATTATGTAAATGGGTTGTCTATCATCCAGCCGTCTGTTTTTATGTATGGAGATTTTCTCGGCTGTCCGAGGGCCCTTCCCTCAGAAACTTGTTATGCATGTGCGATTACAGTTCCAGTGGAACTATTTTTGCCAGAGTTATGCCCCTTTTTGACTTAAAATAATTTATGTCACCAGTCTGAATTTTGTCCGCAGTTTTTCTCTGAGATTTATGGACCAATTCTTTTAAAACGTACCATGCATGTTCACCACCATGTGAACCTGTAAATACGTGATTACAGTTTTGCTGGGGCTATTTTTGCCAGAGTTATGCCCCTTTATGACTTACAATAATTTGCCTTATCGGTCTGAAGTTGGTCCAGAGATTTTCTTTGCGGTTTATGGACCAATTCTTTCTAAACTTGTTATGCATGTTCACCCTCATGTAAGCGAAAGTGTGATAAAAGTTCTGGGGGGAATATTTCTACCAGAGTTATGCCTCTTTTCGACTTAGAATAATTTGCCTCATCAATCTGAATTTTGTCTGGAGATTTTCTCAGAGGTTTGTGGACCAATTCTTTCGAAACATGGCATGTATCTTCACCACCATGTGAACCTATGCTCTTGAGATTAAAGTTCCAGTTGGACTATTTTTGCCAGAGTTAAGCCCCCTTTTCGACTTAGAATAATTTAACACATTGGGCAAGCTTTGTTGCGAGATTTCCTCAGAGGTTTAGATACTAATTCTTTTGAATTGAAACTTGGTATACATGATCACCACCATGGGAACCCTTGCACCTGTGATTAAAGTTTTGGTTAGATTATTTTTATACATACATAAAGGCGACAACCACTTTCTTGTAATTTCCCTCACATCAAATTGGGGTTGGGTACGATGTTATTGGTTGGATGAAAACAGTAGTTATGTACCAGGTGTATTATGCAAGGCTAGGCAGTGTTCTTGTTTATTTATTATAAAGGTCTTGTCTCAAGGTCGTGTCTTGAAGCAATATATTCAGGCGATAAGTCAGTGATGCAGCTTCTTGACAAGACTGATAACATATAAAATATATTTTAGAACATCGATCGTCTCAGTACATCAAACACAGGCATTTAATCTATTATATCTTGTTTGATAGAGCTCATGGAGCTTTGTCAAACAAGATATAATAAAATGAATGCTAAGTTTATCTTAAGACTACAGGAAAGTGACACAATCCTTATTAATTGAATTACTCTCCTGTTATTTGAATAGTTTTCATTGGCAAAGTGGCTATTCAATTAACATCCCATCCGGGTTGTGTCCTTGGGCAAGGCACTTTATCCCGGTTGTCTACATGGGGGCATGATGATTCTGTGTACTAAGGCATACTACACGTCGATGGTGCACATGTCTTCAACCGCTGTAACCCTGCTTGAGCGGAGCTTGAACTGAGTTAGAATGTTGAGGAGCCGACAGTTGCTCGTCGATGCTTGGTGGTTCTCTCTGGGTACTCCAGCTCCCTCCACCCGTAAAACTGTCACGGTCGCGATTTGCCATTGTGTATAAGTATGTGCCCTTAAACCCCAATAAATAAATAAATAAATAAATAAATAAATAAATAAATAAATAAATAAATAAATAAATAAATATTCAGTTAACAGGGTTCCACTATAGTAAGTGATTTAATGCTTTTAGTTCAGCTGTTGTACTAAACTTGCTAAATTAACATCTGATAACCTTGTACGCCCTTTTTACCAATATAAATATTTCAACCTGCAAGTTTTTCCTATAATGAATCTTGGAATTTAACTCGTCAAGCTCTGTCAAAGCTCAGTGGTAGACTGTTAGACTTTTATGCTAGAGGTCCCGAGTTCGATCCCCATCTGGGACTACCCACGTTGTGTCCTTGGGAAAGGGACTTTATCCCGGTTGCCTACATGGAGGCACGATGACACCGTGAACTAAGACGTACTGCACGTTGATGGTGCACATGTCTTCAGTCTACGTAACCCCGCTTGAGAGGAGCTTGAACAGAGTTAGAATGTTGAGGAGCTGACAGTTGCTCGTCGATGCTTGGTGGTTCTTTCTGGGTACTCCAGCTTCCTCCACCCATAAAATTGTCATGGTCACGATAAGCCATTGTTCATAAGTATGTGACCTTAAACACCAATAAATAAATAAATAAATAAATAAATAAATAAATAAATAAATAAACAAGTTATGCAATGATGTTAGTGTTTTTATGTAAGGTTGATTTACCTATTGTCCAGGATTTTTTTTTTCTTTTTCAACTTTTTGGGGAATTTAATCCATCAAATGTTATTTAAGAGATGAATTTCTTTGTTAACAATCCATTTTGCCGAAGTCCAAGTACTCCTAAACAGGAACCCCAGTGATTCTAACAGAAACATGGTGGCTCAGTGGTTACTGGTTATGGCATCAGACTTCAAACCAAAAGGTCCATGGTATGATTTCCACTAGGGGTAACTGGATATCTTTGAGCAATACATTTAATCTTGATTGCCCACATGGTGGCATAGTGGTGTTCAGTTGTTGTGTACTATAGCATACAGTTCGTTAAATGTGCAAGTGTCTTAACCCTACTTGTGTGGAGTTTGGGAGTCTGACTGTAAAACTATCTAATATGAGGTGTACCTGGCTGAAAAAGTCTCATTAAACCCCAATAAAAACAAGTGATTCTAACAGGAAACAGTTGTTTAGCTTTGTAATAGCTTCTAGTAAAATCTTGGATGCCGGAACATAACCAGCCAGGAATTTATGTACTGGTAACCACTTTCAATCCAGAAGTGTGGAATGATTTGATACTGAGAAAACTGCACCATAAAGTTAAGTAGTAAAAGATGTTAGATCTTAGAGTTAATAATGCTTTACGAGATCTATCAAACAAAATTAATCAGTGCTTCATTTCTGTCAAAACAAGGTGAGTTAAAGAAATAGTGCACCTAGAATTATTAAGGGGAGCTAAAATTGTTGCCACAGATTAGTTGATATCTCCCTGTCCCTGAGGCTAATTTTTCTGGGGGGGGGGGGGGGGGGGGGCCTTTTCTTTAAAAAAAAACTTGCATGGACAAACATGGGAGCCCTTTTTGAGCATGGGGCCTCTAGACTTAGGTTAATTACCCTATTAGATAATCCACCACTGACTCAGATACTCAGATGTTCAAGGCAAGTGATTTTGGAATGTGTTTGCTACTTTCTTCACATGGATGAATTTTATGCATATGATATCAAATATTTTGCTGATAAATGTTCTGTGTTAGGCCCCACAAAATAGATCTTGTTCCTCAGGCCATTTTTTGTAAAATTCTGTGTGGGTGGGTGGTTTTTTATTTAATTTTTTTATTTTTGTAATTGTTTTTTGTCCTCAGAAGTTTGTTTGTTTTATGTTTTAGGCCCCATAATCTACAGAATAGCATGGGTGGTGATGTATTTCATCCCTGAGTGCACTTAAGGGACAAATTTATTGTCCATAATCTACAGAATTTATCCGTAATCTACAGAATAGCATGGGTGGTGCTGTATTTCGTCCCTTGCATGCAAGAAGGCTTTGTAGTGCTAAAGCACTGCAAAGCCTTTTTGCACTTGTGTGACAAGTTTATCAATTTTATTAACTTGAGTAAAATATCAGACATAAACCATTTAATTTTTTATGTTTTTAAGTTTGCATTGATTATAAAAAAAGAGCATGCGGCAGCCAAAAGGACCATGTGGCAAGGCCTAAGAAACAGATTTTCAACTTTTTTAGGCCTTAGTAGCTATTATAATGCTGTGTACAGTGATGAAAATATTTTGGATGATAATCAAAGGAAACAGGCCATTTGATCATGCTTTGTGATAAACTGGTTTTATCAAATGAACATTTTTTTTTCTTTTGAGTTTGCAGTGTTCATACCTTTACATATGTTGGAGTAAGTACAATGAAATCCTGTTAACCCTTTACCCCACGTAATGGCCAAAACTGGCCAGTGCTATTCACAAAAATCCCAAATTAATTTTAAGTATTTTTTCATTTTTTTGTCTCAAAAACCTAGGTTATGACCCTCATTGGAATGAGCTTGTCAAGCTCGTTCCAAAGAAGAGTCATAACCTATGTTTTTGAGACAAAAAATGAAGAAAAATACTTATTCAAGAATTTTGTTTGCAAGTGCCATCTGCTTTTACCTAACTTTACCTAACCTGAAAAGCAGACGACACTTGCAAACAAAATTCTTGAATAACTAATTTTTTTCATTTTTGTCTGAAACTAATAGGTTATGACCCCTCATTGGAACGAGCTCGTTGAGCTCGTTCCAATGAGGGGTCATAACCTATGTTTTTCAGACAAAAAATGAAAAAATAATTAAAATTAATTGGCGATTTTTTAGAATAGCGCTGACCGGTTTTGGACGTTACATTGGGTAAAGGGTTAAGTAAAGGGTTAATTGAATTGCCACTCAGCCAGAGAAAATTATTCCATTAACAGGAGTATTCAATCAACAGGGATATAATCACTTTCCTATATGTAAGAGATACATTGAGTGTTTATTCTATTATATCTTCTTTAACAGAGCTCATGGAGACTGTCAAAGAAGATATAATAGATTAAATGACTGTATTGGATGTACTGAGGCCTAACATGTCTATAAACAAGGAGAATTCAGTGGTAACTCATGGGTAGATTCAGAGGGGAGAGCACCCAGCATGTGCCCCCTCATATTTTTGGTATTTCGGTTGTTTTTTTTTAAAAGTACTGATACCAAAGGACACGATATTATCAACAATAAAATATTGACATCCACTACCTTTGGTAGTGGATGTTCATGTTTTATTGCTGATAATACCATACCCCATGCATAAAGCTATCGCTAGCTCGACACAAGTCTCAGATGAGCTGATATAAATTGGTTTCTTTTCATCAAAATTTGAATGTTGGGATATTTTGGTTGGTGAACATTGCAGTCATGTACAAGAAGCCAGCAGAGGGCCACACGGACCTTCCATGTTTCCACATTTCCCACAAGACCCTCAGACCTAGTTGACAAGAGTGGGATACCTCATCTCTTGCTCGCAACAAACTCGTCACTATGATAGTCCTGTGGTGTTTCACATCATGACCCAGAATCCTGTATCTGCCACTGTAATTCTTTGATTTATTTATTTGGATTTAACGACACTTTCAAGAGCCAGGGTCACCTCATGTCTGACAATTTTATGGGTGGAAGAAGCTGGAGTACCTAGAGAGAACCACCAAGCAATGGCAAGCAACTGCCAAACTCCCTAACGTACTAACTCCATACAAGCAGGGTTAACATTGGTTGAACACAAGTGAACCATCGATGTGCAGTACGCCTTAGTTCACAGCTACACCGTGCCCCTGTGTGGGCAATGGAGATTAAGTACCTTGACCAAGGATACAATGTAGTTACCGTTGGCAGGGATCGAACAGTGGACCTTTTGGTTTAAGTCCAATTCCATAACCATTGAGCCACCATCCTCCCAATTTTTTGTATATATGCTGAGTCAAAAAAGAAAGTATAATAAACTTTGAGGAGCAATTTTTTTAGTATTATCGACTTAAATCCCAAACAAACTATTGTAAATTCATATTTCGAGTCTAGCTGTATGAATTTATATAATTTCATGTTCTTACTGTTGCCAGCATCACATCATGGGGTGAAATGAAAAGTTCACACATGCAGTCAATAGCATGTATGTCCACCGTTTGCCTCATGGATGGCAAGACATCGATGGCGCATGGACCTGATAAGTCTCTGGATATCACCCTGTGGTATTGCATTCCACTCCTGCCTTAGAACATTACATAAATCACCTAATGTCTGAAGATCATGAAGTCATACCCGACGGTCCAATTGATCCCAAAGATGCTCGGTTGGCGACAAATCTGGCAAAAGTGGGGGCCTGGGAAGAAGTTTGATGCTCTGCTCCTCAAGAAAGTCACGACAGATATGTGCCACGTGACAGCATGCATTGTCTTGCTGGAATAACTGCAATCCGACATTAGCATTCAACAACGGAACAAAAACAGTGTTAAGAATTTTGTCCCTATATCGCTGTCCATTCAGATTACCATCGATGAAGATCAAATGCGTTCGATTGTGTGAGGAAATTCCTGCCTAAACCATTACACTATCCCCGCCAAAATGGTTGCATTCCTGCAAGCAGGCATAAAAAAACGTTCTCCTCATTGGCGATACACTCTTGCCCTACTAATCAGCATGCCATAGACAAACTTGGGATTCCTCACTAAAAAGAACTGTGCTCCAACGCTGCTGAGTCCAGCAAACTCGCTGATGTACCCATTCCATTCTGGTGATACGAAGACGTTGGGTAAGGATTGGTTTGTGGTATGGATGCCTACTTCGGATGCTGTGTTCAGCGAGTCTTTGTGAACAGTTTGTGCACTGATTCTATTGTTAGTTCTACCAGGAGTAATTGCTGCTGTCCTCATCACCGGAAGGAAGCGAACACACAAGTGAGACGTCCTGATGCGTCGGTCTTGTGCAAGGGTCATAACACTTGGTCAGCCTGGCTGTGGCTGTAGATCCAGTGGTTCTATACCTTCCAATGAGACGGTAAATAGTGGCCACAGTGACTCCGAACTCAGCAGCGAGCTCATCTGCAGGTATCCCAGCCTCTTGCATACCAATGTCACGCAACCTCTGATTTTCGATTAACCTGGACATTTTTTAAAATGTTGGAAGACAAAAACTAGCATGTTTTCTCAATAACCCAGGCTCTCTAGCACAACATAACACAAAGAAAATCGTCGGTCACCCATTTAATTTGACATTCTCGGGTAGCACGTGCTATTTTGAAATCCCTAGCAAAATTGTATATGGATGGGTGGACAACAACAACATGTCCTTAAACTCTTTACACGACTTCTTGTCCACAAACATGCAACATTAGAACTATTATATTTCATCCTTTATGCTATTTTTTCACATTTGTTTCTATTATACTTTCTTTTTTGACTCTGTATATTACAAGAATTTATTTTTCAAATAACAGGACATTTCTGTGTAACTGATAACAAACTGACAGGTAAAATTTGTACTAAAGGTATGTTAAATGGTTTGGGGTTTGCATATTATGTCAATTAACAGGATTATTCACCTAAGAGACACAAAATTAAATGGGCTCAACTGTGTTGCCATTTTTTGATTAATAACTTCTCTTTCTTATGCATTGTTCAAAAGTTTGAATTTTAACATCTTGAACCTGGGCGGCCATTTTTCCAGCCCAGGATCTTGATACAACCTGAATTAATAAAGTAGATAGATGCTCAGTGAATTTGTGATGCAGATCAAGATTTTAAACGTGCAGCCTTGATTGGTTATTCCCCAAATAATTATGGAAAGGGCAGCAAATATAAAGAACGCTGAAGTAAAATAATTAATATATTGTGTCACTGAAAGACTAGATTGGATATGAATATACATAAATGGGGACTCAATCACATGCCAGACATACTTGTACAATATTAACAAAACTATACACAACATAGAACAGACAAGACTCGGACATCATCATTCTCAAACATGGAAGACCAGGCCCTGAAAGGGTGAGGATTTGAACATACCGTATTTACTCTATGTATTGGGACAGCTAAAAATAATTATTTTCACAGATGTCCCAATTGTTAGAAAATGGGGAAAGAACACAGCCTGGTCTTGATTTGATGCTGAATAAAGTTGTGTGTGATTCATTTTCTATCACTATATACGAAAATCGCCGTCCTATTTTTTTTTATATTTTCATTTTTTGCTTTGAAAACATAGCTTATGATCCCTCATTGGAACGAGCGCACTGCGCTCGTTTCAATGAGGGATCATAAGCTATGTCTTCGAAGCAAAAAATGAAAACTTTTAGTTACTCAAGAATTTTTTTTATGAGTGTCGTCTGCTACCAGCGACAGGCCAACTGGAAACAAATCTCCAGAATGTCCCAAACTTTGGAGCATAAAAAAAAATATAGTTTTCTGGAAAAAATGTGTGTCCCAAATCACAGAGTGTCCCAATACATAGAGTAAATACGGTACTCCTTTGAATATCTAAACTGATTGTTTGTTACTCTGTATTTACATGAAGTCAATGACTCAGTGACAATGAAAAAGGCTACATGTATATACATAGTAAGTCTATAGGTAGTTAGCACACGGATATTTCAAACAACTTTTCAAAAGTGAGTAAAAGGTAAAACGAATAATATCAAAATACTGAACAGTAAATTAAAGGACGGTAGTTAGGGAAATAATATCAATCCGAATATTAAGTAAAATTAGTGTTCATTGTTATTCCATTAACCCTTTACCTAACATGAAAAGCAGACGACACTTGCAAAAACAATTTTTGAACAACTAATTTTTTTCATTCTTTGTCTCAAAAACATAGGTTATGACCCCCTCACTGGAACGAGCTCGATGAGCTCGTTCCAATGAGGGGTCATAACCTATGTTTTTGAGACAAAAAATGAAAAAATAATGAAAATTAACTGGCAATTTTTGTGAATAGCGCTGGCCGGTTTTGGCCATTATGTTGGGTAAGGGTTAATCAATCAAAAGAAGACTCCAACGCTAAGCGAAATTCAAGGTTATAATCGCAGTCTAATCGACTAAAAAATTAGAATTAGATAATGGAATCAAGGGTGGAGGGAGGGAAAAATCGCTTGAATCACAGAATCAACCGTATCTGATCAAAATATCTTTCAAAACTGAAAGGAAACGGCAGTAACAGAAGTAAATAATCTCTTAGTGACAGACAACCAATCAGAACGTAGAGTCTGCAATTGGGTATTCAAACATTTGGTCCCACATTTGCTAGTACCCATCCATAATTATCTCATTTGAATGAAGAATACAAATGAAAACAAAGAATATAGACTCTTCCAATTGATGACACTAAACAGACATAGAAGATACTATCAGGGTTATAGGGTTAAAGGAAGATATTTTTCTCTAAGAAACATTTAATTAAATAAATAATCATTTTTCCTTCTTCCTCTTTAAAGGGGAAGAAACAATTTAGTACAGTTCCATCCACCATTGTTTTCGAATGAAAGAGCAGACAGTTGATGAGAAAGCCTAATTATATAATTAATAATTAACAATGGATAAATTTTACTTAATTTGTGTTGTTTTGATCAGTAAAGAAATTTTATATGTCCCTTAATGGCATCATATGTGGCATGTTAATTATTAAAAGGTCTATTATTATTAGAAAATTGCTTCCATTCAGTTCTTTTATTTACCGATTTCCACACACAAATATGAATAACTAAGAAAATCATTCTAGGCTTGTAGAAATTGAGGAACGATATTTCATTTGCGAATCTTTCACCTCCAAAGAAATAAATTTTTGGCTTGTCTACATTACTGGCCTAGAGACAAAAAACAAAAACGTATACCGACACTCAAACATATTCTGAAATTTCTGTTGATATTCATTTGTTAGCTTTTCCAGGATCATGATCTATGTGTACTACAGTGGAACCCACTTAATTGGATATCTCTTAACTGAATAATCCTGTTAATTGAGTATAATTTCCCAACCCAAAACCATTTGCCATACCTCCAGTACAAATTTGACCTGTTAATTAAATTTAGGTTACAGAGTAAACTCCTGTTAATTGAATAAAAAATCCTGTAATTGTCGAGAAATTACCCTGACTCTCCTCAGTTTTTCTTTGTTTATAGTCCTATTTGGCCTCAGTACATCCAATACAGGCATTCAATCTATTATATCTAGTTTGATAGAGCTCATGGAGCTCTGTCAAACAAGATATAATAGAATAAATGCTAAATTTATCTCTGGAATACAGGAAAGTGACACAATCCCTGTTAATTGAATACTCCTGTTAACTGAATAATTTTCATTAGCAAAGTGGCTATTCAATAAACAGGGTTCTACTGTACTTCATAATGCTGATAAAAGTTAATTTTTTATGACTTTGGCAATCAAGTGCTCTGAGAAGTCGATAGCTTTTTGAATGGTGGGGTGCAGAGGGAGGAGTGTTGTAAACCTTTTTGACAGACCAGTGAACTTTTCGACAAATTTTACACTGGGAAATCAAATTTCTAGCATTTTAGTGCCCAAAATAGATTAGTAGTTGGAAAATTTGTCCAGAAACATATGTTATAGCCAAAATACCAATAGTTTTCCCTCCATGCTAATTTTTAACAACAGGTAAACAGGAACCCAGCCTTAGAATTTTCTCAACGTTTCTTTCGAATGACGTGGCTCTCTGAGAGCCCTTTCCAACAGTGTATTGCATCACAGCCTCATCTCAGCCTTTTCACTAATATGTCACCCTAACAAATACATGCATTGTTATGCCACGCATGACCATGCCAATGACATTATAATAGGGCACTGCGAATCACATATTTTCAATTCGAATCAAATCTCTAATTGAATTGATTCTATTCTTTGAAATCAAATCGATCCTCAAATCGAATACAGGCATCTTGAAGTCCTGACTGGTAAAATATTCCAACTACATCATCAAGGCATGCCTTCGTCAAAGGCATGCCTTGATGATGCAGGTGGAATATTAACCTGCAACGAGTTTTGTTCAAAAACAGAAATGGGAGCAGTTGAAAAAATTAAATTTTTCAAAATATTTCAACAAAACCATATCATGTGACCCCTCATTGGAACGAGCTCATTGAGCTTGTTCCAATGAGGGGTCACATGATATGGTTTTGCTGAATTTTTTTTAACCCTTTACCCAATGCTGACAATATCAAAATTTATTATTTTAAATATAATTTTTTCAAATTTTTCAAAAAAATTCAACAAAACCACATCATGTGATCCTCGTTGGAACGAGCACACATGCTCGTTCCAATGATGGGGTCACATGATATGGTTTTCTTGAAATTTTTTGAAAAATAATATTTTTTCAACTACTGAATTTGCATATTACGTGGACGGATGTGGCCGATTCGTTGGGTAAAGGGTTAATACTAATACATTTTGATATCGTCTACGTTGGGTAAAGGGTTAAAGGTTTAATCACCAATATATATTTCAGTTATAATCCTGACTAACCAATATTCATACTACATCATCAAGGCATGCCTTCTTTATGATGCCCTTGACTCTCCTCCCTGAAGCATACAGTACAACGCTGTGGACTGGTCACTTTCCACGGGTGGGCAATATTTCCATGGATGTAACAATATTCAATTCCAAGCACTAATTATAGGAATAAGGCCTAAAAAAATAAAAAATCTGTTTCTCAGGCCCTCCCATATGGTCCTTTTGGCTGCCGCATGCTCTCTTTTTATAACCAATTTAAACTTAAAAAAAATAAAAATTAAATGGTTTATGTCTGATATTTTACCCAAGTTAAAAAAAAATTATGAATTTGTCCCTTGTGTGCAAGAAGGCTTTGCAATGCTTTAGCATTGCAAAGCCATCTTGCACTCAAGATATGAAATACACCACCACCCATGCTATTCTGTAGATTATGAGGCCTAAAACTTGAACCAAGAACATGAACTTTTGATGGCAAAAAAGTAATTACTGAAATAAAAAATAAAATAAAAAAACGCTCGCCCGCATGCAATTTTACAAATAATGGCCTGAGAAACAGAAGATCAACTTTGTGTGGCCTAATCATTAAAAATTTAATTAATGAAGCACCGGGTACAACCTGGTGCTTCTTTAATTAAAATTTTGCTGGATGATGATTTTTATTACCTGGTAAACGCATGCATTCACATCACTGCCTACACATGGATTATGACCAGTTCATGATAACTGTACTGTACCTCTTTCTATGCCACTGAGAGTTATATTCTTGAATGTAAATTTTCAGACCACACCCACCTTGTCCTATGGGCCAGGATGGCTGAAAGCCAGGGTCCACCACCACCAGGGGCCCCATTTGGATTGGGGTCCCATTTCCTTAATGCGTTTTTTTCAATGCTTTTTATTGTATTGACATGCAGCAAAGGTATCTGTCCATCAATAAATAACTGATAGAGAGCTAAATTACTTTTCAATGGTCATTTGTAACAAGAGTATTTTTAGCTTAACTTGACAAAGTCAAGATAAGCTATTGCCATCATGCGTGCGGAAATCTATGAGTCTGTTAGTCTATGAGTCTGTTCACATTTTCTTTAGCACAGGCCATACCCTTTAGTTCTTGTCCGATCATCACAAAATTTCATATGCAGTCTAGATGAGAACATCCCACTTTGGTCACAAATGGTCAACCGTGATGGCTGTGCTGACCCGAAACCCAAAAACCTTTAGTACAGTTTACAGGTCATATTTATGAAGGGATTTTATTGTAACTTGGTTGGATGTTTCCTTAGAATGTCTAGACGAGAACATCCTATTTTGTTCAGTTCCAGTGAACTGTGACTGCCGCAGGAGCATGTAACCTAGATTCCTTTATCACAGTCTACATGTTGCATTTATGAATGGATTTCATTGTAAATTGGTAAGGTGACTCAGTATAATGTCTAGATGAGAACGGAACGTCCTATTTGGGGCTTGGTCCAATATTTTTTTGGCAGAGTCATGGCCCTTTTCTGAATTAGGTTTGTCATAAAGTGGGGGATTTAGTGGACACATTTAGTGGTGTTCTGTATTGGTGCTGTGGTTTAACCCTTTACCTAACACGAAAAGCAGACGACACTTTCAAAAACATAGCTTATCACCCCTCATTGGAACGAGCTCCTTGAGCTCATTCCAATGAGGGTCATAAGCTATGTTTTTGTGACAAAAAATGAAAAAGTAATTAAAATTGAATGGAGAATTTTGTAGGTAGCGCTGGCGGGTTTTGACCGTTACGTTGGGTAAAGGGTTAAGGGAGATAAGATAAAATATTTATGAATTCAATAATAACAAAGATATTAGAAACTCATGTTTTGCAATGGCAAAAAAAAGAAGCCTTTGTTGCTGCTCATAAATAATTGTTTTGTTGCAATTTATTAGAGAGTGCTATTTGGCACTTTCCAATAAATTGTAAAAGAACATTTTTATATTAATATTTTTCTTCTACTGCTGAGCCAAAAACAAATTTATGCAAACAGCGTAAAGCCAGTATAGTCGCTTTCAGAACACTTCAGTAGAGCCCTGATAGTAGTTTCTAGTACAGTAGAATCCTCTTAATTGAATATCCATTTTGCCAGTGAAAATTATTCACTTAACAGGAGTATACAATTAACAGGGATTTGGTCAGTTTCTTGTGTTCTGGGGGTAAACTGAGCATTTATTCTATTATATCTTGTTTGACAGAGCTCATAGAGCTCTGTCAAACAAGATATAATAGAATAAATGCCTGTATTGGATGTAGTGGGGCCAAAAGGTTGATAAATAAGGGGAATTTGGTGCGTGTCACAGTAATTTTTTCGACATATTACAAAAATTTATATACAATTAACAGGAGTTTACTCTACAACCCATATGCAATTAACAGATCAAATTTGTACTGAAGGTATGGTAAATGGTTTTGTGTTTGAAAATTATATTCAATTAACAGGAATATACAATTAAAAGATATCCAACTAAGTGGGCTCCACTGTACTCAACCAGTTATGAATTGTTTCTATATTCAAATAACACACCATCCGCCAATTAACCCTTTACCTAACATGAAAAGCAGACGACACATGCAAACAAAATTTTTGCATAACTATTTTTTTCAATTTTTGTCTCAAAAACATAGGTTATGACACCTCATTGGAAAGAGGTCAATGAGCTTGTTCCAAAGCGGGTTCATAACCTATGTTTTTAAGACAAAAAATGAAAAAATAATGAAAATTAGTTGGCGATTTTTTAGAATAGCGCTGGTCAAGTTTTGGCCTTAACGTTAGAGAAAGGGTTAACTGCCTATTTTCCAGTAAATATACAAGAGGCCGCAGGGGGCCTGAGGGTGCTCACTTGACATGGTAGTCTAAATATCAAATCAGGGACTTGACTTTAATAAGCTGCATGCGCCCCTCCTAAGAAAAGCATATATCAACCCTCTTAAGAAAAGCATATACCAACTAGATGAAGTGATTGTACCCACACAATACACAGGATTTTCCTTCTATTTTCAGTTCCTGCACTTTTACGCTCAAAAATTGAGATAAACGCATAAAAAACAGGGTTTTTTTTATTTTTGTTCAGAAAGTCGCAAACAAAATATTTTCAGACTAAAATTTTTTTTTCTTCTTCTTAAAATTGACCAAAACACATAAAAAACAAAAAGACTAATTTTCGGATTTTGGTCCCACCCGAACCCCAAATTTTCTGTGTAAAAAATACATTTTTTTTTGTCTTAAAATTGACCAAAATGCATAAAAACAGAAAAAAACTAATTTCCGGATTTCCGAAGTCCCACTCGGACCTCAAATTTTCAGTGTAAAAAAAAATAAATTTTGTTGTCTTAAAATTGACCAAAATGCATAAAAAAACAAAAAACTAATTTCTGGATTTTGATCCAAAATTTCTAAGTCCCACCTGAACCCCAAATTTTAAGTGTAAAAAGAAAAAAAAATTTTGTCTTAAAATTGACCAAACGCATAAAAAACAAAAACTCATTTCCAGATTTTGGTCCAAAATTTCTAAGTCCTCACCTGGACCCCAAATTTTCAGCCTAATTATGAACCCAGGGACTTGCTTGAACAAACTTGAATCTCACCCCCCTAAGGATGCTGCATACCAAATATCAAATGATTCTGATTTGTGGATCCGAAGAAGAAGATTTTTAAAGAATATCATATTGCACTAATTTGAACATTTGGGCTCCCATAGGGAACCCAAATATGGACCGAGGGATTTGATTTCAACAAATATGTGAATCAATGTTCAAAAGATGTTATATGTAAAATATGAAAGCTTTTGGAGCAGTGGTTTGGAAGCAAACAATTCTTTAATTTTTCCCATTGCCCACAGTGTTAAAAAATGCTGACTCAGCATTTTTTCAAAGTCCCGAAAAAGTACCTTGTGACAAAACCGATGGCAATTTTTTTTTACCTTTCCTTTCTGTTGGTCCCAAGAAAGCCTCACACCAAATAAAATTTCTCAGTGCCGTGCAGTTTTGGAGATATGGACGTTTTCGTTTTTTTCTATTTTTGGCTCCTGAGGTTCCCACGGGGCTGCAGAAAAAATGTTTTTGCATAAATCAAGTACTTATAATCCAATAATACCTCAAATTAAATTTGGTTCAAATTGGCCTCTCGGTTCAGAAAATAGAAATTCTGGGAGGGGCAAAAATTCTTGCCCCTCCCAGAACAAAGGCAAATATTTCCCGTCAAACTTCTCTTGAACAAACTTGAGTCTACACTTCAAATGGAAGCTGCAAACCAAATATCAAGTCTCTGCTACGGCTGGTTCATGAGAAGAAGATTTTTTAAAATTTTGTGCATTTTGGCCCCACCCCCTCCTCAGAATGAGCAGACACCCAATTTGGAGAAAAACTGAAATTCACCTATATAACCGCTACTCATGTGAATTTTCATTGAACTGCAGCCAGTGGCTTGGGAGAAAATGACCCAAACACCACCTTCATGACGTACGATGGACGACAGATGGCTGATGGACAAAAAGTGATCAGAAAAGCTCACCCTGACTTTCAGTCAGGTGAGCTAATAAGCTACTGATGCAATTCATACAGGGCTGGGGAGAGGAAATTTGGGACCCTGTGTTAATTCTGTGGTGAGCCTCTTTTTGAAAGTGTCAGCATATTGATGTAGATGCAGTTGCCAAAAGCATCTGCCACAAATGCCTAAAGTACAAGTGATGGTGGGCGGAGGGTGTGGGGATATTCTCCCCAAGAAAATTTTGAAACCTGTTACAAAATGGAGACTTCTGGAATCTTTTGCCAAAATTATGTTTTTAGCAGCAAGTTTCAAGTCTGCATGTTCATCAGTGAGTATCAAGCCTGAATATAAGCAATCTGTCATTTGCAAAATAAGGTTTCCCAGAGGGTGAATTTGCTGATGCTATCCCCTACAGTGGACCAATTTATCCTCTAGGTACATCTTTCTGATTTAGCTTGAGACCTTGATTCAGACTGAGGTTCACAGAAGGTAAATTTTGTGATGCTACTCTGCTGTGCAGGGTAGCATCACCAAATTCACCCTCTGGGGACCTCATTTTGCAGATGACAGTCTTCTTATATTCAGGCTTGGTGAGTATCCAGTGACCTAGAGTTATAGCTTTTGACTGCATAATTCTTGAAGAGATAACTTTATTACGTCAAGTTGATTTAATAGAGTTATCACTTCAAGAATCATGCAGTCCAAAATTACAACTGTTGGTCAAGTGCAGACCTCCATTTTCGATACAGCCCACTTCTTAACTATTGGCACAGGAGCCATAACTTTGGTGGGGCCTAGGCCTGACCTCAAAGTCCTGGGCTCTTTTACTCCTGGCAAGCCTGGGCCCCAAAAGTCCTGGGCCCCAGGGTTACTACTCCAGTCCCCCACCCTCTCCCCGGCCATGAATGCCAGTTATCAAAAGCAAAATCTGTGCTATTCAATTCAGTAATAAAAACTTTTTGTTAGACTCCTAGAGTGAAGGATTGTGCTTCTTTCAGCACAAATTTCATTTTGAAAGTTTCTGTTTTTCAACATTAAGTGGCCCATAGACCCAATGCAAGTTCTAGCCAGGGGCCCTCATGACCTCTGGTCACCACTGTATAGCAATTACAGAAGAGTTTCTGTCCTTGGCAGAAATATCTGCCACTAGCGAGCTCGCTATGAGTTAAAAATTGTTTATTGCAATGAGGTCAAAACTGCTATAAGAAATACCATCTGAAATAAATCTTTTACTCTCTTTTAACTGGTAGAGTGCTGAATTATTTTTGGTCATCCAAATTTTTCCACATCTCTTTGCCTTGTTACAATTTATGGGAGAGTGCCTAATGGCACTCTCCCATAAATTGTAACAAGGCAAATCCTCACAGACTAAATAATTTCATTTCAAAAATAATATGATGCACATCCACAGAATATGAAGCCTTTAAGTTATGGCACATGCACCACAGACTAAAGCCCAAATATGGGCTTCCCGCACTCTACCAGTTAAGGTATCAAGAGACAAGAATTCAAAGAGATAGAAAAAGTGGTTTACAAGAAAACATACCAGAAAGTGAAATACTCTGATGATCAATGTACATTGTACTGTCAATTCAAAAAAGAATAGAGGATTAAATGATTAGAGATTCTCGTTACTGGCTTATTGTCTATTTTGTAAGCTGCTTGTTGACTGTCCAATCATCCATCTTATCCTTTTACTTAACCCTTTACCCAACGAATCGCCCGCATCCGCCCACGCAATATGCAAATACAGCCACTGAAAAAATATTATTTTTCGAAAAATTTCAACAAAACCATATCATATGACTCCCTCTTTGGAACGAGCTCGTCGAGCTCATTTCAAAGAGGGGTCACATGATATGGTTTTGTTGAAATTTAAAAAAAAAAATTTGAAAAATGATATTTAAAATAATGAATTTTGAAATCGTCTGCGTTGGGTAAAGGGTTAACATTGAACAGAAATGACACCTGCAAACCCAACTCTCGAATAACTAAGATTTATCTTTTTTGCCTCCAAAACATAGATATGTAGCCTCATTGGAATGAGCTCAGTGAGCTCATTCCAATGATAGGTCAAAGTATATGTTTTTGACACAAAATCAATAAAATTCAGGCCTGTGAGTTTCCCTCTTTTCAGAAGATTTTCCTCTTTTTTGTGACTTGAAATCATTTTTTTTAATGATTAGGCCTAAAAAAATTAAAAATCTGTTTCTCAGGCCCTCCCGCATGGTCCTTTTGGCTGCCGCATGATGTCTTTTTATAACCAATGTAAACTTAAAAAAAATAAAAATTAAATGGATCATGTCTGATATTTTACCCAAGTTAAAAAAATTGATAAATTTGTCCCTTGAGTGCAAAAAGGCTTTGCAATGCTTTAGCATTGCAAAGCCTTCTTGCTCTCAAGGGACGAAATACACCACCACCCATGCTATTCCGTATTATGAGGCCTAAAACCTAAACCAATAACATGAACTTTTGATGGTAAAAAATAATTACAGAAATAAAAAATAAAATAAAAAACTGCTCGCCTGCATGCAATTTTATGAATAATGGCCTGAGAAACAGAAGATTTACTTTGTGTGGCCTTAGCATACAGTTTTTCCACATTAAAAATGAGAATTTAGTTAATTACATCTTCTTCAATAGAGCTCATTGACCTCTGATGAACAAGATGCAATTATCTACATTTTTAGCTGTGACGAGCAGCTCTATATGTGGCAATGTCAGTCTGTCTGTCTGTCGGTCTGTCACTAACAAGTTTAAAAAACACCATAACTCCTAAAATACTTGATGGAATGACACCATACTTGGTATGCAAGAGTACCTTCATGATGTCTACACCCTGTCAATAGTACATGTCATTCAGGTAATTTCTGTCACATTTATGGACTTGTCACCACTGAGTTTTTTTGTCACCAACGAGTTTTAAAACATCATAACTCCTAAAATACTTGATGGAATGACACCATACTTGGTATGCAAGTGTATCTTCATGATGTCTACACCCTCTCAATAGTGCATGTCATTCAGATAATTTCTGTCACATTTATGGACTTGTCACTAACAAGTTTTTTTGTCACCAATGAGTTTTAAAACATCATTGGCGTTGCACAAATCGTCGCAGCTTCGGCACTGTGACAGTGCGCTTTAGTTAATCTGTGCGCTGAATAATGCTAGAGGAGGAAAGTAAATGAATGATTGTGATCTCAAAACAATGCACTCATATTTTCTGTTGGGAAATTTCTTAAATTTATTCAGTTCTGTGAGTCCTGCCATTATGAAAGTATATTTTTGGTACCATACACACACTAGACCTGTATATTCATATGAAATTTATCCACTAAGAGTCTTTGCTACAGAAGTGTATTATATGTGAATGTCCATCAACCCCTTGGATCACTTTAAAAAATTACAATTTCAACTTTTTCTCTTTGTGACTGCTCACATCCCTGAAAATTATAAAATTGGAATTACAATTTTTGTGAATACACTTGACTTGATATGGCTTTTTTATTCTTCTTTTTTTTCTTTGGGGGAGGGGGGTGGATGGAGGGGAAGGGGAGGGGGACATCAGTCCACTTAATTTAAGAAGTGAATAGTTGAAAACAACCAAATTTAACCCTTTACCTAACGTAACGGCCAAAACCGGCCAGCGCTATTCTAAAAAATTACCAATTAATTTTCATTATTTTTTTCATTTTTTGTCTCAAAAACATAGGTTATGACCCCTCGTTGGAACGAGCTCGTTCCAACGAGGGGTCATAACCTATGTTTTTGAGACAAAAAATGAAAAAAATTAGTTATTCAAGAATTATTTTTGCAAGTGTCGTCTGTTTTTCAGGTTAGGTAAAGGGTTAAAAAAAAATTCCCGCAAAACCGTATCATGTGATTCCTCATTGGAACTTGTCAAGCTATTATAGAGCTTGTCAAACTCATTCCAATGAAGGTTCAGATGATATAGTTTTGGTGAAATATTTTTAAAAATTTAACAAAAACCCAATAATTCAAATAATAAATTTTGATATCCTCTGCACTGGGTACAGGGTTAACAGGAGTGTTCAATTAACCCTTTACCTAACATGAAAAGCAGATGACACTTGTAAAAAAAGTCTTGAATAACTAATTTTTTTCATTTTTTGTCTCAAAAACATAGGTTATGACCCCTCATTGGAACAAGCTCGACGAGCTCATTCCAATGAGGTGTCATAACCTATGTTTTTGAGACACAAAATGAAAAAAATAATGAAAATTAATTGGCGATTTTTAAGAATAGCGCTGGCCGGTTTTGACCGTAACGTTGGGTAAAGGGTTAACAGGAATTTGGTCATTTCTTGTTGTTCATCGTTTTATTCATTTAACTCCTTGCATGTTGCTGGCAGATATTCTGCCTGGGATAGAAATTCTCTTTGCACTAACATCAGTATAATTTGGGCATATTTAATCACATTTGCCGCTTGTAAGTTGTATGAATTTTGGCATTTCGTGGGTTAAATTTAGATGATTTTTTTTATCAAATCTGGTCATAGCTACTCCACAGCAGCCATGACTAGATTTGATGAAAAATATCCTGAAAATATTCAACAGATTACACAGCGTTTACAATGATTTGCCTTTACATATTTGCAATTCATAGGTAAAATGTGGACTGAAAGCATAAATTCTTGACAGTCTGCATACTGCACATGGATGGAGCACTTGCCTTCAACAAATACTAATCCTGCATGTGCAGAGTTAGTACCTTTGGAAGTCTGACATGTTACTTGCCACTCCTTAGTGGTTCTCTTCAGGTATTCTGGCTTCATCCACCCATAAAATTGTCCAATATCTAGACAGAATGAACATGGCAGGTGAGAGAGTCAGTGGAGAACTACCCAATAGAACAACCCAAGGGAAAAATTGTCAGAGAGTGGGAGAGTTATTTATTTATTTATTTATTTATTTATTTATTTATTTATTTATTTATTTATTTATTTATTTATTTATTGATGTTTAAGGTCATATATTTATGCACAATGGCTAATCATGACCATGACAGTTTTACGGGTGGAGGAAGCCGGAGTAACCGGAGAGAACCACCGAGCAACAATGAGCAGCTGCCAGCTCCCCAACATCATAACTCCACACTGCAGCACAGGCAGGGTTAGATTGGTTGAAGACATGCGTACCATTGACTTGCAGTATGCCTTAGTACACGGCGTCATTGTGCCCCCATGCGGGAAATGGAGATGAAGTGTCTTGCCCAAGGACACAACGCGGTTGCCACAGGTGGGATTCGAAACCGAGGACCTCTCGGCTTGCAGCCTGCACCTCTACCTACTGAGACACCGTGCTCCCGAGTGGGAGAGTTATAGAGGATTATAATTGCATTTGGAGAGATAGAATCTGTGTGCATTGCGGAATGAGAGAATGCCAGACATTTTGAGGAGTACACCTAGACTGGGGGAGGGCACTGCTGTTCAAATGGAGGTCAAGGTCAAATTTGTTAAAGACAGTGATAAAGGGTGCCAAATTTCTAATTTGGGGATAAAAAAGCCCTGGAACGCTTTCTTTAAAATCGATAAAAATAAAAGTGCAACAGGATGAGATTTGCCAAAGTATAATGAGGAAATTGGATGAAGAGGAAAATGAAGGATAAGTGAGTAGTGATGATACAGGTGGAGGGGGGGGGGGGGTGGGGTTATTATGCCTGTCAGTAAAATTGAGCTGAAATACAAGATATCAAACAGATTTGTTCTAAGTGTGGGGAGGGGTGAAGGGAATACAGGGATAATGGAGGTCCTCCCATTGGGGGTGCCAGAAGTGCAAAATGGCAAGGGGGCACAAGCCTTGGTGAGGACACTTGTACTACGAAGTCTGGAAAAATCATGAAAGTGAAGGTGAAAATGGAAAAACTATGGAAAAGTCCATAATGTATACTTATGAGAATAGAAATAGAATTAAACAGACACATATCTCTCGGATAATCATAAAAACCTAACAAAAAATTCATGATTTTAGTAAGATTTTCTTTAGTCAAAAGGTGGTTGACAAGATGAGCAAGTGCTCCCCTCTGTCCATGCTCCAGTGCCCCTGCTTGACAGCTGAAACAAATCATTGGATGGCTGAAGTGTGATTTCAACACAATTAATTGTAAAAGACAAAGTACACATTCCTGAATATAAGCAATCTGCCATTTGCAGAATGAGGCCCCCAGAGGGTGAATTTGCTGATGCCATACAGTGGACCAGTTTATCCTCTGGGTACATCTTTCTGTTTAGGTTTGAGACCTTGATTCAGGTTGAGGTCCATAGAGGGTAAATTTAGTGATGCTACCCTGCTGTGCAGGGTAGCATCACTAAATTCACCCTCTGGGGACCTCATTTTGCAGATGACAGTCTGCTTATTTTCAGGCTTGTAATCATACTCTTTTGTAAATTCATGTTGATCCTCCAACATTGACGGAGGAGATTATTCAAAGGGTGTTGGGAACAGATGGGATGGGAGTCATGTGCCCCTCCTTTCCACCCACACATACATATCCTACCTTTATTTATTTATTGGGGTTTAAGGTCACATACTGATGCACAATGGCTAATCATGACCGTGACAGTTTTATGGGTGGAGGAAACCAGAGTACCCGGAGAAAACCACCGAGCAACGACAAGCAACTATGAGTTCCTCAACATTCTAACTCTGTTCAGGCTTTGCTCAAGCAGGGTTACAGCGGTTGAAGACATGTGCACCATCGATGTGCAGTACGCCTTAGTACACGGCATCAAAGTGCCCCCATGTAAGCAACCAGGATAAAGTGCCTTGCCCAAGGACACAACGCGGGTCAACCCGGACGGGTATCAAACTGGGAATCTCTAGCATAGAAGTCCAACAGTCCACCACCGAGCCACCACATCTTAACTTTTTCACACAGTTTTAATATCAATCTATTCCATTCCACAGAATTGATAATGTGTGGATGTGTATGGAGTTCGAGTTGAACTTAGCACTGAATCATTGATACATAAGCTGTCCCCTGGGCCATATGCCTGACTCGATCATCAATCATTGGTGTCGGGGTGGGGGTGGGGTTGACCCACATACCATTTTCGCTGCATTCTCTCAAACATTGGTCCAAAGAAACTTTCATACCATAGAGCCCTAAAATTGTCTCCGATACAGGGATACACATGTTATAAATGTCTCAGATTCACTCTTAGAGCACCAGATTTTGAAAAATTGTATCCGGGTAGGGGGGGGGGGATGGGGCTTATCCTAACTAAAACACTCTGGCTGTTACCCTCTCCTTCCACTTCCTTGAATGGAACTGGGCCGAGGTGGTAACGACCGGAAAGTCCTAGTTAGGATTGGGGAAGGGAGGGGGGGGGGGGCACAACGGTCTTTCAAATATGTTTCCACCCAACCCCACCCCCCCCCCACCCCCCCCAAAAATGGTTATGGCCCTACCTGTTATAGGATCAAGGGTGCCACCAGAGTTCAGCATATGCCTTTGTCCCATATTGGAAACTTGTGTAAGAGTTTCTAGGGCATCCATGACCCACCCCCATACTCGAAATGGATACACCCATATTTTTTATATGGGAGTATCCATTTCGAATGTGGAGGGGGACATGGATGCCCCAGAAACTCTTACAAGTCCATACCCTAAATCTGTATTGATTTTTAAAAAATCTGTCAATGTGCACGTTCAAATATCGGGGTATAACCAAGCCAGAAAATAAGCAGACTGTCATCTGCAAAATGAGGTCCCCAGAGGGTGAATTTAGTGATGCGACCCTGCACAACAGGGTAGCATTACTGAATTTACCCTCTGTGAACCTCAATCTGAATCAGGGTCTCAAAACTACACAGAAAGAGGTACCCAGAGGATAAATTGACCCACTGTATGGGATAGCATCATCAAATTCACCCTCTTGGGACCTCATTCTGCAAATGTCAGACTGCTTATTTTCAGGCCTGGTATAACTTGTTCGTAATACAATTTCCAAGCCTTGTGAGGGTAGTTACTTTATTGTGATTTCATTACGGTACTATAGATGCTAAGTGACCTTGTGCTAGCGAGAATGGACGTGTGCGCATGTGTACTTCACGTACCCCCCCCCCCCCCTCCCCCCTTGTGGCTATTGTAATGTAGATGAATTGGTGGGATAAGCCGGGCGCTGCAGGCGAGAGAGGTTGAGAGCGCAGTGACGAGGGCTATGAGGTGGCGTCTGAAATTTAAATTATTATCATTATCGGGAACCACCCCCCACCACCGGGACCATCGGGATGTGAAGCAACGATTTCTGGTGGGGAATAAGTTCTGATTCACAGGTAAAATATTATGGAAGTCGTCTAAAATGGCTAAAATGGGTGACATTTTTTTAAACGATAACTCCCCTCTCCTCCCGTTACATAATCCAGTGACAATGCTAATCACGTCCAGTATGTAGCGGTCCAAAGGACAAACAATTAAATGTGTGACAGTAAGTATGCACGTCAGGACTTCTTTGTGTGGAACCCCGGAGCCCCATCAATCCGTCACTGCAGGTTTAAATTCATTAAAATGCGGGATGAAAAAATACACCCAAAAAATTCAACACTCATATTGCGAAAATATTTTCGAGTTACCTCCCTTAGACCGTTCGAAACATTTGTCGCGAAAGATTTTCGAGTTACCTCCCCCGATTGTTAAAACATGCGTCGCGGGTGGACATTTGATTTCATTGAACTTTACGCCTCTCGATCCCAGGCAGTTTCACAAATGTCCGACTGTCAAACTTTTTAAACATTTATGTATATGTCCATTTAAATATCATATTAGGACATTCGTCACCGCTGAAACAAGTAGCTCGGACCACCAAGTCCACAGCAGCCATGACAAGATTTAATGAAAAATATCCTGAAAATATTCAACAGGTAAACAGAGTTAACCCTTTACCTAACAAATCGTCCGCATCCGCCCGCGTAATATGCTAATTCAGTAGTTGAAAAAATATTGTTTTTCAGAAAAATTCAACAAAACCATATCATGTGACCCCTCGGTGGAACGAGCTCGTTCCAACGTGGGGTCACATGAAATGGTTTTGTTGAAATTTTTTAAAAAATTTGAAAACATAATATTTAAAATAATAAATTTTGATATCGTCTGCGTTGGGTACAGTTAACAATGCTTTGCTTTGACATATTTTCAATCCATAGTTCAAATGTGGACTGAAACCATAAATTCTTGACTGTCTGCATACTGCACGTCGATGGTGCACTTGCCTTCAACAAATACTAATCCTGCATGTGCAGAGTTAGTACGTTAGGGAGTCTGGCAGTTACTTGCCACTACATGGTGGTTCTCTTCAGGTATTTTGGCTTCCTCCACCCATAAAAGTGTCCAATATCTCGACAGGATGAATGTGGCAGGCGAGAGAGTCAATGGAGAACTACCTAAGGGTTCTCAGAGTTACAGAGGATTATAATTGCATTTGGAGAGATGGGGTCTGTGTGCATTGCGGAATGAGAGGATGCCATACATTTTGGGGAGTACACCCAGACTGGGGGAGGGCACTTCTGTTCAAATGGAGGTCAAGGTCAAATTTGTTAAAGACAGTGATAAAGGGTGCCAAATTTCTAATTTGGGGGTAAAAAAGCCCTGGAACACTTTCTCTAAAATCGATCGAAATAAAAGCCTAATAGGATGAGATTTGAAACAAAATTAAACAGACACATATCTCTCTGATAATCATAAAACCTTTAAAAAAATTCAGGATTTTAGTAAGGTTTTCTTCAGTCAAAAGGGAACTTTGTGTCCCCTGTGATCCTCCTCCTCCATCGTGGTTGGCATGAGGGACAATTGCCCCCTCTGTCCCTGTTCCGATGCCCTTTCTTCCTTCCTGACAACTGAGACGAATTAGCGGATGACTGAAGTGTGATTTCCATACAATTCGTTCATAAACAAGCCTGAAGAGAAGCAATCTGTCATTTGCAGAATGAGGTCCCCAGAGGGCGAATTTGCCAATACAATGGGCCAGTTTATCCTCTTAGTACATCTTTCTGTTTAGGTTTGAGACCTTGATTCAAACTGAAGTCCATAGAGAGTAAATGTAGTAATGGTATTCTGCTGTGCAGGGTAGCACCACCGAATTCACCCTCTGGGGTCCTCTTTTTGCAGTCTGCTTATTTTCAGGCTTGTTCATAAACATATTTTTTTGTAAATTCATATTGATCCTCCAACATTGACGAAGGGGATTATTCAAAGGGGTGTTTGGAACAGATGAGATGGGAGTCACGTGCCCCCCCCCCCCCCCCCCCACATTTCTCCCACACATTCACATCTAACTTTTTCACACAGTTTTAATATCAATCTATTTCATTCACAGTCCACAGAATTGATAATGTGTGGATGTGTATGGAGTTCGAGTTGAACTAAGCATTGAATCGTTCATACATAAGCTGTCCCCTGGGCCATATGCCCGACTCAATCACCAATCAATGGCATAGGTGGGGGTGGGAGTGACCCACATACCATTTTCTCTGTATCCTCCCGAACATTAGCCCAATGAAACTTTCACATACCATAGAGCCCTAAAATTGTCTCCGATACCGTAATATACAAGCTATAAATGTCTCAGCTTCACTCTTAGAACACCGGATTTTGAAATATTTTATCGGGGTGGGGGGAAGGAGCCTATCCTAACTAAGACACTCTGGCTGTTACCCTCTCCTTCCACTTCCTTGAACGGAATTGGGTGCAGGTGGTAATGACTGTAGGGACTGGGGGGGGGGGGGGACAATGGTCTTTCAAATATCATGTTTGCCCCCCCCCCAAAAAAAAAAGACTGGTAATGGCCTATTATAGAATCCTAGCTACGAGATGACATGCCTTTGTCACATGTTGGAAACTTGTTGGCATCCCCACACTCGAAATGGATACTCCATTTCGAATATGGAAGGGGGCATGGATGCCCCAGAAACTCTTTCATGTCTGTACCAAAAATCTGTATTGAGTTTTCGATGCACCTGTCAAAGTACCCGTTCAAATATCGGGGTATAACCAAGCCAGAAAAAAACAGACTGTCATCTGCAAAATGAGGTTCCCAGAGGGTGAATTTAGTGATGCTACCCTGCACAGCAGGGTAGCATCACTACATTTGCCCTCTGTGAACCTCACTCTGAATCAGGGTCTCAAAACTAAACAGAAAGAGGATAAATTGGCCCACTGTATAGCATCATCAAATTCACCCTCTGAGGACCTCATTCTGCAAATGTCATACTGCTTATTTTCAGACCTGGGTATAACTAGTTCTTAATACAGTTTCCAAGCCTTATGGGGGAGTTACTTTATCGTGATTTTATTATGAAACTATAGACGCTAAGTGACCTTGTGCTGGTGAGAATGGACGTGTGCGCGTATGTGTGTGACCATCTGGGAGACCGAAGGAACTGGAAGCCCAGAAGCCTTTGGCGTTTGGAATACCATTGATTACCAATGAACAGGGGCAAAGAACATACACTATGGTCCAAGAGCTAAGAGCCAAAAAGATAGAGTAGACGCCAGTAGCGGGAGCGGGGGTGGTTCTCCAATGACAAGATGCGATATCCTCATGGCCATCTTGACCTAATGAGGACTAGTGGTCATATCCTAGGATTGGTCTTAGAAGTGAATTCTAAAGAAGGTTCAAGACAGAAACAAAGGTGTACTCTGATTGATTGTCTGGCCTGAATGAAGCAATTTGATTGGTCGATGCGATCAGTAGATGAAAAATAAATACCTTTGAAAAGTATAGGAACAAAAACAAAGGTAGAATAAGTAAGACAGATAAAAATGGGTATATGTCGTTACTGATTAACACTCGCATAGTTCCAAATGCAGGCACCGGGGAGGAGGTGGGTACTCCATGCTGTGGAGATCTACTATCTCTTCTCCTCCCCCAAAACAAAAAACTGTATCCCCGGAAAACTGCGTCATTTATTGTGGGTTTGTCAGGGGATGCACTAGCATGTCGAGAAGCACAAATCGCTTGTGGAAATACATGCCCCACCACTGTTCCAAATTATTCATATTCAATTCAATTCACCATAACATAACTCAACATATATAGTTGGTTCTCACAATACACACCAACACTGTAAGAAAACCGGTCCATTGGTACAAAATGCCTTGAGGCGTTTCGGAAGTAGTAGATAGAAACCGGGGGCCTTGCCTCTAGCAAAGCTGAACCAAACGAATTTCCCACTAAACAGAACACTCCCAGACACCACGTGACCAGTTCTATTCATGACCAAGAAAATGTTTCCCTTGATGCGATTCTCTATAATATTACCTCCCCTTAATTTGGTAAAGCTGTTCAGGCATTTAGCACCGAGAGAGATGGGAACTTCATATAAAAACTTTATTTTTTAATATTCGTGTATTTTTATCATGGAAGTGTGCATCATTTCACAAACCACAGTTCTTTTCCTGTGGCGTAGTATAAGCAAATAAATACATTGGACTATTGTTCCCAGTAGAAACCCATTTAAACAAATAGAAACCTGCCTTTTCAGACCCTTTTGGTGATCTATAACTTGTTTATATTCATTGTATCAACAGCGTGCGCATCGTTGCATAAAAGCCGGGCGCTGCAGACTAGGGAGGTTGAGACCACAGTGACGGCGGCTATGGGGTAGAGTCTGAAATTTAAATTATTATCATTGTCGGGAATCTCCCCCCAGCCCCCTGGACCACCGGGGATGTGAAGCAGCGATTGTTGGTGGTAAACAAGCTCTGGTTCACTGGTAAAATATCCCGTCACCAATGCTTGGGGTAGAAGTCGTCTAAAATGGGTGTCATTGGTTTAACCCTTTATCCACCGTAACGTCAAAATCCGGCCAGCGCTATTCTCAAAAATCGCCAATTAATTTTAATTATTTTTTCATTTTTTGTCTCAAAAAACATAGGTTATGACTCCTCGTTGGAACGAGCTCGACGAGTTCGTTCCAACGGGGCGTCATAACTTATGTTTTTGAGACAAAAAATGAGTTATTCAAGAATTTTTTTGCAATGGTCGTCTGCTTTTCATGTTAGGTAAAGGGTTAAACGATTCACTAAACTTGATTTCATCCCAATGGTGCAGTCACGACTAGGCATTGTGCATAAAAATGTGACCTTAAACATCAATAAATAAATCGTCGGTTACCAGAGTGTATTCTTTGGGGCAGCCCCCCCCCCCCCCCCCACCACCACCACCCCCACCTCCAGTCACAGAACTCTGATGACTCTGTTAATTACGTACAGTAAGTATGCACGTCAGGACTTCTTTTGTGTAGAACTCCGGTGTCCCATCAATCCGTCATTGTGGGTTTAAATTCATTAAAATGTCTGATGGAAAAAATGCACAAGCAAAAAATCAACGCTCAAATTGCGAAAATATTTTCGAGTTACCTCCCTTAGACCGTTAGAAACATTTATCGCGAAAAAAATTCGAGTTATCTCCCTTGATCGTTAAAACGTGATGTGGACGGATATTTGATTGAATTGAACTTTTCGCCTCTCGATTCCAGACAGTTTCACAAATGTCCGACTAATCAATCTATACGTACATCTATGCATATGTCCATTTAAATATGCATATTAAGACATTTGTCACTAATTGCCGCTGAAATAAGTTGCTCGGACCACCATGTCAAACATGATTTTCTTCATGAACTATTCGTTTGCTGATCAATCTTGAGTAATTCTGTTGCAACCTTTGTAATTCTGCTGTGCGCTTCAAATCAGTTTCTGTGGCTTATACGATAGCTTGGTGCATTCATTTTTTCTGGTCCTAAAACACCACGTTGGTGAGAGATTGAATCATACAGTCTTCGTCGAAAAATGTCTCTTTTTTCTTCGACAGGTTGGAATTCTCCATACTGCATTAACCCTTTACCCAACGTAACCTTCAAAACCGGCCAGCGCTATTCACAAAAATCGCCAATTAATTTTCATTATTTTTTCATTTTTTGTCTCAAAAACATAGGTTATGACCCCTTATTGGAACGAGCTCAATGAGCTCGTTCAAAACCTATGTTTTTGAGACAAAGAATGGAAAAAATTAATTATTCAAGAATTTTGAATGGAAGTGTCGACTGCTTTTCAGGTTAGTTAAATGGTTAACAATCTACCAAGGGACATCTACTTGCGGCCCAGGGCTCTGGGGCGAAGGTGGAGGTGATACTTCGCTTTCTGTATTCTGTTTGAGGGGTAAAAAAAAGACTAATAAATATAATCTTTGACACAAAATGACGCCTCACTGGAACGAGCTCGTTCCAACGAAGGGTCATAATCTATATTTTTGAGACAAAAAATGAAAAAATAATGAAAATTAATTGGCAATTTTTTAGAATAGCGCTGGCCGGTTTTTGGACGTTGCGTTGGGTAAAGGGTTAAAGTCTTTTTTATGTTTGACGAATCGCCTGAAAGCTTTAATGGTTGAAAGATGTCTGAATTTTTAGCTGAAAGATAAAATAGGTTCTTCTTGGACCTGGTTTACTGCAGGAATAAACGTTTTTAATAATAATAACACTTTGGCCGGCCGCTGATGTATCGCGGTCCTCAGGTGAAAGAGCTTTGGTTACCCCTGTGCTTCCAACTGCCCACTATTCTCACGCTGCTTCTTCTCTCCCCCAACACTCGGAAATGAACTGCTTGATGGCACCCTTGCCCCATTATTCCCAGTCTCTCCGATTAGCATATTAACACTCTCCATTGAGTCCCTCACTAACCACGTGTCCTTCATTCTCCCATCCCACTTCCCCATTATAATCCCAGTGAATCTTATTCTTTTAGACTGGTATTTTGGGCATTCTAGAAGAAAGTGTTTGTAGTTGGAATTTGTGATTATCAAGAGCCTCATTCGGATAATTTACAGCCATGGGGTGTACAGATTCTACATCTTAACCCTTTACCTATAACGAATCGACCACGGAATTTAAAAATTCAGCAATTCAAAAGGAAAGTTTCAAAAAGTTTCAACAAAAAAAAACATATCATGTGACCCCCTCATCTGAACGAGCTCATCAAGCTCGTTCCGCTGAAGTGGTTACATGATATGGTTTTGTTGATTTTTTTTTAAAATAAATAAATAAAAATTGATATCGCCTGGTGGATAATGGGTTAAATCTTTCAGCTGGAAAAATCTGAACTGGTGCGGGTAGTGGGGGTGGTGGTACGGGTGGTGATGAGGGTGGTGATGTGAGTGTGGGGGTGGGCGGGTGGTGGGGGTATGCGGACGGCGGAAGCAATAATGGAAATTCCCACTTGTAAATTGATATTCAATTTAATGTAGTTCTTTCTAGTCTCGACTTATCCAGTAGTGAACGGACTGTAGTCTGTAAACACTATAAAATATGTTCAAACTAATGCAGTTCTTTGCCAGCCTCGACCTGTCTAGAAGTACACGGTGTGACAATCGGAATCAGCCGATTGTGAGCTCAAATAACCAATAATCGTCAGCGGCCTTTTTTGGCAATCAGTTGATCACTAATTGAATGTATGTAAAAACCGGATTCTGTGGCAAACTGCTCATAGTGATATCGTCTGTGGCCAATGAGCGAATCTGTTGTTCCTAATTCCGTTCATTATAGGATGTCGAATTTCCAAGCACTTTCAAGGGCCTGGACTTTCAATTTCGAAATTTAAGCACTTCCTGAGACTTCGACGACTAGTACGAAACTTGAGGTGGGGGGGGGGGGGGGCAGAAACACCTCAGTCCGACGACAGTGATGGTTTCCGAAATTAAGAAGAAGGGTGACGGCCCTCGTCGGCCACCGCTGGGCGCTGAGCGTCCAATCAAAACGGACGTGCATCTCGTTGCGATGGCCATTGCGGAAAGCGTATTTCAGAGAGAATGTCCCCCTCTCGAAATAGTATAAGGGATCCCGGGGTGTACTTCCGAGAAAATGTTTAATATTTTGTTCTCACAACTGTTCAAAAGAAGTGGCCATTGTTATCTGTGCGGGGCCGTGAGCTATAAACTGCTGAAATGGGTTAAGTACAGATAGGAAGAAGATTGAGTTCTCGCTGTGTTGGATGTTCGTGAAATAAAACCATCTCGGGTCTTGAAATTGTAGGGATACGGCATTCCGCCTCAGACAAATTTAACCCTTTACCAACGTAATGGCTAAAACCGGTCAGCACTATTCAGAAAAGTCGCCAATTAATTTTCATTTTTTTTTTGTCTCAAAAACATAAGGTATGACCCCTCTTTGGAACGAGTTCGTTCGCTCGTTCCAAAGAGACGTCATAACCTTTGTTTTTGAGACAAACAATTAAAAAAAAGTCATTCAAGAAGTTTGTTTGCAAGTGTCGTCTATTTTTCATGTTAGGTAAAGGATTAAAGTAGGAGCACGGCGTTCTTCCGCGTTCCTCCGAGAGAGCTCCACTGGCTTGCAGAATTAAACCATTATTATCAACGAGAGAAATTAGGTATGCACTGCATCGACGCGTACCACTTTTTACATCGTTAGGTTTTCACAGAGCGCCAGACACCTATATAAGTGCGGGTATATCCTCGTTCAATTCGGAAATCTTTTGGGGAAAAGTATGGACTGGCAGACTGACTGACTGACAGACTGGAAATTATATTCACCGTTTCAACTTTTTGAAAAATCTCTCAAGAAATCTCAGGTCTTAACCCTTTACCTAACATAAAAAGTAAATGACACTTGCAAACAAAATTCTTGAATAACTAATTTTTTTCATTTTTTGTCTCAAAAACATAGGTTATAACTCCTCATTGGAACGAGCTCGACGATATCGTTCCAACGAGGGGTCATAATCTATGTTTTTCAGACAAAAAAAAAAATGAAAAAATAATAAAAATTAATTGGCAGTTTTTGAGAATAGCGCTGGCCGGTTTTGGCCGTTAAGTTGGGTAAAGGGTTAACTGGTTGAGGAGTACATTTTTTAAAAAAAATTTTGTGATCTGAATTTGTTTATCAAAATTTCTTTTATTACAAATTATTGAAGAGTGCCCGTAGGCACTCTTAAATAATTTGTGATAAAATAAATATTTATAAACAAAATGGAATTTGCGTTTGAATGAATATGAAAAATGAGCAAGGAAAATGTTGACTTAACCCCTGGTACCCCCATTTTTTTAAAGCTCTGATTGTGGCTTCCAGCACTCACCCAGTTAAGCAGTATTCTGACAATCCTTCAAATTGATCGGTCAAATGTTTGGAGTGTATGTTGAGGGGGTGGGGGCGTCGTCCCATTGGTACTCCATGAGTCTCCACCGCATTTTAAGGAGATCAATCTTTGACCCACTTTCATATTTGTCGAGGACGGTCTGGGTCATGCGCAGGTTGCACTTGATGAAGGAACAAGAAAGACTTCAGAAACATTGCTATCACAGACAATAATAAGCCTACACAAAGTAGATCTTCTGTTTGTCGGGCCAGGTTTTGTAAAATTGCATGCGGGCGAGCAGTTGTTTATTTTATTTTTTATGTTTGTAATTATTTCTTTGCCATCTAAAGTTCATATTCTTGGTTTGATTTGTGGTTTTGGCCTCATAATCTACAGAATAGCAAGGGTGGTGGTGCATTTCGTCCCTTGAGTGCAATAAGGCTTTGCAATGCTAAAGCATTGCAAAGCCTTGTCGCAATCAAGTGACAAATTTATCCATTTTATTAACGTGGGTAAAATATCAGACATAAACCATCGATATTATGGGGACATATATATTTTCATTATCGATGGGCATTTGTATTTGTTTCCTATAGGATAGTAGGTTAAAGTTGGGAAATTTAGAAAATTAGTATAGAAGTCAATGGGAAAGAAACACAATGGGAATACAGAAATCTGATTGGTGGATTAACTTCGCTCTGATTAGTCAGTGTAAAAACATCTTGATCCTCATTAATTTTATTATTTAAAATCACGTAGTTAGGGGGGTCATTTAAAGAAATTGCTAAATATAGACCCTAACAATTAGTTAGGGGGTCAGTTAAGGATGTTACTAAAAATAGAGCGTAGGAATTTATAAAAATATAGTTCCCATTAGAAGCAGAGGATTCTGGGTAAATTTGTCCTATAGCACTACATGCTACTCTTATTGGAAAAAAACGTCATGGGATCCAAAAAAGGGATTATGGGAATATTACACCACTTCAGTCGAACACACCCCCGGGGGCACCTCGGTACTATAGCACTACTATTATAAGCCAAAAGTTTCGCGATCCTAAATAGGATTCTGAAAGAATTCGAAATAGTACAACTTGTCGGGTTGTTTGTGGTAATTCATGATAGTCTGATTCAATCGAACACATCCCCGATACCCTCTCGGTACTATAGCACTACGTGCTAAGCCTATAAAATGGGAAATCCGTATCAAAGTAAATTTCGGTGATTTGTGGTGGATTTTGGTGATTTCGAGGGATTGACGGGTTGTTTGTGGTAATTAGATTTACTCCGAGTCAATCGAACATACCCTCCGAACATACCCCGTCCCATTTCAGAAAAATTGGGTAACATAGAAACCACGTGCTACCATAGAAACCAAGATGGCGGCCTCCAGTATACAAAATGGACGACGGAAACACGTATCACTCTAACAACACGCGCTGCGCATGCGCACTCACACCACCTATCACTATGGAGATGACGTCACAACATGGCCGCTCACGCGGATTACCATGACAACTGAACGTGGCGCCACTGTGTCACGTGACATGACGTCATTTCCGAGGTCATCCACCGAGGTCATCCAACCTTGAGGTGAAAAGCCCGAGACATACTACTGTGGGGGCTCAGTGGTTACGGTATTGGACTTCAAACCGAAAGTTCCACGGCGCGATCCGCGACAGGGTAACCTCGTTGTGTACTTGGGTAATGCATTTCCTCCCGATTGCCCACGTGTAGGGTGGGGGTTGGGCGGTGGCTCTCTGTACTAAGTGGTACCGCACGTCGTTGGTTCACTTGTCTTCAACCAATGCTAACCCTATTTGTGCAGTGTTAGTACGTTGAGTAGTCCGATAGTTACTCGCCGCTTCTCGGTGGTTCTGTTTGGTTACTCCGGCTTTCTTCACCCGTCATACTGTCCGACACGAGGTGACCGCTGTCGAATGTGTCGTTAAAACCCCAAGAAATAATTGTTTTGTTAATTGTTTACCTAACAGAACTAGGAAATAACAATTGTAAAAAAATCTTGAATTCCTTGAAATTAGTGGCAATGTCATAAAGTGCCTCGGGGGGGGGGGGGGGGGAGGGCGGTAGTTGATGGGTTCTCCTTGAAGGGGCAAGTTCGATACGTTCAGACAGATGGAACAATCTTTTCTCGCTCTTCGACGAATCTCCGCTTACGACTCTGAATCTTAGTTTGCGTTTTGTGTACAACTCGCTTCATTTTTCTGTTCATCCACAAAATACTTGCTTGTTGCAACATTAATTCCTCACCACACAAAAACTACCACATTTTGCCCGGTAAGCCAATTTTACTGATTGATTGCGTTCGACGAATAACGCATCAAGGGGCACAAATCCAGCTTGGTTCATATCGGCCGAGATCGGCGTCATATCGGCCACATTTTGAGCCATATCAGCCTAGTTTGATAAGGTGCAATTCTGGGAAAAAATGATATTTAATAAATAAGAGATACTAATTTTGACTTTAGAAGGATACGTCGAAATTAGGCTCTCATAATCGGTATTAGCAGGCTTTGCTTCCATTCAAGGAGTGTGGGGGATATATATGTTTGTACAGCTTTAAACACTGGTGAAGGTAAAGTAATACTTGCTGAAGGGTCAGAAATAAACATTAATCTCTTTATTCTTGACATCACACAATAGTATGACATGAGCGTAATTATGGAGGGGTGTGTGTTGGGGTGTGACCCGATAATTTTCCAGTCGGGCCATACTCGTTTTGGGCTTTGATCTTGTATGTCGATTAGCTTTTGCTAATAACCGTGTATGCAGGGCCGCCGAGAAGGAGGGCGGGCCCCGGGACAATGCGTAAAGCGGCGTCGAAGGTCCGTACAAAAAAACTTCTCGTGACTTTCAGCTCAGTCGTATCGATAGGTCAAACTACAGTTTTTTTAAAACACCAAAAAATCCCCACGCAGTTGCACCCTCCTCCACCCCCATCTCGGAACTAGTGCAAGTATGTTTTGTTTTCTTACGAGACGAAATTTAATACTTAGACTTATGTCACACGGACTTACTCGCTCGGTCTCATACAAGTGGAGTCCGTGGTGCCCAATTTGAGCTCTTGGGTTCCCAGCGTAAACAGCTTGCGGTCCGGAAGGTACTAATTAAATATGAAGTTAGGAAGCATGCATGTGTGTCACGACTACAACATGAATTTATCTACAAAGCCCTTATTGCGTGTTGAAGAAGACTTATCTTGATGATTTACTTGGAATATTTAACCAGTCGGGAATTGGGCCTTGACAGTCGAGTTATTTATTTATTTATTGGTATTTAAGGTCACAAACTTATGCACAATGTTTAATCGTGATCGTGACAGTTTTATGGGTGGGGGAAGCCGGAATACCAGGAGAGAGCCACCGAGTATCGACGAGCAACTGTCTGTTCCTCAACATTCTAACTCTGTTCAAGATCCGCTCAAGCGGGGTTACAGCGGTTGAAGACATGTGCACCATCGACGTGCAGTACGCCTTAGTACACGGTGCCATCGTGCCCCCATGTAGGCAACCGGGATAAAGTGCCTTGCCCAAAGACACAACACGGGTCGTTCCGGGCGGGGATCGAACTCTGGACCTCTAGGATAGAGGTCCAACAGTCTACCACTGAGCCACCGCGCTCCCGACAGTCGAGTTAAATCTAGTTTCACTCCTACCCCCATGTCCCACCAATCGGTCATCTCCACGAGGCCCAACGTAATGATAAAATTCGGCGTCGTTATTCCCAAAAAGGCTCCATTCAAATTCGATTATTACTGGTTTTACTACTGCACGATCAACCAAATCTACTACACCAATCAGACCCGAAGCTAATGGGATTACCTTGCCCTAGATATCTTTACTGAGAGTCGATTGTCATGATGATATAAGTCAGGGATGCCCATTCTGACAGAATTGAATTCAGGGATTCAGTGGCTTAGACATGGAGAGGGGGAGGGGGGGGGGGGGCTGGGAATTCTACGATTTGCTTGGGGCGTCAGCTAATGAAATTGCAGGTGACATACCACGTGCTGTTTCGAACCTTAAAAGAGCGCCATTGTGGCATGTTTTTCCAAATTTCTCTATGGGAGGCTTAGACTTCAGAGAAATGTATGGAAAATATACTCCCCAGACCCACTAACATGAGAGGGACACCATCTTTATACCTTTTCTAAACTCAAGAGTTCGATCTTCTTGGTGTGACTGTGTCCTAAAAATGCTTGGATGTCCCCCTCCCATAAACTGAATCCATATTGCCCCCTCCCGCCCTAATATTGATAACTGGCTTGGCATCTGATAGGGTTTCTTCACCCCTGCTATACTACCCTTGTCCTCGAGCAGTTATCTACCTTGGCAAAATGGCTGCGCCCATGTAGCAAGAAAAAGACGATTTTCTGTAAGGAGAAGATTTTCTTCCCGCTGCCTGCTTACAAACGCAAAGATCTTGTCGTTTAATTGTCGCATTTTTATTCAGAATGATTGTACAGTAACCTTAAATAAAAATTAGTGCATGACACGTGCATGACACGTGTAAACACTAAAGTAAAACAGCAGCATTCGAGTATTTCGACGTTTTTTTCATGTCGATCTTCGACCGGAATCCTAGTCAAAACGTCCCCAAACCAAAACGTCCCCAAATGTTTTGGTCAAAACGTCCCCAAATAGTTGGTCAAAACGTCCCCAAATATTAGTCAAAACGTCCCCAACAGTTGGTCAAAACGTCCCCAATAGTTGGTCAAAACGTCCCCTTTGTTGTTTCCTGACTGAGGCCATTGAAAAAACTTGCGATGTTATTTTAAAACAAATTTATTGTTTTACAAAACATTAATTATAAATATCCCCGCTTCTGTCAGGCCGATATTTATGCGTGCCTCCCCTAATTTCGCGTGTGTCTTATGAATATAGAAAACACTTATTAATACCAGTGCCGGTGAAATGGAAATTTGGAACCCAGGGTTAATTATGAATTTATGTCACGACTCACAGATCTCCTTTCAAAAGTGTCGGGATACTGATGCAGATGCCAAAGGCAAGCACGAGCGTTGATTGGGTTGGACGCGAGTAACGATCGACGATAGGGGTGGGGTGCCCCCCCCCCCCCCCCCAAAAAAAAAAAATTAAATCAGTTATAAATGGAAACTTCCGGCGGGTTTTGGTACCCAAAAATCAGGTTATTTTTTTTTTGCCCGTCGTTTTTAGCAGCATGTTTTGAATTCTCAAGTTCGTCAGTGAGTATCCAGAGATCTGGAATTATAGCTTTTGACTGCACAATTCTTGAAGTGATAACTTTATTACGTCAAGTTGATTTAACCCTTTACCTAACATGAAAAGCAGACGACACTTGCAAAAAAATTTCTTGAATAACTAATTTTTTTCCTTTTTTGTCTCAAAAACATAGGTTATGACCCCTCGTTGGAACGAGCTCGACGAGCTCGTTCCAACGAGGGGTCATAACCTATGTTTTTGAGACAAAAAATGAAAAAATAATGAAAATTAATTGGCGATTTTTGAGAATAGCGCTGGCCGGTTTTGGCCGTTACGTTGGGTAAAGGGTTAATAAAGTTATTACTTCAAGAATCACGCAGTCACAAATTACACCCGTTGGCCAAGTGCAGAGCTCCATTCACGATGCAGCCCCCTTCTTAACCGTTAGCACAGGGGTCAGAAACTTGGTGGGGGGAGGGGTAGTCGAAAATGGCATGAAAGCCCATATTTTAATTTTCGTTTGGTACGTCCTTTGAAAGACGTACCAAGCCCCCAAAATTAAAATACATTATTTGAGGTTATTTTTGGACTGGAGGAGGGGGCAGGCCTAAATCATTTGTAAATAGGGCCTAATAGCATCTCAGTAAATAATTGCGAAATAATTCTAACATACGGCCTACTGTGGCTTACACTACTGCACAACCTGAAATTATTTTGCAGGTATTTATTGAAAAGCACCGTGTGTTTTTGCATAATTAACTCAGTTTTTTTCGCCAGGTTTGCGAATGCTGAAATGCTTAAAAGGATCACTCACTAGAATTTATTTTGGTCATAATTTAATGAAATAATCTCACCGAATTTTAAAGTACACACGTACAGTCACCACATTTTATTGACCATCCCGGTTTTTAACACTATCTTTGACTTGAACCAATGAAATAATTGTATAGGGATCAAAGAAGGCATAGAACAATAGACTACTATTATATGACAATCACATGGCTCGTGGAATAGCCAATTGGAATCAACACGATGAAGCGTTTAATTAAATTATTAAGAAAAAGTTGTGACAAATAGGTGTAATAATTTTTTTCTTGCTTGTTTGTGGATTTTATGCAGTGTTATCTGGTAATACTATTATGAAAACGTTAACTGATTTTTCCAGCTTGTAGGAATATTTAGTTGAATCTTTCCCTGGATGAAATTTATTGCAAAAGGACTAAAAAATATCATTGGTTTATGTCACCGATATTGAAAGTGGGAGTGGCCTGTTACTTTATTTATTCTGTCCAAATTTGTCATTTGTTAATTCAGAATAATTGTGGGATAATTATGGCATGGTGGAAACACATCGTAGTTTGTATGAATATTAGTTACAGTGGAAGTCACCAAAGTGTTTAAAGAAACAACGGCTTACCGTAACAAAAACAGTTGATATTTTAAACTATCGCAGTTCTCAGACGACAAACGTTTGTGGACAAATTTTGGGGATCTGATAAAAGTCACAGAAAATTAAAATTATACAATAGAATTAAAGTGCGTGGAGTCAGTGAGGATTGCCTCACCAAGCTGGAAACCATGCATAAAGAAAGGATTGAAACAAACTTGCCTGGCTGGGACCAGTGTACGTTTTAAATAAATAAACATATGAATAAAGATATAACAACCCTTTAAGCATTTTTAAGTGTATGTCTGTGAGTGGGGGTTTTCTTGTCGTTGTGGGGGGTGGGGGTGGGGCACCTACCATCACCCCGTCATTTATTGAAGGCTGACCAGATGGCCAAGGCTCAGCGTCCACTCTACCTTTATAGGCTGATGGGTGTCTCCCATCTTTCAACAACACATATTGGTATAATTTTTTCTTTTTATAACCGTTATGGACAATATGTGCTGGGGATGCTCCCGAACACCGACTGTTTGGGTTTCTTTTTCTTTTCTTTTTTCTAAGACAACCATCAAAGTGCGCTTTCAGTATTACCATCCATATAAATATGCACACGTTTCTAAGTAAAATACAGAACAGAATCTTGTAGTTATGCACAATTAAATGTCACCTTCCAGTTCGAGGTTATCGGGGGTCTGACCCCAGTACCTTATTATTTGTCCCTCGCTTCCGACACTTGTGAATCCATAAGCAAGTAAAGTTATTCGGGTTGAAGGGGATTTCAATCCCACATCGCCCCAGTGTGCTTTCGGTGCCCTGAAACTTTTCATTCATTCGATAATTAATTCCAGTCTGCTGAAGTCCTGTTCATTCCCAGCCGAGAACAGAGTATTGGTACAACTGACTTAGAATCCTAGATTTCGACCGGAAAATAGTATAAACATTGCTAAATTAAATATGAAACTACAAAAGAAGGATAAATGAGTTGGGGACGTTTTGGCTAACTCTTGGGGACGTTTTGACCAGCTCTTGGGGACGTTTTGACCAATTGTTGGGGATGTTTTGACCAACTCTTGGGGACATTTTGACCAATTGTTGGGGACTTTTTGACCAACTCTTGGGGACGTTTTGACCAAAACAATTAGGGCCATTTTGGTTTGGGGACGTTTTGACCAGCACCCTTAGACCGACTTCGATTTATCGGTTGGACTTTGGTTACGGAACGTTTCGTTCTGTATTTGTATATAATAGAAGTGCCAACTTCTGGTAAAATTCGCGGGGAGAGAGACTTTATGTGATGGTGCACAATGAGCTTCTTTTGAAGCTTTCCAGTGAATTGGCACAAACTGTATCCTCACTAAGAATAAGATGGTTCCATTCTAGTACAGTTTGGACAAAGAACTTTTAAGAAGGAGTGTTTATAGTGATCAGTGTGGTATGCAGGAACCAAAAAAAACCTTTTGGGTTGTTTATTACACCCCTTTCAACAATGTTTTGAGTGTCTAAAATCAGTTCGTCTGGGTACGTTTTGTCTCAAAATGACAACCAGGACGATACTTCCCAACAATTTTTTTTCAGAGTATCGAGGATATTCCTCCCAAATGTTTTTTTTAGAATAATAGAACGATTTGTCCCAACATTTATATTTTTATACTGTACCAATGACCCAGACTTAGCTGGTGCTAACTCTAACAAAACCAGGGCCAAACACAAATTTTGCCCCCCAATCCCCAAAATTTGCATCCAAAACAAAAAGAAATCATGTCCTAAAGGACCTCCATACTACGCCTCTACTGCGCATGCGCAGTGACGCAGACATCCCGAAATTGGCCTCCAATTATCATTTCTCTGTTTGGCCCTTCATCAGTCAACATCTCACTGATCTTTGTGCTTGTAAATCTCAGTTTAAAGGATGCCAGACACGTAATTTTTGGAGAAAATGTGATTCTAAGGAGGATAGAAGGAGGAGAGGAAAAAGAAGTGACAAAAAATAATCAGGGCTGTACTTAAAATTTTTTGATGAAATTATGTTAAGTTGCCTATTTTCGAGGCATGGGCCTCTTGTTGTCATTCTTGCTAAATGTTGCACTGCTTATTCAGTGTTTCCTCTCCCCTAGCCTTCTAAAGTCCCCCCTTGCAATTCTCCCATGCTTTTGGCATATTTTTGAGAAAGTTCATTTCTAAAATTTCCTGGGAGAGTTGCTTGGTTACAGAATGTTTTCTGTTATTTTCCCCATAGTTACGTTTTCACCCATGGGTGTATAATGTTTGTGTTCTGCATCTTCTATCTGATGTTCTGCAGATTCTCCCCTGGGAGTCTCTGTTTTGCATCAGATAGAGTGTAATTTGATGACTGATTCCGGGCCAGTTTTTTCAGTGCCTGGAGTCATGTTTTCTGGTGTTTTACACTGTTTGTTTACATTGGCTACAGCCTTTTTTGAGGGGGGCTGTTTGCCTTTGCTGTAGTTTATCTCACTATAAGATACATTTATATTATCCGTAAGTGTCTCATTAATTATTTAATATCAATTTAAAATTTTTGACCACACTTTGCCATCGGATCCATCGGGGCTCAACGTTACTTTTCAGCAACTTGGGCTTCGCTGAAAAAATATTTTTTCAAAATTATTTTGATTTGCAATTGTTTTTTCATTTATTAATGGATCATGTTATTATGTATCTTTGTGTCAGGGGTTTTTGCGAGTAACTAGGACTTGTTGTCCTTTCACAATGAAGGGACATTGTTCAAATTGTAATAGGAAGAAATCTTCCTCTGACTTTCATGATCATTGTATTAATTGTAGTCAGTGTTCTCGCATTAATCCCTGTCCTATATGTGAATATTGGGATGAGAAACATTGGAAACGTGTGTCACGATATGTTGTTTCTGGAGAAAGGGCTATGCCGGCTCTTTCTCCGCAAGGTCACTCTACTCTCTCAGTTTCTATTTCAGAGGAACCAGAACAGGGTGATGTTTCCATGTTATCTTCTACAAGTGTGCGTCCGTCGTCACAAATGAATACAGAGCTAGCGGCAAAAGTGCTCATGGAGATTAGACAAATGTCGTCTGCTAGCTCGCCCGGTGTAGCGTCCATTCACCGAATGGTTCGGCAGCCGGGTTCGTCCGATGCGGTCCAGGAGGAAATTTTGGGTGATGCGAGCACTATAAACATAATAGATGCACACCCAGTGACGGCGGATAGTAAGCGAGAACGGAGGAAGCCTTTGAGTCCGGTTCCTAGCTCGTCCAGGTCCAGCCGGGCCGCGAGCGAGAGAGGCCCCTCTCTCGTACAACAACATCTGGGACCAGATGTTGTGGTACAAAATGTGTCTTTAGCGGAGCATACGTCCGTCGCTCGGGACGCTCCGTTGTATAAGCAGTCCGCGGAGACTGTTAAGGCTTCCTCTTCTCGTCAGCGCACACGACCGCACCTTGGCTGCGTGACCGCCGATATATTACCAGCTTCGCCGATGAAGGATTCTTCGGCGGCCAGGTCACACCATCCGGCAGCCAGGGATTCAAGACCGATGGACTCCGGACGTTCGCATAGGAAAAGTATGCGGGAGCCATCTGATGCGGAGCTGCCCTCGGCGATGCAGCGAAAGACTGCGCCTCCGCAGGTCTCGACGCCGGACATTCTTGTGCAGATAGCACAGCTTATCGCAGCATCCCAGTAGCCGACAGAAACGGTGTCGGATCGAGAATTATCCGACGGCGCTGGGTCGGTACGCTCCGCCGAAGCATCGGGGGCGGACGACCGGGAACATCATGAGGTCCGACCGGATGGTGAAAGGGATACGGATGACTTGGAGCTATCCCTTTCGGAACAACATAAAGCTGCCGTGGACTTCATCCGGCACTTTCTCCCTCAAGTTGTTCCGTCGGGCCAGACTGCTGCGGTTCCGGACAAGAGGATTATAGCGTCATTGGACTCTGAATTTTTTGAGCGGTTCAGGGACATCGCTCCCGAGTTTCCATCGCAGTCCAATAATGTTGCAAGAACATTTGAATTATTGAACGACGCTATATTTAAACTTGCTTCCAAGACGGGGAAAGCAGGTTTCTTGTCCGCTAATACTCTCAACCTGCCTTTCATTAATGCAAGGAATAAATTCGATACGGCAGGACAGGGTATCCCGAGAGTTCCTCTGCGTATGGACGACGAGGCGGAAGACTTAGAGCTATCATTACCGTCGTCGGCTTCTATTCCAACCGCGGTGTTGGAAACAGCTATTGCGTCTAACAGAGCCAATTTAGATGTCTTATCTTACGCAGATCACCTTACTAAGGCGTTATCACTGCGCCTTCAAGGGAAAGAGTTTCAGGATATACAATCCTCTTTAAGACTTCTTTCAAGGGCAGTAGCTTATTCCACGTGTAACTCCGCCCTTTCAGTGGCAAATCTGGAGTTGGTTAGACGTGACGCAGCCCTAGCTACATCCACACTAGTGGATACTAAGGTGAAGAACTCTCTTAGAGTCGCTTCGGTCTCAGGAGAACTTCTCTTTGACGGCAAGCTTTCTGCTATTTATGATAAAATTACAAAGAAAGCTTCGGATTCTCTGTTGTTCAAATCTGCTTCTAAGAAGTCGGATACAGCAGACAAGAATAAGACAGGCACTTCTGGGTCTAATGCGCCCAAGGGAGGTTCCTATAGAGGTTCCGGTGCGTCCTCTTGGTCTTATTCGAGAGACCGTCAGGGTAGCGACTCTCGTTCGGGACGTCCTTCAGGCCGGGACAATCGGTCGGACGCCCCGAGGTCGACGGGGCGAGGTGCGGGTCGTGGAGGACGTGGTTTCTCCTACCGCAGGCCTCGCAGGTCCAGGAGGTGATGGCTTAAACCTCTATTGCGTACCGGTTGGCGGAAGGTTGTTGAGCTTTTCACAAGAATGGGCGTCGATTACGGACGACCCTTGGGTGAGAGGAGTGACTTCGGAAGGTCTAAAGATATCCTTCAAACGAAAGCCTCCATTAACTCGAAGTCCAAAGTGGACTCATCTTCCGTCAAATCCGCAGAAAAGAGACGCTCTGTTATCAGAGGTGCAGTCTCTTTTAATGAAGAACGCGGTAGAGGTCGTAGAAAACCAGGAATCTCCGGGATTCTACAGCCATCTGTTTCTGGTTCCAAAACCAGACGGCTCGTTCCGTCCAGTCATAGATTTGAGCTGGATAAACAAGCTGATCGTCGCTCCGAAGTTTTATATGGAGACGATTCGGTCGGTCAGAGCGAGTATTCAGGTGAACGATTATGCAACAAGCATAGATCTCAAAGATGCGTACTTTCACGTCATGGTACATCCGACATTCCGAAAGTACCTACGCTTTGCAGTCCTAGGAGTGGTGTATCAATTCCGGGCGATGTGCTTCGGATTGAATCTAGCACCCTGGGCTTTCACTCGGGTAATGAACTCGGTAATGATCTATTTCCGAGCTCATTCGTCTGCGGTAACGTCGGCCTACCTGGACGACATTCTTCAGAGGTACGGCAACGAGTTAACGCTTCAGAACGATGTTCAGAATCTTCTTCTATTGCTCCGACGTCTCGGTTTTATAGTAAACGAGGAGAAGTCGGATTTGGTGCCGTCCAAGTCATTCACTCATCTGGGAATGAGCTTCGAGACGCACAACAATCTCGTTCGTCTGCCGTTAACCAGAGCGAAATTAGTCAGTTGTTACGCTCACGGCGAGAGAATTTATGAGACTGATAGGTCTGTGCGGAGCCGCCGCGGATCTCATTCCGATGGGGCGGTTACGCACACGTCCTCTTCAAATTTTCTTGACTCAGAATTGGAGTGTGAAAATTCATTCGCTCGATGTAGACGTTCTCTTGTCAGATCAAGTGAAACAAGAGATTCAGACTTGGGCAAACATTCAGTGGTTAACTCAGGGAGTTCCGCTGCAGTTGCCGGATCCGAGTTTTACCATTATGACGGATGCCAGTCAAACAGGTTGGGGTGCATCATTAATCCCAACGGATTCGAGATGCCAGGGTCTTTGGGATCCGCAATTCCTGTGCAAGCACATAAACATCAAGGAAATGATGTCAATTTGGCTTGCGTTACGTCACTGGATGGACATTATTCACAATGCTCATGTCCAAATCCTATCCGACAATACGACAGTAGTGGCGTATATACGGAATCAGGGAGGCACTCATTCAGTTCCGTTGTTCAATCTAATGGAAAGAATCCTTCTGTTTGCGCTAGAACATCACGTTCTTCTTTCGGTCCGTCACATACCGGGTCGTCTGAATGTGCTAGCAGACTCCCTTTCACGAAAGGGTCGCTTGTTGCCGTCGGAGTGGACTCTCAACAAACAAGTATTCAATCAGATTTGCTACCAATGGGAACGGCCAATGATAGACTTATTTGCGACACATCTCAACAATCAGTTGCAGACGTATGTGTCTCCGTGTCCGGATCCAAGAGCATTTGCAGTAGACGCTCTGTCGATCCCTTGGGACGGAATGATAGGATATGCGTATCCTCCAGCGCCGTTAATTCAACAAGTATTGCTAAAGATAAAACAATCTCAATGCAAGATTCTGTTGGTAGCATCTCTGTCGCCACAGAGACCGTGGATAAATCTACTCAGGTGTCTGTTGTGGGACCTACCGCGAAAGCTTCCTCCACGGGAGGATCTTCTTTCGCAGGGGAAATCGCGCCAACTGCATCACAACCCGCAAGGTCTCAACCTTCACGTTTTTCCGTTGTGCGGTCCTTCTTGCATGGCAAACACTTTACAGGACGAGCAGTGGACGCGATTTCTAACTGTAGGAGGACCTCCTCTTCGCTAAACTATGCGGCTAAGTGGAAGGTTTTTCGTCGTTGGTGTAGGGATCATTCTGTAGATATATTCGATCCCTCTATACCAGACATTGCAAACTTTCTAGTATACTTGTTTGACGAAATCAAACTGCAGCCTGTTACTATAAAGGGTTATAGATCTATGTTATCTGATACCTATGCACATCATGATAGTTTACAAATTGGATCTAATGTCTCTTTATCTAAGTTGGTTAGAAACTTTTCGATAAATAGACCCAGAACTCTTAGATTAAAACCTAAGTGGAATTTAGCTTGGGTTCTTCTTAAATTGAAGGAAAAGCCATTTGAACCTCTTGGGACAGTAGATTTCAAATTCTTATCTTATAAGACAGCTTTTCTCTTAGCTTTCTCTTCTGCTAGAAGAGTCTGTGAGCTTCATGCACTGTCGGTGGATGATTCTCACTATCATAGTGTCGGGAACACTATCACCTTCACTACTAATGTCGGTTTTTTAGCTAAGAATCAGGCTCCTAATAAATATCCGGAACCTATTGTTATTAAGGCTCTTCCGTCTTCAGACGGGCGTAGGCCTTTACTCTGTCCTGTTAGAGCATTACGTATCTATAAACAGAGATCTCAGTTTATCAGAAAGGGACGGAAACGTTTCTTTCTGTCTTTGATGCCTAATAGAAAGGACATTTCGGTCCATTCTATTGCTAGATGGATTCAATTAACTATCCGTACTGCTTATGAAAGTTTATCTTCTTCTCAGCAGTCTGTGCTTAAGATTTCTGCTCATGAAGTAAGAGCTCTTTCTACTTCCTGGGCTTATGCTAATAGTGTTGCTATTACAGATCTAATGAAGGCTGCTTATTGGTCTCAGCCATCCACATTTACGAATTTTTATCTCAGAAATATTGAGTCCATTTCTGGAGACCTGCATTGTTTAGGTCCGTTATCTGTTGCTCAGAATGTCGTCCACTAAACAGTTGCAACTATAGTTATACAGGCTTTCTGTTCCGGCAGTGACTCCGTCCGGCTGCCCTCTTCGCTCTGGGCTATTTGACCCAGGGCAAGGGGAAGGGGGGGGGGGGGGTTCCCTTAGGTCACCTGCTTTATAGTGAAAAGCAAGGGAATGCCTCCTCCAAGTCAGTATTTCTGAGTCGCTTCCGGGATGGTTTTAAAGTGTAATATTAATGTTAAATTTCATTCATGTCTTATTTTTAAAGTGTAGCTCGGTGTGAAGCATTTGTATATGTCAAGTGTCAAACGGGCTTTAATATACAATACTCGGACACTTTTAAATGACTATAAAGAGTCTCAATTCTCTGGACTACTTTATTTATTGGCTTGCTTTAAAAATAATTAGTATAAGGGATATACTGGATGTTAATAGAGAACATGAATGTTATTGTGCTCAATTATTAAGGGTAGTGTATCTTTCTAATTTAATATTAAATAAGAAAGATACATGTAAAGCCTAATACTCCTTTTCTCCTTAAGGGGTTACCTCTTTACTATATAGTTGAGCTTATTGGATTTTCCTCTATGTCCTAGGCCCTCCAGCCTGTTTACTATTCAGCTAAGTCTGGGTCATTGGTACAATATAAAAATGTTAAAAAATTTATAGTAATTTATATATTTTTTATACTTACCAATGACCCAGACGGGGATGGCCCTCCCTGGAGTTGGGAACTCTTGCCTCCCCGCTGAGTACATAGCGCTGACCAGGCACTGCCAGTAAGAATGATAATTGGTGCCAATTTCGGGATGTCTGCGTCACTGCGCATGTGCAGTAGAGGCGTAGTATGGAGGTCCTTTAGGACATGATTTCTTTTTGTTTTGGATGCAAATTTTGGGGATTGGGGGGCAAAATTTGTGTTTGGCCCTGGTTTTGTTAGAGTTAGCACCAGCTAAGTCTGGGTCATTGGTAAGTATAAAAAATATATAAATTACTATAAATTTTTTAACTTTCATGGTAATTGTTATGTGAACAGGTCAAGTCGCCTTCGGGAGAATCGTCCCATATATTGGGTCAGTTTGCCCCCCCCCCCCCCCCCCCCAAAGTATTGAACTGGAAGGACTTAATAATAACGTAAGACTGGTCTGGTTAAACACATAATTTTTATTTATTAAAACCAGAACATAATTACAAAACGGTTCTCCTAAATAACAGAACCCAACAGAACCACACAGAACCCCCCAGAACTGCACAGAACCCCCCCCCCCCCCCAGAACTCCCTTCTAAATTACATTTGCGCAGCATTTTACAATGCAGTATGTTTATTTTATGTAATAAACCTTGCAGGAAAGAAGAACAGAAGTAAATTAATTCTTATTGTCGCTCTTATTGCCCCCCCCCCCCCCCCCCCCTCCCCAGAACCTCTCAGATTTTCCCCAAAGAACCTCCTCTAAGTTACATTTAGACATTGTTTTCGAAGAAAAAATTCCATTTCCAGACTGTTTTAGAGTTCTGTGGAAAACTAAAGCACGATTTATTCTCAAATTCGCTCTCATTTCAGCTGAACATTTAAAATGGTATGAATTGGGGAATAAATTAAATTTCAGTTTCCTATTGAATGTTAAAAGAAACTGGAAATGGAATATTTTCCCTGAGAGCAGCGTGCAAATGTCATTTAGAGGGTGGTTCTTTAGAATTCTGGGGGGTTCTGGTATTTAGGAGAAAAATACTAAATACCAGAACCCTCCAAAACCGCCTAGACAAAGGCGACTATAAGAATGAATTTACTTCTATTCTTATTTCATCTAAGGATTATTACATAAAATAAACATATTTTAAAGGAAAACACTGTGCAAATGTAATTTAGTGGGGGTTCTGTGCGGTTCTGGTGGGTTCTGGTATTTAGGAGGACCCTTACAAAATATATAACAAATACAGCCAATCGGGGTATAACGGGTCAAGTTTCATATTTTCGTTTATTTCTCTCAAATAAAATAAGTTATCCAAATTTTGTTTTTTGTTATTGACAGACAGGTATCTGACATTCATTATTGCAACAGAATTGTTCAGGTAAAGCTTCTGTTTATTTTATTAAATTAGATTGTTTGACTGTTGTAATTTAATGAGTAACGGATCTCTTGTGTCTATAACGAGTCACCCTCTTTGGCATCCACTGCTGATCTATTTTCTCACTTTATATGTATTTATTGGACACAAAACGTCTTTGTCTTCTCAGAAGACAAAGACGTTTTGTGTCCAATAAATAGTTATGACATTTGTGGTGAAATTAATTCAGAGAATCTCTGAATTAATTTCACCACAAATGTCATAACTTTTACAGCGGAAAGAAGTGAAAATGAAGTGGATGAAATACAGTAGTTTTGTGTTAATTTTCTAAAAATAGATCAACTTGAGCAGTGTTTCAATAGATTTTACAGCGCATGTCTGACAGTGACCTGGTATTGACAACTCGTCGTGTTGAAACAGAATAAATATATCATGATGCCCAATATTTATCCCAATTATTTTATCGTTAATTTGAAGCACAGATAAACCTGTTCAAATAATAATACTTACATTCACACTCTTTATATTTTTCTTCCCGTAGTTGAGACGAAAACTTTTTTTGCGGTTTCTCATGTCAAAATTTTCTTTCGGTGCACATTCAGTCTTTTTTTAAAAAATCGCTTTTGTCAACAAAAAACAACAGTGAACTTGTGAAACTTTCAAAATGCTCTTCAAAGTCAAGTTTTTTAATGCTCAACATCACCTGACCTGTTACTGCCTGTGACCCATTACAGCCTGAATGACTGTATACACCTTTTTTTTATTTATTAAAACTAGAACATAGTAACAAAATATATACAACTATTCATTTCATAATCTACATAAATATCTATCTGAGATTTATATAATTTATTTTGTTAGGCCTAAAAAAATAAAAATCTGTTTCTCAGGCCCTCCCGCATGGTCCTTTTGGCTGCCGCATGCTCTCTTTTTATAACCAGTTTAAACTTAAAAAAAATAAAAATTAAATGGTTTATGTCTGATATTTTACCCAAATTAAAAAAATTGATGAATTTGTCCTTTGAGTGCAAGAAGGCTTTGCAATGCTTTAGCATTGCAAAGCCTTCTTGCACTCAAGGGATGAAATACACCACCACCCATGCTATTCTGTAGATTATGAGGCCTAAAACTTGAACCAAGAACATGAACTTTTGATGGCAAAGAAGAAATTACTGAAATAAAAAATAAAATAAAAAAATGCTCGCCCGCATGCAATTTCACAAATAATGGCCTGAGAAACAGAAGATCTACTTTGTGTGGCCTTATAAATGTTATATAAATACAAGAAATTAGCAATAGTGTTAAAATTTAAGATTGTAATTTACGCACGGAGAATCAAGATCGCATTGTAGATTGCATATCATAACAATGTTACATTTAAGGGTTACCTTCGCTGCATAAGATTGCTTGTTCAAACAAACACCAATTAGAATTATTATTTTTGAATCATTAAGTTAGATGCCTGGGTACTGAAACGGTGTGAATATTTACGATTTTTTGGAACTTTCGTGTTAAATTTCATATTCTTGGAAAGGCATTATTATTCTTTCATGTATGCTTTATGTAAGTGGATTCAAAATTTACATAAAGGTTTTTATTTATTTTGAACAGGATTTTCTTATTATTAAAGGTACATGTAAGTACATAAATTAATATTCCATAAATTAATATTCCATAAAGAGAGCACGGTGGCTCAGTAGGTAGAGGTGCATGCTGCAAACCGAGAGGTCCTCGGTTCGAATCCCACCTGCGGCAACCGCATTGTGTCCTTGGGCAAGACACTTCATCTCCATTGCCCGCGTGGGGGCACGATGACGCCATGTACTAAGGCGTACTGCTCGTCGATGGTGCGCATGTCTCCAACCAATCTAACGCGAGTTCGGATGTTGGGGAGCTGGCAGCTGCTCGTCGTTGCTCGGTGGTTCTCTCCGGGTACTCCGGCTTCTTCCACCCGTAAAACTGTCACGGCCATGATTAGCCATTGTGCATAAATATGTGACCTTAAACATCAATAAATAAATAAATAAATAATAAATGAATAATATTCCATAATTGTCTGGTTTTTCACTAAAATATATAAAAATTATAAAAATAAAGTTATAAAAAAAAACCAGGGGCAACTTGACCCGGAAATATATGTGGGGGCGACTTGACCCAGAGCCAATGGTATTGGGGGAAATCCAGAAAATCATCCTGGATGCATTTTTTCAACAGACAGTTTTTCTTCACTATAAATCAAAGTATATATGATATTATACATACTTTGATTTATAGTGAAGAAAAACTGTTATAACCCTTCACCCAATGCAGACGATATGAGAATTTATTATTTTAAATATCATTTTTTTAAATTTTTAAAAAAATTTCAACAAAACCATATCATGTGACCCCTCGTTGGAACGAGCTCGTTCCAACGAGGGGTCACATGATATGGTTTGTTGAAATTTTTTGAAAAATAATACCTTTTCAACTGCTGAATTTGCATATTACGTGGGCGGATGCGGGCGATTCGTTGGGTAAAGGGTTAAAGTCCTAAAATCTGTCGCAAAGGCAGAAGTGAATTGAAATCTGACATTTTATTTCGGGGGACTGATATAAGTGTGTTAAAATGAAGCCCCTTGGTTCATATTTTGGTTCAATACAGGAGCCCAAATGTTTAACCTAGAGCAATATGGGGAATGATCTTTAAAAATCTTCTTCAGATCCACCAGTCAGAATGTTTTTGTATTTGGTAAACAACACATTGGGGGGTGGGGGGGGGGGAATTCAAGTTTGTTCAAATCGGATCCCTAGGTTAAAATTTGGGCTCCCTATGGTAGCCCAAATTTTAACTTAGTGCAATATGAGAAAATGTCTTTAAAAATATTCTTCTTCAGATCCACCCTTTAGAATCCTTTCATATTTGGTATACAACATCTCTAGGGAGGTCAGATTCACGTTTGTTCAAATCAAGTCCCTGAGTTGATATTTGGGCTTTTTATGGGAATTTTAACTTAGTGCAATATGAGGGAATTTTTTTTTAAAATCATCTTCTCCAGACCACCAGTCAGAATGTTTGTATTTGGTATACAGCATCTCTAGGTGGGTGAGATTCAAATTTGTTCAAATCATGTCCCTGGGTTATTATTTGGGCCCCTTATGATTGTTCAAATCATGTCCCTGACCCTGGGTTAATATTTGGACCCCCTATGGTAGCCCAAATTTCAATTTAGTGCAATATGAGGAAATTTCTTTAAAAATCTTTTCCTTATCCCCCAGTCAGAATGCTTTCACATTTGATATACAGGTGGAAGGGAAGAGCTCAGATGCAAGTTTGTTCAAGTTAAGTTCCTAGCTTTCATATTTGGACTCCCAAGTTTTGCATTACTGGAAATCGGAGGATTATTTCTTATCAACCTACTCACAATTGTTTACTTCAGGCTTGCACTACAGTTGAAGTCCCTAACTCGGATATAATACTCTCTATTTTTGTCTTTCCCAAGCAAGTTGGGAAAGAAAAGTGGTGCAAAAGCACCAATAAAAAATAAGCCAAAACTGGGTCGAGTGCAACTGGCGCAGACCCAGTACGGGACACTCTCTCCCAAGTACAACTCCACGACTTCCGTTGCCAGTGCGCATATACCGTCTCTAAAGACTCATTCTTTTTATAATCCGCTTCGTGTCGAGATGTTTTTGCACGCTTATCAGTGTTCCACCAGCTCGATGTTTGATGATTCCTGATTCATTGTACCACAGTGTATCCTTTGTATTCTCAGGAACAGTGTTTTTTCATATTCTCTTTTCTATTATATGTCCATAATGTATATTTATTTGATCTCTCTCGAGTCGCGCGCGAATTTCGTGTGCCACGCGGTTCGGACTTAGATTATTTCACAATTATTGTTAATGCTTTTTTTGCAAAATTTTCTAATTGTGTTAGAGTTAGGTGTCAGCGGGGTACCACTCCTACAGTGTTTCTTCTTTCTTTTGAGAGTAGTCTTCCTGTTGTGTGGTTCCCGGTCGACCGTCTGGGGTCTTTGTTTCTGTCACCTTTCTCTCTTCTTTGGGGGTGTTCTGTTTTCTGATTTCACCTTCTCTGCTCCTCTCACCTCTATCATGCCTAGGACAATTCCTTGTTGGCAATGTCTGCTGCCAAAGCATGTGGACGATGTGCATTCGTCGTGTTCCTCCTGTAATGGGTGTTCGGCCGAGCGGCCATGTGGTATCTGTGGAGCATGGTCTTCCACCTTCTGGGCGTCAGTAAACCATGTCGTTCATTCTCGTGGCCGTGCCTCCCGCTCCCGCGGGAAAGGAGAACGTGGTCGTTCAGGGCCTCCCGAGCTGACTTTGTCTGGTGAGAGTTATTCCTCCTCCGTGGGGGATCTTTTCCTGTGGTGGATACTGCGGGAGCCGTTGAGTGTTCTGGTGAAGAGATGCCTGGTTCCGGGACTACGGTTCCCCTCCAGTCGACATCTGAGGCTGTCACTAGGGTTGTGACTCCTCCTTCGGAGCCGAGCCGGTGTGCTCTCTCCACTATTTCACCAGCCTCAACGACTCTCGACGTATCTACTACTACTGCTGGTCGGTCTGCTTCGTCGTCTGTTTCAGCCGGCCTCGGCTTTTCGCTGCAGGGGACTGCAGGAATGTCCGATACTGTAGACGTGGGATATCGGCCTCAGCCTTCCCTGACTTCAACTCGGCGAAGTCGGAAGGGGCTGCCGGCCGAACCCATCTCTGTGGTCTCTTCGCCGTCGAGCACCACAGTTGTGTCTTTGGATTCGGATGTTCGTAGTGGGAACACTATGAACTCCGTGGCGTTTCCGTCTACTCATTCTGGCCACACGACCAGTTTTGGGGGACCAATGCCTTTTGTGCAGCCTGGACCTTCTGCCCCGCAGAGGTCCGCGGTGACTCTCATGAGTTCTCGCCATATTGATCTTCGGGGTGCATCGTACCCCTATACACGTCTGCCTTCAGATGTTTCGGCTGCCGCCCGTCGTCCCGCGTCGGGTGTTTTGGAGGATCGTGACCCTTCGCTGGTTAAGAGGGTCAGAGGTGAAGCCACTTTGCCGGTTCACTCCCCTGTCGAACCGGTCGGTACGGGCAGTGAGCTTAGGGAGGCCCTCTCCTTACTCACTCAGGTTCTTTCTAAGAGCCTTCCTGTTGCTTCCAGCGAGGCTATGAGTGGTTTCCAGGCGCCTCCTATGGCGCCGCCTCCCGGGATTGGAAACAGGCCGGTTTCTGATTCCTCTGGTGTTCCGACACCATGGGAGGCGTGGGCTGGTTTGCCCACGATGGGCTATGTGTCTTCTGACTCTGGGGAGGAGTCCGACATGCTTGAGGTCGAGGGCCAGCAGTCTTCGGACTTGGGGGCAGCTCTTGACTTTGTGTTTGGGTTTCTGCCAGATCTCAAACCTGCTAACCAGCCGACAGTGTCAGCCTGGCCGTGATCATCGGTCGCGCGCCAACAGCCTATGGAGCATCCTGCTTCTGGGCGCCTTCGACCGTGCCAGTCGGTACAGGTGGTTGAAGCTTTTCAGCATTGGATTCCAAGCTGAATTCCAAGGTTTTGAAGACTTCGTTCTTCACCAGGGTTGACACCTTTTTGCTTCCTGTGCGTTATCGTTCCTACGATTCCGCCAATCCGTCGGTCTGCCAGACTTTGACGGTTCTGGATCAGGACTTTCCAAGCCCAAGTCTGCCGTCATTCCAATGACGACTCTGGAGTCCACATTGGGCTTATCTAGAGAGATGCTTGGCATGCTTTCTCTCTCAGATCACGTCGTCTCAGCTTTGGCTGCTTATCTACCTCCAGATAAGTTTGACGAGGTACAGGCTCCTTTGCGTGTGCTGTCCAAGGCGCTTATGCACCTTACTCACACGCATGCCTGTAACACGGCTAATTTGGAATTGGTTCGAAGGGACGCTGTGCTGGACACAGGACGATCCCTTCCCGAGGAGCAGCGTGCTGCTCTTCGATCTGCTTCTTTGGCAGGTCCGCAACTTTTCCATGGTTCCGTGTCGACGGTCCGGGATGACGTCCTACGTCATTCCAAAGATCAGCTGCTGTTTCGTCAGCTTGATCAGCCTTCTCGGGGAGGCAAGGGCCGTTCCAAGCCTAACAAGTACCCTTCTGCTTCCTCTGTGAAGCAAAAGGCTGGTCCTTCTGCCGCCGCCTCTACTTCTTACTCACGGGGTAAAGGTAGGGGTCGGCAGAATTGAGGGAAGTCTCAGGATTCTTCATTTAGCAGAGGAGGTGGTTTCTCCTCTCGTGGGCCTCATCGGGGCTCGAAATGAAGGTCCTCACCTCAACTCGTCCCAGGTTGGAGGAAGGATAGCAGAGTTCGCAGACCATTGGGCCACCATCACATCCGATCCGTGGGTGTTAGATGTTGTTCGGTCCGGGCTGCGCATATCCTTCTGACGGCACCCCACTCTGTCAAGGGTGCCTCTTCCAACCACAGTTCCTCCAGACGTTTTACGTCGGGAACTTTTGTCCACGGAGATTGCCAATCTCCTGGCAAAGGGGGCGATCGAGGTCGTCAAGAACGTTCAGTCAGTGGGTTTCTATTCCCGCCTGTTCTTGGTGCCGAAGAAGGACGGCCGACTCCGACCGGTTATCGATCTGAGTATCCTGAACCAGTCTATCATTGCTCCCAAGTTCAGCATGGAGACTTTCAGGTTGGTCCGCCAATCAATTCACCAGGGAGATTTCGCAGCCAGCATCGACCTGCGAGACGCTTACTTCCACGTTCCGATGCATCGGGTGTCACGGAAGTATCTCAGGTTCGCTTTTCTGGGGCGAGTTTACCAGTTCAAGGCCATGCCTTTCGGCCTCAACCTGGCTCCTTGGGCGTTCACCAGACTGATGTCGCATGTGATAGCGTTCCATCGCACACAGTCCAGGGTGACTACTTCGGCATATCTGGACGAAATCCTCCAGAGGCATTCCAATGCTGCCTTACTGGAATCGGATGTCGCCACTCTGTTGAGCTTGCTCACGTCGCTAGGATTCAGAGTCAACGAGGAGAAGTCAGACCTGGTCCCTTCTCAGTCGTTTTGTCATCTGGGGATGTCTTTCCAAACCAAATTCAATTTGGTGGCGGTTCCCCAGGCCAAGGCTGTGATTCTCTCAGCTTTTGCTCTGACTCTGTCCCAGTCCAGGTCTGCGACCGCTCGGAGTTTTCTCCGGCTGATCGGTCTCTGCGGTTCGGTGACGGATCTCATTCCTCTAGGTCGGCCGCGTGTCAGACCTCTCCAACACTTTCTGCTCAGCCGTTGGAGGCCGAATGTAGATTCTCTGGATCAGGTGCTTCCGTTTCCGGACTCTCTGTATCCTCACCTTCTTCCCTGGACAGATGTTCAGTGGATTACGCAGGGTGTTCCACTGGACTTACCCACGTCCGATCGCGTTCTGACGGCAGATGCCAGCGATCTCGGATGTTGTGCGACGTTGGATCCTCTCGGTCTTTCCCTACACGGGATGTGGGACCAGGATCAAGCAGCTCTTCACATCAACCAGGAGGAGCTTCTTGCTCTTCTTCTGAGTTTCAGGCAGTGGATCCCTCACCTGTCGAATCGCCAGGTCCTTCTACTGTCCGACAATTCGACAGTGGTTGCTTACATTCGGAACCAGGGCGGCACGTACTCGGTTCCGATGTACGAGTTAGCTCGGGATCTTCTACTGCTCGCTCAGGATGTTCACGCCGGAGTGGTTGTTCGTCACATTCCCGGTCGTCTGAATGTCCTAGCCGACTCCCTGTCCCGATAGGGGAGGGTTATTTCCACCGAGTGGATGCTTCACAGGGCAGTGTTCCAGTCGCTTTGCGATCTCTGGGGACGGCCCCACATCGACCTCTTTGCGACTCGTTGGAACCATCAGGTGGACACTTTCGTGTCCCCGTGTCCAGATCCTCTGGCTTTTGCCATGGACGCTCTGTCACTCGATTGGAACGGTCTAGTCGGCTATGCCTTCCCGCCGGTTCCGATTCTTCCTCAGGTTCTCGCCAAAATACGAACTTGCAGTTGTCGAATCATTCTGATCGCTCCCCTGTCGCCTCAGCGGGTGTGGATCAATCAGCTCCGCTCGCTGATGGCGGCGGTTCCGGCACGTCTCCTGCTACGTCGCGACCTTCTTTGTCAAGGTCGCCCGAGGAGGTTTCACGTCGACCCGACTTCGTTGTGCCTTCACGCATATCTTTTGTCAGGTCCTGTCTCCTCCGTAGAGGTTTTTCGAGACGAGCAGTGGAGTGCATTTCTTCTTCAAGGAGGCACTCAACTGGTTTAGCTTATGCAGCTAAATGGAAGGTTTTCTGTCGATGGTGTGCTGATCACTCTGTTGATGATGCCAATCCTTTGATTTCACAGATTGCGGAGTTTCTGGTATATCTGTTTGATTCTCGGGGTCTCCAGCCTGTTACCATCAAGGGTTACAGGTCTATGCTTTCAGAGACTTTTTAATATGTGGGGAAGCGTCGTATCGGCACTAATCCTTACCTCTCCAAGCTTGTTCGGCACTTTTCTTTGAAAAGGCCTCGGACTTTGCAGCTTACTCCACGATGACGATGGAATCTTTCGTGGGTGCTGCTTTGCTTGGGGGGGGGGGGGGGGGGGCGTTCGAACCTTTATCCCAGGTGGATATGCATTTTCTCACATATAAGATGGCTTTTCTGATGGCATTTGCTTTGGCCAGACGGGTTAGTGAGCTTCACGCCCTCTCGGTTGACCCGGCCTTTTTTAGGAGCTCTCCCAACAGTGTTACTTTTACCACTGATTGCTCCTTTTTGGCTAAGAATCAGTTACCAGATACTACTCCTCCTCCTATCTGTATCAGGGCTCTTCCTTCTGTTGAGGGTACTCGCCCTTTGCTCTGTCCGGTCCGTGCTATTCGCATTTATCTTGATCGGACACGCTTCATACGGAAAGGCAGAAAACGTTTTTTTCTGTCTCTCATTCCGGGTTGACAGAAGATCTCTCCTCAATCCATTTCTCAATGGACTTGTCTTGCTATTCGTACGGCTTATAGTCGTTTAGCAGCTGGCGATTGTATTACCAATCGTATTTCTGCCCACGAGGTGCGGGCACTGTCTACCTCTTGAGCTTATTCTAACTCCGTCAAGTTGTTGGATGTTATGCAGGCAGCCTACTGGAGAAATGCTTCTACTTTCTCCACCTTTTATTTGCGCCAGTTGCAGGAGCAGTCGGAGGACCTTTTTGCCCTGGGTCCTCTTTCTTCTGCTCAGGCTGTTGTCTGCCATAGCCATTAGGCTTCTTGAAGGTCAGTTTCAGCCTTGTGCTGTTACCTCCCTTTTTCTGTCTGTGTGTCACACAGGCTCATATGTCTCTTTTCATTGTCCTTTACCAATGATTGCGACATTATGGTTGATAAGCCTCGGGACCTCTTCCTTCTACTTCACGGTTCCAGTGCACTGGGGTTATGTGGGGGTTGGTTATGCAATTCCCTCCAGCCTTTTGTCTATTCAGCCTGAAGTAAACAATTGTGAGTAGGTTGATAAGAAATCTAAATTTTATAGTAAATTTCCTTTCTTATTATACCTACCACAATTGTTTACATGGAGGCCCTCCCATCTTCTTTACGGGTAAAGAATCTTTCCTCCCCGCTGATCACATAACTCTAACGTTTACGGATTCAAAAAGAATGAGTCTTTAGAGACGGTATATGCGCACTGGCAACGGAAGTCGTGGAGTTGTACTTGGGAGAGAGCGTCCCATACTGGGTCTGCGCCGGTTGCACTCGACCCAGTTTTGGCTTATTTTTTATTGGTGCTTTTGCACCACTTTTCTTTCCCAACTTGCTTGGGAAAGACAAAAATAGAGAGTATTATATCCGAGTTAGGGACTTCCACTGTAGTGCAAGCCTGAAGAAAACAATTGTGGTAGGTATAATAAGAAAGGAAATTTACTATAAAATTTAGATTTCTGTGATAACATCCCAGCACTAAAAAAAATCATCTGGCATGGACAACAAAGTTATAAATTATTAAATAACTTCATTCTTCTGTAGTGTTAACTAGCTAATTTGTTTATTGGTGTTTAAGGTCACATATTTCTGCACAATGGCTAATCATGACCACGACAGTTTTACGGGTGGAGGAAGTCTGAGTACCTGGAGAGAACCAGTGAGCAACAGCAAGCAACTGTCAGCTCTCCAACATACAGTGGAGCCCACTTAATTGGATATCTCTTAACTGAATAACCCTGTTAATAGAATATAATTTCCCAACTCAAAACCATTTACCGTACCTCTTGTACAAGTTGACCTGTTAATTGAATATAGGTTATAGAGTAAAGTCCTGTTAATTGAATAAAAATTCTTGTAACCTGTCAAGAAATTACCCTGACTCTCCTCAGTTTTCCTTTGTTTATAAACCTATTTGGCCTCAGTACATCCAATATAAGCATTTAATCTATTATATCTCATAGAGCTCTGTCAAACAAGATATAACAGAATAAATGTTAAGTTTATCTCTAGAATACAGGAAAGTGACACAACCCCTGTTAATTGAATACTCCTGTTAATTGAATAATTTTCATTGGAAAAGTTCCTATTCAATTAACAGGATTCCACTGTACTAACTCCACACATGCAGGGTTACCATTGGTTGAAGACAAGTGCACCATCGACATGCAGTACGCCTTAGTACACAATGCCACTGTGCCTCCACGTGGAAAATGGGACTGAAGTGTCTTGCCCAAGGGCATAACGTGGTTGCTGTAGGTGGGATTCAAACTGAGGACCTTTCAGCTTGCAGCCTGCACCTCTACCCACTATGCCAACACACCCCCTGGAATGCTAATTAAATTCTTCTTTAAACAACTGTTGTCAGGTGAGCGCTTCAGGCCCATGGGGCCTCTTATTTAAAAAGCTTTTATCTTTTCGAGCCCACCCCTCAGTTAAACCCCACCTGCAATGCAGTTAAACTCCATCCGAAGATAGTATGGTCTAAGTACTTTTTTACACACAGACTAAAACAACACCTTGCTGTAAATAAGATCTATCTTACTTGTAAAATAGGAACTAGTCACCAATGCTTAGAGTAAAAATCCCCTGAAATGAGCAACATGGGTAGAAACGATTGACTAAACTTGACTTTATCTCCATGTTGTTGTCATGATTATCCAATGCAAATATGTGATAATAAACAGCTATAAATAAATAAATATTAGAACAACAGGATGCAGTAATGTTTACAGATACCTGCATCCTATCTGGAATCAGACAGTAATTATATTCATGCCAAGGACTGAACATCCAGATTCAAATTCCAAGTTTTGACCTTTTGTAGTCAAATTTGAGGTTTTGTCATGGCCTGTATGTCAACAATTCAATAAGGCTCAGGCTAGAGGCCGTATTTATGAACTGTTCTTTACGAAACTTCTTGGGTACCTTTGTTATCGCCGTGGAGGAGAACGAGTGTTTTTGGGTGTGGTCCAAAATTCAAGATGGCCACCGGCGGTCATTTTGTTCCAAAATTAGTGCAATCAGTTTTTTGTACAGAACTTCTGTATGAAAGTTCCGATTTGAATAAATTTTTGTTTGAATGTTTAGCAACATGGAATACATCACATATAATACAGGTTTTTTCTCGTACAGAAATTATGCAAATTAGATGAACTTTGATTTATTCAGTGCTACTTATCTACAGTAAGTGCACATGTCAATACGGCTCGGCTAGAGGCAGTATTTGTGGAACGATCTTCACGAAATTTCTTGGGTACCTTTGTTATCACCTTGGGATGAAAACGAGTGTTTTTGGGTGCGGTTCAAAATTCAAGATGGCGGCCATTTTGTACCGAAATTAGTACAATCAGTTTTTTGTACAGAACTTATATATGAAGGTTCTGATTTGAATACATTTTTGAATGAATGTTTAGTAACGTGGAATACATCACATATAATACAGGTTTTTTCTCGTGTAGAAATTATGCAAATTAGTTGAACTTTGATTTATTCAGTGCTATATATCTGCAGTAAGGGCATGTCAATACGACTCGGGCTAGAGGCAATATTTGTGAAACAATCTTCATGAAACTTCTTGGGTACCTTTGCTACCACCTTGGGACGAGAAGGAGTGTTTTGGGGTGCGGTCCAAAGTTCAAGATGGCTGCCAGCAGCCATTTTATACCAAAATTAGGTGCAATCAGTTTTTTGTACAGAACTTCTGGGACTATATTTGTTATCATCATGGGATGGTAACGAGTGCTTTTGGGCCCGGCCCAAAATTCAAAATGCCTGTTGACAGTCATATTTACGAGAATTGTGTGTATTACATTTTATGTACAGAACCTGTAAAGAAGATTTTTTATGTCAGTAATGTTTGCTACAAATTTATTGGGTGCCTTTGTTATCAATGTGGTATGAGAACAAATATTTTTGGGTTCAGTCAGACCCACTCGGGACTCAAAAAGAGAGATAATTAAAAATCTTTTCCAAAAACACCAGACAAAATAAGGTTTCTTGAATTCAGCATTTTTAGGATGTGTATATCCAAATGTGTTGATGCCAAGTTCCTGTGTTAATATTATTTGGTGTTGTGTCACAGTGTGGGGAGGGTAAACATTATTAGCACAACCCAATTTTCTATTCCAATGAGAAAAATAAAACCTCCTCACCCATGGGAACCCTATGAGCTAAAGATAAAAAATTCAAATACCTATATTTTAAGAAGGACTGAATAAATATTTATTAATTAGTATGAATCAGCCTTAGGAGGGTTTAAATCAAACAGGTCAAAACAGTTGCTAACATTTGGCTTATGGTGCACCGTGCAAGGATCCCCATTGTAACATTAACCCCATGGAGATTTCTTTTCTAGTTTAGCATCTGTCACCAACTTTTACAACACATTACCTGTACATTTGTTACAGACCTTTACAATACTTTGTTATCAGGTCATTACCTAGATGTTTGTCATTGCTGTTGTTACATACTATACATGTACATGTCTTACACAAGTTGAGCTACAATGTCGTTGACACTTTCGTTTTTGAGTGTGGCATCACATCCTCACATAATGAATTCTAAAGTTCAATTGATACCTTTTATTTTGATGCTAATTGCTAAGTTCTTCTTTACATATAATTATTTAAAATGTTACAACCAGTTGTCCCATTTTGTGCACAACCACCCCCGCAACAAACCCCACCCCACCCCACCACCCAGATGGCAGGTGACTGTTTGTTGCTTTTATAAGAAAGAGTAACAAATATTCATCCAAATGACTGAAAATCCCCTAATCCAGATCCAGTTCCCTACTGAAGGCCATTTTTACTGTGTCCAAGAGAAGTGTACTCTTGAAATATCAATTTAGCATGCAATTCCTTTCAAAAGTACAATTCACGAGAGTTTTTTATCACTAAAACACCTCTGGAGTGGAATATCCATTAAGACAGTACAGTACTGTCATCACAAAAGTGATATTTTTCACGATAAAATCGTGGTCACATCATGACAAATATATGCAGGCCTGAAAATAAGCAATCTAACATTTGCAGAATGAGGTCCCCATAGGGCTGCATGGTATATCGATAAACCGATATATACCAGTATTCAAACCAATATCGATTGGATACCGGTGTAAATACAAAAATATCGGTTTATCGTCATTATTTATTTATTTACTCACAATTTATTTTTCAAGATGTCTTGAGTTTTTTAACTGTAGCCCCGAATGAATAATATTATCCCTTTATCCAAGGAATCATCTGCTTGTGCCCTCGTAATATACAAATTCAGCCGTTGAAAAAATAATTTTAAAAAATTTCAACAAAACTATGTCATGTGACCCCTCATTGGGACGAGCTTGTTGGTCACATGATATAGTTTTGTTGAAATCTTTGGGGAAAATCTGATAAACTAATTTTGAAAATAATAAATTTTGATATCGTCTGTGTTGGGTAATGGTTTTTTGAACCGCATCATCAAGGCATGCTAATTCATCCCGACTGTGATGCCTCGAGTCTCGATTGTGGTACTTGTGTTCATTTAGCTGAAAATTTTCGCTATACCGATATAACGCAATATTTTTTTGAATACCAATACCGGTATTCAGTTTTGAACATCGTGCAGCCCTAGGTCCCCAGAGGGTGAATTTGATATTGCTATCCCATACAGTTGGCTAGTTTATCCTCTGGGTACCTCTTTCTGTTGAGGTTGAGACCCGGATTCAGATTGAGGTTCACAGAGGGCAAATTTAGTGATGCTACCCTGCTGTGAGGGTAGCATCACTAAATTCACCCTCTGGTGACCTCATTTTGCAGATGACAGTCTGCTTATTTTCTGGCTTGTAGTCACGTCATGACAAACTTATACATCAGTGGGTCAGGATTTCAAAAATAAAATTTTTTAAAAATCTCGAAGGATCTTGAAAAAAAAGAAAATACCAGCTAAGATTCAGTGTTCTCAAATTTCTTTTTGGACGAGTGAGAGAGTTTCTACAGTGTTGTTTTGAGAGAGTTTCTACCATGTTCTATCGAGAGTGTTTCCACCAAGCCAGAAAATAAGCAGACCGTCATCTGCAAAATGAGGTCCCCAGAGGGTGAATTTAGTGATGCTACCCTGCATAGCACGGTAGCATCACTAAATTTACCCTCTGTGAACCTCATTCTCAATCAGTGTCTCAAAACTAAACAGAAAGAGGTATCCAGAGGATAAATTGGCTCACTGTATAGGATAGCATCATCAAATTCACCCTCTGGGGTCCTCATTCTGCAAATGTCAGACTGCTTATTTTCAGGCCTGGTTTCCACAGTGTTGTAGTGAGAGAGTTTCTACAGTGTTGTAGTGAGAGAGTTCTACAGTGTTAGAGAGAGAATAGTGGAAAGATAAAATTCTCTTTCTACTTTCGTAGAGTTAAAATGATTAAGCTATTAAGTGATTAACCAATGATCAATGGCTTGATTGATCAGAAAAGTAATTCTTCGATTAACCGTTACTTTTGAACTTCTGTATTTTCTTGGTTACTTTTGAACTACTATATTTTCTTGGTTAACAAAGGGACAAACTTGCTCCAAACAGGCAAACCTTGTCACACTGACTCACATCAATTATATGAGACAGAGTAAAGCATGCAAGTTACGTGATGGCATACTTGTTCACTTGCATGATCATTATACTGTATCAGTAGCTGGAACTGGTCATTCTTAAGTTAACCTTTACCCATTGCAGGTAGCAGACAACTCTTGCAAAATAGATTCTTGAATTACTAAAAAATTTCAATTTTTATCTCAAAAACATAGCTTATGATCCCTCATTGGAATGAGCTAAACAAGCTCTTTCTAATGAGGGATCATAAGCTATGTTTCTTTTCAACCTACTCACAATTGTTTACAATTGGCTGTAACATAAGTGCAAGCCCTACTTCAGAACTAACTCAAGCTTTTAGAATCTTTTCCAAACGAGTTGGAAAAGTACTAGAGTGCAAAAGCACGAAAAAGATCGAAAAAAGGGTCGAGCGAGACCAGCGCTCGAAATTACAGGTACTCTCTCTGCACACCTCTTGCGTTTACCGAGCGCATGCGCAACAACCGTGACGTCAATTCCTTTATTTTCCGCCATTGTACATGGTCGGAAATTTTTGTGACTCGTGCTAATTATGCTGTTTATTCTTCGTGAACAACTTATTCTACATATTTAGTGTGCTAGTGGATTGTATCCTTTTATCAAGCTACCAAATTATTATTATTTAATGTTAATTTGTATTTTTATTAGCTCAACTTTGGCGAAGCCAAATTTTAGCTTATGCCACGGCCCGTCGTCCATCTGTCCGTCTGTCCGTCTTTCCGTCTGTCTGTCAACAATTGGATACGGCTCGGGCTAGAGGCCGTATTTAGGAACCGATCTTTACGAAACTTCTTGGGTATCTTTGTTATGACCGTGGGACGAGAACAAGTGTTTTTGGGTGCAGTCCGAAATTCAAGATGGCTGCCAGCCACCATTTTGTACCGACGATGCAGAAATCTGTTTTTTGTACAGAACTTCCATATGAAAGCTCTGATTTGAATAATTTTTTGTATGAATGTTTAGTACCATGGGATACATCACATATAATACAGGTTTTTTTCTCGTGCGTAAATTATGCAAATTAGACTAACTTTGATGTTTTTTGGTGTTACTTTCAGCACTGTAAGTGCAAATGCCAATACGGCTCGGGCTAGAGGCCGTATTTATGAACCGATATTTACGAACCTCCTTGGGTACCTTTGTTATCACCGTGGGACGAGAACGAGTGTTTTTGGGTCCGGTCCGAAATTCAAGATGGCCAATGGCAGCCATTTTGTACAAAATTTGGTGCAATCAGATTTTTGCACAGAACTTCCATATGAAAGCGCTGATTTAAATAATTTGTTGTGTGAATGTTTAGTACCATGGGATACATCACATATAATACAGGTTTTTTTCTCGTGCAGAAATTATGCAAATTAGATGAACTTTGATTTTTTCAGTGCTACTTACACACAGTAAGTACACATGTCAATACGGCTCGGGCTAGAGTGTGTATTTATGAATCGATCTTCACGAAACGTCTTGGGTACCTTTGTTATCACCTTGGGACGAGAACGAGTGTTTCTGGGTGCGGTCCAAAATTCAAGATGGCTGCCAGTGGCCATTTTGTACCGAAATTAGGTCTAATCAGTTTTTTGTACACAACTTCTATACGGCTCAGGCTAGAGGCCGTATTTATGAACCGATCTTTACGAAACTTCTTGGGTACCTTTGTTATCACCGTGGGATGAGAACGAGTGTTTTTGGGTGTGGTCCGAAATTCAGGATGGCCACCAGCAGCCATTTTGTACCAAAATTAGTGCAATCAGTCTTTTGTACAGAACTTCTGTATGAAAGTTCTGATTTGAATAAAGTTTTGTATGAATGTATAGTAACATGGAATACATCACATATAGTACGGGTTTTTTTCTCGTGCAGAAATTATGCAAATTAGATGAACTTTGATTTATTTAGTGCTACTTATACACTGTAAGTGCACATGTCAATACGGCTCGGGCTAGAGGCTGTATTTATGAACCGATCTTCACAAAACTTCCTGGGTACCTTTGTTATCACCTTGGGACGAGAACGAGTGTTTCTGAGTGCGGTCCAAAATTCAAGATGGCTGCCAGTGGCCATTTTGTACTGAAATTAGGTCCAATCAGTTTTTTGTCACAACTTCTACACAGCTCATATTTGTGAACTGATCTTCATGAAACTTCTTGGGTACCTTTGTTTTCACCTTGGGACAGGAATGAGTGTGTTTTGGAGTGCCTTTGTTATCACTGTGCTATGAGAACAAATATTTTAGGGTTCAGTCAGACCCACTTTGGGACTCAAAGATTTTTTTCTAGTTTAGCATCTGACTGTCACCCACCTTTACAATACTTTACCTATACATTTGTTACAGGCAACGGCCAGTATTTATGTACAGACCGTTACAATACTTTATATGCACCTTTGTTATCAGGTCATTACCTAGATGTTTGTCATTGCTGTGTCACATACTATACATGTACATGTCTTTGTCTTGACAAGTCGAGCTACAGTGTCATTGACACTTTCATGGCTTGTCTCTTCACACTTTATCTTGTCTTTCCCCCACGTGTGAACACGACCTTAGTACTGTTTTCCATCGGCGGGAAGCTTGATTATTATTTTGATATCATGCCTAAGACTATTCCTTGTACCTCTTGTTTGCAGGTGAAACATGTGGACGATTCTCATGCCACATGTGTCACTTGCAACAATTGCACTCAGGCCCAATCATGTGGTATTTGTGGGGTTTGGTCCTCTAAATTCTGGGTTTCTGTGAACAAGGTGGTTCTTTCCAGAGCTAGAACCCCTCTTTCTCGGGGTAAGGGTAGCCGTGCCGTAGCAGACATTTCTGCTGGTGCAAGTGGTGACTCTGTCACACAGGATTCGGATCTGCCTTCTTTGGCGAGTTCCTCTGCAACTGTTGGCGGTGTTAGTTCAGTGATACCTGACGAGGAGACTGTGGTCTCTTTGTCTTCTGATGTCACTATTGAGGCGTCTGTTTTCGTTGAGACCTTTTCCAAGGTCAGCTCGGTAACCCTCTCCGATCTGCCTCCTACACCGTCGACCGTTGTTGAGGAAGTTGCTACTCCAGATCCTATTCTGTCTGGTGGTGGCTCTTCCATCTCCTCTGGGGATGGTCTACAGTCTCGGGGGACCGAGGCTGTATCTGCTGGTGTGTCTGTGTGTTCTCAGCCTCCCCCAGCCTCGTGGCGGGGCTGTGCGGGTTTGCTGTCTGCTCCGTCTCATCTGGCTAGGTTTGCTCCTAGTCGGTTGAGCCGGCCGGTCGCTTCGGCAGCGATTCCTCGTCCCTCGAGTGAATCGTTTATCGTACCACCTTCCCCTGCTAGTGTGCCGCCTAGCGGGATGGTGTTGGGACGTTGGCATCCAGGGCCTGCTGTTCGGCAGTGGTCAGTGACAGCCCCTGTTAGCTGTCACTCTCGGAACCTTCCTCCAGTGATTCCTCACTGTGTTCCGGGTCTGGGTGTCGATCGATGCTTGCCGTCGGTCTCAGAGGATAGGCAGTTGGGGCTGTCTGCTGTGCAGAGGCCAATGACAGGTTCCTGTCATTCTTGGGACAATCCTCCGGTGTCTTCTCACCATGTCCTAGGTCCAGCTACCGATCAACGTGCGCCGTCGGTCTCTTTAGAGGATTTGCAGGCAGGGCCTTCTGTTTCGCAGAGGTCAGTGATGGCCCCTGGGCGTCACAATCGGGACTATCCTCCGGTGTCTTCTCACCGTGCTCCTATTCTGTCTGCCGATCGACGTTCGCCGTCGGTCTCTTCTGAGGATTTGGGTTCTTCTACCAGAAGGGTCCATTGGGAGGACACTCCGTCGGGCGATTCTGCTGCGACGGATTCTCAGGGTGACCTGCGCCAGGCCGTTTTGGCACTCACCCGGTTGCTTTCTGGCAACCCTCAAGTTGGCCTCCCTGTGCCTCCTGAGGCACAACCTCCTTTGGTCGGTCGCCGAGATGTCTCGCCTGGCCCCGTGGATACTGCACAGTATTCACAGGAGGTTTCTGCTGGTCAGACCGAGTTGGGCTACGTCTCCTCTGCTACGGAGGATGACGAGTATCTTGAAGGTGATGGGCCTCCCTTTTCAGGCTTGGGGCAGGCTTTGGATTTCATCTTTGGCTTATTGCCCGACGTTCAACCTTCCGACCAGCCTTCTGTGACTGTCCGGCCGCGGTCCACTGTGGAGCGCCGTAACCCTGTTGAGCCTTCTAGCTCCGGGGCTTTGCGTCCTCTGCAATCGGCTCAGGTTGTTGAGTCCTTCCAGGGCTTAGATGCCAAAATGCGTTCTAAGGCCCTCAAGGGTTCCTTCTTTTCTAGAGCTGATGCCTTTCTGCCTCTATCGCGGTTTCGTGTGTACGATTCCGTCTCTCCACCAGTCTTCCAAGGGATGACTACTGTGGATGAGGATTCTTCTTCCCTCGGGTTGACTAAGCCTAAGTCGGCAGTTCTCCCGATGTCGGTAGTTGAGTCTATGGTGGGCCTGTCCTGAGAGATGCTGGGTATGTTATCTCTCGCGGACCATGTCGTTGCTGCTCTGGCTGAATATTTTCCACCAGGGGAGTTTGATGACGCTCAGGCGCCTTTTCGAGTTTTGTCACAGGCTCTTATGAACTTGACACACGCTCACACCTGTAACACGGCTAATTTGGAGCTGGCACGCCGGGATGCGGTGTTGGATTCTTTACCATCCCTTCCTTCTGAGCAACGTGCTGTTCTGAGGTCTGCCTCTTTGGTGGGACCTCAGTTGTTCCATGGTTCTGTGGAAGCTGTTCGTGGCAAAGTTCTTCGTCATTTGAAGGACCAGCTTTTGCTGAGACAGCTTGACCAACCTGCTGCTGCGGGTGGGGGTCGTTCCAGGCCCGCCAAGCGTGCTGCTGCGTCTGCCTCGTCGGTGACGTCGGCTACGCCTTCGGCTACGCCTTCGGCTACGTCTGCTCCTTCTGCTCATAAGAAGCGCCGACGTGGCCAGGCTCGCTGGCAGCCTCAGGCTGGAAAGTCTCAGGACTCTGTCACTTCCCGAGGTGGTTTCTCCTCTCGGGGTCTCGTCGAGGCCACAAGTGAAGGTTCTCACCTCGATTCGCCTCCAGTCGGGGGAAGGCTGTCGCTGTTTTACGACCGCTGGACAGAGATAACGTCGGACTCTTGGGTCCTCGACGTCATTCAATCCGGTCTGCGACTGTCCTTCCATCGGCACCCCAGTTTATCTCGGGTGCCCCTTCCGACTCAGGTCCCTTCCGATTCTCTGCGTCCGGACCTTCTGGTGCAGGAGATCGACAATCTCCTCACCAAAGGGGCGATCGAGGTGGTCAGGAACACCCTTTCACCGGGGTTTTACTCGAGACTTTTCTTGGTGCCGAAGAAAAACGGCCAATATCGTCCTGTCATCGATCTGAGTACCCTGAACGAGTACATAATAGCTCCTCGTTTCACAATGGAGACTTTCTGGTCGGTTCGACATTCGGTTCATCAGGGTGATTTTGCGGCCAGTATCGACCTGAAGGATGCTTACTTCCATGTACCCATTCATCTGGCGTCACGGAAATACCTTCGGTTTTCGTTTCGGGATCGAGTTTTTCAATTCAGAGCTCTCCCGTTCGGTTTGAACCTGGCTCCTTGGGCCTTCACCCGACTGATGTCACAGGTGCTTGCTTTCCACCGCACTCAGTTGGCAGTGACTTCGTCAGCCTACCTAGACAACATCCTCCAACGGCACCACTATGCTGCTGTTCTGGAGTTCGATGTCCGGCAGTTTCTTTGCCTGCTAGCGTCGCTGGGTTTCAGAGTCAATCGCGAGAAGTCGGATCTTCTTCCTTCTCAGCGATTCCGTCATTTGGGGATGGATTTTGACGCTCTTCACAATGTAGTGTCGGTCCCCCAAGCTCGGGCGATGATTCTTTCCGCCTTGACTCGGGACCTGCTTCAATCTTCCTCGGTCACGGCCAGGACTTTCCTTCGGATGCTGGGCCTTTGCGGTTCGGTGACAGATCTCATTCCACTCGGTCGCTTGTTTGTCCGACCTCTCCAACACTTTCTGTTGGATCATTGGCGTCCGAATGTAGATCCGCTGGACCTGGAACTCACTATTCCTCGGTCGCTGCTTTGTCACCTCCGCACTTAGGCAGATATTCCCTGGCTTACACAGGGTGTTCCATTGGATCTTCCTTTGGCCGATCGCATCCTTACTGCGGATGCCAGCGATCGGGGCTGGGGTGCGACGTTGGATCCTCTCGGCCTGTCTACTCACGGAGAGTGGGACAGCGAGCAGGTGGGCCTTCATATCAACCAGAAGGAGCTCCTTGCTCTTCTGTTGAGTTTTCGGCTTTGGATCCCTCATCTGTCGGACCATGTTGTCCTACTTCTTTCGGACAATTCGACTGTAGTGGCCTACATACGGAATCAAGGAGGCACACATTCGATTCCCATGTATCGGCTGTCTCGGGATCTTCTTCTGTTGGCACGGGATGTGAACGCTCGGGTGTCCATTCGACACATTCCCGGGCGTCTCAACGTCCTAGCCGACTCCCTGTCCCGACGCGACAGTGTCCTTCCAACCGAATGGATGCTACATCGGTCGGTGTTTCAGGCGATTTGCGAGCAGTGGGGCCGTCCTCAGGTCGACCTTTTCGCTACTCGCTGGAATCATCAGGTAGAGACCTTTGTCTCCCCTTGTCCAGATCCTCTGGCATTTGCAGTAGACGCTCTGTCTCTGGACTGGACAGGTTGGATCGGCTATGCCTTTCCTCCTGCACCGATTCTTCCTCTAGTATTAGCGAAGATTCGTGCTTGCAGTTGCAGGATCATTCTGATCACACCCCTGTCTCCACAGAGGGTGTGGATCAATCTGCTGCGGCCTCTATTGGCCGATCGACCGATTCGTCTACCTCTACGTCGCGATCTTCTTTCACAGGGTCGTCCCAGGAAGTATCACAACAACCTGGCGAGCCTGTCCCTTCACGCCTGTCTTTTATCAGGTCCAGTCTCCGACGTAGAGGTTTTTCGAGACGATCAGTGGAGTGCATTTCTGCATCGCGGCGACATTCCACTGGCATGACTTATGCCGCCAAGTGGAAGGTTTTCTGCCGCTGGTGTTCAGATCACAATGTGAATTACTGTGATCCGTCAATCGCTCAAATTGCGGATTTTCTGGTTTTTCTTTTTGACTCCAAGGGCCTCCAGCCTATTACGATTAAGGGCTATTGGTCTACGCTGTCTGATACTTTCTCTTATGTGGGAAAGCGGTGCATCGGTCGTAACCTTTTTCTCTCCAAACTTATTCGGCACTTTTCTTTGAAGAGGCCTCGAGTTTTGCGTCTTACACCCAAGTGGAACTTGGCATGGGTGTTGCACTGTTTGGAGGGGGCACCATTCGAGCCTTTATCTGAGATCGACATGCGTTTTCTCACCTATAAGACGGCTTTTCTTCTAGCGTTTGCTTCTGCTCGTCGAGTCAGTGAGCTTCATGCGCTATCTGTTGATTCTGCCTTCTTCCGAAAGGAGGCTAACAGTGTCACCTTCACTACTGATTGCTCTTTTCTGGCTAAGAATCAACTTCCTGATTCGGTACCTCCTCCCATCTGCATTTGGGCTCTTCCCTCTGTAGATGGCCGGAGGCCTCTTCTTTGTCCTGTTCGTGCGATCAAGACTTACATTACTCGCACTCAGTTCATTAGGAGGGGTCGGAAGAGATTCTTTCTGTCTCTCATTCCTAAGAGGCAGTCTATCTCTTCCCATTCTATTTCCAGGTGGATCTGTCTTGCAATCAAGCTGGCTTATTCTCGCTTGTCTGCGTCGGATCTTGTTTCGAACCAGCTTAATGCTCATGAGGTTCGTGCCATTTCTACATCCTGGGCGTTCTCCAATTCTGTTTCGCTCCGTGATGTTATGAATGCGGCTTACTGGAGGAATGCTTCTACCTTCTCCTCCTTTTATCTCCGCCACCTTCAGCAGCAATCTGAGGACCTTTATTCTTTAGGCCCTCTCGTTGCTGCTCAGGCTGTTGTGCACCCTCGTTAAATTGTTTTTGTCGAGGTTGCGCTTCGCTCAGCCTTGTTCTTTTCAGGTGCCTTCTCTCTATCTTCATTACAGGTTTTCGATTTTGTTCTCTGCCATCCTTACTTTCGTTCTGCTACTCTTGTTGGTATTGGTTATGTGATTCACCTCCTCCTATTGTTTATTCAGCCAATTGTAAACAATTGTGAGTAGGTTGAAAAGAAATTAAAATTTTGAGTAAATTTTGTTTCTTAACATACCTACCACAATTGTTTACCAGAGGCCCATCCTCCTTGGGGATATCTTTGATATCGATGCCTCCCCGCTAAATCACTAACTTCTCGTTGGCGGAAATACGGAATTGACGTCACGGTTGTTGCGCATGCGCTCGGTAAACGCAAGAGGTGTGCAGAGAGAGTACCTGTAATTTCGAGCGCTGGTCTCGCTCGACCCTTTTTTCGATCTTTTTCGTGCTTTTGCACTCTAGTACTTTTCCAACTCGTTTGGAAAAGATTCTAAAAGCTTGAGTTAGTTCCGAAGTAGGGCTTGCACTTATGTTACAGCCAATTGTAAACAATTGTGGTAGGTATGTTAAGAAACAAAATTTACTAAAAAATTTTAATTTTTGAAACAAAAATCGAAAACCATAATAAATTCTGAATAGAGATTTTTGTATGTATAGCTGCCTGATTTTTTCCTTTACGTAGGGTAAAGGGTTAATGCTATAAATCATCAACGGTACAGCAATTATTCAGCTACCTATAAGGGCAAGTGATTAATCGGTTAACCAAGGTTTATCCATGAGATTAATCGATCAAGAAAACCCTTTAACCATTTCAGCTCTAGAATGTTGCTAAGGGGTAGCAGGTGGGGGTTTGTGTTACCACCTCTGGAGTGTGCCCCTTCTCGACATTTTCTTCCTACGCACATCTGACTCATTGAATACAAAACGACTCATTGAAACATACATGTAGTTTTGTCTATGTATAGGCTTATAGCTTCCTGCCGAATCCACATTAATTTATGTAACAAATTTTTCATATGATTTTGTGCTCTTGAAGTAAATAATGTTTAACCCTTTACCTAACCTGAAAAGCAGACGACACTTGCAAAAATAATTCTTGAATAACTATTTTTTTTCATTTTTTGTCTCAGAAACATAGGTTATGACCCCTCGTTGGAACGAGCTCGACGAGCTCGTTCCAACGAGGGGTCATAACCTATGTTTTTGAGACAAAAAATGAAAAAAATAATGAAAATTAATTGACGATTTTTTAGAATAGCGCTGGTCGGTTTTGGCCGTTACGTTAGGTAAAGGGTTAAACTAACTACATTGTGTCCTAAGACAAGCCACTTAATCCTGATTGCCCACAAGGGGGCACAGTGGCACACTGTTCTAAGGCTTATGCCTTACTGCATGCCGATGGTGCACTTGTCTTCAACCAGTGCTAACCCTGCTTGAGTGGAGTTGGTACGTTGGAGAGTCTGGTAGTTGCTCGCCATTGCTCAGTGGTTCTCACAGGATATTCCGGCTTCCTCCACCCATAAAACTGTCTCACAAGAGGTGACTCTGGCTGGAAAAAGTACCATGTCTGAAATTTCAAATGTTTTTAGCTCACCTGACTGAAAGACAGTGTGAGTTATTGCCATCACTTGGCATCCTTCGTACGTTAGCTTTTACAAAACAATCTTCTCCTCACAAACCAATGGCCCAAATTGAAACATATGGGCCACAGCATTTTGGAGGTATTCTGTTTTAGTTTTGTTCAAATGGCGTCTCCGCCCTTTTTGGAGTGGTCTTATGCCCAAATATGATGAAATTCTTCAAAAATCTTCTTCTCATGAGCAACAAGTGGGAAAGCTTTGATATTTGGTAAGAAACTTGCTCTGGTGTTCAAAATTTAAAATTGTTCAGGGAAAGTTGATATGTCCATATTTGGGCTCTCCAGGGGATGGGCTCACTTTTGAGCTCCCCTGAAAATTTCTGTTTCAAGAACCAATGGAGCGATTTGAACCAAATTTTAAATGTGGCATTAGTTGACCCCAAGTACTTCATTCATGCCCCCAAATTTTTTCGCAGTTCGGGAACCCCTGGAGCTAAAAATAGAACAAAAATGAAAAGTCCATTATTTCCCAAACTGCACGGACTAGAGATTTTGTATTTGGTATGAAGCTTTCTTCTGAGCAGTTGAAACAATTGGACAAAAAAAAATTGCTGGCGAATCTGTCATATGTCTGTTTTTGGTGTTATGAAAATATGATGAATCAGCATTTTTTAACACTGAAGTCAATTACATGTTTACCTTTTTAAAAATATCTTCTCCTCACAAACCAATGGCCCAAATTGAAACATATATGGGCCACATCATCTTGGGGGTATTCTGTTTTAGTTTTGTTCAAATGGGGTGCCCTTTTTGGGCTTGGGCTTATGCCCAAATATCGTGAAATTTATTAAAAATCATCTTCTCATGAACCACAAGTGGGAATGCTTTGATATTTGGTATGAAACTTCCTCTGGTGTTCAAGATTAAAAGTTGTTCAAAGAAAGTTATGTTAGGGCATTAGTTGACCCTAAGTACTTCATTTATGCGGCAATTATGCCCCCCAAATTTTTCGCCTTTCCCTGTGGGAACACCTGGCACTAAAAATAGAAAAAAATGAAATGTCCAATATTTCCCAAACTGCATAGACTAGAGATTTTGTATTTGGTATAAAGCTTTCTTCTGAGCAGTTGAAACAATTGAACAAACATTTGCTGGCGAATCTGTCATATGGTTCATTCATATTACATTTTCCCCATCCCCATAACCCTTACAATTTAGGACAACTTGGTCCTCCAGGTGAGCATTTTAGGCTCTCTTGAGCCTCTAGGTAAATTTAGGTCTTTGAATTTCCTACTATCATGAATCTTATGAATGATGGGAGATGAGACTCCCCTCCCCGCCCCTCCCCCCCCTCACCCCCCCACACACACACACAAACACCCTGAGAATGTCCCCGTGTAACTCTCATTCAAGTTAATACCATGCACCATAAGTTGGGTAATTTAACTCTTTACCTAACATGAAAAGCAGACGATACTTGCAAACAAAATTCTTGAATAACTAATTTTTTTTTTCATTTTTTATCTCAAAAACATAGATTATTACCCCTCAATGGAATGAGCTTGATGAGCTTATTCCAAAGAGGGGTCATAACCTAAGTTTTTGAGACAAAAAATGAAAAAATAATGAAAATTGTTTGGCGATTTTTGTAAATAGTGCTGGCCGGTTTTGGCCATTACGTTGGATAAAGGGTTAAGTGCTGGAACCTTACCAGGTAGACTATCTGTGTGATGTATTAAGCTGCTCACTAACTGAAAACTTTCTAGGGACCAGGTGCGTCCTCAGGTTTCTTCAAAAGAAGCAAGCAATAGGTTTCCAACCATTGAGTAGAGAAGATTGAGTACCAAATCATCCTGTATTTAGTGTACAGTTAAACAAACTTCTGTTACAATACAGTAGAGGGATATTTGAGTATTGCTGAATACTAACAGGGTGGAGTTTCTGCCTGTGCAATAACTCATATAGTGACTAAAACACATGTGAGAATCAAAATCGATTCTGGCTAAAAAAAACAATGAGAACATTGATTCTTGAAAAATGTTCATTTGATTTTTCTCCTAGATCCTGGAAGTGTTCTGGAGAATTCTACTTAGTTCTCACTTTCGCACAATGAGGTAACTTAGCAGCATTGTAATTAGTTAATTACTAATTAGGGCTGCACGGTATATCGATAAACCGATATATACCGGTATTCAAACCAATATCGATTGAATACTGGTGTAAATACAAAAATATCGGTTTATCGTCATTATTTATTTGCCCACAATTTAATTTTCAAGATGTCTTGAGTTTTTTATCTGTAGCACCGAATGAATAATATTATCCCTTTATCCGAGGAATCGTCCGCTTGTGCCCTCGTAATATACAAATTCAGCAATTGAAAAAATAATTTTAACAAATTTCAACAAAACTATATCATGTGACCCCTCATTGGAACGAGCTTGTTGAGCTCGTTCCAATGAGGGGTCACATGATATAGTTTTGTTGAAATCTTTGGGGAAAATCTGCTAAACTAATTTTTAAAATAATAAATTTTGATATCGTCTGCGTTGGGGAAAGATTTTTCGAACCGCATCATCAAGACATGCTAATTCATTCCGACAGTGATGCCTGAAGTCTCGATTGTGGTTCTTGCGTTCATACATCTGAACAGTTTTCGATATACCGGTATACCGCAGTATATTTTTGAATACCGATACTGGTATTCAGTTTTGAATATCGTGCAGCCCTATTACTAATAAGATATATTGTTTGAGTTTGTTTTTTTCTATTCTAGGTGCAGGTCTAATTTACCTTGAGTTCATACCACACTGGTTTTCTGTTTGGATGGTTGTTGTATCAAGCCTTTGTAAATGTGATTAATAATAGTGCATTCCTTTGGTATGGCACTGGTGCCTACATGTAAGCTGAATAATGAAGAGTGGACCAAGAATTCAGAGAAAAAAGAACAGGGTAAGTAACTGTGTATACTAGACTATCACAAGGACTGACGGGAAAGGAGAGTGATCACTCTCACTCGCCATCACTCTCCTAAACTTTTCACTAGTGGAGCAATTAATCACTCACCTTCATGATGTATGTAGAAATTATGTCTGAACTTCAAGTTATAAATTGTATTTAAATCACTTATTACATGAACCACCTTGGAGACAATACTTGCAAAACATTATCTCGCATAACTGAAGTCTTTCATTTTTTTGGCGTAAACCATAGTTTATGACACCTCATTGGAATGAGGTCAATGAGCTCATTCCAATGAGGGGTCATCAGCTATGTTTTTAGAGCAAAAATGAAAAAAATAAAATGTGTATGGATCATTTTCGTGTATAGTGCTGGTCAGTTTGAGCAGTTAGAGTAGGTAACACTCTCCTAAATTTTTCGCAAAATCAAATTGAGGAGAGTGATTATTCTCTTCCCTCCAGTCACTGCTATCAATACACAATCCTACCTTGACCCTTAAGTTCCCTGATGGATTTTTTGTAAATAATTACACTATATACATGTACACAACTGCATATCACTTAACCCTTTACCCAACGAATCGCCCGCATCTGCCCGCGTAATATGCAAATTCAGCAGTTGAAAAAATATTATATTTTTATACTGTACCAATGACCCAGACTTAGCTGGTGCTAACTCCACAAAAACCAGGGCCAAACACAAATTTTGCCCCCCAATCCCCAAAATTTGCATCCAAAACAAAAAGAAATCATGTCCTAAAGGACCTCCATAGTACGACTCTACTGCGCATGCGCAGTGACGCAGTCGTCCCGAAATTGGCGCCAAATATCATTCTCTGTTTGGCCCTTCATCAGTCAACATCTCACTGATCTTTGTGCTTGTAAATCTCAGTTTAAAGGATGCCAGACACGTAATTCTTGGAGAAAATGTGATTCTATGGAGGATAGAAGGAGGAGAGGAAAAAAGAAGTGGCAAAAAAATAATCAGGGCTGTACTTAAAATTTTTTGTTAAAATTATGTTAAGTTGCCTATTTTCGAGGCAAACGCCTCTTGTTGTCATTCTTGCTAATTGTTGCACTGCTTATTCAGTGTTTCCTCTCCCCTAACCTTCTAAAGTCCCCCCTTGCAATTCTCCCATGCTTTTGGCATATTTTTGAGAAGTTTCATTTCTAAAATTTCCCTGGGAGAGTTGCTTGGTTACAGAATGTTTTCTGTTATTTTCCCCATAGTTACGTTTTCACCCATGGGTGTATAACGTTTGTGTTCTGCATCTTCCATCTGATGTTCTGCAGATTCTCCCCTGGGAGTCTCTGTTTTGCATCAGATAGAGTGTAATTGAGGACTGATTCCGGGCCAGTTTTTTCAGTGCCTGGAGTCATGTTTTCTTCTGTGTTTACACTGTTTGTTTTCATTGGCAACAGCCTTTTTTGAGGGGGGCTGTTTGTCTTTGAGGTAGTTTATCTCATTATAAGATACATTTATATTATCCGAAAGTGTCTCATTAATTATTTTATATAATTTTAAAATTTTTGACCACACTTTGCCATCGGATCCATCGGGGCTCAACGTTACTTTTCAGCAACTTGGGCTTCTCTGAAAAAATATTTTTTCAAAATTATTTTGTTTTGCAATTGTTTTTTCATTTATTAATGGATCATGTTATTATGTATCTTTGTGTCAGGGGTTTTTGCGAGTAACTAGGACTTATTGTTGTTCCTTCACAATGAAAGGAACTTGTTCAAATTGTAATAGGAAGAAATCTTCCTCTGACTTTCATGATTATTGCATAAATTGTAGTCAGTGTTCTCGCATTAATCCCTGTCCTGTATGTGAACATTGGGATGAGAAACATTGGAAACGTGTGTCACGATATGTTGTTTCTGGAGAAAGAGCGATGCCGGCTCTTTCTCCACAAGGTCACTCTACTCTCTCAGTTTCTATTTCAGAGGAACCAGAACAGGGTGATGTTTCCATGTTATCTTCTTCAAGTGTGCGTCCGTCGTCACAATTAAATACAGAGCTAGCGGCAAAAGTGCTCATGGAGATTAGACAAATGTCGTCCGCTAGCTCGCCCGGTGTAGCGTCCATTCACCGAATGGTTCGGCAGCCGGGTTCGTCCGATGCGGTCCAAGAGGAAATTTTGGGTGATGCGAGCACTATAAAAATAATAGATGCACACCCAGTGACGGCGGATAGTGAACGAGAACGGAGGAAGCCTTTTAGTCCGGTTCCTAGCTCGTCCAGGTCCAGCCGGGCCGCGAGCGAGAGAGGCCCCTCTCTCGTACAACAACATCTGGGACCAGATGTTGTGGTACAAAATGTGTCTTTAGCGGAGCATACGTCCGTCGCTCGGGACGCTCCGTTGTATAAGCAGTCCGCAGAGACTGTTAAGGCTTCCTCTTCTCGTCGGCGCACACGACCGCACCTTGGCTGCGTGACCTCCGATATCTTGCCAGCTTCGCCGAGGAAGGATTATTCGGCGACCAGGTCACACCATCCGGCAGCCAGGGACTCGAGACCGATGGACTCCGGACGTTCGCATAGGAAAAGTATGCGGGAGCCATCTGATGCGGAGCTGCCCTCGGCAAAGCAGCGAAAGACCGCTCCTCCGCAGGTCTCGACGTCGGACATTCTAGTGCAGATAGCACAGCTTATCGCAGCATCCCAGCAGCCGACAGAGACGGTGTCGGATCGAGAATTATCCGACGGCGCTGGGTCGGTACGCTCCGCCGAAGCATCGGGGGCGGACGACCGGGAACATCGGGAGGTCCGACCGGATGGTGAAAGGGATACGGATGAATTGGAGCTATCCCTTTCGGAACAACACAAAGCTGCCGTAGACTTCATCCGGCACTTTCTTCCTCAAGTTGTTCCGTCGGGCCAGACTGCTGCGCTTCCGGACAGGAGAATTATAGCGTCATTGGACTCTGATTTTTTCGAGCGGTTCAGGGACATCGCTCCCGAGTTTCCGTCGCAGTCCAATAATGTTGCAAGAACATTTGAATTATTGAACGACGCTATTTTTAAACTTGCTTCCAGGACAGGGAAAGCAGGCTTCTTGTCCGCAAATACTCTCAACCTGCCTTTCATTAATGCAAGGAATAAATTCGACACGGCAGGTCAGGGTATACCGAGAGTTCCTCTGCGTATGGACGACGAGGCGGAAGACTTAGAGCTATCATTACCGTCGTCAGCTTCTATTCCAACCGCAGTGTTGGAAACAGCTATTGCGTCTAACAGAGCCAATTTAGATGCCTTATCTTACGCAGATCACCTTACGAAGGCGTTATCACTGCGTCTTCAAGGGGAAGAGTTTCAGGATATACAATCCTCCTTAAGACTTCTTTCAAGGGCAGTAGCTTATTCCACGTGTAACTCCGCCCTTTCAGTGGCTAATCTGGAGTTGGTTAGACGTGACGCAGCCCTGTCTACATCCACACTAGTGGATTCTAAGGTGAAGAACTCTCTTAGAGTCGCTTCGGTCTCAGGAGATCTTCTCTTTGACGGCAAGCTTTCCGCTATTTATGATAATATTAAAAAGAAAGCTAGTGATTCTCTGTTGTTTAGATCCGCTCCTAAAAGGTCGGATTCAGCAGACACGAATAAGGCGGGCACTTCTGGGTCTTATCCGCCCAAGAGAGGTTCCTATAGAGGTTCCGGTGCGTCCTCTAGCTCTTATTCGAGAGACCGTCAGGATAGCGACTCTCGTTCGGGACGTCCTTCAGGCCGGGACAATCGGTCGGACGCCCCGAGGTCGACGAGGCGAGGTGCGGGTCGTGGAAGACGTGGTTTCTCCTACCGCAGGCCTCGCAGATCCAGGAGGTGATGGCTCAAACCTCTATCGCGTTCCGGTTGGCGGAAGGTTGTCGAGTTTTTCTCAAGAGTGGGCGTCGATTACGGACGACCCTTGGGTGAGAGGAGTGACTTCGGAAGGTCTAAAGATATCCTTCAAACGAAAGCCTCCATTAACTCGAAGTCCAAAGTGGACTCATCTTCCGTCAAACCCTCAGAAAAGAGACGCTCTGCTATCAGAGGTGCAGTCTCTTTTAATGAAGAACGCGGTAGAGGTCGTAGAAAACCAGGAATCGCTGGGATTCTACAGCCATCTGTTTCTGGTTCCGAAACCAGACGGCTCGTTCCGTCCAGTCATAGATTTGAGCTGGATAAACAAGCTGATCATCGCTCCGAAGTTTTATATGGAGACGATTCGATCGGTCAGAGCGAGTATTCGGGTGAACGATTATGCAACGAGCATAGATCTCAAAGATGCGTACTTTCACGTCATGGTACATCCGACATTCCGAAAGTATCTACGCTTCGCAGTCCTAGGAGTGGTGTATCAGTTCCGGGCCATGTGCTTCGGATTGAATCTAGCACCCTGGGCTTTCACTCGAGTAATGAACTCGGTAATGATTTACTTCCGAGCTCATTCGTCTGCGGTAACGTCGGCCTACCTGGACGACATTCTTCAGAGGTACGGCAACGAGTTAACGCTTCAGAACGATGTTCAGAATCTTCTTCTATTGCTCCGACGTCTCGGTTTCATAGTAAACGAGGAGAAGTCGGATCTGGTGCCGTCCAAGTCATTCACTCATCTGGGAATGAGCTTCGAGACGCACAACAATCTCGTTCGTCTGCCGTTAACCAGAGCGAAATTAGTCAGTTGTTACGCTCGCTATTGTCTAAATACAGACAAAGTCACAGCGAGAGAATTTATGAGACTGATAGGTCTGTGCGGAGCCGCTGCGGATCTCATTCCGATGGGACGGCTACGCACACGGCCTCTTCAAATTTTCTTGACTCAGAATTGGAGTGTGAAAATTCATTCGCTCGATGTAGACGTTCTCTTGTCAGATCAAGTGAAACAAGAGATTCAGACTTGGGCAAACATTCAGTGGTTAACTCAAGGAGTTCCGCTGCAGTTGCCGGATCCGAGTTTTACCATTATGACGGATGCCAGTCAAACAGGTTGGGGTGCATCATTAATCCCAACGGATTCGAGATGCCAGGGTCTTTGGGATCCGCAATTCCTGTGCAAGCACATAAACATCAAGGAAATGATGTCAATTTGGCTTGCGTTACGTCACTGGATGGACATTATTCACGATGCTCATGTCCAAATCCTATCCGACAATACGACAGTAGTGGCGTATATACGGAATCAGGGAGGCACTCATTCAGTTCCGTTGTTCAATCTAACGGAAAGAATCCTTCTGTTTGCGTTGGAACATCACGTTCTTCTTTCGGTCCGTCACATACCGGGTCGTCTGAATGTGCTAGCAGACTCCCTTTCTCGAAAGGGTCGCTTGTTGCCGTCGGAGTGGACTCTCAACAAACAAGTATTCAATCAGATTTGCTACCAATGGGAACGGCCAATGATAGACTTATTTGCGACACATCTCAACAATCAGTTGCAGACGTATGTGTCCCCGTGTCCGGATCCAAGAGCATTTGCTGTAGACGCTCTATCGATCCCTTGGGACGGAATGATAGGATATGCGTATCCTCCAGCGCCGTTAATTCAACAAGTATTGCTAAAGATAAAACAATCTCAATGCAAGATTCTGTTGGTAGCATCTCTGTCGCCACAGAGACCGTGGATAAATCTACTCAGGTGTCTGTTGTGGGACCTACCGCGGAAGCTCCCTCCACGAGAGGATCTTCTTTGGCAGGGGAAATCGCGCCAACTGCATCACAACCCGCAAGGTCTCAACCTTCACGTTTTTCCGTTGTGCGGTCCTTCTTGCATGGCAAGCACTTTACAGGACGAGCAGTGGACGCGATTTCTAACTGTAGGAGGACCTCCTCTTCGCTAAACTATGCGGCTAAGTGGAAGGTTTTCCGTCGTTGGTGTAGGGATCATTCTGTTGATATATTTGATCCCTCTATACCAGACATTGCTAACTTTCTAGTATACTTGTTTGACGAAATCAAACTGCAACCGGTTACTATAAAGGGTTATAGATCTATGTTATCTGATACCTATGCACATCATGATAGTTTACAAATTGGATCTAATGTCTCTTTATCGAAATTGGTTAGAAACTTTTCGTTAAATAGACCCAGAACTCTTAGATTAATTCCTAAGTGGAATTTAGCTTGGGTTCTCCTTAAATTGAAGGAAAAGCCATTTGAACCTCTTGGGACAGTAGATTTCAAATTCTTATCTTATAAGACAGCTTTTCTCTTAGCTTTCTCTTCTGCCAGAAGAGTCAGTGAGCTTCATGCACTATCGGTGGATGATTCTCATTATCGTAGTGTTGGGAACACTATCACCTTCACTACTAACGTCGGTTTTTTAGCTAAGAATCAGGCTCCTAATAAATATCCGGAACCTATTGTTATTAAGGCTCTTCCGTCTTCAGACGGGCGTAGGCCTTTACTCTGTCCTGTTAGAGCACTACGTATCTATAAACAGAGATCTCAGTTCATCAGAAAGGGACGGAAACGTTTCTTTCTGTCTTTGATGCCTAATAGAAAGGACATTTCAGTCCATTCTATTGCTAGATGGATTCAGTTAACTATCCGTACTGCGTATGAAGATTTATCTTCTTCTCAGCAGTCTGTGCTTAAGATTTCTGCTCATGAAGTAAGAGCTCTTTCTACTTCCTGGGCTTATGCTAATAGTGTTGCTATTACAGATTTAATGAAGGCTGCTTATTGGTCTCAGCCATCCACATTTACTAATTTTTATCTCAGAAATATTGAGTCCATTTCTGGAGACCTGCATTGTTTAGGTCCGTTATCTGTTGCTCAGAATGTCGTCCACTAAACAGTTGCAACTATAGTTATGCAGGCTTTCTGTTCCGGCAGTGACTCCGTCCGGCTGCCCTCTTCGCTCTGGGCTATTTGACCCAGGGCAAGGGGAAGGGGGGGGGGGGGGCGGGTGTTCCCTTAGGTCACCTGCTTTATAGTGAAAAGCAAGGGAATGCCTCCTCCAAGACAGTATTTCTGAGTCGCTTCCGGGATGGTTTTAAAGTGTAATATTAATGTTTAATTTCATTCATGTCTTATTTTTAAAGTGTAGCTCGGTGTGAAGCATTTGTATATGTCAAGTGTCAAACGGGCTTTAATATACAATACTCGGACACTTTTAAATGATTATAAAGAGTCTCAATTCTCTGGACTACTTTATTTATTGGCTTGTTTTAATATTAATTAGTATAAAGGTTATACTGGATATTAATAGAGAACATGAATGTTATTGTGCTCAATTATTAAGGGTAGTGTATCTTTCTAATTTAAATATTAAATAAGAAAGATACATGTAAAGCCTAATACTCCTTTTCTCCTTAAGGGGTTATCTCTTTATTTTATAATTGAGCTTATTGGATTTTCCTCTATGTCCTAGGCCCTCCAGCCTGTTTACTATTCAGCTAAGTCTGGGTCATTGGTACAGTATAAAAATGTTAAAAAATTTATAGTAATTTATATATTTTTTATACTTACCAATGACCCAGACGGGGATGGCCCTCCCTGAGTTGGGAACTCTTGCCTCCCCGCTGAGTACATAGCGCTGACCAGGCACTGCCAGTAAGAATGATATTTGGCGCCAATTTCGGGACGACTGCGTCACTGCGCATGCGCAGTAGAGTCGTACTATGGAGGTCCTTTAGGACATGATTTCTTTTTGTTTTGGATGCAAATTTTGGGGATTGGGGGGCAAAATTTGTGTTTGGCCCTGGTTTTTGTGGAGTTAGCACCAGCTAAGTCTGGGTCATTGGTAAGTATAAAAAATATATAAATTACTATAAATTTTTTAACTTTTCAAAAAATTTCAACAAAACCATATCATGTGACCCCTCATTGGAACGAGCACATCGAGCTCGTTCCAACGAGGGGTCACATGATATGGTTTTGTTGAAATTTTTTGAAAAATTTCAAAAAATGGTATTTAAAATAATAAATTTTGATATCGCCTGCGTTGGGTAAAGGGTTAACAGTATTTCTACATCACTGTTGGCTGACTGTACAGGCAGCCAACGATAATGTAAAAATACCGCTAAGATAAATGTATCCTAAGGTTAAGTTCTCAAGAAAGAATACACTTGAGACAACCTTTTCAGTGCAATATAAAAGGGGAAGTTTGTGGCTGTACTGGGACTTTAGGATTACGTTATACTTTGGGAGATTTTGTTGTGTTGCATTTGTTGAATCAGCATCTCTAATCACTATTCAAAATTCATTTGTTTAAATTTTTGTTTGAATGAATACATTGAAGGTATAGTAAATAGTTTGGTGTTTGAAAATTATATGAAATTTACAGTGATATTCAATTAACTGATAGAGTTCTAGAAGCCACTATCAGGGGCCTCAGGGCTCCACCGAAAAGTGCTTTAAGTCACTATAGTGGCTTTACACTGTGTGCATTAGCTTGTCTGCACTGCAGTAGTAGATAAAGAAATGTCCATATAAAATTGTATTCTTACAATTTATTGGAGAGTGCCACAGTTACAGAATTGTTGACAAACAAAATCTTGCTAAATTTAGACTCCCTTGCTGGAAGTATTATATCTTGGAAAAAACTACTCATGTTACAAATCACCTTTGAAAAATAATTTAGCACTTTACCAGTTAAAAATTATTCAGTTAAGTCAGCTATACTGTACCTATAAGCCAATATAGACAAAGTAAATTTTTTAGATCCTCCTTTGGCATCACTGAATTTTTAAAATCTGAATACTTCCTGTAGTGGTGTCTCACCCATAGAGAGAGGGTGGAGTTAGTCCGGGGAGCCCTGGGATCCTGGAGAGGGCCCCTAAACATTTGAATAAAACAGAAAATTGGCTATAAAAAACGTTTGGCATAGGCAAAAAGTCATATTTATGGAAGGATTTCATTGTAACTGTTGTGTTGACTCCATATAATGCCTAGATGATGACATCCCCTTTTGGTCGTGATTGGTCAACAGTGATGGCTACAGGTTCCCAAAGCCCGAAAACCTTGAGCACAGTGTACAGGTCATATTTATAAAGGGATTTCAGTGTAACTTCGTAGGATCATTCCAGATAATACCCAGATGAGATTGTCCCCTTTGGTTGCGTTCATTCAACCATGATGGCTGTCTGAGCCCGAAGCCCGAAAACCTTTAGCACAGTCTACAGGTCATATTTCTGAAGGGATTTCATTGTAACTTGGTAGGTTTGACTTCATATAATGTCTAGATGAGAACGTCCCCTTTTGGACATGATTGGGCAACTGTGACAGCTACAGGGGCCCAAATCCAAAAACCTTTAGAACAGTCTACAGGTCATAATTATGAAGGGATTTCATTGTAGCTTGGTAGGATGACTCTAAATAATGTCTAGATGAAAACGTCCCCTTTTGGTTGCGATCATCCAGCCGTGATGGCTGCCCGAGCCGAAAAAACCTTTAGCATAGTCTATAGGTCGTATTTATGGAAGGATTTCATTGTAACTTGTTAGGTTTACTCCATATAATGCCTAGATGATGACATCCCCTTTTGGTCGTGATTGGTCAACTGTGATGGCTACAGGTGCCTGAAGCCCGAAAATCTTGAGCACAGTCTACAGGTCATATTTATGAAGGGATTTCATTGTAACTTCGTAGGATCACTCCAGATGATGCTCAGATGAGAATGTCCCCTTTTGGTTGCAATCATTCAACTATGATGATGGCTGCCCGAGCCCAAAGCCCGAAAACCTTTAGCACAGTCTTCAGGTCATATTTATGAAGGGATTTCATTGTAACTTGGTAGGTTGACTTCATATAATGTCTAGATGAGAACAGCCCCTTTTGGACACCATTAGGCAACTGTGGCCGCTACAGGGACCTGAAGCCCGAAAACCTTTAGCACAGTCTACAGGTGATATTTATGAAGGGATTTCATTGTATCTTGGTAGGTTGACTCCAAATGATGTCTAGATGAGAACGTCCCCTTTTGGTCGCGATCATTCAGCCTTGATGGGTGCCAGAGCCCAAAAAACCCTTTAGCATAGTCTATAGGTCATATTTATGGAAGGATTTCATTGTAACCTGTTAGTTTGACTCCATATAATGCCTAGATGATGACATCCCCTTTTGGTCGTGATTGGTCAACTGTGACAGCTTCAGGGGCCCAAAGCCCAAAAACCTTGAGCACAGTTTACAGGTCATATTTATGAAGGGATTTCATTGTAACTTCGTAGGATCACTCCAGATGAGAATGTCTCCTTTTGGTTGCGATCATTCAACCATGATGGCTGCCCGAGCCCAAAGACCCAAAATATTTAGCACAGTCTACAGGTCATATTTATGAAGGGATTTCATTGTAACTTGGTAGGCTGACTTCATATAATATGCAGATGAGAACGTCCCCTTTGGACGCAATTGGGAGACTGACGGCTACAGGGGCCCGAAGCCCAAAAACCTTTAGCACAGTCTACAGGCCATATTTATGAAGGGATTTCAATGCAACTTGATAGGATGACTCGTTTTGGAATAATTTCACTGTAACTTGGTAACTTTCGTTGATGTACGTTAACTGTGAGGGCCATACACATTAACTGTGAGGTCATATTACCCCACCCCCTCATCTCTTTAGTACAGTGTACACCTCATATTATTTTTATCAAAAACATAGCATACAGGGAACAGAAATGAACACATTCCCAATTATCACAATTCTTGTCTTATTTCATAATCCTTTCATGAACATTGAACATTATCCTTTTCATCAAACACAACACACAAGTTAAGCTTCAGTGTCATTGACACTTTCATTAGCAACCCTCAAGTTGGCCTCCAAGTGCCTCCTGAGGCACAACCTCCTTTGGTCAGTCACCGAGATGTCTCGCCTGGCCCCTTGGATACTGTGCAGTATTCACAAGAGGTTTCTGCTGGTCAGACCGAGTTGGGCTACGTCTCCTCTGCAACAGAGGATGACGATTTTCTTGAAGGTGATGGGGCCCCCCTCGTCAGTCTTGGGGCAGGCTTTGGATTTTGTCTTTGGCTTATTGCTGGACATTCAGCCTTCTGACCAGCCATCTGTGACCGTCTGACCATGGTCCTCTGTGGAGTGCTGTAACCCTGTTGAGCCTTCTAGCTCGGGGGCTTTGTGTCCTCTGTAATCGGCTCAGGTTGTTGAGTCCTTCCAGGGCTTAGATGCCAAAATGCGTTCTAAGGCCTTCAAGGTTCTTTCTTTTCTAGAACTGATGCCTTTCTGCCTCCATTGCGGTTTCGTGTTCACGATTCCATCTCTCCACCGGTCTTCCAAGGGATGGCTACTGTGGATGAGGATTCTTCTTCCCTCGTGTTAACTAAGCCTAAATCGGCAGTTCTCCCGATGTCAGTAGTTGAATCTATGGTGGGCCTGTCCCAAGAGATGGTGGGTATGTTTTCTCTCGCGGACCATGTCGTCGCTGCCCTGGCTGAATATTTCCCACCAGGGGAGTTTGATGATGCTCAGGCACCTTTTCGCGTTTTGTCACAGGCTCTCATGAACTTGACACATGCTCACGCCTGTAACATGGCTAATTTGGAGCTGTCGTGCCGGGATGCAGTGTTGGATTCTTCTCCATCCCTTCCTTCTGAGCAGCGTGCTGTTCTGAGATCTGCCTCTTTGGTTGGACCTCAGTTGTTCCATGGTTCCCTGGAAGCTGTCCGTGGCGAGGCTCTTCGTCATTCGAAGGACCAGCTTTTGCTGCGACAGCTTGACCAACCTGCTGCTGCAGGTGGTGGTCATTCCAGGCCCACCAAGCATCCTGCCGTGTCTACCTCGTCGGCTACGTCGGCTACGCCTTGGGCAACGCCTGCTCCTTCTGCTCAGAAGAAGCGCCGACGCGGCCAGGCTCGCTGGCAGCCTCAGGCAGGAAAGTCTCAGGACTCTGTCACTTCCTGAGGTGGTGGTTTCTCCTCTTGGGGGCCTCCTCGAGGCTGCAAGTGAAGGTTCTCACCTCGATTCGCCTCCAGTCGGGGGAAGGCTGTCTCTGTTTTACGACCGCTGGACAGAGATAACGTCAGACACTTGGGTCCTCGACGTCATACAATCCGGTCTGCGACTGTCCTTCCATCGACACCCCAGTTTATCTCATCTCGGGTGCCCCTCTCGACTCGGGTCCCTTCCGATTCTCTACGTCGGGACCTTCTGGTGCAGGAGATCAACAATCTCCTCTCCAAAGGGGTGATCGAGGTGGTCAGGAACACCCTTTCATCGGGGTTTTACTCGAGACTTTTCTTGGTGCCGAAGAAAAATGGCCAATTTCGTCCTGTCATTGATCTGAGTAACCTGAACGAGTACATAATAGCTCCTTTCAGTATGGAGACTTTCCAGCCGGTTCGACGTTCTGTTCATCAGGGCGACTTTGCTGCCAGCATCGACCTGAAGGACGCCTTCTTCCATATACCCATTCATCTGACGTCACAGAAATACCTTCGGTGCTCATTTTGGGATTGAGTCTATCAATTCAGAGCTCTCCCGTACGGTTTGAACCTGGCACCTTGTGCCTTCACCCGATTGATGTCACATGTGCTTGCTTTCCACCATACTCAGTCAGCTGTGACTTCGTCAGCCAACCTGGACGACATCCTCCAACGGCACCACGATGCTGCTGTTCTGAAGTTTGATGTCTAGCAGTTTCTTTGCCTACTAGCGTCGCTGGGTTTCAGAGTCAATCGCGAGAAGTTGGGTCCTTCCTTCTCAGCAATTTCGTCATTTGGGGATGGATTTCAACTCTCTTCACAATGTGATGTCTGTCCCGAATGCTTGGGCGACAATTCTTTCCGCCTTGACTCGGAACCTGCTTCAGTCTTCCTCCATCTCGGTCAGGACTTTCCTTCGGATGCTGGGCCTTTGCCATTCAGTGGCAGATCTCATTCCGCTCGGTCGCTTGTTTGTCCGACCTCTCCACCACTTCCTGTTGGATCATTGGCGTCCAAATGTAGATCCGCTGGACCTGGAACTTCCTATTCCTCGGTCCCTGCTTTGTTCCCTCTACCCTTGGGCCGATGTTCCCTGGCTGACACAGGGTGTTCTGTTGGATCTTCCTTTGGCCGATCGCATCCTTACTGCGGATGCCAGTGATCGGGGCTGGGGTGCGACGTTGAATCCTCTCAGTCTGTGCACTCACGGCGAGTGGGACAGCGAGCAGGTGGGCCTTCATATCAACCAGAAGGAGCTCCTTGCTCTTCTGTTGAGTTTTTGGCTTTGGATCCCTCACCTTTCGGACCATATTGTCCTCCTTCTTCAGACAATTCAACAGTAGTGGCCTACATATGGAATCAAGGAGGCACACATTCGATTCCCATGTATCGTCTGTCTCGGGATCTTCTTCTGATGGTGCGGGGTGTAAACGCTCGGGTATACATTCAACACATTCCCAGGCGTCTCAGCGTCCTAGCAGACTCCCTGTCCCGACGCCACAGTGTCCTTCCAACCGAATGGATGCTTCATCTGTCGGTGTTTCAGGTGATTTGCGAGCAGTGGGGTCGTCCTCAGGTCGACATTTTCGCCACTCGCTGGAATCATCAAGTAGAGACCTTTGTCTCCCCTTGTCCAGATCCTCTGACATTTGCGGTAGATGCTCTGTCTCTGGACTGGACAGGTTGGATCGGCTATGCCTTCCCTCCTGCACTGATTCTTCCTCCCGTATTTAGCGAAGATTCTTGCTTGCAGTTGCAGGATCATTCTGATCGCACCTCTGTCTCCACAGAGGGTGTGGATCAATCTGTTGCAGCCACTGTTGGCAGATCGGCAGATTCGTCTACCTCTGCATCGCGATCTTCTTTCCCAGGGTCATCCCAGGAAGTATCACAACAACCTGGCGAGCCTGTTTCTTCACGCCTGTCTTTTATCAGGTCCTGCCTCTGACGTAGAGGTTTTTCGAGATGAACAGTGGGGTGCATTTCTGCATCGCAGCGACATTCCACTGGCATGACTTATGCTGCGAAGTGGAAAGTTTTCTGCTGCTGGTGTCCAGATCACAATGTGGATTACCGTGATCCGTCAATTGCTCAAATTGCAGATTTTCTGGTATTTCTTTTTGACTCCAAGGGCCTCCAGCCTATTACGATTAAGGGCTATCGGTCTATGCTGTCTGATACTTTCTCTTATGCAGGAAAGCGGTGCATCGGTTGTAATCTTTTTCTCTCCAAACTCATTTGGCACTTTTCTTTGAAGAGGCCTCAAGTTTTGCGTCTCACACCCAAGTGGAACTTGGCATGGGTGTTGCACTGTTTGGAGGGGGTGCCATTCGAGCCTTTATCTGAGACCGATATGCATTTTCTCACCTATAAGATGGCTTTCCTTCTAGCGTTTACTTCTGCTCGACGTGTCAGTGAGCTTCATGCGCTATCTGTTGATTCTGCTTTCTTCAGTAATGAGGCTGACAGTGTCACCTTCACTGCTGATTGCTCCTTTCTGGCTAAGAATCAACTTCCAGATTCGGAACCTCCTCCCATATGCATTCAGGCTCTCCCTGTTGTCGATGGTCGGAGACCTCTTCTTTGTCCTTTTCATGTGATCAAGACTTACATTAATCGCACTCAGTTCATTAGGAGGGGTCGGAAGAGATTCTTTCTGTCTCTCATTCCTAAGAGGCAGTCTATCTCTTCCCATTCTATTTCCAGGTGGATCTGTCTTGCAATCAAGCTAGCTTATTCCCGCTCGTCTGCTTCGGATCTTGTTTCGAACCGGTTTAATGCTCATGAGGCTTGTGCCATTTCTACATCTTGGGCATTCTCCAATTCTTTTTTTCGCTCTGGGATGTTATGAATGCGGCTTACTGGAGGAATGCTTCTACCTTCTCCTCCTTTTATCTTTGCCACCTACAGCAGCAATCCGAGGACCTTTATTCTTTAGGCCCTCTTGTTGCTGCTCAGGCTGTTGTGCACCCTCGTTAAAATTGTTTTTATCGAGGTTGTGTTTTGCTCAGCCTTGTTCTTTTTAGGTGCCTTCTCTCTATCTTCATTACAGGTTTTGCTATTATTCTCTGCCCTCCTTGCTTTCTTTCTGCTGCTCTTTTTGGTATTGGTTATGTGCTTCACTTCCTCCTATTGTTTATTCAGGAAATTGTAAACAATTGTGAGTAGGTTGAAAAGAAATTAAATTTTTTTAGTAAGTTTTGTTTCTTAACATACCTACCACAATTGTTTACCGGAGGCCCACCCTCCTTGGGGATATCTTTGATATCGATGCCTCCCCGCTAAATCACAAACTTCTCGTTGGCGGAAATACGGAATTGAAGTCACGGTTCTTACTCATGCACTCGGTAAACACAAGAGGTGTGCAGAGAGAGTACCTGTAATTTTGAGCGCTGGTCTCGCTCGTCCCTTTTTCTTGCTTTTGTACTCTATTACTTTTCAAACTTGTTTGGAAAAGTTTCTTAAAAGCTTGAGTTAGTTCTGAAGTAGGGCTTGCACTTATGTTAAAGCCAATTGTAAACAATTGTGGTAGGTATGTTAAGAAACAAAATTTACTAAAAAATTTTAATTTCCAAATTCCTCGGGAGTACATATTTACTCCTGAAGTGAAAAATACTCCTGACCATGGGGTGAGTGTTTTTCAACTTCCAAGAGTAAATCGGCAGTTTTAGACATTCAAATAATGTTGATTGAGATAAAACAAAAATGTTGCTATGGACGGGTGGACAAATGTACGGAACCAGGCCCTAAGCCAGACTTTCCCAATCAACAGATTACAGGAGGTGGTCTTTTGAAAATTTCTGACAAAACTCCTGAAAAATTGGGAAAATGACCTAAAATGACCAAAATAAGCTCCATTTTGTGTGCAAAATGCATCAAAATTCTAGTAAAAGGGGACAAATTTTCTGACAGAGGTGGCCATAGGGGGCAGTTTGCCCCCCCCCCCCCCCCCCCCCCCCCCAGCTCTTTACTAGCTTTGCGCCTGTACGGAACCCTCCACTTTGTACCCCTCATATCATTCAGATGTCAGAGGCATAAAAAGACAAGCTTAGGGAAATTTCCACAGGGGAAACATCGACCCACCAATGTCAGCCCACCTAAATATGGAGTAAAGCATGATGGCTCAGTGGTTACAGAATTGAACTTTCAAACCGAAGTTTCCACAGTTCGATCCCCACCAGGGGTAACTCCATTGTGTCTTTCAACAAGGCACTTATCCCAGTTGTTCATGTGGGGGCATTCTAGAGCCATGTACTAAGGCAAACTACACGTCGATGGTGCACTTGTCTTCAACCAATGCTAACTTGGCGTGTCTGGAGTTAGTACATTGGGGAATCTGACAGTTGCTTGCCATTTCTCGGTGGTTCTGTCCAGTACTCTGGCTTCCTCCATCCCTAAAACTGCCCGACACGAGGTGACCCTGGCTGTTGAGTGTGTTGTTAAATCCCAATAAATAAATAAAGTCCTTGTGAAAAAATATCCGCAGGGGAAATATCCACTGAATAGCATGGGCGGTATTGCAATCAAGGGACAAATTTGTCAATTGTATTAATTTAGGTAAAATATCAGACACATTGCAGTCACTCCTAGCGGGGATTGAATGATGGACCTTTCGGTTTGAAGTTCAATGCCATAACCACTGAGTCACCAAGCTTCTGCGAATTGAATATCAAGTCAAATCTACAACCAAAAATTTTTGAAGTAAATGAATATCAAACATTGAGTATGGATGATCAAGCATTTTTCATATTGGGGCAGTGGGTGTCGTGATGATGGGGATGGCACTGTAAACCTGGTTTGCTCCAGCTATGGTGGCTCAATTCCCAACTGATAAAATATTCCAAATACATCATCAAAGCATGCCTTTGTTGAAGGCATGCCTTGATGATGTAGTTGGAATATCAGTTAGACTGAGACAGGGATTTTAATTAAATAATACTGCCCATGAGAAGCTTGGGAAGTGACGCAGTAGTTGTCTACTGTGGTAAACAAGCTCTGTTTTACTGGTAAAATAGGATCTGGTCCCAAATACCTATGGTGGATGTCCTCTAAATTAACGTAGTGAAAATAGGCAAAATGGCTATAAACCATTGGCTGGACTTTACTTTATCTCCATGTTGCAGTTGCGATTAGCTATTGTGCAGAAATATGTGACCTTATGACCAATAAATAAATAAACCACTAAAATGGAAGACTTTCTGCATTCCTTTCGGTAACCATATTCAAAAATTCCATATCAGGTTCTCTGACTTCGACCCAAATTCAAATGCATTTCAAAGCAAATTGTTTTTTGAATATTGCATTTTTGCAGAGCCATAGGTTACAAGCTATGACGTTGAGGCAAAACATGAAAGTTTTCAGTTATTAAGATAAAGAAATCATATTGCTGAGAGCCATTTTAGTTATAGAATTAAGTATGATGATTCATCAACATAAATTTGTTGCCATGGAAATTCATATACACTTTCTCATTTTGCTGTGGATATTTAGTCAAATTTGTCTTGGAAAGTGTTGGAATTTGGTTTTCAGAAAAGTGCTAGAACTGCAACTGACTGTCAGATTTTACATCAAGGACTAATCGGAGAGCTTAAAATATGTCCCCCTCCCACCCCCACCCCCCCTGCTGGAACCCCAGGAAGTGAGGCAGTGCTGTTTACTGTGGTAAACTATCTCTGTTTTACAGGTAAAATAGGATCCAGTCACTAAGGCTGGTGTGCAAGCAGACATCACGCTAATGCATAGAGTGTAAAGCCAATAAAGTGACTTCCAGCACTTTGCAATAGAGCCATGATAGTGGCTTCTAGGACTCAACCCGTTAATATGAGAGAGGAAAAAAATAAGTAGAATTCTCCAGGTCTTCAAGGACACTTTCAAAATCTATGACAAGAATCAAATGAACATTTTGCAAGGATCAAAGTTGATTCTCATTGTTTTCCATTTGAGAATCATTTGTGAGAATCGATTCAAATTCCTGCGTGAATTTTAAACCCTGAATCAGTTAAGGAATGATCGTTTCTTTTTGTCTATTTCTTGAGTTATGAACCCCCAAAAAACAAAGTCCAAACTGTGTAAATGGGCTACGCCAACGATCATTCCTTATAATTAAACATTTGCGACCCAAATAAATAAATAGTGTTCGGCGTCCTCTACTTCTGTGAACAAAGACTTAAAAACTAAAACTGGTAGACATATTATCTTTCTGGCATAAAAGAGGGCGCATATTATTGAAATGCAGGTAGCAATTGACACACTTTCCAAGTCAAATGCACTTATGTCATTAAATTTTTTATTGACCAATGAATTACGTAATGCAAAGAAAACGTCATAAGCCACGCCCCCCTCAAATTTCAATCAACTGTTCACTTCATGTAAAAGTTACGTTCTGTGGTAGGTGGAAGTAGGCCATCAATATTACATTGTATTTTGGTTTTGACCATTTCCCGTGAACTGAAAAACACAGTTTGTAAAAGTGGAGTTAGATATAAAGCTAAATATTCTTCCTCAAATATAAAATCATTTTGATTTCCAAAAATTTCATTCAAATTAGCAATGTCAAAATTGCCGTATTCGTCGTGACCAGCCATGGTTTACAATCGATTTGGGTAAAACGATGAATGCAGACGATCACCCAGTGTCCTTAAAAATTGAAATGTCAAATAAATACAGTTGTGAAGAAAAAGAAAAATTGACCCACCACGGTCATTTAAATATTCTATAAATAATTTCATGGTGATAAATTAGTAATATAAATTTCTTTTTCTTTTTCACATTTAGAACGTGCCAGTGTTCTAACTTCTATTGCTTTAACACCATGTTGCAACTCTGAAGACTGGTATTTTAGGGGCGTGGCTGGGGGCGGACCTAATTGTGTTTTTTTCGGTTCATTGAGTTATGAAAAGAAAAAACAGAATCGTGTGAGCCAATCGTTTTATCTGAAAACGCATGAACCAAAAAAAAGTTTAATTATTAAATTATCAACCAATAACTCTGATTCTTCTACCTCAAATAAGCAGATGTACATGTATTGCATTTTATCATTATTTTACTGTGAGTGCGATGGCTCAGTGGTGTGGCATTGGACTTCAAACCGAACGGTCAATGTTTTGCTCCCCACCAGGGGTAACTGCATTGTGTCCTTGGGAAAGGCACTTCATCCCGGGTTGTCCATGTGGGGGCATGGTAGTACTGTGGTCTAAACTGTTTTGCACATCAATGGAGCACTTGTCTTCAACCAATGCTAATCCTGCTTGTGTGGAGTTAATATGCTGGGGGAGTCTGATAGTTGCCTTGCTGTTGCCTATTTATTTTATGGTTTTCATATATTTATATATTATATAAGAGACTTGTTAAAGTTGTGAGACTTTTTTCCTTATACAGTCTTATTCTTTTTCAGGATATCTCTTGGACTTGCTCTTAAACAAAGATGAAAGACTGACAGGATAGGTGCAGATATCAGTAACAGAATGCTGTTGTTAATGTTGAAACTTCACAATTTTAAAGTGATCGGACAATAATGGAAAAGTGACTGTTTTTCAATTACATTCCTGTGAAACAAGTATGAAGTTTTATCTTTTTGATCAATACAAAAAATTGTCCAAGTATTGGTTGTTTTTTATGTTCTGTTACCGAATGGTGCCTCCCCTTTGCTCAGTAGATTCAGAATTCCTCTGTCACCAAGACTGTTTGTACCCTTTTTGATAAAATTCAAACTTCAACAAAATGATTTTGTTGGAAAATCATTCACTGCTTCTATTGCTCATCACAACGCAACCCGACAAATTGATGAATTTTTATTAAAATGCTGAAAAAAGCCCTAAAAAATTTGTTGAAATGGAGGAATAAGAGAAATAGAGAAAAAAGGTAACCATAGGCTACCAAGCCTGGAAATGAGCAATCTGTCATTTGCAGAAAGAGGTCCCCAGGGGGTGAATTGGCTGATGCTATCCCATTCAGTGAGCCAATTTATCCTCTGGGTACCTCTTTCTATTTAGACATTGATTCAGGCTGAGGTTCACAGAAGGTACATTTAGTGATATCACCAAATTCATCTTCTTGGAAGCTCATTTTGCATATGACAGTCTGGTTATTTCCAGGCTTGTAGGCTACAAATCATGTGTAGACAATTCATTATATGTTATCTTGGGTAACAACCCGTGTACATCAAGTTTTAATACCTGGATATTAGTATTAAACCTTGAGGCAAAGCCAAATGGTTTAACTTTGACGTCCAGGTATTAAATCTCCATGTATCATGGATGTTGCAAAAGATAACAATTTTGATGAAACATCCTACCATAAAATATTATTTAACCCTTTACCTAACATGAAAAGCAGACGACACTTGCAAAAAAAATTCTTGAATAACTATTTTTTTCATTTTTTGTCTCCAAAACATAGGTTGTGACCCCTCATTGGAACGAGCTCGACGAGCTCGTTCCAATGAGGGGTCATAACCTATGTTTTGGAGACAAAAAATGAAAAAAACATGAAAATTAATTGGCGATTTTTTAGAATAGCGCTGGCCAGTTTTGGCCATTACGTTGGGTAAAGGGTTAAGGTAGCTTAACAATTCTAATCAGATTTTCGACATGTCGATGTGAGCCAGTCGATGTCCAAGTTTATTCTAAGCATGTTATATGGATGACAAACAGGAAACAACAGCATGAGCTCTGATGACCTGCATGTTATAAAATATGCAACATTAGGCCTAAAGAAGTTAAATATCTGTGTCTCAGGCCTTCCCACATGGTTCTTTTGTCTGCCACATGCTCTCTAGCCAATGCAAACTTAAAAACATAAAAATTAAATGGTTTATGTCTGATATTTTACCCAAGTTAATAAAATTGGTAAATTTGTCCCTTGACTCCGCTCAAGGGATGAAATACACCACCACTCATGCTATTCTGTAGATTATGAGACCTAAAACAGAAAACAAACCATCAACATGAACTGTTGATGGCAAAGAAATAATTGCAAACATAAAATATGATATAAAAAAATGTCCGCCCACATGCAATTTTACAAAAAAAAGCCTGAGAAACAGAAGATCTACTTTGTGGGGCCTTATTGCTGTTTGTTATGGATACGTTAGCCAATCAGAAGATGCGCTACATAATGATAAAGGGGCAAGGAATATTTTCTTTCCAGTCTGGAAAGAAAATATTCCTTGTCCCTTTATCAGTATGTAATTCATTTTCTGATTGGCTGAAGTGGCTGAAACAAACAGTAATGACATTGCCTATTTTAGAAAATGCAGGTGATAAGAGCTCCTGCTGACGTTTCTCCATTTGCTGCACATACCACACCCAGGTGCTGAGATTCCAGATAACTCAACATATTAATTTTTTGCTTCCAAATTATTGATTATAACAAATTGTAATTCATAAAGTTGCTCTTCTATCACAAATGCCACTGCCAATGAGCTCAACATTGATTGGCATTCTTTCGCAAACATACATCTTATCCACAGTAACTTGGTGACTTCCAAACACACCTTAACCTTCAAAGGCCTTTTGCGATCTCAGAACATGTACCATTAACATGCCATCATTACGCTGACTAAAGATAAATTCCCATAGCAGTGATTTCTAGTCATGTTTGGCTGCCTGTTATGGGAGCCAAGACTTGACTGGAAATCACTACTAAATAACTAGACATGTGCAGGTTGTAGTCTAGTGGGAATTCAGGGACAATTTCCCAGTTCCTTAACCCATAGCCTACTGAGTATTTTCAAGATATTTTTTCATCAAATCTAGTCATGGCTGCTGTAAAGCAGCCATGACTGGTGTTGATGAAAAACTAATCAAAATATAACAAGAAATCATTGATGACAAAATCCATTCAATTTACAGGGGAAAATATGTTTAAATATGCCCAAATTATACGTATATCAGTGACAAGAGAAACGCTGTGCTGGGCTGGAATATCCACCAGCAGCATGCAAAGAGTTAACAAAACTGAAAGGAAAATCAGTGACTTCTGTCATGCTCAGCAAGACCTTATAAGTAGAAAATATAAGAAAATATGAAAATTCAGACAGTTTCGGTATTCATTGATGGGTTCAGTTCATTTTTTTGTTATCCTTGTGATATCGGTATCGGTTCGGTTTTCAGAATATTGCCCATCTCTACTTTGAAAACAAAGCTTAATTCTTAACCTTTATGGAACATGCTTATCCCAGTGTGTGATTATATGGGGTCATGAGATCTTATTGATGCAAAAAATGAAATTTTTTAGTTCAAGAAATTGTTTTCCAAGTGTCATTTGATAGTGGCATTACATGAAGAGTTAAAGACTGATTCTCCTCGTGGGAACCCTGGGAAATGAAGCAGTGCTTATTTACTTTGGTAAATAAGCTCTGTTTTACTGGTAAAATTGGACTCTGTTACCAATGCCTGGTGTGGAAATCCAGTTAATCCACTAAAATGGGCAACATGGGTATAAACGATCGTCTGGAGTTGAATGTATATCAATGTTGCGGTGACGATTAGCAATTGTGCAGAATTATGTGACCTTAAACACAAATGAATAAAACAGGGTGCAATGCAACTGGTATCTCTCGCCGAGAAGTGGTTTACTAATCAGAAACCATGAAAAATTGAAATATTTCAAGTCGAGAAAGGTCGAAAAATGTCCATAACTCTAGAAAAAATGATTGGACAAACCCTTTACTTTTGAGTATCCCTTCCCCAATGATGAGCCATCAGAATACCAAAGATCATTCAAATCTGTTCGTGCACTGACTGAGATACAGAGGTCTAAAGTTGTTATGGAGCGATGGTGGAATGGACAGACCGTATTGTTAGATCCCCCACAAACTTTATTTTGGCAGTGATCCTTTCTCCCTTGATTGTCCATCAGCATTCCAACGATCATTCAGATTTGACATGCACTGAACTGAGATACAGATACAGGGAGCGTGGTGGTTTAGTGGTTAGAGTATCAAACTTCAAATCAAGAGTTCCACGGTTCAATCCAAACCAGGGGTAACAGCTTTGTGTACTAAGGCATAATGCACATCGATGGTGCACTATTCTTCAACCAATGCTTCCTGGGAGGAGTTAGTAGGTTGGGGAGTATGACAGTTTCTTGTTCATTTGACTGTGGTTAACTGGTTGAGGGCTAGATTATTTTTGGTGGTCTGAATTTGTTATTCAGAAATTGTTTTATTACAAATTATTGGAGAGTGCCCACAGGGATTCTCCAATAATTTGTACTAAAACAAATTTTATGTAAACAAAATGTTATTTGTGTTTGACTGAATATGAAATTTAAGCAAGGAAAGTGTTGACTTTTGCTCTGGTATCCTCATTTTTTTAAAGCCCGATAGTGGCTTTTAGCACTCAACCAGTTAATTGCAGGCACTCTGGGAGTGTGACAGAATTTTCTTCATTCACTCTGTTTTTCTCTTGTTTAACTATGAATTTAACCATTTATATCTTTTTTGACAGAGCTCACTGAGCTCTGTCAAAAAGCTATATATTTGGTTAACTACCAAACTGCATTATGGGAAATATATGCTGCTGAAAACTTTGACTTCATTGTGCAGATGGTTAATCATGTTCATGATATTTGAACAATGCTCTAAAATTTTTATCTGGAGGCAATACATAATTTCACAATAAAAGGCTGTGTTCAAACAAAAAGACAAAACTTGTGTTGGAGAGTTTTATGGGTGGTGGAAGCAGGAGTACCCAGAGAGAACCACTGAGTAGTGGTGAGCAACAGTCAGGCTCCCCAATGTACTGCACAAGAAGGCAAGTTAGCATTGCTTGACAGGCGTTTAAATTCTTCACAACTTACAACGATAAATGCTGTGCCCAATTAAGATAATTGCGCCCAAATTATACAGAGTTTGAAACTTTTTCCAAAGTTTTGCAGTGTTTCTGCAATATATAGTTTGGCCAAGTTTCCCTGATGCTTGCAATATAGCTTAGAGCTTACCCTTCGAATCAAACAATGCAACAGATAAATAATTTTTTTATAAACCCACAGAGGTCGCCATAGAAAAGCAGTTGGCATCGACAATGTCGTTGTCGATAGTGATTGTTTTTCCGTAGCAAATTCCATATGGTCATTCACTTAACTGGTAAAGTGCTGAGTTTTTTCTGACAACAAATCAAAGCTCATCATATACTGCTCTATTACATTTAATTGGATAGTGCCTTATAGGCACTATCCAATTAAATGTCAGAGAGCAAGGTATTGTATAAAAAATCTGATTCATATCAGGGACAATAAAGGCTTCCTCAGGCAGAATGTAGCTACAGAGTTATTGCCTCTCACTTTTAGTAAAGCCCAAAATAGGGCTTCCAGCACTCTACCAGTTAAAGCTTGAGATCTAATATATTCATTTTTGTGGCATTTCTCAGTAAATGCCATGCGTAATTTACACTCAAATAGACCTTTGGCTCGACACTGCGAAACTAAGAAGCGTTCTCATGTTAGTCAAGTAAACGTACGTCAAAGGGTCATGGGAGGGAACCAGTGAAGATCTATAACAAGGGGTTGTAAACTAGCATTTTAAGATGGGGAACCTAAAACAGATGCCAAGAAGAAGAAAATACTGATGCTTTTTCTCCAACTATGTAGGCCACTTCCATATTTGCCATTGTGCCCAAATTAGACTGATCTAAAGGTCTGTTGCTTGAAGAAAATCCTACCATTGACGTGCAGTATGCATTAGTACACCGTACCACCGTGTCCTCGACAAGACAATCAGGTTGACATATTGCATGTATTCAAAAACTAAGACAATATCATACATGATTAACAAAGGCCAAGCTACTTCAATGACATGAATGATTTGGCAAGAAGCCAATGTTTTTGTTTGCATATACTGTTGCTTGGGAGATGCTGTTATATGACACATATTGTTGGAAAGAGCTTTAAGGGCCCTTTCCAACTGTGTGCCACATATGTTAATAACATTCCTGATCATTAATCTAATGGGACAAACTACAGACATGACCTATGTTATACTTTGTCAAACTTGATCATTTGCCATTCAGATGGGAGTTTACATGATGTTTCTAACAGTACAGCTGTTCAGCACAAATACACTTGCAAGACAGAAAAAAGCAGACTGCCATCTGCAAAATGAGGTCCCCAGAGGGTGAATTTGGTGATGCTACCCTACAGGGTACCATCACTAAATTTACCCACTGTGAACTTCAATCTGAATCAAGGTCTCAAACCTAAACAGAGAAGAGGTACCCAGAGGATACATTGGCCCACTGTATGGGATAGCATCAGCACATTCACCCTCTGCGGACCTGATTCTGCAAAGGACCGATTGTTTTTTTTCAGGCTTGTACACTTGGGTCATCTGGAAACATGTGGCTCAGTGGTTACGCCATTGGATTTCAGACTGAAAGGTCCATGGCTCGATCCCCACCAGAGGTAAATACATTGTGTCCTTGTTGTGATCTTGGGCGAGGCACCTAATCCTGATTGTCCCTGTGGAGGCTCTGTGGTACTGTATACCAAGGCATACTGAACATCGATGGTAAACTTTTCTACAACCAATGCTAACCTTGCTTATGTGGAGTTAGTATGTTGGGGTATCTTGCACTTGCTCCCTGCTACTCAGTGGTTCTCTCTAGATAGTTTGGCTTCCTCCACCATAAAACACTGTCCGACATGAAGTGAGCCTGACTGTTAAAGTGTTGTAAGACCTCAATAAATAAATAAATAAATACATGGTATTCTTTCATTGAGCCGATGATGAGCTCTGATGTAAAACAATGTTGGAAAGGGCCCGGGGAGCCCTTTCCAACAATGTTTTATATGACAGTGCTTCATCGCCAATGCCAAGAAACACTAAATTATATCCTCACTATAAAGTAGGTATGATACTGTTTTATTGGTAAAGTAAGATCCAGTCACCAATGCTTGGGGTGGAAGTCCACTAAGATAGGCAACATTGGTATAAATAATTGACTAAACTTGGCTAATTTCTGTCTTGTGGTCACAATTAGCCATTGTGCAGAAATATGTGATCTTTAACACCGTGTAAATAAATAAATTTGAAAGGCTCAGGGAACCCTTTCCAACAGTGTTTTATATCACTGTGGTTCATCACCAATGCCGAGAAACACTAAATTATATCCTCTATATAAAGTAGGTCATGGTTTTAAGATCTTACAAGTAAATACCAAAGGAAATTCAACTGTATTTTTCTGCCATTAAATAGTAATTTAATATTGAAAAGTAGGATGCCTTATGTCTTTTAATGTAAACAATATGCGGATGGATGGTCATTAACCCAGTTACGATTATTTTCCCAGCTATAATCATCCTTATGGTAATTTGCCCAGCTACGATCATCCACCCAGTTTGTCCAGTAAATAGAAATTTAATATAGAAAAATAAGCCATCTTTAACCCTTTACCTAAAATAAAAAGCAGACAACACTTGCAAACAAAATTCTTGAATAACTAATTTTTTGTCTCAAAAACATAGGTTATAACCCCTCATTGGAATGAGTTCGTCGGGCTCTTTCTATTTGTGGTTTTTGAGACAAAAATTGAAAAAAATAATGAAAATTAATTGCCGATCTTTTAGAATAGCGCAGGCCAGTTTGGGCAAAAAATATACAGATGGATGATCATTGGCCCAATTATGATTATTTGCACAGCTACAATCAGTCGCCCTGTTTGTCCAGGCCCATTCCAAATGATATTATTGGGAAATTAAACCACTTCCAAAGTTTCAAATAGTGCCCCATGTGCAGAAATATGTGACCTTAAACACAAATAAACCCCCCTGTGGGAACCCTGGGAAGTGAAGCAGCACTTGTTTACTGTGGTTAACCAGCTCTGTTTTACTGGTAAAATAAGACCCAGTCACCAGTGCTTGAGGTGAAAGTTCTCTAAAATGGGCAATATGGGTATGTGGCAGTTGTTTACCATGATATAGGGCTTATCTCCTACTTCATTGTGTGAGAGATTTTCGTCTGAGGGTGTTTAACTGGTTGAGTGCTAAATTGCTTTTCAATGGTCATTTGTAATGCGAGTATTACGCTACTAGCAATAGGAGCCTTTGTTTAGCAAGATGTTGCTCATAAGTAATTGCTTTGTTACAATTTATTGGAGAATGCCATTTGGCACTCAGCAATAAATTGTAACAAGACACTTTTATAATGATATTTTTCTTCCACAGCTGAGCCAACAACAAATTGGTGCAAACAGTGTAAAGCCACTATAGCGGTTTTCAGAACTTTTCAGAAGGGCCCAGATAGTGGCTTCTAGCACTCAATCAGTTAACTGGTAGAGAGATGGAAGCCCAAATTTGGGCTTTATTGTGAAGTGCAGGTATAACAATTCAAATGCTTCATACTCTGTGGGTGTGCTTCATATTATCTTTGAAGTGAAATTCTTTCAACTCTACGGATTTGCCTCGTTGCAATTTATTGAAGAGTGTGTTTTGGCTCTCTCCCATAAACTACAACATGGCAAAGACTGGTGAATAAATTATGATGACCAGAAATAATTTACCACTCATCCAGTTAACCCTTTACCCAACGAATCGGCCGCATCCGCCCGCGTAATATGCAAATTCAGCAGTTGAAAAAATATTATTTTTCAAAAAATTTAAACAAACCCATATCATGTGACCCCTCGTCACATGATATGTTTTTGTTGAAATTTTTTGAAAAATTTAAAAAAATGATATTTAAAATAATAAATTTTGATATCGTCTGCGTTGGGTAAAGGGTTAACAGAGAATTCCCTGTGTGTCCAATTCTCCAGAGCTCAAAGCAAGAATTTGACATAAAATGTCAAAGCAATCCAGCAGCTGTTATGGGGCTGAGTGTTGGCATATCATCAAAACTGACCTGGCAAAAAAGAAGGAATTCCACGATGGATGTTTTTTGAAGATTTGTCATGTCTTCTGGGCCAGTATCATCTCTAGTCTTCAACTCAACCATCAGAAAGGATGCAAAATAATTCTAGTGAAGGTCAAACAACAAAGACTTTGTTTGATGGGATGTGTTTCAAGAAGAGACTATGTCTGCATATCAAAGATATCTCTGAACTTCACCCAAACAAAGAAAAAGATGAAGATTTGAGACAAACTGATACAGGAGTGAAGTATCTTGGCGCTGGAAGGGAATAGGCTATCCTGAAGTGATGTGAAATGCCATTGGTAAAGACCAGTTAAAGTTGACAGATACCACTTTATCCTGAAGACTCACCAAGGGTCTGAGACAGTTAAGTTGGGTAAGTAACTTAGTTCTCTGGACTATATGCTAAAAACCTCAGTAAGTGTTAATGCTTTGTTGAGGAAAAAAATTGAAAAAATTTAAGTGGCACGTACTCTTTGAATGTAATGCTCGACAGATCTGGTTAATTTTTTAGATGGAAATCGTAAATTTATTACATAACTATAACTTTCTCCTTTAATACATTATTAACCCTTTACCCAACACAGACACTATCAAAAATTTATGATTTGAAATATTTTTTTTTAAATTTGAACAAAACCATATCATGTGACCTTTCAAAGGAATGAACTGGGTGAGCTTGTTCCAGTGAAAGGTTGAATTTTTTTGAAAAAACATTTTTTTTCGACTGCTGAATTTGTATATTACGTGGGTCAATGTGTCATTTGATAAAGGGTTAACCCTTTGTACACTGATGTTAAATTATCAAACTTTCAATCAGCAAATGTTTCCCATAATACACCTGGGAATTTAACCAATATAATCGTGTTTGACATAGCTCATCGAGCAAGATTAAATTCCAAGATGCATTATGGGAAACATTTGTTGACAGATATTTTTGTATTTTAACATCCGTGTGTAGAGAGGTTAATACGCTTTTTATGGTATGCTGTAGGATATGTCCTTTATTGTAAACCCAGTTTTCAACTGTTCATGTGGAATGGAATTAACAAGCTCATTCCATTGGTCAAATCTGGCCAGTGCTGTTTCCCACAGTTTTGTTTTTTTAAAATTGTCTAACCTGTCGGTGCATAGCTTCCACTTTTCATAAGAATATTTGGATTTTTATACATATATTTGAAATGGGACCAGGGCTCATGCAGTTTGTAAAATAACTGCCATCCAGAACTAAATCTGACTAGACCCTATTGGCTGAATTTTGAAAGTTGTGAAAAGGTTACATTTATTTCATACAGACACACATGCAAGAACTATTTGGTTTTATCAATTGAAATCATTGTCCGATTCTTTCCTTAACCCTTTACCCAATGGACAAATTTTATTATTTGAACCCTTTGCCCAATGCAGACGATATCAAAATTTATTATTTTAACGTAATGGCCAAAACCGGCCAGCGCTATTCTCAAAAATCGCCAATTAATTTTCATTATTTTTTCATTTTTTGTCTCTAAAACATAGGTTATGACCTTTCATTGGAACGAGCTCATTAAGCTCATTCCAATGAGGGGTCATAACCTATGTTGTTGAGACAAATAATGAAAATAATAGTGATTGAAGAATTTTTTTTGCAAGTGTCGTCTGCTTTTCATGTTAGGTAAAGGGTTAATGCATGAATGAAATCTTGCCCAGGTGTGGATTTTTACCTGCCTAAGACGACCATGCTGTACCCTTGAGAGTGCAACCAGTTCATGCACCACAAACCTCATATATATACATTTACTAAAGTTTAACCCTTAAGGGTCCAGTTCCTTGTTTTTGTAAGAGTTTCTCGTCTTACGTGTACATAAAAGCTTTTGAACAAGTTATTAATTGAAAATAGAATATGTTATCATTTTTGGAATTCACTGAAAATAAACCCAATGAGGGTTCTTAAGCTGAGTTGGAATAGTACTGGCTGGTTTTGACCATTACATTGGGTAAAGAGTTAATATAGATGACATTTACACTAAGGCTGTACAGTTCAAGGGTTAGTTATTCAGTTAGAAATGAATTTTTTTTTGTAACTAGAAAGTTTGTCTAACCCTGTGCAATATTTAATGACTAAGGCTGTAAAAATGCTCTGGGTAAGTCAGTTAACCCTTTACCTAACGAATCACCCGCATCTGCCCGCGTAATATGCAAATTGTGCAGTTGAAAAAATTAAATTTTTCAAAATATTTCAACAAAACCATATCATGTGACCCCTCGTTGGAACGAGCTCATTGAGCTCGTTTCAATGAGGGGGTCACATGATATGGTTTTGTTGAAATTTTTTGAAAAATTTAAAAAACTTATATTTGAAATAATAAATTTTGATATCGTTTGCGTTGGGTAAAGGGTTAATGTTGTTACATAGAGTGCTGGATTCAAGGAACTACTGGAAATACTAATACTGGATTGTGGAAATTTTTTAAAGTGAATTCCAAAACATGAAAACATATTCTATTTTCAATTAAGAGTGGGTTTTTGGTGGTGTTCCTGATACATTGGCAGTAGTTTTTTGTGAAGCCTAGGCTGCCTGTATCATCTGACAGTTGCTTGCTGGTTCATCTGCCCATAAAACTGACACAAAAATGTCGTCAAACTGCAATAAACAAATAAATAAATGTCTCTGAAATACTCCTTGCACTTGACTGGTCCTTGGGAAGATCTCTTGGAGAGAAACTGTTAACTGGTATAGTGCTAAATTATTTTCGGCAGTCAAAATTTGTTTACATGTCTTTGCCTTGTTACATTGTATGGGAGAGTGCCTCAAGTTTTAGGTACTCTCCCATAAACTGTAACATGCCTAGTCCATACAGCCTAAATAATTTAACTTCAAAATTAATATGAAGTATATCCACGGAATTTGAAGCCTTTAAGTTATGGTACTTACACTTCAGAATAAAGTCCAAATTTGGGCTTCCAGCACTCTACCAGATAACCCTTTACCCAATGCAGACGATAACAAAATTTATTATTTTAAAAAATTTTTTCAAAACATTTCAACAAAACCATCTCATGTGACCCCTCATTGGAACGAGCTCAATGAGCTCGTTCCAAAGAGGGGTCACATGAGATGGTTTTGTTGAAATTTTTTTGAAAAATAGTATTTTTTCAGCTGCTGAATTTGCATATTACGCAGGCGCATGTGGCCGATTCATTGGGTAAAGGGTTAAGTGATATTTGGAAAAACACCAATGATGATAAAAATAATTTAGGATACATTTGCTGGAAAGTGTTTGACAATTCTCTTCAAAAATCCTCAGGGAGTGCTGTTGCTTGTGGCTAAGACTTTGGACAAAAGGTTGATTTTTTGGTCCTGACTCATGTCATCTGTGTTGTGTCCTTGGGCAAGAAACTTCAATCTTAGGGCCTTGCAAAGCTTTAAGATTTGATTCAGTTTTGAATCTTAAGTTGATATTCGGTTCGCTTCGAAATCAGCTGTCCAATTCGTTTCCTTTGAATCTTTTCACTGGAATTTTACTTGGTATCAGTCATCTTTGTCGTCTCACATAGATAGAAATTGTACATGAATAATGTTGAAAATAAAGACTGAGTAGTATAATTTCCACTATATTAAATTTGGTCACTTAAGGTCCCAAGACCTGAACCTCCTCACCGTACCCAGGTTTAAACTAAAAAAGATTTGGTCAGAGAGCGTTCACATTCTATGGCCCATACATTTGGAACTCACTTCCTCATTCAGTCAGGAGAGCCAAATCATATAATATTTTCAAAACCGAGCTTAAAACATATCTTTTCAAGAAATACTTACTTGATGACCCATCAGTTTTAGAATGAACGTTTGTGCGCATGACGGGTGTTTCATTGAATGTGTGTGAGAGCTTAGTGAGTAAATGGTCTGGAATTGTAAAGCGCTTAGAGCCTTTTTCAGGGATTAAGCGCTTGATAAATGTACTATATTATTATTATTATATTAACATAAAAAGCATCTGTACCCATACCACCATCCATGCTAATTCCAGTTTCACCAGTCACTACCACTGCTGAAAGACAATTTAGAGTTCCCAAGCAATATCGACGATGAGCTTACGGTTCCCAGCAGCTAGCCCTGTTCAGTACCCAGTACAGAATTCTCGCGCCCATTTCTATTTTTGAACAAAAATTCTTACTGGGTAATATTCCAACAACATCAAGGCATGCCTTCAACGAATATTTTAGCAGTCAGGACTTCAAGAAACCTGTATTCGATTTGAGGTTCAATTTGATTTCAAATAATAGACTCTATTTGATTTGAGATTCAATTCAAATCAAAAATAAGTTATTTTCACGGCCTTTATTAAATCTGACTGTCTTTGTGGAAGCTCAAGAGTTCTGTGTACTAAGGCATATGGCACATTCGTGGTACACTTGCATTCAATCGATGCTAACCCTACACGTGCCTGGTAAGTAAGTTGGGAGAGGCTAATGGTTACTTGCCATTACTCAGTGGTTCTCTCTAGGTACGCAGGCTTCTTCTACCCTGAAACCTCTCTAACACGATATGATCCAGGCTGTTGAAAGTGTCATTAAACCCCAATAAACAAAAACCCTTGAAAGTCCTTTTAATCTTTCCTCTCAGAGGAGTACACTCCCAGGGTTCCTGCCTGAAACACTACAGTGGATTTTTAACTTGCAAAAATGTAATGCTTGTGAGAAAATGCTCAAAAAGTACCATAAAACATTCAGTTTGGGGGCCATTGGATACAACAGTGTTTTAGTAGTAACTGACTATCCCTGCACTGTAAATTACATTCATCTACTCAGTCCTACATTCAGAGGCATGGGAGGAAAATGAATAGATAGAAATTGTATCACTGTTTAACTAGTTGGGTTCTGGAAGCCCAAAATTGGGCTCTAGATCTTTAGAAAGTACAGGCACTGAGATTAAAATGCATCATTTTCTGCAGATGCACTTCATATTCAGTAAAAAAGCAGGACTGTTTTGTTCAAATGGATGTGTCTTTTTTACTATTTATTGGAGAGTGCCTTCTGGGACTCTCCAATAAATTGTAAAAAGCTAATTCTTATGAATAAATTTTAACCTGTGAAATTAAGCTAGCACTCTATCAGTAAATAAAACTTCCCTTTCATCTTTTCTTTACTGACAATGGAAACACTGCCTAGCTGCATGATGGGAAAAATTAGCTTCTTGAAATTTCGATATTCTTCAAAAAATTTCCACACTGTAGTACTGGTATAAATATTTCCATTAGTTCCTTAAATCCTGCATCCTATGTAACATAACCGACTAACCCTTTGCTGCTTTGCATTTTGACAGCCTTAGTCAGTGTATATTTTCATGTAATGTGTGAAATGGCACCCTATCAACTAATTCTGTGCCGAGTTAGCTAATATACACAGGTTTAGGACTGCACGATATTCAAAACCGAATACCGGTATCGGTATTCAAAAAAATACCACAGTATACCGGTATATCGAAAACTGTTCAGATATATGAACACAAGTACCACAATCGAGACTCGGGGCATCACAGTCGGTACGAATTAGCATGCCTTGATCATGCGATTCCAAAAACCTTTACCCGACGCAGACGATATCAAAATTTATTATTTTCAAAATTAGTTTATCAGATTTTCTCCAAAGATTTCAACAAAACTATATCATGTCACCCCTCATTGGAATGAGCTCAATGAGCTCATTCCAATGAGGGGTTACCGTATTTACGCTAAATATTGGGTACATGATATAGTTTTTTTGAAATTTATTTTTTCAACTGCTGAATTTGTATATTACGAGGGCACAAGCAGACGATTCCATTGATACAGGGATAATATTATTCATTCGGGGCTACAGTTTAAAAACACAAGACATCTTGAAAATTAAATTGTGGGTAAATAAATAATGATGATAAACCGATATTTTTTAAATTACACTGGTATTAAATCAATATTGGTTTGAATACCGGTACATATCGGTTTATTGATATACCGTGCAGCCCTACACAGGTTAACCATTGGCATTGCACAGGATTGGTTTTTAGGCTACCAAATCACACACTACATGAAAATATACACTGATTAAGGCTGTCAAAATGCAAATGGTTTGCTGGTTAGTGGTTACAAGTTACATGAGATGCAGGTTCTTGGGATGCTTTACCAGAACGTTTTCGGAGGACAAATGTCAGAGACTGGTATTTTCAGAGAAGTTAAAACTAGAGAGTATTTTGTTCAAGACTCTCCTACAGTTCATTTCCATTGGTACTGTGGATACCCCCTGAAGCGTGTCATTAAAAGTTTTGTGTTCTGGTTGAAGGAAAGCAACCAAACACTCCAAGTTGAAACCAAGAAAATTATATTTTAAGGTTTTATTCATCCCCTTCAACAATCTTGCCCAGTTCCAGTATTCAGGATCATTGGATGAGAATAATAATATCAAGCCTGGAAATAAGCAGACCGTCATCTGCAGAATGAGGTTCCCAGAGGGTGAAATTGGGGATGCTACCCTGCACAGCAGAGTAGCATCATTAAATATACCTTCTATGAACCTCAATGTGAATCAAGGTCTCAGGCCTAAAGAGAAAGAGGTACCCAGAGGATAAACTGGCACGCTGTACTGGATAGCATCAGCAAATTCGCCCTCTGTGGGCATCATTCTGCAAATGACAGATTGCTTATTTCCAGGTGTAGATGAGATGTTATAAGAAAATTCCCTGTCAATTTTTTTCATGACTCACAATACCAGCATCTAAACTTTATTCTTGGAATGCTCTTTTGAAGGCTCATTTTTAGAGGCAGGTATTACCAGAAAATAAGAGAAACTTCTCTGCTTGTCTTACAATTAATTTTCAATCCAATTGTAATCCCCATTTTTTTTTTTAATATATCAAACTATAGGACCCAGAGTGATTAATGCTTTGCACATCAATGTCAAAAAATATCAAAATTTCAAGAAACTAATTTTTCTCATAAGGCAGCTAGGCAGTTAACCCTTTACCTAACACGAAAAGCAGACGACACTTGCAAATAAAATTCTTCAAGCACTCATTTTTAGCTCAACTTTGACGAAGTCAAATTTGAGCTATGTCATGGCCCGTCGTCCGTCTGTCCGTCCGTCCATCTGTCCATCTGTCTGGCCGTCTGTCCATCTGTCTGTCTGTCCGTTTGTCTGTACGTCAACAATTGGCTATGGCTCGGGCTAGAGGTCGTATTTATGAACCGATCTTTACGAAACTTCTTGTGTACCTTTGTTATGACCCTGGGACGGGAACGAGTGTTTTTAGGTGTGGTCCGAAATTCAAGATGGCTGCCAGCGCCCATTTTGTACCGATGATGCAAAAATCAGTTTTTTGTACAGAACTTCTGAATGAAAGTTCTGATTTGAATAAAGTTTTGTATAAATGTTTAGTACCATGGGATACATCATATATAATACGGGTTTTTTTCTCGTGCGTAAATTATGCAAATTAGATTGACTTTGATTTATTTAGTGTTACTTTCAGAGCTGTAAGTGCCAAGCTGCTATGGCTCGGGCTAGAGGCCGTATTTATGAACCGATCTTTACGAAACTTCTTGGGTACCTTTGTTATGACCGTGGGACGAGAAGGAGTGTTTTTGGGTGCGGTCCGAAATTCAAGATGGCTGTCAGCCGCCATTTTGTACCGATGATGCAGAAATCTGTTTTTTGTACAGAACTTCCATATGAAAGCTCTGATTTGAATAATTTTTTGTATGAATGTTTAGTACCATGGGATACATCACATATAATACGGGGTTTTTTCTTGTGCGTAAATTGTGCAAATTAGACTAATTTTGATGTTTTTGGTGTTACTTACAGCACTGTAAGTGCAAATGCCAATACGGCTTGGGCTAGAGGCCGTATTTATGAACCGATCTTTACGAAACTTCTTGGGTACCTTTGGTATCTCCGTGGGACGAGAACGAGTGTTTTTGGGTCCGGTCCGAAATTCAAGATGGCCGATGGCAGCCATTTTGTACAAAATTAGGTGCAATCAGATTTTTGCACAGAACTTCCATATGAAAGTGCTGATTTGAATAATTTTTTGTGTGAATGTTTTGTACCATGGGATACATCACATATAATACGGGTTTTTTTCTCGTGCAGAAATTATGCAAATTAGATGAACTTTGATTTTTTCAGTGCGACTTACACACAGTAAGTACACATGTCAATATGGCTCAGACTAGAGTCTGTATTTATGAACTCATCTTCACGAAATGTCTTGGGTACCTTTGTTATCACCTTGGGACGAGAACGAGTGTTTCTGGTTACGTCTAAAATTCAAGATGGCTGCCAGTGGCCATTTTGTACCGAAATTAGGTCTAATCAGTTTTTTGTACACAACTTCTATACAGCTCAGACTAGAGGCCATATTTATGAACCAATCTTCACGAAACTTCTTGGGTACCTTTGTTATCACCGTGGGATGAGAGCGAGTGTTTTTGGGTGTGGTCCGAAATTCAAGATGGCCACCAGCAGCCATTTTGTACCAAAATTAGTGCAATCAGTCTTTTGTACAGAACTTCTGTATGAAAGTTCTGATTTGAATAAATTTTTGTATGAATGTTTAGTAAAATGGAATACATCACATATTGTAAGGGTTTTTTTTTTCATGCAGAAATTATGCAAATTAGATGAACTTTGATTTATTCAGTGCTACTTACACAATGTGAGCACACATGTCAATACGGCTCAGGGTAGAGGCTGTATTTATGAACCGATCTTCACAAAACTTCTTGGGTACCTTTGTTATCACCTTGGGACGAGAATGAGTGTTTCTGGGTACTGTCCAAAATTCAAGATGGCTACCAGTGGCCATTTTGTACCAAAATTAGGTCCAATCAGTTTTTTGTCACAAGTTCTATACAGCTCGTATTTATGAATTGACCTTCACAAAACTTCTTGGGTACCTTTGTTTTCATCTTGGGACAGGAACAAGTGTGTTTTGGGATGCCTTTGTTATCACTGTGCTATGAGAACAACTATTTTGGGGTTCAGTCAGACCCACTCTGGGACTCAAAGTTTTCTTTTCTAGTTTAGCATCTGTCTGTTACCCACCTTTACAATACTTTTCCTTTTCCATTTGTTACAGGCAACGGTCAGTATTTATGTACAGACCGTTACAATACTTTATATGTACCTTTGTTATCAGGTCATTACCTAGATGTTTGTCATTGCTGTGTCACATACTACACATGCATGTCTTTGTCTTGACAAGTTGAGCTACAGTGTCATTGACACTTTCATTTTCATTTTTAGCTCAACTTTGGCGAAGCCAAATTTGAGCTTATGCCATGGCCCGCCGTCCGTTGTCCGTCTGTCCATCTGTCCGTCAACAATTGGATACGGCTCGGGCTAGAGGCCGTATTTATGAACCGATCTTTACGAAACTTCTTGGGTACCTTTTTTATGACCGTGGGACGAGAAGGAGTGTTTTGGGGTGTGGTCCAAAATTCAAGATGGCTGCCAGCCACCATTTTGTACCGACGATGCAGAAATCTGTTTTTTGTACAGAACTTCCATATGAAAGCTCTGATTTGAATAATATTTTGTATGAATGTTTAGTACCATTGGATACATCACATATAATACGGGTTTTTTTTCTCGTGCGTAAATTATGCAAATTAGACTAACTTTGATGTTTTTTGGTGTTACTTTCAGCACTGTAAGTGCAAATGCCAATATGGCTCGGGCTAGAGGCCGTATTTATGAACCGATCTTTACGAAACTCCTTGGGTACCTTTGTTATCACCGTGGGACGAGAACGAGTGTTTTTGGGTCCGGTCCGAAATTCAAGATGGCCGATGGCAGCCATTTTGTACAAAATTTGGTGCAATCAGATTTTTGCACAGAACTTCCATATGAATGCGCTGATTTGAATAATTTTTTGTGTGAATGTTTAGTACCATGGGATACATCACATATAATACGGGTTTTTTTCTCGTGCAGAAATTATGCAAATTAGATGAACTTTGATTTTTTCAGTGCTACTTACACACAGTAAGTACGCATGTCAATACGGCTTGGGCTAGAGTCTGTATTTATGAACCGATCTTCACGAAACGTCTTGGGTACCTTTGTTATCACCTTGGGACGAGAACGAGTGTTTCTGGATGCGGTCCAAAATTCAAGATGGCTGCCAGTGGCCATTTTCTACCGAAATTAGGTCTAATCAGTTTTTTGTACACAACTTCTATACGGCTCAGGCTAGAGGCCGTATTTATGAACCGATCTTTACGAAACTTCTTGGGTACCTTTGTTATCACCGTGGGATGAGAACGAGTGTTTTGGGGTGTGGTCCAAAATTCAAGATGGCCACCAGCAGCCATTTTGTACCAAAATTAGTGCAATCAGTTTTTTGTACAGAACTTCTGTATGAAAGTTCTGATTTGAATAAATTTTTGTATGAATGTTTAGTAACATGGAATACATCACATATAGTACAGGTTTTTTTCTCGTGCAGAAATTACGCAAATTAGATGAACTTTGATTTATACAGTGCTACTTATACACTGTAAGTGCACATGTCAATACGGCTCGGGCTAGAGGCTGTATTTATGAACCGATCTTCACAAAACTTCTTGGGTACCTTTGTTATCACCTTGGGACGAGAAGGAGTGTTTCTGGGTGCGGTCCAAAATTCAAGATGGCTGCCAGTGGCCATTTTGTACCGAAATTAGGTCCAGTCAGTTTTTTGTCACAACTTCTACACAGCTCATATTTGTGAACTGATCTTCACGAAACTTCTTGGGTACCTTTGTTTTCACTTTGGGACAGGAATGAGTGTGTTTTGGGGTGCCTTTGTTATCACTGTGCTATGAGGACAAATATTTTGGGGTTCAGTCAGACCCACTCTGGGACTCAAAGATTTTTTTCTAGTTTAGCATCTGACTGTCACCCACCTTTACAATACTTTACCTATACATTTGTTACAGGCAATGGTCAGTATTTATGTACAGACTGTTACAATACTTTATATGTGCCTTTGTTATCAGGTCATTACCTAGATGTTTGTCATTGCTGTGTCACATACTTTACATGTACATGTCTTTGTCTTGACAAGTTGAGCTACAGTGTCATTGACACTTTCATTTGCCTCAAAATCATAGCTTTTGACCCCACATTGGAATGAGTCTAGTAAGCTCATTCCCGTGAGGGGTAAAAAGCTATGTTTTTGTGACAAAAAATGAAAAAAGTCATAAAAATTCAGTGGTGAATTTTGTGAATTTTGCTGGCTGTTATGTTGGGTAAAGGGTTAATTAATTAAATCTTATTTGACAGACCTCACAAGATTAAATTGATTCAATGCCCAATTGCATTTTGGGAAAAATTGTCTGCTTGAAATTTCAGTACTTTGACAACATAGTGTAGAGGGTTATGTATGCTGCCACCTAATGTATGGACATCTTTCTTAACTTAGAGGGAGCATGGGGGCTCAGTGGTAACAGAATTGGACTTCAAACCAAGAGGTGCATGGTTCGATCCCCACCAGGGCCAATAGTGTTGTGTGCTTGGGCAAGGCACTTAATCCTGATTGTTCATATGGTGGCTCAGACTAACTCCACACAATCAGGGTTAGCATTGGTTGAAGACAAGTGCACTTTGCATTGACGTGTATTACACCTTAGCACACAGCACCACTGAGCCAGGCTCAGTGGTGCTGTGTGCTAAGGTGTACTACACGTCAATGCAAAGTGCACTTGTCTTCAACCAATGCTAACCCTGATTGTGTGGAGTTAGTACATTGGGGAGTTTGACAGTTGCTTGCCATTGCTCAATAGTTCTCTCTGGGTACTCCAGCTTCCTCCACCTGTAAAACTGTCCGACACAAGGTGACCCTGGCTGTCAAAAGTGTCATTAAGCCCCAATAAATAACTATAACTTAGATCATTAAAACCTTTTGAACACACCAAACTAATTTTGAAACCCTTAGACTACTACATTCATTGTCTGAAAGTTTCCTTGTCAGTAACAACTTGGTGGTTCATGAGCTTCAAGTTTACATGTTGGACCGTCAAGCTTCTGCTGGCCCAGCAACTAGTGGTAACCAGCTAATAACTGAAAATAGAATATGTTTTCATTTTTGAAATTATCTAAAAATCTTTCCATAATCCATTCCAATGAGGGGTCATAAGCTGATTTTAACCCTTTACCTAACATGAAAGGCAGATGATGCTTGCAAATAAAATGGCCGCCAGAGGCATTCTTTGATCCTGATTGGTGGATTTTCAAATTTCTTCTCCACTGAAACTACAAGGCCCAATGTTTTGAAACTTCAACTGATTGATGATGGGGATACCCTCTACGAACGATCGTCATTTAATGTTGATCGGGTTGCAAATGTGTCCGCAATAGCCACTTTTATTTACTGTAGAAACCCTATAAGAAATCACATTTTCATCTTCTCTGGAACTACTGAACTGAAATGTGAACCAAACTTGGCAGGAATGGTCTAGGGAGGTTCTGTACAATGCTTACTCATTTTGTTCCTGTTGGATGAAAAACATGGCCGCCAGAGACTTTCTTTTATTCTGATTGGTCCATTTTTAAAAATCTTCTCCTCTGAAACTACAAGGCCAAATGTGTTGAAACTTCATATGATTGATGACTGGGACACCCTCTACAAATGATCCTCATTTAACCCTTTACCTAACGTGAAAAGCAGACGACACTTGCAAAAAAAATTCTTGAATAACTAATTTTTTTCATTTTTTGTCTCAAAAACATAGGTTATGACCCCTCGTTGGAACGAGCTCGACGGGCTCGTTCCAACGAGGGATCATAACCTATGTTTTTGAGACAAAAAATGAAAAAAATAGTGAAAATTAATTGGCGATTTTTGAGAATAGCGCTGGCCGGTTTTGGCCGTTACGTTGGGTAAAGGGTTAAAGTGGGTGGCAAACATGGTCACAATTGCAGCTCATAGTTATCATGGAATCTCTATGCAGGCCTTTAAATTCTTCCCAACTAACGATGGTAAACGCTGTGCCCAATCTATTGAGATCTATTATATTCATGTTTGTGGCATTTCTTAGTAAACACCATGCATAATTGACATTCAAACAGACCTTTGGCTCGACACTGGGCAACTAAGCAGTTTTCTCGAGTTAGTCAAGTAAACTTACGTTAAAGGGTGGTGGGAGGGAACAAGTGATGATGGTGAAGACCTATAACAAGGGGTTGAAAACTAGCATTTTAAGACGGGGACCCCAACCCTAAAACACACTCCAAGAAGAAGAAAATACTGGTGCTTTTTCTCCAACCATGCAGGCCACATCCATATTTGCCGTTGTGCCCAAATTAGACTGATCCAAAGGTCTGACCTCTATGGGAAATCACATTTTCACCTTCTTATCTGAAACTACTTGGCCAGTGTGAACCAATCTTTGTACAAATAATGTACAGAAAGTCCTCTGAAAAACAATCATCATTCCGTTTTGCTCAGATGAAGGAGCATGGCAGCCAGCTGCATTTTTTGGAATAACTGAGGGATATGTAGTTCTGCCAGGTGAGCATTACAGTCTGTTCAGACCCTCTTGTCTGTTTTGTTTTTTATGGTTCTGTTTTGGGTGTTTTTTTTTGTTTTGTTTGTTGTTTTTTTTTGGGGGGGGGGGGGGGTAATTAAGGATCTTGACCACTCATGAGAAGGACTGTCTCATCCTGACCTTTGAAACATTTTTAAAAACTTAATATTGAAAAAATAAATTGCCATGACTGTTGGGTGAATTGGTACTAAATCATGGTGAGGATAGTTTGACCACCTGAGGAATGTGTCTAATTTCTGAGAATATAACATCTCGGACAAAGCACATGCAAATACTGAGCTCATAGACCACTGGCAAAAAGTCAGTGGTCCATGAGCTGAAAATGTGCATTTGCTTTGCGTACCATTTTGAACAATAGTAAATAATTCTTGGGTGGAAAATGTTCCTGCAGTGATTCATCATTCTGCCTTTCCAGTACTGCAAATATAATTTTGGGAATTGGAAGTTGGTGGAATTATTTGTCTTTGTTGTACAGTAAGGATCACATTAGAGGTATCACACAGTGTTAAAACTGAGATTGAGATTGAAAAAACAGTTAATGTTCAGATGATTTGTTTATGACATACCATTGTGTTAAATGAGACAACTTTTTAGACTGATGGTGAAATGCCAAACCAAAACATTGAAAAGTTGAATTACCGAGGAAAACCAGTCATGATTTTAACCCTTTGGATGCAAAGTATATTCCTTGACAGTTCGAGACCATCAACTGGTAGAGTCCATATTTGATACTTGGGGGAAGACAAATCAATATTTTCAGTGTGCAGCCTTGTGGGTGCATGTTGAAATGAAAATCTTGATTAGTCTACCACACACACACCACTGGTTCCTGGAAGTTTGGTATCGTATTCGTGCCAGAACTGATAATAAAATAATATTTTGCAAGGACAACTCATGGCCGAATGTGCTTCGGATATTCAATTACAAAGCTAGGCATTCAAAACACTTTTGAATGCAGCGATAAGACCGCATTTTGGAAAAGGACAACACTGTCTGCATTTTTTATTGAAGATGGTTCCCATACTCGACAGATATGCGCAAATCACTCGATAACACGAATTTCTATCGAAAAACAAAATCGTAATTCTAAAAAATTTCAACAGTTATCATAATATCTTGCACTGAATATGACAACTGCAGTCTCTATCTTTTAACAGTATACTGTATTAAGGCGATCTTTCTGGAGCTCTAGACGCTAACATCTCGAGTATATACAAAAAAGGGGATAAACATCTCCCAGAAAATTACAGACCAGTATCACTTACATCGGTCACCTGCAAAATACTAGAACATATCATCTGTGGGTACATAATGAAACATCTAGAAACAAACAAAATCCTTACCAATCTGAACCATGGTTTTCGATCGGGCTACTCCTGCGAAACTCAGCTCCTCGCAACTCTAAACGACTTCCCACTAGAAAACGACCAGAATAACCAGGTCGATATAGCCATACTCGACTTCTCAAAGGCCTTCGATACTGTACCTCACGATAAACTACTGTATAAGATCCACCAGTGTGGAATACAAGGACTAGTACACAAATGGCTCACAAACATCTTAACAACAGGTACATTGAAAACAATTGTCGAAGGAGAAACAAGCAGCGAAAGATCAATAGAATCGGGGGGTACCCCAGGGGACAGTACTAGGACCCATCTTGTTTCTCTGCCACATCAACGATCTACCAGACAGCGTAAAATCTACAGTCCACCTATTTGCAGACGACTGTCTTCTTTACAGACGTATAAAAAATCAGTCAGATCAAGCTGTACTACAGAACGACCTGAGCAGTCTTGCAACCTGGGCAAGCAAGTGGGGTATGAGGTTCAACGCCAAAAAGTACTATATACTGTCTATCAATAAAGGATCATAGAAATTTTACCAGCTAGACAGACAACCACATCCTACAAGAAGTCCAAAATAACCCTTACTTAGGACTCCAAATATCCAACGACCTAAAATGGAACACGCATATAAACAACACATGTAAGAAAGCAAATGCCACACTTGGCTTTCTAAGACGCAATCTCAGAAACGTTCCAGAAAACTGTAGGAAAACAGCATACATCTCGCAAGTCCGCTTGATCCTGGAATATGGCACCACCATCTGGAACCCATACACAAAAGGCAACATCGATAAGATAGAAAGAATACAAAATAGAGGAAAAATATTCATCACCAAAGATTATAAAAGTAGACAACCAGGATCTATCGCCCACATGAGAACCACCTTAGAACTTGAAACCCCAGAAGAGCGAAGAACTAGCTTGCAGCTAATAGTAATGTATAAAGTGGTTGAGGGGCTGGTCCCGTCGCTGCCGACAGACCTATTCGTAAAATTCGAAAGACCGAAACGTCAGATCAAAACCTGTTCTTACAAGGACCACATCACAGAAAACCTAGTGGAAAAACATGTGTGTAACAGCAGCAAAGGACGAGTCGTACCAACAGACAGAACACAGCAATATATTAACTCTTTCTTTGTGATCACAACGATTCACTGGAGTCATCTGCCTGGCCCGGTAGTGTATACGTGCGAACTCACTGGAGGCCTTTAAATCGGCCCTGAACAAACATCGCCAATAAGAACCGGTGCACGCTCTCTCTCTCTCCCGTTGTGTAAAAGCCGGTATAGGTAATTACAACGTAACAGATACAGATATTTGATTTTAGACGGCGTTGTTGATAAATGCTTTTTCCGTCCGATGACATCGACTGGAAATCGAAAACAAAAGCAAAGGTTTTGGAATTTACCCCCATGCAGCACTGTCGCTGTTTTTTGACGACTTTTGATACCATAGCTTTGTTCTTGTTTTGGTAAAGCACATTTGGCCACAAGTTCTTCTCGGGAAATATTATTACATTATCAGTCCTGGTACGAATACGGTAGCAGACTTCCAGGAACCAGTGGTGTCTTCGGTCGACTCTATGAGTTGATTACACATTTGTTTCGTGTTCTCGACTTCTCAATCTTCATTTTGATGTACATTTTGTGTATATTTGATTTGAATTGAGAATATCAGAGGTGAGAATTTTCAAAATAAACAAAATTCCATTACTTATATAATAATAATAACACTTTGACCAGCCGCTGACTTGTCGCGGTTCTCGGACGAGAAGGCCTTGGTTAAACCTGTACTCCCAACTGCCTCCCTATTCCCACACTTCTGCTCTCCTCCCAACACTCGGAGACGAACTGCTTGATGACATCCTTTGCCCCATTCTTCCCAATCTCTCCGATTAGCATATTAACCATCTCCTTGGAGTCTCCCCCTAACCACATGTCCTTCATTCTCCCATCCCACTTCCCCAATATACTCCCAGTGAATCTTATTCTGTTGGTCTGGTACTTTGGGTGTTCTAGAAGAAAGTGTTCCAAGGTCTCCACCATGCCCAAATTACAATCTGGCACTCCTTTTCACTGGCTTTTCCAATTTTTCCCCTCAGCTTCAGGGACCGCAACCTCAGCTTGAATAACAGTGACCTCCAAAGGTCCCATCAAAGTACTCTTCAAAACCTGGCTTCTCTTTATCACGCAGGCCACCCAAAGACCTCTTTGGTTTGGCCCCTCTTGCCAGTTACGGCTACAATCCTCCATGACCCTTTCTCTGACGATTTTTATTACCCTGGTTTGCACCAACGTCCAGGTCCGAGATATCCAATGAGTAGTTCTCTACCAGCTCCCTCACTTGGACCATCCACCCCGTCTTGATATTTGAGTTGAATATTCTCAGGAACATTACTTTACACTATTGGCTGTCGGGGAGATTTACCAAATAATTAAGATAACCGAGTTTCAACAGGTCTATCCGGTCCTTGATCCTCATCCACCCAAGCTCACCCCTGGTTGCTTCTAGCACTGCGTCATTACTCGACCCCGTTATCCATCGGCCTGCATCGTTCTGTAGGATTTCCAAGCTTTTTACGGCCGTCTGCTTTAGGGGTTCGACTTCCGTACCGTAAGTTATACTTGCAGACCCATCATTTCCCAAAAGGTTTTCCCCACGAATACCTTAGTGAAACTGTTTCTCCCTATAAGTTTCATTTGGTTGAGGATTCGCTTCCCCTTCAGAATCAATTTATTTGTGTGGTTTCGGTAGATGCCTCTTCGTGTAATGTTTATATTTACCCCCAAATACTCGTAATCACCTGTCTCTCCTAGACTGAGAAGTTTGTTGCTACCTTCTGGAATGCAGAACTCACCCACTCTCCACCTTCGAATGTGGTCCACTTTGCGGCCCACAGGTATAACTTTGCTCTTGCTTTCATTAAGTTCGAGTCTCCATTTGCTCCCATATTTCCCAACAATTCCCAGCATTTTCGTTAGCCCCTCTTCACTTTCTGACACTAGCACCATATCGTCTGCAAAAATAGCCTTGGGATCTTCAAGTCCCCAACTGCTACCCCCTCGTCGCTATACAGGAGTTCATCACCTAAACCTTTGATGTACAATGCAAACAGAATTGGCGAAAGGATACACCCCTGTTTTAGGCCTATCTCCATAGGCACACGTTTTGTTGTAATGTTTCCCAGGCAAAGTTCACTCTGTACGTCTTTATATAATGCTTTCGTAATTCCAACAAACTCGCCTTCTAAGCCCAGAGCCTCCAGCTTGCGCCATATACCCCACCCCCTTCCATACTCTACCGTATGCCTTTTGACATCCAAAAAGGCCATAAACATCTCTTTTTTTTTGCTTTCGCGGATTCTATCATTTGGGATAGCGTGAAAAGATATCAGTAATTCTCCTTCCCTTCCTGAAGCCATCCTGGATTTCTAAAAAAAAAAACTTCTTTTCAATCACCTCCTCTAGTCTCCCATACAGGACTTTACAGAAAACTTTTCCAATGTTGCTACTGACAGAGATCCCTCGATAGTTATCCAAAACGTCTTTTTCCCCCTTTTGTGAATAAATGTCACTTTGCTTTCTCCCCACTCCTTTGGGACCTCTTTATTTTCTATGGCTAGATTGAATAGGGCAGATAGGCTTTCCACGAATTCCTATCCCCCCTTTTTGATAAACTCGTTAGGAATTTCATCCACGCCTCCCGCTTTTCCATCCCTTTATTTTGAGATCACCTTTCGCACCTCCTCCGTTTCAATATCGCTGCACACGAAGTTCGATAGGTTTTCCTCGACCCGATTCGGACACCCAGGTGGGCTGGGCTTACCATGCCCATCGCTTATCGTTTACCTTTTCCCAGTGCTTGATATAGACCCCTAAACTACAACTCATTTTGGCTGATACTGTAGTTCTGTAAATCAAGTTCTTATAACACCGCGTTTACATCTGCTTTTTAAACTAAGATATTGATTCGTTTTGAAAGCTCAAATTGGGTCCAAAACACACATCTGTGACGATTATTATTTAGAAAAAAACTGTTTGATGTTATTTTTCAGATTAATTTTGTTCAGCGCTGTATGAGTCGGAAGACCAACAGAACAGTTTATGGATAAAAAGGATTCCATGACAACAATTGTTTCAAAATTGGCAATCTCAATGAAAAGATTCCAGATGCAAGTCGCAAACAACACGAGTGTGACACTTGAATACCTGTCAGTCCGGGCAATTTTCGAGAAGAACAGTCGAGTTCAAAATGTGCACTCTTAGTCTCAAGAAGAAGTTGGATGTCTGCCTATTTTTTTTCTCCAAGATTTCTCTCAAGACAAAGTCTGGCGCTTCATCATTTCGGAATAGTCTTTTCTGATTTTATTCTAAGTCCATCGCTTCACTAAATTCACAGACAATTTATTGAAGCGATGGAGAGAAAATCAGAAAAAATCATTCCGAAATGATGAAGCGCTGGACTTGGTCTCGAGAGAAACCTTGGAGAAAAACTTAGAAAATTATCCCGAAAAAAATCTCTCGATTTCCGGGGAAATTGACGAGTACTTGTCCAGCAAAATCTAAAAAATTTTGAAAGGGCGGAAAAATTTAGAGCCGGCGGGAACAATTTCCAGATATCGGCGTTTTCCGCCCATTTTACCCGCCAATCTGGACAACAGCTTAAATATTAGTTCCAAATTTTTTATAATAGATCACCAGTAGCGCAGTGGTAGCGCATCGGGCTGCAGAGCTCGAGGTCCTGGGATCAAACCCGGACAGGGGAAAAGCGTGAGAGTAGGGACGTTTTGAGCAAAAATTGCGCCAATTTTTGGCAAAAATGATGAAAAAATTGAAACATCTCCCTTCTGATGGCGTTGCTTTCTTACTTTCTGGACCACTTAGTATATACTCCACTTACCGTCTTACTCACTATTTCACCAGGGTCACCTTTCATTATACCTTTGATTTTTTTTTTATGTTTTAGTTTATGGTTTACATTATATTGATTTATATTATTATCCCTATTTAGTTTTGCCGCTATCGGGGATCGAACCCCCGATGTTATGATTTGCGGCCCGACGCGTTATCGACCGTGCTACACGATTACGAGAGAATAATGTTCATACTTTAGTCTCAATCTGAACTATTGCCTATTATACCTAAACAGTTTCACATCGTAATAAGTTAAACAGCATTTCTGCAGTTTTGAAATAGCTTCTCATGGGGTTTGAACCCACGACGCTTTATTTGCAATCCGACACGTTACCAATTGCGCCATATGATATCGGAAACCTGTTGTTCATATTTTAGTGTCAATTTGACCTATTGACAGTTTTGTATTAATCGTTTCTAATCACAAAAAGTTAAAAAAATTTAAACCAATTGCCGTCAGTGGGGACTGAACCTACAACGTCGTGACTTGCAGATCGACACGTTACCAATTGTACTGCACGATATCGATAGATTGGTCTTCTAACTTTAGTTTTAATGTGAACTATTGACAATTTTGTTTTAATTGTTTCACATGGCAATAAGTTGAATATCGCTAAAGCAATAGGCAACACTCATTGCGACTCGAACCTCCAATGTCACGACTTGCAGACTGACGCTTTACTTATCACTCCACACAGTGTCGACAGATTGATGTTCATTCCTTTGTCTCAATCCGAACTATTTACTTAATAATTATTTCACACCTCAATGAATATTATTACATAAAATGGATAATAATGATTTAGATGGTGTGTGTCATAATTGTGTATTTTGCATTTACAATGCATTATTGAAACTAAATGTAGGATGTTGAACAGGCCGAAATCGTTTTTCATTGAAAACGAATTTTACAGTCGGACGTTTGCTGGATTTGAACCTTCATCGACGGGAAGCTGATTCCCAACTTCATAAGAAGGCTGATAGGAAAAATACATGTCGTTTTTACCAACTGCGCCAATGAAATTAACGAAAGAGAGGGCTAATTTTAGGGCATATATGATATATTTACTAATCGGGATACAACAGAAAACCACATTTTAGTGCAGTCGATCTGGATTTTCGGGCAAGTATAGTCTGCCACTTCGAGGATGATTTTGAGTGATGTTGAGTGATGTCCATCACTGGCAAGTATAATCTGCCTCAGGCTGTCTCTGTTTGGTTGGACTCCTTGAAGGAAAACAACAACGACGAATACGAATGCTCTCGCGATATGGGTTCGATCCGCTGCTGTGACTGTTTTTCTTCTCCCAAATGATTTTCCTGTTTTCATCTTAATAGGATCCTAAAAAAACTATTCAAATATTGATGTCTTCAGAAACGATTACTCGCAGCCTTATTTATTTTCTGTGATACAATAAAATGTGGTTTTCTGTTGTATCCCGATTAGTAAATATATCATATATGCCCTAAAATTAGCCCTCTCTTTCGTTAATTTCATTGGCGCATTTGGTAAAAACGACATGTATTTTTCCTATCAGCCTTCTTATGAAGTTGGGAATCAGCTTCCCGTCGATGAAGGTTCAAATCCAGCAAACGTCCGACTGTAAAATTCGTTTTCAATGAAAAACGATTTCGGCCTGTTCAACATCCTACATTTAGTTTCAATAATGCATTGTAAATGCAAAATACACAATTATGACACACACCATCTAAATCATTATTATCCATTTTATGTAATAATATTCATTGAGGTGTGAAATAATTATTAAGTAAATAGTTCGGATTGAGACAAAGGAATGAACATCAATCTGTCGACACTGTGTGGTGTGATAAGTAAAGCGTCAGTCTGCAAGTCGTGACATTGGAGGTTCGAGTCGCAATGAGTGTTGCCTATTGCTTTAGCGATATTCAACTTATTGCCATGTGAAACAATTAAAACAAAATTGTCAATAGTTCACATTAAAACTAAAGTTAGAAGACCAATCTATCGATATCGTGCAGTACAATTTGGTAACGTGTCGATCTGCAAGTCACGACGTTGTAGGTTCAGTCCCCACTGACGGCAATTGGTTTAAAATTTTTTAACTTTTTGTGATTAGAAACGATTAATACAAAACTGTCAATAGGTCAAATTGACACTAAAATATGAACAACAGGTTTCCGATATCATATGGCGCAATTGGTAACGTGTCGGGTTGCAAATAAAGCGTCGTGGGTTCAAACCCCATGAGAAGCTATTTCAAAACTGCAGAAATGCTGTTTAACTTATTACGATGTGAAACTGTTTAGGTATAATAGGCAATAGTTCAGATTGAGACTAAAGTATGAACATTATTCTCTCGTAATCGTGTAGCACGGTCGATAACGCGTCGGGCCGCAAATCATAACATCGGGGGTTCGATCCCCGATAGCGGCAAAACTAAATAGGGATAATAATATAAATCAATATAATGTAAACCATAAACTAAAACATAAAAAAAAAATCAAAGGTATAATGAAAGGTGACCCTGGTGAAATAGTGAGTAAGACGGTAAGTGGAGTATATACTAAGTGGTCCAGAAAGTAAGAAAGCAACGCCATCAGAAGGGAGATGTTTCAATTTTTTCATCATTTTTGCCAAAAATTGGCGCAATTTTTGCTCAAAACGTCCCTAGTCTCACGCTTTTCCCCTGTCCGGGTTTGATCCCAGGACCTCGAGCTCTGCAGCCCGATGCGCTACCACTGCGCTACTGGTGATCTATTATAAAAAATTTGGAACTAATATTTAAGCTGTTGTCCAGATTGGCGGGTAAAATGGGCGGAAAACGCCGATATCTGGAAATTGTTCCCGCCGGCTCTAAATTTTTCCGCCCTTTCAAAATTTTTTAGATTTTGCTGGACAAGTACTCGTCAATTTCCCCGGAAATCGAGAGATTTTTTTCGGGATAATTTTCTAAGTTTTTCTCCAAGGTTTCTCTCGAGACCAAGTCCAGCGCTTCATCATTTCGGAATGATTTTTTCTGATTTTCTCTCCATCGCTTCAATAAATTGTCTGTGAATTTTGTGAAGCGATGGACTTAGAATAAAATCAGAAAAGACTATTCCGAAATGATGAAGCGCCAGACTTTGTCTTGAGAGAAATCTTGGAGAAAAAAAATAGGCAGACATCCAACTTCTTCTTGAGACTAAGAGTGCACGTTTTGAACTCGAGTGTTCTTCTCGAAAATTGCCCGAACTGACAGGTATTCAAGTGTCACACTCGTGTTGTTTGCGACTTGCATCTGGAATCTTTTCATTGAGATTGCCAATTTTGAAACAATTGTTGTCATGGAATCCTTTTTATCCATAAACTGTTCTGTTGGTCTTCCGACTCATACAGCGCTGAACAAAATTAATCTGAAAAATAACATCAAACAGTTTTTTTCTAAATAATAATCGTCACAGATGTGTGTTTTGGACCCAATTTGAGCTTTCAAAACGAATCAATATCTTAGTTTAAAAAGCAGATGTAAACGCGGTGTTATAAGAACTTGATTTACAGAACTACAGTATCAGCCAAAATGAGTTGTAGTTTAGGGGTCTATATCAAGCACTGGGAAAAGGTAAACGATAAGCGATGGGGCATGGTAAGCCCAGCCCACCTGGGTGTCCGAATCGGGTCGAGGAAAACCTATCGAACTTCGTGTGCAGCGAAATTAAAACGGAGGAGGTGCGAAAGGTGATCTCAAAATTAAGGGATGGAAAAGCGAGAGGCGTGGATGAAATTCCTAACGAGTTTATCAAAAAGGGGGGATAGGAATTCGTGGAAAGCCTATCTGCCCTATTCAATCTAGCCATAGAAAATAAAGAGGTCCCAAAGGAGTGGGGAGAAAGCAAAGTGACATTTATTCACAAAAAGGGGGAAAAAGACGTTTTGGATAACTATCGAGGGATCTCTGTCAGTAGCAACATTGGAAAAGTTTTCTGTAAAGTCCTGTATGGGAGACTAGAGGAGGTGATTGAAGAGAAGGTTTTTTTTTGAGAAATCCAGAATGGCTTCAGGAAGGGAAGGAGAATTACTGACATCTTTTCACGCTATCCCAAATGATAGAATCCGCGAAAGCAAAAAAGAAAGAGATGTTTATGGCCTTTTTGGATGTCAAAAGGCATACGATAGAGTATGGAGGGAGGGTATGTGGCGCAAGCTGGAGGCTCTGGGCTTAGAAGGCGAGTTTGTTGGAATTATGAAAGCATTATATAAAGACGTACAGAGTGAACTTTGCCTGGGAAACATTACAACAAAACGTGTGCCTATGGAGATAGGCCAAAAACAGGGGTGCATCCTTTCGCCAATTCTGTTTGCATTGTACATCAAAGGTTTAGGAGATGAACTCCTGTATAGCGACGAGGGGGTAGCAGTTGGGGACTTGAAGATCCCAGGGCTATTTTTGCAGACGATATGGTGCTAGTGTCAGAAAGTGAAGAGGGGCTAACGAACATGCTGGGAATTGTTGGGAAATATGGGAGCAAATGGAGACTCGAACTTAATGAAAGCAAGAGCAAAGTTATACCTGCTGGCCGCAAAGTGGACCACATTCAAAGGTGGAGAGTGGGTGAGTTCTGCATTCCAGAAGGTAGCAACAAATTTCTCAGTCTAGGAGAGACAGGTGATTACGAGTATTTGGGGGTAAATATAAACATTACACGAAGAGGCATCTACCGAAACCACACAAATAAACTGATTCTGAAGGGGAAGCGAATCCTCAACCAAATGAAACTTATAGGGAGAAACAGTTTCAATAAGGCATTCGTGGGGAAAACCATTTGGGAAATGATGGGTCTGCAAGTATAACTTACGGTACGGAAGTCGTACCCCTAAAGCAGACGGCCGTAAAAAGCTTGGAAATCCTACAGAACGATGCAGGCCGATGGATAACGGGGTCGAGTAATGCCGCAGCGCTAGAAGCAATCAGGGGTGAGCTTGGGTGGATGAGGATCAAGGACCGGATAGACCTGTTGAAACTCGGTTATCTTAATTATTTGGTAAATCTCCCCGACAGCCAATGGTGTAAAGTTATGTTCCTGAGAATTTTCAACTCAAGTATCAAGACGGGGTGGATGGTCCAAGTGAGGGAGCTAGTAGAGAACTACTCATTGGATATCTCGGACCTGGACGTTGGGGCAAACCATGGTAAAAAAATCGTCAGAGAAAGGGTCATGGAGGATTGTAACCGTAACTGGCGAGAGGGGTCAAATCAAAGAGGTCTTTGGGTGGCCTGCGTGATAAAGAGAAGCCAGGTTTTGAAGAGTACTTTGGTGGGACCTTTGGAGTTCACTGTTATTCAAGCTGAGGTTGCGGTCCCCGAAGCAGAGAGGAAAAATTTGAAAAGACAGCGAAAAGGAGTGCCAGATTGTAATTTGGTCATGGTGGAGACCTTGGAACACTTTCTTCTAGAATACCCAAAGTACCATACCAAATAAGATTCATTGGGAGTATATTGGGGAAGTGGGATGGGAGAATGAAGGTCATGTGGTTAGGGGGAGACTCAAAGGAGATGGTTAATATGCTAATCGGAGAGATTGGGAAGAATGGGGCAAGGGATGTCATCAAGCAGTTCGTCTCCGAGTGTTGGGAAGAGAGCAGAAGTGTGGGAATAGGGAGGCAGTTGGGAGTACAGTTTTAACCAAGGCCTTCTCGTCCGAGAACCGCGACAAGTCAGCGGCTGGTCAAAGTGTTATTATTATTATATAAGTAATGGAATTTTGTTTATTTTGAAAATTCTCACCTCTGATATTCTCAATTCAAATCAAATATACACAAAATGTACATCAAAATGAAGATTGAGATGTCGAGAACACGAAACAAATGTGTAATCAACTCATAGAGTCGACCGAAGACACCACTGGTTCCTGGAAGTCTGCTACCGCATTCGTACCAGGACTGATAATTTAATAATATTTCCCGAGAAGAACTTGTGGCCAAATGTGCTTTACCTGTACAAGAACAAAGCTATGGTATCAAAAGTCGTAAAAAAAACAGCGACAGAGCTGCATGGGGATAAATTCCAAAACCTTTGCTTTTGTTTTCGATTTCCGGTCGATGTCATCGGACGGAAAAAACATTTATCAACAACGCCGTCTAAAATCAAATATCTGTATCTGTTACGTTGTAGTTACCTATACTGGATTTTACACAACGGGAGAGAGAGAGCGCCAGTTCTTATTGGCGATGTTTGTTCAGGGCCGATTTAAAGGCCTCCAGTGAGTTCGCACGTATACACTACCGGGCCAGGCAGATGACTCCAGTGAATCGTTGTGATCACAAAGAAAGAGTTAATATATTGCTGTGTTCTGTCTGTTGGTACGACTCGTCCTTTGCTGCTGTTACACACATGTTTTTCCACTAGGTTGTCTGTGATGTGGTCCTTGTAAGAACAGGTTTTAATCTGACGTTTCGGTCTTTCGAATTTTACGAATAGGTCTGTCGGTAGTGACGGGACCAGCCCCTCAACCACTTTATACATTACTATTAGCTTCAAGCTAGTTCTTCGCTTTTCTGGGGTTTCAAGTTCTAAGGTTGTTCTCATGTGGGCGATAGATCCTGGTTGTCTACTTTTATAATCTTTGGTGATGAATCTTTTTCCTCAATTTTGTATTCTTTCTATCTTATCGATGTTGCCTTTTGTGTATGGGTTCCAGATGGTGGTGCCATATTCCAGGATCAAGCGGAATTGCGAGATGTATGCTGTTTTCCTACAGTTTTCTGGAACGTTTCTGAGATTGCGTCTTAGAAAGCCAAGTGTGGCATTTGCTTTCTTACATGTGTTGTTTATATGCGTGTTCCATTTTAGGTCGTTGGATATTTGGAGTCATAAGTAAGGGTTATTTTGGACTTCTTGTAGGATGTGGTTGTCTGTCTAGCTGGTAAAATTTTTATGATCTTTTATTGATAGACAGTACATAGTACTTTTTGGCGTTGAACCTCATACCCCACTTGCTTGCCCAGGTTGCAAGACTGCTCAGGTCGTTCTGTAGTACAGCTTGATCTGACTGATTTTTTATACGTCTGTAAAGAAGACAGTCGTCTGCAAATAGGTGGACTGTAGATTTTACGCTGTCTGGTAGATCGTTGATGTGGCAGAGAAACAAGATGGGCCCTAGTACTGTCCCCTGGGGTACCCCCGATTCTATTGATGTTTCGCTGCTTGTTTCTCCTTCGACTATTGTTTTCATGGTACGTGTTGTTAAGAAGTTTGTGAGCCATTTGTGTACTGGTCCTTGTATTCCACACTGGTGGATCTTATGCAGTAGTTTATCGTGAGGTACAGTATCGAAGGCCTTTGAGAAGTCGAGTATGGCTATATCGACCTGGTATAGGCAACTTTCTTGTTATGTGCTTTGTCAGCATTTTTATTTCAGGAATATTCAAGGCTTTTCAATACCTCCTGACACATTTTTCAGGACTTCAAGGCCTTGATTGACCCCAGTCAAATTCAAGGCCATTCTTTGAATCCAAAGCCCCACGGGAACGAGGTGATCAGCACTAACCACTAAAACTAGAGGCATGACAAGGCCATATATAAGGTGTGTATATGTGTGTGTGTGTGGGGGGGGGGGGGGGGGGTATTTGATTGCAACTGTGTTTTTCCTATTGGTGAAGGTTTAAGGTCTTGTCCTGGGGAAAAAAATAACTTCTCATGCTCAATGGGGCACCCCGGGTATGTTTGAAGGCATAAGTATCCAGAAAGTAATAGAATGACCAAAGCAAACCTACCCAAGAAATATCAAGGTGGGAATACATGAACCAGATTTAGGGATTTCAGAATTCAGACATAAATATATTATTGACATTTTTTCAGGAAAAGTTGGGGACAGTAATGTAGGTACAGGGGGGGGGGGGGGGGGGGGGGGTAGCGGTTGTCTCCCAAATATTTGTACCCAAATCAAGATAGTTGGAAATTTTTCAGGCAAAAATTCCTACAGTTGGAAATTTGAAGCGCTGTTGTAAAAGAGTTTTTTTCTGAATGTGGTATATAACATTTCCATGAAAATTCCAAACGTCAGCTCCCACAGACACAATACTGTTCGAACAATGCAAGATTTTCTGACTACTCAGTGGCTCTGAGGTTGATTCCACTTAACTGTTGTCATGTTATGCATTTTGTTCTCTTCTACATGCAATGCACTCACAGACTGCCGTTTGTATTAGGACTCAAAATGTGCCCTCTGTGAGTCTGTGTCCTGGAATTTTAAACTAAAATTGTGCACAGTTTTCTTTGGCTCTGTACTCTCATGAAAGACAGATATTGCCAGACTGAAAATGTTGATTTTGATTTGGTATTGTTGAATTAATATCTCACACAAATTGAACAATAGAGGCTGAGTTAGTTTGCTAACTCATTGCTCATACTTTGTTAGCATGATAAATATTTGTTAGACATTGAGTTCATTCAAGATCAGTGTGCTCACTGCTCAGAATGACCTCATATTTGAGATGATTAATTAATACATTATTGGTTGAAAACTGGTTTTTTTAGCATTCTCCATATATGTATATTCATGTAATTGACACAATGTCTAATGAAGGCAGGTAGGGCCGACTTACGGACAACAGTAACACAAGAAATTGTCATTTTGTGCTGTCTTAAAACCTCAAATTATGTATATAGCTATTTAGCTGCAGTCATTTAAATTGCTTAGAAATATTCTCAGAATGCCCTAAAAGCTACTAGTATAGTTACGCGGAGTCGACATTTTAACCCCCCCCCCCCCCCCCAAAACCGCCATTTAAATTTCATATTTTGTGAGCAAGCCAGAAAATAAGCAGACTGTCATCTGCAAAATAAGGTCTCCAGAGGGTGAATTTAGTGATGCTACCCTACAGGGTAGCATTACTAAATTTACCCTCTGTGAAGCTCAATCTGAATCAGAAAGAGGTACCTAGAGAATAAATTGGCCCACTGTATGGGACAGCTTCATCAAATTCACCCTCTGGGGACCTCATTCTGCAAATGTCAGACTGCTTATTTTCAGGCCTGTTTGTAAGTATATGCCTCTAAAACACAGAACCTGTTCCATTGAGGGTTCATAAGCAATACTTTTGAAGCAAAAACCCCAAAATTTTCTGTTTTTCAAGAAATGTTTTCTTGCAAATCTTGTCTCCATCAAAATTGTGTTTGGAAAGAGTTAATTGAATCATGAACTGTATTTAAATGGTGTAAACATGATGGATTTTGTAGAACACAGACAGTAACTTGTGGAGTTCTGGAAGCTTCACTCATCAAGTTGATAAAATGCCATCAAGTGATGATGCACAGTTTGAAAGGCCTCAAATAGGTAATTCCAACCATGCATGTGGCACATGCATTGAACATACGTGCGCTTCCGATCAGATTCTGAGATGCTATATTTAAGCGTCTGCTTTAACTGTTGACAGCTTGACATGCCACAAATTTCTAGACCAGGCTTCCAAACAAGGCATGCTTTTATTTTTATCAAAACATTATAAATATCATTTTAAGTTTGATCTGGCCTGTATTCGGCCTACAACCAAGGCTAGGTCTCTGTTCAGGGGTATATGATTTTTATAAACTATGGATTCAGATCTGTTTTCCAAACGAGGGAGGAGAGAAACACCAACGCAAGAACAATGTTTATGATGGTACACCATTTTATTGTCCTCAACTTGAAATTGGCCTACTACTTTTCAAACATAGATTCAGGTTAATTAGGATGGTTCATGTATACTGGTATGTAATTACATCAGTTTTTTTTGGGAGAGACAAGCAAAAATCAGCATATAATTCTTGATTATCGTGTCAACTGTTTCAAGACCAAGTGCATGATACCATGACCACTGTCCCTTAGAGTTCCGGGTAAGCTTTGAAGCAGATCCCTCACCATCCTGATCTACACTCATGATAGAAGCTGGATATCAAATTTATGCCCAACTCTGTTGTGGAAGGAGCATGAGAGGTAACACAACCAAAATAAACAATCTGTCATTTGCAGAATGCGGTATTACATTTCCAGAGAGTGAATTTTGCTGATGCTATCCCAAATGGTGGGTCAATTCAACCTCTGGGTACCTTGTTTTGTTTAGGCTTGAGACCTTGATTCAAATTGAGGTTCATAGAGGGTAAATTTAGTCATGCCTCCCTGCTTTTTTGCAGGGTAGCTCACCAAATTCACCCTCTGGGGACCTCATTCTGCAGATGTCAGTCTGCTTATTTCCAGGCTTGAACACAACCCAACATTCAAATCAGTGTCTATGATAAAGACACTAGTTATCTGTTCACTTTTTTGGGGTAATTAAGCCTTCAAAAATTATTCAAGGAGTTCCATTTGGGATGAATATTATGATCCCCGATGAGTCTGGAGGTGGGATGGGGAAATCTCACCCGAGGGGCAAGATATTTGAACCAGACCCGAGGCTTGCCGAGGGTCTGGTTCAAATATCTTGCCCCTCGGGTGAGATTTCCCCATTCCCACCTTCAGACTCATCGAGGATGATTTTTCTTCCCCCACCATGCAGCTATTACGTTAGTCAGAGGGAATTGGGAATCACGTGCTGATTCAATCAACTCATTTTGTATTTCTTGTTTTGAGAAACTGATGACACCATCGGAAAGAGCATGCACAAGTTATGTATATACCAAAGGTATATACCACGAAATCGATTAGGAACGGTGGCAGCTTGAGGGTTGAAGAGTTTTAGAGCATCAAACTTTTATCACACTGCATTCCGATGGCGTCAATATGAATTAGTTGATAGCAAGAAACTGATACGATATGCGTAACGTCATAATGACGTTATAAATGTATAACGTCACATGGGTGGGGTGAGATACATCTGTCTCTCCCTGCTATCTCACCCGGGACACACATATGTTACACATGCAGTAGGGGGAGAAAGGTTATTCCTCCCCATCCTCACCCCAATCCAGGAAAAACCTGGACCTTCACCTATGGGGAATTCACACTCTTAACCCAGCACAAGGAGGACTGAAGTGAGGGGACTTGTTGAAATATTTTGTCCCCACATCACTTAGCCTAGCTATTTCCCTGTCACAGGAGAAAAATCACAGAAAAGTGACAACTGATTTAGCAGGATAAAAATTCCGAGTAAAAAAAAGTTATGAGCCGTATTTAAATATTTTTCTTATTTTGTAGGAATATTTTAATTACATTTTGCAAAGGTACAGTACTGTCACCGTGGACTGGTCTCTTCCCAAGGGTGAACAATATTTATACGTTTGTAATAATATTAGATTCAAGATACTAACTATCAGACCAATAATCAAAAATTTAATTAATGAAGTACAGTAGAACCTGTCTTGAGAGACCGCCCTTTGGGCCACACAAAAGTGGCCTCCCAAGACAGGTGGTCTCTCATAACAGGTTTCAGATTTTCTCAAGTCAGTGAATAACCAACCACAAAATTTAGAAATGGAGAAGACTGGATTTTTGTAATTACTTTGTAGTCGTTCTTTTTATGAAGTTTTTGTAACAAATTGAAATGGACTGTTATAAAAATTATAAACATAAATTAGTGTTGAAAATCTTCATTGAAGATTTTCAACACAAATTTATTTTTATAATCCAATCTGTCACATTTCAGGTATGTATGAAATGGTTGTAGGACACTAGGAAACAGGACACTAAGAAACAGACACTAAGATACAGGACACTACGAAACAGACAATAAGAAACACATTTTTCTTATTTTGAAAGTTACTATATTTAGGAAACAACTTTTTCCAAATAATTCCCATTCAAATTTTTAGTTAATTACATAATTTTACTGTTTTTATTTTTATCATTATTATTTACCATTTTTTTGACATTATTACTAAATATAAATTGGTATATCTCCTGACAGAAAATATTCCTACATACAAATTTTAACATATTTATTAAGTAGTAATGTTTACTATTTACTAAAAGAGAATAGGTAGATAAAAAATTAAACACATGTAAATGAATAAATTAACAGTAATGACAACAAAGAGCTACAAGCCACAAGAAAGAATAAGATTTGGTGGAAATGCACAAGTGAAACTAGAATGGGTTGTCTTGCCACTCTAATGCCATGCATGATCAAGATGTTCAATCTTTTGAGAAGCCTGGGCAGATCTTTGCTCAGACAATAGGTGCAGTGGGTTCAGAGATACGAGAACGTTTGCCAGTGACTGAGAATGCCAAATGTAGTATACATCGCCAACCAAAGATACCAGCAGCACAACAACATCTCTCAGATTTTGTTCTACCAGTGACAACTATAGTCGCTACCATTTTTTCTGTGCTATATACATACATCATATATATACATGTATTGTTAAATGTTGATCATCTGATAGTGTGCTAAGTAGAGGGTTAGTGATTAGAAAAATTAGAACAGATTACTACGTGTCTAAACAAATTTCCTCGTGCTATGTATTATACTAAATATTTCTTGTGTCATGTTATGTATATATCTATCTATAAAGGATGTAAATAAAACAGCTTTGTATCAACCTTCTTGTTCTATTTCAGTTCCCTAAACCAACAATCACCAGAAGGATGAATGATGGCACAAATACATATTTTAACATTTTTGTAGGTTCAGAAAGAATTTGTTTCCATCAAATTTTTTAAAAGAAATTATTAGTTGAAAAAATGAAAAAAGTGTTTCTTAGTGTCCGTTTCTTAGTGTCCTGTTTCCTATTGTCCTACCCAAAATTGTTTCTTAGTGTCTTGTTTCTTAGTGTCCTGTTTCTTAGTGTCCGATCACCGTATGAAATTGTTTATTCATCAATAATCCTAATCTCTTCACAGGGATCTTATAAAAACATCTCAATCTTTAATGAGTTATGTAAATGAATAGCAATTGAAACCCAATTAAAAGCTTTTAATACATTTAATTATGTTAGTATAACCACAATGGATTTTCCAATTCCAGAACAGGTAAAAAGCCAAATTTGAGTTTATGCCATGGCCAGTTGTCCATCGTCCATCTGTCTGTGAACATGGCTTGGGCTAGAGGCTGTATTTATGAATCGATCTTTACGAAACTTCTTGAGTACTTTTGTAATGACCGTGGGACAAGAACGGGTGTTTTTTGGGTCCAATAACGAAATTCAAGTTGGCCGCTGGCAGCCATTTTGTGAAAAATTAGGTGCGATCAGATTTTTGCGCAGAACTTCCATATGAAAGTGCTGATTTGAATAATTTTTTGTCTGAATGTTTAGTATCATGGGCTACATCACATATAATACAGGTTTTTTTCTTGTGCGTTTATTATGCAAATTAGACTAACTTTGATGTATTTAGTGTCACTTTCAGCACTGTAAGTGCAAATGCCAATACGGCTCGGGCTAGAAGCCGTATTTATGAACCGATCTTTACGAAACTTCTTGAGTACCTTTGGTATAACCGTGAGATGAGAACGAGTGTTTTTGAGTCCGGGCCGTAATTCAAGATGGCCGATGGCAGCCATTTTGTACAAAATTAGGTGCAATCAGATTTTTGCACAGAACTTCCATATTAAAATGCTGATTGGAATAATTTTGTGTGTGAATGTTTAGTACCATGGGATACATCACATATAATACAGGTTTTTTTCTCGTGCAAAAATGATGCAAATTAGATGAACTTTGATTTTTTCAGTGCTACTTACACACAGTAAGTGCACATGTCAATACGGCTCGGGCCAGAGTCTGTATTTATGAACCGATCTTCACGAAACGTCTTGGGTACCTTTGTTATCACCTTGGGATGAGAACGAGTGTTTCTGGGTGTGGTCCAAAATTCAAGATGGCCACCAGTGGCCATTTTGTACCAAAATTAGGTCAAAAGAGTTTTTTGTACACAACTTCTATATGGCTCAGGCTAGAGGCTGTATTTATGAACCGATCTTAACGAAACTTCTTGGGTACCTTTGTTATCGCTGCGGGATGAGAGTGTTTTTGGGTGTGGTCCAAAATTCAAGATGGCCACCAGCAGCCATTTTGTTCTAAAATTAGTGCAGTCAGTCTTTTGTACAGAACTTCTGTATGAAAGTTCTGATTTGAATAAATTTTTGTATGAATGTTTAGTAACATGGAATACATCACATATAGTACGGGTTTTTTTCTCGTGCAGAAATTATGCAAATTAGACGAACTTTGATTTATTCAGTGCTACTTATACACTGTAAGTGCACATGTCAATACGGCTTGGGCTAGAGGTTGTATTTATCAACCGATCTTCACGAAACTTCTTGGGTACCTTTGTTATCACCTTGGGACGAGAACAAGTGTTTCTGGGTGCAGTCCAAAATTCAAGATGGCTGCCAGTGGCCATTTTGTACCAAAATTAGGTCCAATCAGTTTTTTGTCACAACTGCTATACAGCTCGTATTTATGAACTGATCTTCACAAAACTTCTTGGGTACTTTTGTTTTCACCTTGGGACAGGAACGAGTGAGTTCTGGGGTGCCTTTGTTTTCACTGTGCTGTGAGAACAAATATTTTGGAGTTCAGTCAGGTCCACTCTGGGACTCAAAGATTTCTTTTCGCGTTTACAATACAATACTTTACCCATACAATACTTGACCTATACATTTGTTACAGGCTACGGCCAGTATTTATGTACAAACTTTACAATACTTTATATGTACCTTTGTTATCAGGTCATTACCTAGATGATTGTCATTGCTGTGTCACATACTATATATGTACATGTCTTAACAAGTTGAGCTACAGTGTCATTGACACTTTCATTTTTAAATTGTTTTAAATTTCAATTTTTTCCTGTTAGATTTGTAAATTACGTAGGTGTGTGTGTAAGTCTGAAAATAAGCAGACTGTCATCTGCAAAATGAGGTCCCAGAGGGTGAATTTGGTGATGCTACCCTGCACAGCAGGGTAGCATCACAAAATTTACCCTCTGTGAACCTCCGTGTGAATCAAGGTCTCAAGCCAAAACAGAAAGATGTACCTAAAGGATAAATTAGCCCGCTGTATGGGATAGCATCAGCAAACTCACCCTCTGGGGACCCCATTTTGTAAATGACAGGTTGCTTATATTCAGGCTTGTGTTTGTGGCTGATTGTCGAGGTAAAGGGTTAATGCATCTTTGTATATGGGATTGATCGAGTCACTTGCATTAACTTTGTATCTGAATTCTCCTACAGAACTGATGCCCCCCCACACCACCACCTCTCCCCAAAGAAAAAGAAAAAAAAACTCCCATATACTTTTGTTCCCTCTTACTTCACACACACACCCTGGGTTTATTCTCGAGTAAGTACAGTATATGCAAATAATATAAAACCTCTATTGTAGTTTCAACATTGCCAAAACACTGACACAAAAATAGTCACCAAAACTACAGGTAATATTCATAATAAAAAAAACACTCACCCATTCACTGTATCTCTGAAGTCATCATTCAATGTATATTCCTGTTGACTTTATCCCTTACATCAGTGCTTTAAATGTCTGACATGATTTTGAACAACACATGCTGTGACATGTTAAAGCAAAAATATCTGTGGGATGCATTCCACATTTCACCTGTTCCTATTATATTTTTCCAATGAAAACAGAAAAATTGTGACCAACACTAATTGGGTGATTCTGAAAACAGCCATTGATAATTCAGCTGACCACATCACCACTCGGAAGACTGTCAGCAAAATCTGAGACATTGACTAAACCACAAAACCTCTTTGAACAAGTGACTGCACCTCTCATTGGAGGCTATACCCTTCATCAGGTTCACAACAAGTGTAGGTCTGTTGTTTTTCTTCACTTTTTTTTTTAACCCTTTACCCAATGCAGACGACATCAAAATTTATTAATTTAAATAACGTTTTTTAATTTTTTTCCAAAAATTTCAACAAAACCATATCATGTGACCCCTCATTGGAACGAGCTCGACGAGCTCGTTCCAATGAGGGGTCACATGATATGGTTTTGTTGAAATGTTTTGAAAAATAATATTTTTTCAGCTGCTAAATCTGCATATTACGTGGGCGGATGCGGGCGATTCGTTGGGTAAAGGGTTATGTACAACATCTGCATTATCCAGTAAATTCTCCTTCATAAAAAGAACAGAAACAACAAACATCAAGTGATGACTACAACCAATCCACCCACAGAGTTCAAAACTAATGGCAGTTATTTTTAAATTAACACATGCACACTAGAATGATCTCAAGGGGTAGTTGTCAACTATTTTGTTTTCAAGAAGACACAGAGCAACAACACAAAACCCTAGTTTCAAAACCCAAGTTCATGACAAAAAGTACTTGTTTAAACCTGTTTATCACATATTCACCACCAATAGCTCATTATGAAAAATATTGTTGATAACACAACCAATATGGGAATGATGATTGAAATAATACTAATAATTTGGCCGGCCGCTGATTTGTCGCGGTTCTCGTATGAGAAGGCCTTGGTTACCCATGTTCTACCAACTGCCTCCCTATTCCCGCGCTTCTTCTCTCCTCCCAACACCGAGGGACGAACTGCTTGATGACATCCCTTGCCCCATTCTTTCCAATCTCTCCGATTAGTATATTAACCTTCTCCTTTGAGTTGCCCCCTAACCACATGTCCTTCATTCTCCCGTCCCACTTCCCCATTATACTCCCCGTGAATCTTGTTCTTTTAGACTGGTATTTTGGGCATTCTAGAAGAAAGTGTTCCAGAGTCTCCACCACGCTCAAGTTACACATCTGGCACTCCTTTTCACTGTTTTTCCCAATTTTTCCCCTCAGCTCCAGGGAACGCGACCTCAGCTCGAACAACAGTGACCCCCCAAAGGTGCCATCAAGGTACTCTTCAAAACCAGGCTTCTCTTTATCACGCAGGCCAACCAAAGATCTCTTTGATTTGACCCCCTCTCGCCAATTATGGTTACAATCCTCCACGACCCTTTCTCTGACGATCTTTTTACCCTGATTTGCCCCAACGTCAAGGTCCGAGATCTCCAATGAGTAGTTTTCTACTAGCTCCCTCACTTGGACCATCCACCCCGAAATACATCGTAAGATGTTGTAAGTGAATTGGTTTTGGAAAGGAGACTTGAATCTTCTCTTATATTTCTTCATTATCTCTTTATCTAATACATGTACAAATAGCAGACAACAAATGAAAAAAACATTTCCTGAATATATTCATTTCTTGCCTTGGAAACATAGCTTATGACCACTCATTGGAATCAGCTCTATGTTTTCAAGGCAGAAGTTGAAAAGTGATAAAATTTGTTTTTTGGCGATTTTTCTGAATACAGTAGAGCCCACTTAATTGGATATCTCTTAATTGAATAACCCTGTTAACTGAATATAATTTCCCAACAGAAACTAATTTACCATACCTCTTGTACAAATTTGACCTGTTACTTGAAAATAGCTAATGGCGTAAAACTCCTGTTGAATAAAAAATCTTGCAACTTGTCAAGAAATTACCCTGATTCTCCCCAGTTTTCCTTTCTTTATAGACCTGTTTGGCCACAGTACATCCAATACAGGCATTTAATCTAGTATAACTTGTTTGACAGAGCTCATGGAGCTCTGTCAAGCAAGATATAAAAGAATAAATGCTAAGTTTATCTCTAGAATGCAGGAAAGTGACACAGTCCCTGTTAATTGAATACTCCTGTTAACTGAATAATTTTCATTGGCGAAGTGGCCATTCAATTAACAGGGTTTCACTGTAGCACCAGTCAGTTTAGTCGTTATGTTAGGTAAAAGGTTAAATTACACAATATGTGATGTAAAGAATGTCAAATCGTCATGATTTGACTTGAAATTTCTTAACCCCATTCTCTAAAAACAATCTGAGCCTCGGTAGATCTACCATCTCTCAAAAAAGTACAGTACTATATATATGCAGACAAGGCCTGCCTAAAAACAAATACTAAGCCACAGGATGTAGACAGCCAGAGTGCAGCAAAATATTTATAATGAAAGTGTCAAGGACACTGTAGCTTAACTTGACCGTGTGTTGTGTGTGTGTTGTGTTTGATGAAAAGGATAATGTTCAATGTTTATTAAAGGAATGTTAAATACGACAAGAATTGTGATATTGAGAATATGTTAATTTCTGTTCCCTGTATGCCATGTTTTCAATAAAATAATTTGAGGTGTAGATTGTACTAAAGAAATGAGGGGTAGGTTAATGTGGCCCTCACAGTTAATGTATGTCAACCAAAGTCACCAAGTTATAGTGAAATTATTCCAAAACGAGTCATCCTATCAAGTTACAATGAAATCCCTTCATAAATACAGCCTGTAGGCTGTGCTAAAGGTTTTCGGGCTTCCGGTATGTGTAACCATCACAGCTGATCGAATGCAACCAAAAGGGGACGTCCTCATCTATGCATTATACTGAGGCATGCTACCAAGATACAATGAAATCCATTCATGTTATTATTTATTTATTTATTGGTGTTTAAGGTCACATACTTATGCACAATGGCTAATCGCGACCGTGACAGTCTTACGGGTTGAGGAAGCCGGAGTACCTGGAGAGAACCACTGAGCATCGTTGAGCAACTGTCAGCTCCTCAACATTCTAACTCTGTTGAAGTTCTGCTCAAGCAGGGTTATAGCGGTTGAAGACGTGTGCCATTGACGTGCAGTACGCCTTAGTACATGGCGTCATCGTGCCCCCATGTAGGCAACTGGGATACAGTGCCTTGCCCAAGGACACAACACGGGGATTGAACAAATCCGTTCATAAATACGACCTGTAGTCTATGCTAAAGATTTTCAGGTTTTGGGCTCGGGCAGCACGTACAGCTGAATGATGGCTTCCAAAAGGCAACGTTCCCATCTAGACATTATCTGGAGTCATCCAACCAAGTTACTATGAAATCCCTTTATGATAAATGCAACCCGTAGACTGTTTTTGGGCTTCGGGCCCCTGTAGCTGTCACAGTTGACCAATCTACCGAAAGGGGACGTTCTCATCTGGACATTATATGGAGTCAAACCTACCAAGAGTTACAATGGAATCCCTTCATAAATACAACTAGAAGTCTATGCTAAATATATTCAGGTTTTGGGCTCCAGCAGCCATCATGGTTGAATGATCACTACCAAAAGGAGACGTTCTCATCTAGACATTATCTGGAATCATCCTACCAAGTTACTATGAAATCCCTTCATAAATATGACATCAAGACTGTGCTAAAGGTTTTCGGGCTTTGGGCCCCTGTAGCCGTCACAGTCAACCAATTGTGATCAAAAGGGGACATACTCATCTAGACAATATATGGAGTCATCCTACCAAGTTACAATGAAATCCCTCCATAAATACAACCTGTAGACTGTGCTAAAGATTTTTGGGTTTTGGGTTTGGACAGATCACGGCCAAATGGGGAAGTTCTCATCTAGACATCACACAGAGTCATCCTACCATGTTACAATGAAATCCCTCCATATTAAATATGACCTGTAGACTGTGCTAAGAGTTTTGGGGTTTCAGGTTTGTTGACAGATCATGGCCAAAAGGGGACATTCACATCTAGACATTATAGAGAGTCATCCTACCAAGTTACAATGAAATCCCTTCAAAAATACGACCTGTAGACTGTGCTAAAGGTTTTCAGGTTTTGGGCTCGGGTAGCCATCACAGTTGTCTGATCATGAACAAAAGAGGACGTTCTCATCTAGACATGACCTCAAAGCTGCATATGAAATTTCATAACGAGCGTACAAGAACTACAGGGTGTAGCCTGTGCTAAAGGAAAATGTGAACAGACTAACAGATTCACAGACTAACAGACTTTCGCACGCATGATTGCAATAGCTTATCTTGACTTTGTCAAGTTAAGATAAAAATCTCCCGGCCCTTAACTGGTAGAGTGCTGGAAGCCCATATTTGGGCTTTACTCTGAAGTGTCAGTACCAGCACTTAAAGGCTTCATATTTTGTGGATGTTGTTCATACCACCTTTGAAGTGAAATTATTTAGTCTGTTAGGATTTGCCTTGTTACAATTTATGGGAGAGTGCCTATTGGCACTCTCCCATAAATTGTAACAAGGCAAACATATGTAAAAAAATTTTGATGACCAAAATAATTCAGCACTCTACCAGTTAAGGGTTAAAGGCAAACAAAGTTTGCCATCAATCCAATACACAAAAGTTCTGCTGAATTACAAACTGTATTCATTGACATGTGAAGTCTATAACCCCAATACAGAAGTGATTGCTAAATGTTTCTTGGCTACTTTGTATCAATGCATTCTGATGTCCTTCATTTGTAAACTGTAAAGTTGTTCAGTTCATGCTGCAGACATTCAAATTTCAAGTAAAATACAGTGAGCAGAGGGAAATTTTCTGAGGTAGCAAAACTTTTATGAGACATTCTTAAAATGATGCAATATTCAAAAAATTAATGAAATCTGATTAATATTATATTGATTATGTCATGGCATAGTAAATGGCATCATATTATGGCCTTTGTAAACCATAGCTTTGCAGAGCCTGTAATCGCTCACCTGGAACTACATAAAAAATGTGATTTCCCATAGGCTTTCCATGGTATCTATGAGCTGCAATCGTGGCCATGTTTGCAACATTACATGAAGATCATTGGTAGAAGGTGTCCCAGTCCTCAATCATGTGAAGTTTCAAAACAACTGACTTTGTAGATTTAGAGGGGAATATATTTGCAAAAAAACATCAATCAGAATCAGAGAATTTCTCTGGTGGCCATATTTTCCAAATAAGGGGAACAAAAAGAGGATTGTTTGTAGAGGGCCTCCTATAGACCATTCCTGTGAAGTTTGGTTCACATCGACTCAGTAGTTCCAGAGAAGAAGATGGACATGTGATTTCTCATAGGGTTTCTATAGTAACTAAAAGCTGCAATTGCAGCCATGTTTGCAATCCAATCACCATTAAATGACGATCGTTGGTAGAGGGTTTCTCAGTCATCAACCATGCAAAGTTTCAAAACATTTAGCCCCGTGGTTTCAGAGGAGAAGATTTTTCAAAATCCATCAATCAGAATCAAAAAATGCTTCTGGCAGCCATGTTTTTCGAAGCACAGTAACAATGAAAGTGTCAATGACACTGTAGCTTAACTTGTGTGTTGTGTTTGATGAAAAGGATAATGTTCAATGTTTATGAAAGGATTATGAAATAAGACAAGAATTGTGATAATTGGGAATATGTTAATTTCTGTTCCTTGTGTGCTATGTTTTTAATAAAAATAATATGAGGTGTACACTGCATCAAAGAGCTGAGGGGTGGGTTAATATGACCTCACAGTTAATGTATGTGGCCCTCACAGTTAACGTATGTCAACAAAAGTTACTAAGTTACAGTAAAACTATTCCAAAATGAGTCATCCTATCAAGTTACATTGAAATCCCTTCATAAATATGGCCTGTAGACTGTGCTAAAGGTTTTCAGGCTTCAGGCCTGTGTAGCCATGACAGTAGACTGATTGCAACTAAAAGGGGATGTCCTCATCTCAACATTATACTGAGTCATTCTACTGAGTTACAATGAAATCCCTTCGCAAATACGACCTGTAGTCTGTACTAAAATTTTTCAGGTTTTGGGCTCGGGAAGCCATCATGGTTGAATGATCGCGACAAAAAGGGAGTGTTGTCATCGGAGCATAATCTGGAGTGATCCTACGAAGTTACAATGAAATCCCTTCATATATATGACCTGAAGACTGTGCTCAAGGTATTTGGGCTTTGGGCCGTCACAGTTGACCAACCATGACCAAAAGAGGATGTCATCATCTAGGCATTATATGGAGTCAACCTAACAAGTTACAATGAAATCCTTCCATAAATACGACCTATAGACAATACTAAAGGTTTTTGGGCTTGGGCAGCCATCAAGGCTGAATGATCGCGACCAAAACGGGATGTTCTCATCTAGATGTTATATGAAGTCAACCTACAAAGTTACAATGAAATCTCTTCATAAATATGACCCATAAACTGTACTAAAGGTTTTTGGGCTTTGGGCTCGGGCAGCCATCATGGTTCAATGATCGCAACCAAAAGGGGAATTCTTATCTGGGCATCATCTGGAGTGATCCTACGAAGTTACAATGAAATCACTTCATAAATATGACCTGTTGACTGTGATCAAGGTTTTCGGGCTTCAGGCACCTGTAGCTGTCACAGTTGACCAATCACAACCCAAAAGGGATGTCATCATCTAGGCATTATATGGAGTCAACCTAACAAGTTACAATGAAATCCTTCCATAAATACAACCTATAGACTATGCTAAAGGATTTTGGGCTTGGGCAGCCATCAAGGCTGAATGATCGATCGCGACCAAAAGGGGACGTTCTCATCTAGTCATTATCTGGAGTCATCCTACCAAGTTACAATGAAATCACTTCATAAATATGACCTGTAGACTGTGCTAAAGGTTTTTGGCTTTGGGCCCCTGTAACCGTCACAGTTGCCCAATCACGTCCAAAAGGGGATGTTTTCATCTAGACATTATATGAAGTCAACCTACCAGGTTAAAATGAAATCCCTTCATAAATATGACCTGTAGACTGTGCTAAAGGTTTTCGGGCTTGGGCAGCCATCATGGTTGAATGTTCGCAACCAAAAGGGGACCTTCTTATCTGGACATCATCTGGAGTGATCTTACGAGGTTACAATGAAATCCCTTCATAAATATGACCTGTAGACTGGGCTCAAGGTTTTCAGGCTTTAGGCCCCTGTAGCCATCACAGTTGACCAATCATGACCAAAAGGGGATGTCATCATCTAGGCATTACATAGAGTCAACCTAACAAGTTACAATGAAATTCTTCCATAAATATGACCTGCAGACTATGCTAAAGGTTTTTGGGCTCGGGCAGCCATCAAGGCTGAATGATCGCGACCAAAAGAGGACATTCTCATCTAGACATAATTAGGAGTCATCCTACCAAGCTACAATGAAATCACTTCATAAATATGACCTGTAGACTGTGCTCAAGGTTTTCGGGCTATGGGCCCCTGTAGCCATCACAGTTGCGCAATCATGTCCAAAAGGGGACGTTCTCATCAAAACATTATATGAAATAAACCTACCAAGTTACAATAAAATCCCTTTATAAATATGACCTGTAGACTGTGCTAAAGGTTTTTGGACTTTGAGATTGGGCAGCCATCATGGTTGAATGAACGCAACAAAAGGGGACCTTCTCATCTGGTCATCATCTGGAGTGATCCTACAAAGTTACAATGAAATCCCTTCATAAATATGACCTGTAGACCGTGCTCAAAGTTTTCGTGTTTCGGGCCCCTGTAGCCGTCACAGTTGACCAATGACGACCAAAAGGGGATGTCATCATCTAGGCATTACATGGAGTCAACCTAACAAGTTACAATGAAATTCTTCCATAAATACGACCTACAGGCTATGCTAAAGGTTTTTGGGCTCAGGCAGCCAACAAGGCTGAATGGTCGTGACCAAAAGGGGCCATCCTCATCTAGACATTATTTGGAGTCATCCTACTAAGCTACAATGAAATCCCTTCATAAATATGACCTGTAGACTGTGCTAAAGGTTTTCAGGCTTCGGGCCCCTGTAGCCGTCACAGTTGCCCAATCATGTCCAAAAGGGGACGTTCTTATCTAGACATTATATGAAGTCAACCTACCAAGTTACAATAAAATCCCTTTATAAATATGACCTGTAGACTGTGTGCTAAAGGTTTTTGGGCTTCGGGCTTGGGCAGCCATCATGGTTGAATGAACGCAACCAAAATGGGACTTTCTCATCTGGGCATCATCTGGAGTGATCCTACAAAGTTTCAATGAAATCCCTTCATAAATATGACCTGTAGACTGTGCTCACGGTTTTCGGCTTCGGGCACCTGTAGCCGTCACAGTTGACCAATCATGACCAAAAGGGGATGTCATCATCTAGGAATTATATGGAGTCAACCTAACAAGTTACAATGAAATCCTTCCATAAATACGACCTATAGACTATGCTAAAGGTTTTTGGGCTTGGGCAGCCATCAAGGCTGAATGATCGTAATCAAAAGGGGACGTTCTCATCTAGACATTATTTGGAGTCATCGTGCCAAGTTACAATGAAATCCCTTCATAAGTATGATCTGTAGACTGTGCTAAAGGTTTTCGGGCTTCGGGCCCCTATAGCCGTCACAGTTGCCCAATCACGTCCCAAAGGGGATGTTCTCATCTAGACATTATATGAAGCCAACCTACCAAGTTACAATGAAATCCCTCCATAAATATGAACTGTAGACTGTGCTAAAGATTTTTGGGTTTTGGGCTCGGGCAGTCGTCACGGTTGACAGATCACAACCAAATGGGGAAGTTCTCATCTGGACATCATACGGAGTCATCCTACCAAGTTACAATGACATCCCTCCATATTAAATATGACCTGCAGACTGTTCTAAAAGTGTTGGGGTTTCGGGCTTGGGCAGCCATCACGGTTGACAGATCATGACCAAAAGGGGACATTCTCATCTGGGCATTATACAAAGATATCCTACCAAGTTACAATGAAATCCCTTCATAAATACGACCTGTAGACTGTGCTAATGGTTTTCGGGTTTTGGGCTCGGGCAGCCATACTGGTTGACCGATCACGACCAAAAGGGGACGTTCTCATCTAGACATGACCCCAAACCTGCATATGAAATTTTGTGACGATCAGACAAGAACTACGTGGTGTAGCCTGTGCTAAAGGAAAATGTGAACAGACTCACAGACTAACAGACTTCCGCACGCGTGATGGCAATAGCTTATCTTGTCTTTGTCAAGTTAAGCTAAAAATGAGGAGCATAGACTATCCCTGCCAGGTTTGGTTCACGTCGAATCAGTAGTTTCAGAGAAGAAGATGAAAATGTGAATTCCAACAGGGTTTCTATGGTAACCTCTAAGTTTCAATTGCAGCCATTGTTTACGACCTCATCAGCATTAAATGAGGACCGTCTGTAGAGGGGGTCCCAGTCATCATTTATGTGAATGCAAATTTCAAAACATTTGGCCCTGTGGTTTTAGAGGAGAAGATTTTTCAAAATCCACCAATCAGAATCACAGAATACCTCTGGCGGCCATGTTTTCAAACCCATGGAAACAAAATGATGATCATTTGTTGAGGACCTCCCATAGACTATCCCTGCCACATTTGGTTCACGTCAGACCAGAAGTTCCAGAGAAGACAAAATATGATTGATTTCTCATAGGGTTTCTATATTAAATGTAAGCTGCAATTACAGCCATGTTTGTAACCCCATCAACATTAAATGAGGATCGTTGGTAGAGGGGATCCCAGTCATCATTTATGTGAAGTTTCAAAACATTTGGCCTGGTGGTTTCAAAGGAGAAGATTTTTGAAAATCCACCAACTAGAATCAAAGAATTCCTCTGGAAGCCATGTTTTTTAATCCGAAGGGAACAAAATGAGGATCATTAGTAGAGGACCTCCCATAGACCATTCCTGCCAAGTTGGGTTCACACTGGCTCAGAGGTTACAGAGAAAAAGAAGAAAATGTGAAAAGATTATGGACGAAAGATGATGGATGCCAAGTGATGTGAAAAGCTCACATGGCTTTTCAGGCCAGGTGAGCTAATAAAAGGCAATAACCCTTAACAGGCCTTATACTTTGTCGCAGTTCACAGGAATTGGTTTAGGTTCTTGCCAACTCCTGCTTTGAGAATCAATTTGCAGTTCTTAAATAATTTAGGGGGAGAAACCACCCCAAGCTGCATCTCTTGAGGACAGCAAGGGTTATGTCTATAATGCTATGAAATCCAAATGCCTTTTTGAAACCAGCCTCCAATAAATACTTAGTGATGAATGGGGACAGTGCAGCACTTGAGGTTCCGGATGGCAATCTATGCATGTCTGCCACAGATATGATGACACTTTTAAAACAAGGATTACGCATCGCTGACGTTTGGGTTGAGTTTTTTGCACCTGTAAGGCTTATCATTATAAGAAAAGCAATTGCACCTGGAATTTTCAATTCATATAGTTGTATGATATTTTGGTTACAGTATGTGGAGGGTGGATTGTCACCCCATCGCACATGGAGTGGAGATATCACCCAAGTTACTACTCTCAAATTTCGTACAGAAACAAAAGATGAACAAGCCAAGTTTCAACCAATGGACCTCTGGGTTTAACCCAGAGGTCCATTGGCTGAAACTTTGCTTATGCTAATTATGCTTTGCATTAAATTAGCATTTATTGCTTGAGAGAAATCATCACTCCACAGGTGATTTATTGACAATACACTCTCTATGTACTGTACATTAAATTTTGTGACTGAAAAATTGTACTACATGGATATTTGGCACACCCAGATTCTCATTATTCAAAATGTTGCATTCAATTCTTGTGTGACTGTCTTCTACACTCAAAATGTAATGAAATGCGACACAGGATGGGTCATGAATTATTGCGAATCAATGCAGCATTAACATATGACAACAGATTTTAAAGGCAACTCCAAACAGGTCTGGCATTCCAGAAAATCAAGGGGTGCAAAAATTAATTTTTTTAGGCATGCAGCACTCCTAAAGAATGCAAGGCCTGCCAGTGGTTATCAATCCAGTCCAAGACAATATTCATGCAAAGCAATACAGCATAATTTATTGAAAGCTGATAATTACTGCTCAGCTTATAAAATAAACATTAAACTTTCATGAAAAACATGAAATAAAGGGCAATAACTCCATACTCCATTAACTTTCAATGAATCCCAGTCCTCAATAAAACTGAACAAGACAATGTTAACATAAAGCAACACACCAAAATTGATTGAAACATGATAATTGCTCTTCAAGTTAATCATAAACAGTAATGTTTATGCATAATTCATTCCAATGAGGGGTCACATGATATGATTTTGTTGACTTTTTAGTCGAGTTTTGACGAAGTCAAACTCGACTTATAGTTTGATGAAATGACGGGCGAGCGGCGGGCGGAGGGCGTAAACAATTGGTTTCCGGGCAATAACTTTAGTTCTATTTGAAGCACCTTTACCAAAATTATACTAGAGGTTACCTTATAGGAAAGAAAGACACCTATCGATTTTGGAGTCTTGGACTCCAAGGTCAAGGTCACTGTTACTATAAATAGAATATTTTATGACAAATTGGTTTCCGGGCAATAATTTTAGTTCTATTTGACACACCTTTACCAAATTTATACCAGAGGTTACCCTATAGGAAGGGAAGACACCTATTGATTTTGGAGTCTTGGACTACAAGGTCAAGGTCACTGTTACTATAAATAGAATATTTTATGACAAATTGGTTTCTGGGCAATAACTTTAGTTCTATTTGACGCACCTTTACCAAACGTATACCAGAGGTTACCCTATAGGAAGGGAAGACACCTATTGAATTTGGAGTCTGGAACTCCAAGGTCAAGGTCACTGTTACTATAAATAGAATATTTTGGGACAAATTGGTTTCCGGGCAATAACTTTAGTTCGATTTGATGCACCTTTACCAAAATTATACCAGAGGTTACACTATAGGAAAGGAAGACACCTATCGATTTCAGAGTCTCGTGCCACAAGATCAAGGTCACTGTTACTATGTTACTATAAATAGAATATTTTGTGACAAATTGGTTTCCGGGCAGTAACTTTAGTTCTATTTGACACACCTTTACCAAACTTATACCAGAGGTTACCCTATAGGAAGGGAAGACACCTATTGATTTCGGAGTCTGGGGCTCCAAGGTCAAGGTCACTGTTACTATGAATAGAATATTTTATGACAAATTGGTTTCCGGGCAATAATTTTAGTTCTATTTGACACACCTTTACCAAATTTATACCAGAGGTTACCCTATGGGAAGGGAAGACACCTATTGATTTCGGTGTCTGGGACTCCAAGGTCAAGGTCACTGTTACTATAAATAGAAAATTTTATGACAAATTGGTTACTGGGCAATAACTTTAGTTCTATTCCATGTATCTTCACCAAACTTATACCACAGGTTACCCTATGGGAAGGGAAGACACCTATTGATTTCGGTGTCTGGGACTCCAAGGTCAAGGTCACTGTTACTATAAATAGAAAATTTTATGACAAATTGGTTACTGGGCAATAACTTTAGTTCTATTCCATGTATCTTCACCAAACTTATATCACAGGTTACCCTATAGGAAGGGAAGACACTTATTGATTTCGGAGTCTGGGGCCCCAAGGTCAAGGTCACTGTTACTATCAATAGAATATTTTGTGACAAATTGGTTTCCGGGCAGTAACTTTAGTTCTATTTGACACACCTTTACCAAACTTATACCAGAGGTTACCCTATAGGAAGGGAAGACACCTATTGATTTCGGAGTCTGGGGCTCCAAGGTCAAGGTCACTGTTACTATGAATAGAATATTTTATGACAAATTGGTTTCCGGGCAATAATTTTAGTTCTATTTGACACACCTTTACCAAATTTATACCAGAGGTTACCTTATAGGAAGGGAAGACACCTATTGATTTCGGAGTCTGGGACTCCAAGGTCACTGTTACTATAAATAGCTTAGTTTTTCAGAATTTAATGTCAAAACTCGACTTCTGGATCTGTGATCCTCTTGCTGGATTTTTTTTTTTAAACTACTAAATTTGTAAATTACTGACAGGCCTTTAGATTACCCCAATTTCACACTATTTTCAGGTGAGCCCAAATTGCAGAAGGTGTGAAGAAATCAAGAACAAGAGGTGGGCCACTGCCGTGGAGCATACCCCCATAGTGCATACTGCCAAACAATGGCAAGAGAACAAAATAATCCATGATACTGTGAAAGCCTTTCTCATAAATAATCTTCATTCGAAATTTCAGTGAGATCTGATAACCCAATATTATTTATTTATTTATTTATTGGTGTTTAAGGTCACATACTTCTGCACAATGGCTAACCATGACCACAACATGTAGATAAAGTCAAGGTCAGTCAATCGTTTATACCCCATGTTGCCTATTTTAGAGGACATGCACCCCAAGCATTAGTGACTGGGTCGTATTTTACCAGTGAAACAGAGCTTATTTACCACAGTAAACAAGTACTGCTTCACTTCCCGGGGTTCCCACGGGGAATCTGATAACCCAAACCTGAAATACAAGGTGAACAGATAAAAATTGGCTATTTTGCAAAACAAACCGCAAATTTCTAAAGTTAAAAAGGGGTGTAAGTCTAGAAAGTGAAATGTAAGAAATAGTACTAGGGACTCATCTGAAAGCCCTTCCCATAAACATTCTTCATTCCAAATTTCAATGAGTTCCGATAACCCAAACTTGAGATACGAGGCGAACAGAAAAAAATTGGCTATTTTGTATATTCAAAGGGCCATAACTCACAGAAAAAATATTCCAACAGCAAAAACGGTTGATACTCCTGATAGATCTCATGATAGTGAACATCTGTATGAAATGTCAATGAAATCTAAGCAGTAATGTTTAAGTTATAACTCAAACAGACATCGGAGGACAGATGGATGACAGATGCAATCTCTTCTACATTTGAGAATAACTTCTATCATAACATGATCATAGACACACAAAGAAAGACATGGCAATTAAACATAACAGGATAAGGCTGTTATTTCTGGCTTTAATGTGCCCAAAATAAATAAATTTCAAGGCTTGTACCAATTCGTTAGGTGAAGGGTTAAGGTGACTTTCATCATTTGTGGCTATGTCATGACCTCAACATAAGTACAAAGTTATGTTTAGGTCCCACAAAGTAGATCTTCTGTTTCTCAGGCCATTTGTTTTTAAAATTGCATGTGGGCGGGCAGTTTTTTGTTTGTTTTATTTTTAATTTTTGTAATTATTTCTTTGCCATCAAAAGTACATGTTCCTGGTTTGTTTTAGGTTTTAGGACTCGTAATCTACAGAATAGGATGGGTGGTGGTGTATTTTGGCCCCTGTTGCACTCAGGGGACAAATTTATCAATTTTATTAACGGCAGCCAAATGGACCATGGTGTGAGGGTCTGAGAAACAGATTTTTAACTTTTTTAGGTATTAGCCAATGTTTATACATATTTCTCACTGTAGAGGAATTCCACTCTAGGCAATGGTTAATGAATCATATTTTACAAGTAATATGCACAACACAGAGATTATATTTTCAGTGTTGGTAGATGAAATAAGGCCTGTTGATGTCAAACCGTGTAAACCTTGTCAGTAGATAACAAGCTGAGATTCTTGTTTAACAATCACAAAAAAGGTTCGCCAAGAGGTTAACCAATTTTTCAGGTTCAAACAGCCTGTGAGGCTGCAAGCCATGTTAAAATCCACAAAATATACTACTCAAAATTTGCTAAGCACCAAGTATATCCAACTACCTGTTTTACATTTTAGTTGAAATATTGTAATGAAAAGCGTATATGTTTTTTATTTAATTATATCTTTAATGATTTAAGTACAGAAATTAAGATTTTATTTGTGTTTGACATTATTTTTTAGCTTCAGAATACGATAACCATGGAAAATGGATATTATTGGTAAAAGAGGGAATTTTTCAATTTGCCAAAAAGTTGACAGAGCGAACTGGTATGGCTTCAGTTTCGAGTATGAGACCCATTACTGTTAATTACAGCTTGACAACGCCTTCTCATGGTCCCAATCAGGTTACTCATGTTCCTTTGTGGGATGTTGTTCCATTCTTGGACCAGCATGGCACCAAGCTCCTGGACACTGCTTGGCTGGACTGGACGGGCTGAAATTGCAAGCTGAAACTCATTCCAGACATGTTCGATTGGATTGAGGTCAGGGGATCAGTCAATACATTCTCAATCATATCCACCAAAAATATCGCAAATATGTCACAAGCAAATTTCACAATGGTGTGTCAAATATTTGGTGCTTAGCAAACTTTGAGTAGTATAATTATATACTTTGCAACCCTTTGCAATGTACCATTAACCTTTTTCACACTGACTTCAAAATATAAGAATTTCAAGCGGCAAATGTTTCCTGCAATGGATCTAGGAATTTAACCCTTTACCTAACATGAAAAGCAGATGACACTGCCAAAAAAAATTCTTGAATAACTATTTTTTTCATTTTTTGTCTCCAAAACATAGGTTATGACTCCTCATTGGAACGAGCTTGATGAGCTCGTTCCAATGAAGGGTCATAACCTATGTTTTGGAGACAAAAAATGAAGAAATCCTGAAAATTTCTTGGCGATTTTTTAGAATAGCTGCCCAGTTTTGACCGTTACGTTGGGTAAAGGGTTAAACAGTTTAGTTAGAGCTCACTCTGCTCTGAATCAGTTAAATTCCTAGTTGTATCATATCATGGGAAATATTGCTACGTGAAATTTTGACATCAGTGTGTAGTGGGTTAACATCAGTTGCAAACTTCTGTGCCCTACTGGCATAAAGAAAAGGCCAACATTTTGTGTAGATGATTAACTCCTTACATGCTGCTGGTGGATATTCCTGCCCAAGACAGGAAATCTCTTGTCATTGAAATAAGTATAATTAGGACACATTTAACTAAATTTTTCCTCAGTAAATTGCATGAACCTTTTGACCAAATGATTTCTTGACATTAATTTAGATGAATTTTCCATCAAATCTAGTCATGACAGCTTCAAAGCAGCCATGACAAGATTCGATGAAAAATATTTTCAAAATACTCTGTGGGTTAATAAGAGTTAATACAATTACTTACATAATCTGCCGCCTTCAATACACTGTAACATAATGAAGTTTACTTTTACACTGTGAATGCAGTTCCTTTTGTTTTCTTGAAAACACCATGTCACACTTCAATTTCAAAATTTGTAAACAGAAAGAATAATGAAATATATTAATTAATTTAATAGTCAATCTATCTATTACAAAACTTTAGACAACAGATAATATTAGTTTATGGATGAGAGAAATTGGAGAGCCAAAGATAACAAATGAGCAATAGCAAGTAACTTTCCAACAGTTCATCTGCAGCAGGACTTAAGTTATGGACATATTGGTTGATTTGTATCACCAACAGGGGCATAAATCATGGTTGTGTGTGTGAGTGAGGGTAGGGGTAGGTATGTGTGTGTGTGGGGGGGGGGGGGGGGGGGGAGGGGGTGCAGATCAGCCATGTCCCATAATTCTTTGTCCTGTTGAGGAGAGTACAATGGTTAGCATTTTCATAAACCTCTGGTTCAGCCGAACACTATTACAGGTGGAGTATCTGGAAAGAACCACTCATCGGTGGTAAGCAACTGCCAGACTCGCCAACTTACTAACTTAGCAAGATTTGTGAAGATCGGTTCATAAATACAGCCCCTAGCCCAAGCCGTATTGCCATGTGCACTTACTGTGTACAGGTAGCAATGAATAAGTCAAAGTTCATCTAATTTGCATAATTTCTGCACGAGAAAAAAACCTGTATTATATGTGATTCTAGAACTTTCATACAGAAGTTCTGTACAAAAAACTGATTGCACTAACTAAAGTACAAAATGGCTGCTGGTGGCCACCTTGAATTTCGGACCGCACCCCAAAACACGCGTTCTAGTCCCACGGTGATAACAAAGGTACTCAAGAAGTTTCGTAAAGATCGGTTCATAAATATGGCCTCTACCCCGAGTCGTAATGAATTGTTGATGGACAGATGGATGACTGACCATGGCATAACCTCAAATTTGACTTGCGTCAAAGTTGAGCTAAAAAATGGAGATGGCTAACCGAACGTTTGGCTATCTAAAAATTCCAGGGGAACTGCCTTTTTATGGGTAACAAGTATTCATATATTGCCTGGCATTGAAATATGTATAGCCTCTCAGCGCAAACTGGTTATATTTATTGATGTTTAAGGTCACATATTTATCACAATGGCTAACCATGACCGTGACAGTTTTACGGGTGGAGGAAGCCGGAGTACCCGGAGAGAACCACCGAGCAACGACGAGCAGCTGCCAGCTCCCCAACATCGTAACTCCGCACTGCAGCACAGGCAGGGTTAGATTGGTTGAAGACATGCGTACTATCGACGTGCAGTACGCCTTAGTACACGGCGTTATCGTGCCCCCACGCGGGCAATGGAGATGAAGTGTCTTGCCCAAGGACACAATGCGGTTGCCGCAGGTGGGATTCGAACCGAGGACCTCTCGGCTTGCAGCCTGCACCTCTACCTACTGAGCCACCGCGCTCCCCGCAAACTGGTTAACTGGCAGAATGTCAGAAGCCCATATTTTGGACTTTATTCTGAAGTGCAGATACCCAAAGTAAAAGGCTTCATATTTTGTGGATGTCGTTCTTATTTTCTTGGAAGTAAAATTACTTCATTTATTTGCATTGTTACAATTTATGGGAGAGTGCCTATAGGCACTCTCCCATAAATTGTAACAAGACAAAAATATATGAATAAATCTTGAGGCTATGAATAATGAAAGAGTCAATGACTCTGTAGCTCAACTTGGATATGACAGGAATTAGTACTTGCTGTGACCAAGACAACTGAATAATGAATATGACAGGAATTAGTATTTGTTTTGGCCCAGTCAACAATAATAAAAGAATTACAAGGTGACTGTAATGGACTACAGATTAAGACCAATCATTGTAGATTATTATTTTTGTGTGGAAATTTTCAGTCCCAAACAAAATATTTTCAGACTAAAATTTTTTCTTCTTCTTCTTCTTAAAATTGACCAAAATGCATCAAAATACAAAAAACTAATTTCCGGATTTTGGTCCAAAATTTTCTAAGTCCCACCCGGACCCCAAATTTTCAGTGTAAAAAAAATTTTTTTTTTTTTTTGTCTTAAAATTGACCAAAACGCATAAAAAACCAAAAAACTAATTTCCGGATTTTGGTCCAAAATTTTCTAAGTTCCACCCGGACCCCTAATTTGCATAATTTATTCACGAGAAAAACTCTGTATTATATGTAATGTATCCCATGGTACTAAACATTCATACAAAAATTTATTCAAATCAGATCTTTCATTTGGAAGTTCTGCGCAAAAATCTGATTGCAATTAATTTTGAACAAAATGGCTGCTAGCGGCCATCTTGAATTTCAGACTGGACCCAAAAACACTCCTTCTCGTCCCACAGTGATAACAAAGGTACCCAAGAAGTTTCGTGAAGATCGGTTCATAAATACGGCCTCTAGCCCGAGCTGTATTGGGATTTGCACTCACAGTGCTGAAAGTGACACTAAATAAATCAAAGTTAGCCTAATTTGCATAATTTACGCACAAGAAAAAAACCTGTAATATATGTAATGCATCCCATGGTACTAAACATTCATACAAAAAATTATTCAAATCAGAGCTTTCATATGGAAGTTCTGTACAAAAAACAGATTTCGGCATCGTCGGTACAAAATGGCTGCTGGCAGCCATCTGGAATTTGGGACTGCACCCAAAAACACTCGTTCTCGTCCCACGGTCATAACAAAGGTACCCAAGAAGTTTCGTAAAGATTGGTTCATAAATACGGCCTCTAGCCCGAGCCATAGCAGCTTGGCACTTACAGCTCTGAAAGTAACACTAAATAAATCAAAGTTAGCCTAATTTGCATAATTTACGCACGAGAAAAAAACCCGTATTATATGTGATGTATCCCATTGTACTATACATTTATACAAAACTTTATTCAAATCAGAACTTTCATACAGAAGTTCTGTACAAAAAACTGATTTTTGCATCATCGGTACAAAATGGCCACTGGCAGCCATCTTGAATTTTGGACCACACCCAAAAACACTCGTTCCCGTCCCAGGGTCATAACAAAGGTACCCAAGAAGTTTCGTAAAGATTGGTTCATAAATACGGCCTCTGGCCCGAGCCATAGCAGCTTGGCACTTACAGCTCTGAAAGTAACACTAAATAAATCAAAGTCAGTCTAATTTGCATAATTTACGCACGAGAAAAAAACCCGTATTATATGTGATGTATCCCATGGTACTAAACATTTATACAAAACTTTATTCAAATCAGAACTTTCATACAGAAGGTCTGTACAAAAAACTGATTTTTGCATCATCGGTACAAAATGGCCGCTGGCAGCCATCTTGAATTTCGGACCACACCTAAAAACACTCGTTCCCGTCCCAGGGTCATAACAAAGGTACAGAAGAAGTTTCGTAAAGATCGGTTCATAAATACGACCTCTAGCCCGAGCCATAGCCAATTGTTGACGTAAGGACAGATGGACAGACGGACAGATGGACAGACAGACGGACGGACAGACGGACGACGGGCCATGACAATAGCTCAAATTTGACTTTGTCAAAGTTGAGCTAAAAATTAGTACTCTACCAGTTAAGTTACTCTGACTTTACCATTCAAGATACAACTTTTGGCTAACCAGTCATCCATTTGTGTAGATTTGAATTTGCGCACCCACCACGCAAAAACAAAACAAGCATTCTCGTCAAATTTTGCACACTGTGTACTGTACCCCACATTGGTCATGCTGGGAATAATAATAATAACACTTTGGCCAGCCGCTGATTTGTCGTGGTTCTCGGACGAGAAGGCCATGGTTATCCCTGAACTCCCAACTGTCTCCCTATTCCCACGCTTCTCCTCTCCTTCCAACACTCGGAGACGAACTGCTTGATGACATCCCTTGCCCCATTCTTCCCAATCTCTCTGATTAGCATATTAGCCCTCTCTTTTGAGTCTCCCCCTAACCACATGTCCTTCATTCTCCCATCCCACTTCCCCATTATACTCCCAGTGAATCTTATTCTTTTAGACTGGTACTTTGGGCATTTTTGAAGAAAGTGTTCCACAGTCTCCATCATGCCCAAATTACACATCTCGCACTCCCTTTCACTGTCCTTCCCAATTTTTCCCCTCAGCTCCAGGGATCGCGACCTTATCTTGAACAGCAGTGACCCCCCCCCAAAGGTGCCATCAAGGTACTCTTCAAAACCTGGCTTCTCTTCATCACACAGGCCACCCAAAGACCTCTTTAATTTGACCCCCTCTCGCCAATTACGGTTACAATCCTCCATGACCCTTTCTCTGATGATTTTTTTACCTTGTTTACAACAGCTCGATTTGGGTACAACTGACCCTCATTTGTATGACAGACTGTGTGTGTAACAAAAGGCCAGGTATTAAGTCTACTATTGTAAAAAAGAATATGATTACTAGTAAGAGAGAATCAATATCTAGAACTTCAGTGAAGAAAAAAATGTCCCAATTGTAAAAATAATTGAAATGTATCACCCCACCTTTCCCCAGGTGCACTGCCAGCATCCTATAATAGGGGATGTCCTAGTCAGTTTTGGAGGGGGGGGGGGGAATATATTTGGAAGGCCATTGTGGAAGGGTTGGGGGTCTCTCCCTAGTCCAAACTAGTATCCTACAATTGTAATCTCCTCCTCCGACTTCCCTCAAGGGGAGTGGCAGGAGAGAGTGATTATCGGAGGGTCCTAGTTAAGAGTAGGCTTCCCCCCACAAAATATAGTGCTCTAATAGTGAATTTGAGGCAACTGTAGCATGTGTATCCCTATATTTTTGGGATCTGTTTTATATGAAACTTGCATTGGGTCAATATTTTTTTTTTTTTGGGGGGGGGGGGGTAGTAAAATGTTAGGAGGGTTAATGGCTACACCACTGCTTTACACCCTCCCATAGTGACATTCGTGCAGGAGTTCTGTACCTACAGTACTGTAGTTACAAAAGCAGACAGAAAATTCAAACCAGATCATGACAGGGTCACAACCTTGTTGAAATTCTCTGTTTGCTTTCACCCTACCCTCCACACACAACACTATAGAATCTTATTTCTCAAAACTTCAAAAAACAAATGTGTGAACATAGGATATGAGTTGCTATTTCAATTTGTATTTCTTGATTCAGCCTTGATTTCGCAATATTTTTTAGGAAATCTCAACCCTGTGATGTAGGTTGGTCACAACCAGATCACAATCTGATCGAGTGAGCAGGGGTTCTTCTACCTACTTTGGGAAAGGGTCCAGGGGTCCATGGAATTGGGAAAATTCCTGTCATGAAGGTTCCAGTCGGGAATTTATTTGGATGAAGAAACATACAAAGAATAACAAATGTTACCTTCAAATTGAACTCAGAACATTAATACAGCAGCTATTACATGTATAGTACATGTAGTAAGTTTTATAACAAACAGTCAAATGAAATAATGATCAGTCTGTGTAATCTCTAATATAAATTTAAATTGTTGTTTTTGGTACACTTGCACAGTGTACATTCTATGGCTTAGCTGTTGTGTCTAGGCAAGACTTAGCTGCCAAAATAGGCAGCCAAGTAGGGCTGCACAATATTCAAAACTGAATACCGGTATCGGTATTAAAAAAAATACCGCAGTATACCTGTATATCGAAAACTGTTTAGATATATGAACGCAAGTACCACAATTGAGACTCGAGGCATCACAGTCAGAACGAATTAACATGCCTTGATGATGCAGTTCGAAACACCTTTACCCAATGCAGACGATATCAAAATTTATTATTTTCAAAATTATTGTATCAGATTTTCCCCAAAGATTTCAAGAAAACTATATCATGTGACCCCTCATTGGAACAAGCTCGTTGAGCTCGTTCCAATGAGGGGGTCACATGGTATAGTTTTGTTGAAATTTTTGAAAATTGTTTTTTCAACTGCTGAATTTGAAAATTACAAGAGCACAAGCAGACAATTCTTTGAATAAAGGGATAATATTATTCATTTGGGGCTACAGTTAAAAAACTCAAGACATCTTGTAGGTAAATAAATAATGACGATAAACCAATATTTTTGTAATTACACCGGTATTCAGTCGATACTGGTTTGAATACCGGAATATATTGGTTTAATGATATACCGTGCAGCCCTACAGCCAAGTCTTGCCTAGAAACAACTGACAAGGTTCTTGGGATATAACTTGGAAAGGTATATAAAAACTGCCTGTTGGGGCACCTGTTTTGTTGCAGTAAAAAGTGATTAGAGCCAAAATAAGGCCCTCAAGGGTTAACTGGTCGAGTGCCAAATTATTTTTGGCTATCAAATCTTCTACACATGTCTTTGCCCTGTTATAATTTATGGGAGAGTGCCTATGGGCACTCTCCCATAAATTGTAACAAGGCAAAGCCTTAGAGAATGAATAATATCACTTCAATGATAATATAAAGTACATGCACTGAATATGAGCCTCCACGCTGTGGTACCTTTACTTCAGAATAAAGCCCAAATATGGACTTCCAGCACTCTACCAGTTAAAAGAAGAATGAAATTTTTATTTGAATGAGGACTGAGATTGGAAAATTTTTGGTTTAAATTGGAATGAAAGTGTCAATGACACTGTAGCTCAACTTGTCAAGACAAAGACATGTGCATGCATAGTATGTGACACAGCAATGAAAAACATCTAGGTAATGACCTGATAACAAAGGTACATATAAAGCATTGTAACGGTCTGTACATAAATACTGACCGTTGCCTGTGACAAATGTATAGGTAAAGTATTGTAAAGGTGGGTGACAGTCAGATGCTGAACTAGAAAAAATCTTTGAGTCCCAGAGTGGGTCTGACTGAACCCCAAAATATTTGTTCTCATAGCACAGTGATAACAAAGGCACCCCAAAACACACTCGTTCCTGTCCCAAGGTGAAAACAAAAGTACTCAAGAAGTTTTGTGAAGATCAGTTCATAAATACGAGCTGTATAGAACTTGTGACAAAAAACTGATTGGACCTAATTTCGGTACAAAATGGCCACTGGCAGCCATCTTGAATTTTGGACCGTACCCAGAAACACTCATTCTCATCCCAAGGAGATAACAAAGGTACCCAAGAAGTTTTGTGAAGATCGGTTCATAAATACAGCCTCTACCCTGAGCCGTATTGACATGTGTGCTTACATTGTGTAAGTAGCACTGAATAAATCAAAGTTCATCTAATTTGCATAATTTCTGCACGAAAAAAAAACCCTTACAATATGTGATGTATTCCATGTTACTAAACATTCATACAAAAATTTATTAAAATCAGAACTTTCATACAGAAGTTCTATACAAAAGACTGATTGCACTAATTTTGGTAAAAATGGCTGCTGGTGGCCATCTTGAATTTTGGACCACACCCAAAAACACTCGCTCTCATCCCACGGTGATAACAAAGGTACCCAAGAAGTTTCGTAAAGATTGGTTCATAAATATGGCCTCTAGTCTGAGCTGTATAGAAGTTGTGTACAAAAAACTGATTAGACCTAATTTCGGTACAAAATGGCCACTAGCAGCCATCTTGAATTTTAGACCGCACCCAGAAACACTCGTTCTCGTCCCAAGGTGATAACAAAGGTACCCAAGACATTTCGTGAAGATCAGTTCATAAATACAGACTCTAGTCTGAGCCGTATTGACATGTGTACTTACTGTGTGTAAGGCGCACTGAAAAAATCAAAGTTCATCTAATTTGCATAATTTCTGCACGAGAAAAAAACCCGTATTATATGTGATGCATCCCATGGTACTAAACATTCACACAAAAAAATTATTCAAATCAGGGCTTTCATATGGAAGTTCTGTGCAAAAATCTGATTGCACCTAATTTTGTACAAAATGGCTGCCATCGGCCATCTTGAATTTCGGACCGGACCCCAAAACACTCGTTCTCGTCCCACGGTGATACCAAAGGTACCCAAGAAGTTTCGTAAAGATCGGTTCATAAATATGGCCTCTAGCCCGAGCCGTATTGGCATTTGCACTTACAGTGCTGAAAGTAACCCCCAAAAACATCAAAATTAGTCTAATTTGCACAATTTACGTACGAGAAAAAAACCTGTATTATATGTGATGTATCCCATGGTACTAAACATTCATACAAAAAATTATTCAAATCAGAGCTTTCATATGGAAGTTCTGTACAAAAAACAGATTTCTGCATCGTCGGTACAAAATGGCAGCTGGCAGCCATCTTGAATTTCGGACCTCACCCAAAAACACTCGTTCTCGTTCCACGGTCATAACAAAGGTACCCAAGAGGTTTCGTAAAGATCGGTTCATAAATACGGCCTCTAGCCCGAGCCATAGCAGCTTGGCACTTACAGCTCTGAAAGTAACACTAAATAAATCAAAGTCAGTCTAATTTGCATAATTTACACACGAGAAAAAAACCCGTATTATATGTGATGTATCCCATGGTACTAAACATTTATACAAAACTTTATTCAAATCAGAACTTTCATACAGAAGTTCTGTACAAAAAACTGATTTTTGCATCATCGGTACAAAATGGCCACTGGCAGCCATCTTGAATTTCGGACCACACCTAAAAACACTCGTTCCCATCCCAGGGTCATAACAAAGGTACACAAGAAGTTTCGTAAAGATCGGTTCATAAATACGACCTCTAGCCCGAGCCATAGCCAATTGTTGACGTACGGACAGACGGCCAGACGGACAGACGGACGACGGACGACGGGCCATGACAATAGCTCAAATTTGACTTCGTCAAAGTTGAGCTAAAAAATCATGGCAAAACGAAAGGGTTCCATATTCGGACCCTGTGGACACCCAAAACGATCCCTGCATTTGTGATTGCAGTACCATAAATGTAATTAATCAATCTTAATCTTATTTGGTTGAAGGCATCTGTGCCATTAACTCCTTGCTTGCTACTGCCAGATATTCATGCCAGGATATCAACATCACTTGCCACTGAAATAAGTATAATATCGGCACATTTAACCAACTCTTTCTTTGTAAATTGAAACGATTTCTTGAGTTAAATTTAGATGAATTTTTCCATCAAATCTAGTCATGGCTGGTTCACAGCAGGCATCATTAGATTTGGTGTAAAAATTTTTAAAAAATACTCAGCGGTTAAGAGTTAATACCAAACCTTCTCTAATTAACTCTTAACCTTCTGAGTAGTGAGAATTTAAAATATATTTTTCAAATCACTAAGCCACAGCTTTATTTTTAAGATGACATGTGGTTGTAATGGAAACAAATGGGTTGTTATTGAGGAAGAGAGGTGTGCCCTGAGGCTTCATCTGATTGAGTATTTTGGCATACATAATGGCCATTAGGTTGGAAGAATTGAGGATTGGAAATACATTATTCAGGCTACTGTGGGAGTTTTTTTTGGCCAGGACTTTCATCATTATATCGGCTCAGTTATAGATGGGGTAGCAAACAGTGCTATAAGCCTGGTCATATAGTATGGGATTTATTTTACCCACAAGGAAACTGTTCTAGTATAATAGTTTCCACGTGTACCCATTTTAGTCCATTTCTAGCTACGAGGATGTCTATTTGAGTGTTGGTAATCTTTGAGTTCAACTAAAGCCTTATCTTATACAGTGGAACCCACTTAATTGGATATCTCTTAACTGAATAACCCTGTTAATTGAATATAATTTCCCAACACAAAACCATTTACCATACCTCCAGTACAAAATTGACCTGTTAATTGAATATAGGTTATGGAGAAAACTTGGTTGAATTGGTTAAATTCCTAGATCAAGGTTGGAGCTGTCACCGCAGGATAATTCAAGTTTTTCAGTTTCTTTTTCAGAGGAACAAGAACATGGTGATGGTATTGTGACACCCATCCAAAGTGTGCTGCCGCCTTTGCACTCTGATGAGCAAACAGAACTGGCTGCTAAGGTGCTCCTTAACATTAAACAGGGAATAAGACCTCTTATTCCAGCAGCCAGTTCGAGCGGTGAAGTGGCCAACCCGATAGTGGGAGGAGTAACACCGGGTAAGTCTGTTGCGGTCAAAGGAAGTGTAGAATTGGGTAGAGTGAGCACCTCAAAAACTAAAACTCGACGACGGCAAAAGGGAGGAAGCCTGCAAGTTTCTCTTTGGGGAGCTCGGCGAGGTATGATAGACCGCGAGTGGGAGAGCCTTCTCTAACCCAGCAACATTTGCGGCCAAATGCTGTTTTGAGAAACTTGCCTGAGCCAGAGCAAACGTCCACACCCGCCGCTCGGGTCGCTTCGTCTAGACTGCATCCGGAGTCGGCTACAGTCACTGCTTCTTCCTCAACTTCAGAAAAGCACTCCTGACTGCACGCTAGCTCCCCGACTTCGGATATCCAGGGAGCTGCGCGAAGACGCACCCAGTCTTCGCCCTTGAAGTCGGGCTATCCGGTAGCTAGCGATCCAAGACTTCATTCATTGGGCTGTGCGGTTGAAGGGATCTACGTCGGGATCTCCATCCCAAGAGCAGCATGCGGCAAAAAAAACAAGACCGCTGCTCCTCAAGCCCCTGTAATGGACTTGCTGTTGCAGATTGCACAGCTCATCGCAGCTTCCCAGCAATTGCAAGAGCAGCCTTCCGCAGACTCCAGTGGTGAGCTGTCGGACGGTGCTGGGTCGGTCTGGTCATCTGTACATACAGATGAGGTTGACCGAAATTCTCAGCTGAATCAGTCGGATGGTGAAAGGGACAAGGAAGAGGATTACCCTTCCCTTTCGGAACAACATATGGTAGCGATGAATTTCATCAGTACTATCCTGACCTTGTTCCACCTGATCAGCAAGCTGTGACTGCTTGGCAGAAACCGCTGTCATCTCTGGACAGAGATTTCGTGCGAAGGAAAGATGATGTTCTTTCCCTCCCGAAACAATCTTGGCAGGTGTCGGAGGTCTTTGGCCATGTTAACGATGCCATATTCAACCTAGCAAGTGCCAAGAAGAAAGGCGGTTTCTTATCTGCATATCTGCATATTCAATCAATATATGGTTTCCTGGACCACGTTATTTTAAAACGGGGAGCACGGTGGCTCAGTGGTAGACTGTTGGACTTCTATGCTAAAGGTCCTGAGTTTGATCCCCGTCTGGGACGGCACGCGTTGTGTCCATGGGGAAGGCACTTTATCCCGGTTGCCTACATGGGGGCACGATGACCCCTTGTACTCAGGTGTACTGCACATCGATGGTGCACATGTCTTCAACCGCTGTAACCCTGCTTGAGCGGAGCTTGAACAGAGTTAGAATGTTGAGGAGCTGACAATTGCTCGTCGATGCTCGGTGGTTCACTCCGGGAACTCCGGCTTCCTCCATCCATAAAACTGTCACAGTCACGATTTGCCATTGCCCATCAGTATGTGACCTTAAACCCCAATAAATAAATAAATTTTAAAACGGTTGGAGAGGATGCCCAGAGAGATCCTCTGCGTTTGGATGAGCAGGCTGGGGATTTAGATATGTCCTTGCCGACATCATTCAATTTACACTTGGATGTGATGGAATCTTCTATTTCATCTAGTAGAGCGATTCTGGATGCTATGTCCTACGCAGACCATATCACCAGGGCTATGGCACAATGTCTAAATGGGAAGGAATCTGAGGACGTTTGTTCCTCGCTAAGAGTTCTTTCCAGGGCAGTCATGTATGCCACGTACCACTCTGCCCTGACAGTGACAAATTTAGAGTTGGTTACACGTGATGCAGCCCTTGCGTCATCATCAATTATCAATGACAGGGTGAAAAGCTCTCTCCGAGTCGCTCCGGTCTCTGGGTACACACTATTGACGACAAGCTTTCGTTTGTTAATGAATAAGCTACCAAGAAAGCTTCCAGTGCACTGCTATTGAAATCTGCGTCCCAACAACACACTTCAGCAGGCTGGAGTAGACGAGGTCATTCCACTTCACAATTATCGAAAGGGAACTCTTCGCAAGGGTACAGGAAACCCTCTTACAGTTGCTCCGGAGGTCGTCAGTATAGCGACTCGGGAAAGGGGCACAGGTCTGATTGACATTAAGTCAGACGCCCCTAGGCCGACGGGACGAGATTCTTTTCGGGGAGGACGTAGTTTCTCCTCCCGCAAGCCTCGTAAGTCGTACAGTTGATGGTCTAGACCTCTGTTGCTTTCCAGTTGGCGGAAGGTTATCAAACTTAGCGAAAAACTGGATGGAAGTCACGGAAGATCAGTGAGAAATGTAGTCTCGGCAGGCCTGCTGCTATCATTCTGAGCAAGGCCCCCACTTACAAGATGTCCATGTTGGACAAATCTTCCGGTGAATCCTTCCAAAGAAAGTCTCTCCTTGCGGAAGTACAGGCTCTCTTATCAAAGAAAGCAATAGAGGTTATCGAGAATCAAAATTCTCCAAGTTTTTACAGTCACCTGTTCCTCGTACCGAAGACAGACCGGTAATAGACTTCAGCTGGATAAACAAGTTGATCATAGCTCCAAAGTTCTATATGGAATCTATTTGGTCAGTAAGATTGAGCATTCGAGTGGATAACTATGCGGCAAGCATAGATCTAAAGGACGCCTCTTTTATGTCCTGGTACATCCGGCATTCAGAAAGTACCTGCGTTTTGCCTTGCAAGGAGAGGTTTATCAGTTCAGAGCAATGTGCTTCTATCTGAACCTATCTCCTTGGGCTTTCACTCGAATAATGAACTTGGTAATGTCATACTTCCGAGCTCATACGGCTGTGGTAACGCCGGCTTACTTGGACGACATTCTTCAGAGATATGGTGACAGAATAATTCTTCAGAACGATGTTCAGTCTGCTTCAGTTGTTCCGACGTCTCAGTTTCATAGTAAACGAGAAAAAGTCGGACCTTGCTCTGTCCAAGTTCTTCATTCATTTGGGAATGAGCTTCAAGACTCGCAACAATCTGGTTCATCTGCCGTAACCCAGAGCGAAATTAGTCAGTTGTTATGCTCGCTTTTGTCTAAACTCTCCCGCAGTGACAGCGAGGGAGTTTATGCGACTGATGGGGCTGTACGGAGCGGCTGCGGATCTTATTCCTATGGGCCGTCTGCACACGCGTCCCCTCCAGATATTCTTTACTCAGAACTGGAGTGTGAAGACGCATTCACTTGAAACCAAGATTGTTTTAACAGACCTAGTAAAACAAAAGGTTCAGATTCGGGTGGATCTCCAGTGGTTGACTCAGGGAGTTCCGCTTCAACTACCGGATTCGGCCTTCACGAATATGACGGATGCGAGTCTAACGGGCTGGGGTGCGTACCTAAGTGCTGCAGACATGAAGTGACAGGGTCTTTGGGACCTTCAGTTCCTGGAGAAGCGTTTAAACATCAAGGAGATGATGTCTATCTGGCTAGCACTACATCATTGGATTGTTCAAATAGCAAACGTCCATGTTTAGATTCTGTCGGACAACTCGACGGTAGTAGCTTATCTCAGGAACCAAGGTGGCACCCATTCGATTCCGTTATGTGAATTAACGGAGAAGATTCTCCTATTCGCTCCAAGTCATCACGTTCATCTCTCAGTCCATGATATACCAGTTCATCTAAATGTACTAGCAGACTCGCTCTCACGAAAAGGTCGCCTGTTACCATTGGAGTGGACTCTCAACAAGCGAGTATTCAGTCAGATCTGCTACCAGTGGGATAGTCCCATGATAGATCTTTTTGAAATACACCTGAACAATCAATTACCGACGTTTGTGTCGCCATGGATCACAATCTGATCGAGAGAGCAGGGGTTCTTTTACCTACTTTGGGAAAGGGTCCAGGGGTCCATGGAATTGGGAAAATTCCTGTCATGAAGGTTCCAATCGGGAATTTATTTGGAAGAAAAAACATACAAAGAATAACAAATGTTACCTTCAAATTGAACTCAGAACATTAATACAGCAGCTATTACATGTATAGTACATGTAGTAAGTTTTATAACAAACAGTCAAATGAAATAATGATCTGTCTGTGTAATCTCCAATATAAATTTAAATTGTTGTTTTTGGTACACTTGCACAGTGTACATTCTATGGCTTAGCTGTTGTGCCTAGGCAAGACTTAGCTGCCTATATAGGCAGCCAAGTAGGGCTGCACAATATTCAAAACTGAATACCGGTATCAGTATTCAAAAAAATACCGCAGTATACAGGTATATCGAAAACTGTTTAGATATATGAATGCAAGTACCACGATCGAGACTCGAGGCATCACAGTCAGAACAAATTAACATGCCTTGATGATGCGGTTCGAAACACCTTTACCCAACGCAGACGATATCCAAATTTATTACAGTAGAATCCTCTTAATTGAATATCCATTTTGCTAGTAAAAATTATTCAGTTAACAGGAGTATACAATTAACAGGGATTTGGTCAGTTTCCTGTGTTCTGGAAGGAAACTGAGCATTTATTCTATTATATCTTGTTTGACAGAGCTTATAGAGCTCTGTCAAACAAGATATAATAGAATAAATGCCTGTATTGGACGTAGTGAGGCCAAAAGGGTTGATAAATAAGGGGAATTTGGTGCGTGTCACAGTAATTTTTTCGATATATTATAAAAATTTATATACAATTAACAGGAGTTTACTCTACAACCCATGTGCAATTAACAGATCAAATTTGTACTGAAGGTATGGTAAATGGTTTTGTGTTTGAAAATTATATTCAATTAACAGGGATATACAATTAAGAGATATCCAATTAAGTGGGCTCCACTGTATTTTCAAAATTATTTTATCAGATTTTCCCCAAAGATTTCAACAAAACTATATCATGTGATCCCTCATTGGAACAAGCTCGTTGAGTTTGTTCCAATGAGGGGGTCACATGGTATAGTTTTGTTGAAATTTTTGAAAATTATTTTTTCAACTGCTGAATTTGAAAATTACAAGGGCACAAGCAGACAATTCTTTGAATAAAGGGATAATATTATTCATTTGGGGCTACAGTTAAAAAACTCAAGACATCTTGTAGGTAAATAAATAATGACGATAAACCAATATTTTTGTAATTACAGTGGAGCCCACTTAATTGGATATCTTTTAACTGAATAACCCTGTTAATTGAATATAATTTCTAAACACAAAACCATTTACCATACCTCCAGTACAAATTTGATCTGTTAATTGAATATAGCTTACAGAGTAAACTCCTGTTAATTGAATAAAAAATCTTGTAACCTGTTGAGAAATTACCCTGACTCGTCCCAGTTTTCCTTTGTTTATAGACCTATTTGGCTTAGTACATCCAATACAGGCATTTAATCAATTCTATCTTGTTTGACAGAGCTCTAGGAGCTCTGTCAAACAAGATATAATAGAATAAATGCTAGGTTTTTCTCTGGAACACAGGAAAGTAACATAATCCCTGTTAATTGGATACTCCTGTTAACTGAATAATTTTCATTGGCAAAGTGGCTATTCAATTAACAGGGCTCCACTGTACAACAGTATTCAGTCTATACTGGTTTGAATACCGGTATATATCGGTTTATTGATATACTGTGCAGCCCTGCAGCCAAGTCTTGCCTAGAAACAACTGACAAGGTTCTTGGGATATAACTTGGAAATGTATATAAAAACTGCCTGTTGGGGCACCTGTTTTGTTGCAGAAAAAGGTGATTAAAGCCAAAATAAGGCCTTCAAGAGTTAAAAGAAGAATGAAATTTTTATTTGAATGAGGACTGAGATTGGAAAATTTTTGGTTTAAATTGGAAAAAATCATAGCAAAACGAAAGGGTTCCATATTCGGACCCTGTGGACACCCAAAACAATCCCTGTATTTGTGATTGCAGTACCATAAATGTAATTAATCAATCTTAATCTTATTTGGTTCAAGGCATCTGTGCCATTAACTCCTTGCTTGCTACTGCCAGATATTCACGCCAGGATATTAACATCACTTGCCACTGAAATAAGTATAATATCGGCACATTTAACCCTTTACCTAACGAATCGCCCGCATCCGCCCGCGTAATATGCAAATTGATCAGTTGAAAAAATTAAATTTTTCAAAATATGTCAACGAAATCATATCATGTGACCCCTCATTGGAACTAGCTCATTGAGATCGTTCCAGTGAGGGGTCACGTGATATGGTTTTGTTGAAATTTTTGAAAAATTTAAAAAACTTATATTTGAAATAATAAATTTTGATATCGTCTTCATTGGGTAAAGGGTTAACCAACTCTTCCTTTGTAAATTGAAATGATTTCTTGAGTTAAATTTAGATGAATTTTTCCATCAAATCTAGTCATGGCTGGTTCACAGAAGGCATCATTAGATTTGGTGTCAAAATTAAAAAAAAATACTCAGCAGGTTAAGGGTTAATATAAAACCTTCTCTAATTAACTCTTAACCTTCAGAGTAGTGAGAATTTTAAATATATTTTTCAAATCACTAAGCCACAGCTTTATTTTTAAGATGACATGTGGTTGTAATGGAAACAAATGGGTTGTTATTGAGGAAGAGAGGTGTGCCCTGAGGCTTCATCTGATTGAGTATTTTGGCATACATAATGGCCATCAGGTTGGAAGAATTGAGGGTTGGAAATACATTATTCAGGCTACTGTGGGAGTTTTTTTTGGCCAGGACTTTCATCACGATATTGGCTCAGTTATAGATGGGGTAGCAAACAGTGCTATAAGCCTGGTCATATAGTATGGGATTTATTTTACCCATAAGGAATACTGTTCTAGTATAATAGTTTCCACGTGTACCCATTTTAGTCCATTTCTAGCTACGAGGATGTCTGTTTGAGTGTTGGTACTCTTTGAGTTCAACTAAAGACTTATCTTATACAGTGGAGCCCACTTAATTGGATATCTCTTAACTGAATAACCCTGTTAATTGAATATAATTTCCCAACACAAAACCATTTACCACACCTCCAGTACAAAATTGACCTGTTAATTGAATATAGGTTATGGAGAAAACTGACTAAACTCCTGCTAATTGAATAAAAAATCTTGTCCCTGTATCAGTATGCATTGTGTCCTCTGATTGGTCAACGTGACTGAAACAAATAGCCATGGTATCGGCTATCTTCAAACATGCGGGTAATAAGAGTGTGGGCCGTTGTTCCCTGTTTGTCACTCGAGAAACATCCAGGTGATAAAAAAAACCTTTGACCCCGACTGGGTCACATCGATTGCAGAAACTCCTATTAGAACTGTCTTAATGTGGGATCATATTTTACATCTGAACATTATTTCTGTGTTAGGAGGCGGGACAAAATCGTTATCTCAGGCAACATCCAGGGTACATGGAGATTTAATACCTGGATGTCTCCCTTTCAACCATTGAAAACCAACATTCAGGTATTAAATCTCCATGTACTCTGGATGTTGCCCGAGATAACTTATATTGTAACCTGTTGAGAAATTACCCTGACTATCCCCAGGTTTCCTTTGTTTATAGGCCTATTTGACCTCAGTACATCCATTTAAGGCAATAATCTATTATATCTTGTTTGACAGGGCTCATGGAGCTCTGTCAAACAAGATATAATAAATGCTAAGTTTATCTCTAGAATACAGGAATGCAACATATTCCCTGTTAATAGAATACTCCTGTTAACTGAATAATTTTCAATGACCAAGTGGCCATTCAATTAACAGGGTTCCAATGTATCACCCTAGAACATCCAATTCAGGCCTTTAATCTATTTTATTTTGTTTGACAGAGCTCATGGAACTCTGTCAAACAAGATATAATAAATGCTAAATTTATTTCTAGAATTCAGGAATACAACATAATCCCTGTTAATAGAATACTCCTGTTAATTGAATAATTTTCACTGGCAAAGTGGCTATTCATTTAACAGGGTTGCACTGTATCACCCTATGTTGAGTGTGATGACATAGTATGGTATGGTCAAGTAAGCTTGTGCTACAGCTGTATTGTTCTGGAATGTATTGGAATGCAGGAGAGCCTTCACCTTGGAACAGAAATCACTAGTTATTGCTACTTTTAACTTTTGTTTATCTGTTCTGCCTGTTCCCAACCCTATTCTATCTTCTTGTATTCTTGTGCCATACCTGTATACTTGATTTCTGCCTTCTACAGGCTAACTACTGTCTGTTCCAGATCCTGTTCTATCTACCCTTCAACTAGTGTTCCAATTATTCAGTCAAATACTGACTTTATTTTATCCTTTAATCCTAGCTGATTACTCTGTTAGGATAAGTCAGCCAATCAGGGTGCAGCTTTCACTTTAGCCCTAACCCCTAACAGTCAGAGTTATCTCATGTGACCAATCCTGGGTTATGTCAGTTTGTCTAGCTAGTTAATTTTGAGAACATGAAAACTCAGCTAAATCTAATGGCCCAACTACTAACAGGAAAGATTAACAGCACCCCGGGGGATAACTCCCAGAGAGTAATAGATCAACTAGAAACACTAACAAAACCCACTACATCAACACCAGGCTCTCCTCCTCTGAGATCATGGTGATAGCGGAGATCCATATGGATCCCATCTCTGCTAGCACCACCACCACAGGAAATAAAGTAAATAAGATCACAGCTAGATCACAGTACTAAAAATCCCTTCATAAATATGACCTGTAGACCGTGCTCAAGGTTTTCGGGCTTCGGTCCCCTGAAGCCGTCACAGTTGACCAAGCACAACCAAAAAGGGATGTCATCATCTAGGCATTATATGGAGTCAAACTAACAGGTTACAATGAAATCCTTCCATAAATATGACCTATAGACTATGCTAAAGGTTTTGGGCTCGGGCAGCCATCAGGGCTGAATGATTGCGACCAAAAGGCGACGTTCTCATCTAGACATTATTTGGAGTCATCCTACCATGGTACAATGAAATCCCTTAATAAATATCACCCGTAGACTGTGCTAAAGGTTTTCGGGCTTCAGGCTCCTGTAGCCATCACAGTTGCTTAATGGTGTCCAAAAGGGGCTGTTCTCATCTAGACATTATATGAAGTCAACCTACCAAGTTACAATGAAATCCCTTCATAAATATGAACTGAAGAATGTGCTAAAGGTTTTCGGGCTTTGGCTCGGGCTGCCATCATGGTTGAATGATCACAACCAAAAGAGGACATTCTTATCTGGGCATCATCTGGAGGGATCCTACGAAGTTACAATGAAATCCCTTCATAAACATGACTTGTAGATTGTGCTCAAGATTTTCGGGCTTCGGGCACCTGTATCCATCACAGTTGACCAATCACGACCAAAAGGGGATGTCATCATCTAGGCATTATATGGAGTCAACCTAACAAGTTACAATGAAATTCTTACATTAATATGACCTATAGACTATGCTAAAGGTTTTTGGGCTCGGGCAGCCATCAAGGCTGAATGATCGCGACCAAAAGGGGACATTCTCATCTAGACATTATTTGGAGTCATCCTACCAAGCTACAATGAAATCCCTTCATAATTATGACCTGTACACTGTTCTAAATGTTTTCAGGCTTCGGGCCCCTGTAGCTGTCACAGTTGCCCAATCGTGTCCAAAGGGGACGTTCTCATCCAGACATTATATGAAGTCAAACCTACCAAGTTACAATGAAATCCCTTCATAAATATGACCTGTAGACTGTGCTAAAGGTATTCAGGCTTTTGGCTCGGGCAGCCATAATGGTTGAATGATCGCAACCAAAAGGGGACATTCTCATCTGGGCATCATCCATCTGGAGTAATCCTACAAAGTTACAATGAAATCCCTTCATAAATATGACCTGTAGACTGTGCTCAAAATTTTTGGGCTTCAGGCACCTGTAGCCATCACAGTTGACCAATCATGACCAAAAGGGGATGTCATCATCTAGGCATTATATGGAGTCAACCTAACAAGTTACAATGAAATCCTTCCATAAATACGACCTATAGACTATTCTAAAGGTCTTAGGGCTCAGGCAGCCATAAAGGCTGAATGATCGCGACCAAAAGGGGATGTTCTCATCTAGACATTATTTGGAGTCATCCTACCAAACTACAATGAAATCCCTTCATAATTATGACCTGTAGACTGTTCTAAAGGTTTTTGGGCTTCGGGCCCCTGAAGCCGTCACAGTTGCCCAACCGTGTTCAAAAGGGGACGTTCTCATCTAGGCATTATATGAAGTCAACACACCAAGTTACAATGAAATTCTTCAATAAATATGACCTGTAGACTGTGCTAAAAGTTTTCGGACTTTGGGCACTGGCAGTCATCACGGTTGGCACATCACGCCCAAATGGGGAAATTCTCATCAAGACATCATAAGGCGTCATCCTACCAAGTTACAATGAAATCCCTCCATATTAAACATGACCTGCAGACTGTGCTAGAAGTTTTTGGGTTCCGGGCTTGGGCAGCCATCATGGTTGATAGATCAAGCCCAAAAGGGGAGGTTCTCATCTAGGCATTATACAGAGGCATTCTACCAAGTTACAATGAAATCCTTTCATAAATACAACCTGTAGACTGTGCTAATGGTTTTCGGGTTTTGGGCTCGGGCAGCCAGACCGGTTGACCGATTGCGACCAAAAGGGGACGTTCTCATCTAGACATGACCCCAAATCTGCATATGAAATTTCGTGACGATCAGATAAGAACTGCGGGGTGTAGCCTGTGCTAAAGGGAAAAATGAACAGACTCACAGACTGATGCGTGATGGCAATAGCTTATCTTGACCATGTCAAGTTAAGCTAAACATCAGAAATGGCATACCTCACTCCACTGAGCCCTGTGGTATGGTTAATATCATAAACCAAGCAGCAAGACTGGCAGCGGACACGCCTCATCGATTGGAACCTGTGGATCTACCACAAGCCAACCCACAAAGGAGTCAGGCCTGCCCGCACCTGCTCCAACATCAAAACCCCTCATGGTAGGTGAATGAGGCGCCAGAGTAAAGAAACTCACCATTAACCCTAGCAGGGCTAAAGGCAATAAAAACATCAACTTCAGGCAGCTCCTAACCAGGGCAGCAGCTACCTCCAAGCCTGAGGGTCCACCTGACAGGTCAAAAAAGGTCATAGATTCTAACTTCCCAGGGAGCAGCCTGGCCCTGCACCGATTAATCTCGAAAGCCACAGGGAAAACCACGTGGAAATTGAAAGTAACCTGTCCCAGTGATGCTAAACTCAAGATTCATTGCACAAGGCATAGAGATCAATGGCAGGTGGCATACTGTAGAAGACTACAGGTCCAACCCCCCTCCTGTACAGTGCCACTAATGCCAAAAATTTGGTCATATCTCCACTCTCCAGTAAATGTAGTGGGGAGCTGAAGTGCATGAAGTGTGGATATAGTCATGTCTCCAGCTCATGTACACTGGCCTCCTTAACCCTTTACCCAACGCAGACAATATCAAAATTTATTATTTTAATTACTATTTTTTTTCAATTTAAAAAAATTCCAACAAAACCATATCATGTGACCTCTCATTGGAACGGGCTCAGTGATATGGTTTTGTTGAAATATTTTGAAAGAATAATTTTTTTCAAATGATGAATTTGCAAATTAGGCGGGCGGATGCGGGAGATTCGTTAGGTAAAGGGTTAAAATGTCCCAACTGCCAAAGGAACCACCCCAGCAACTTTCAGGGGTGTCACTACTATAAAAAGGTAAAAACTAGCATCAAACCTAAAAGAGTAGACCTAACTAAACCTGAGAATGTCTCCTCTTCATAAACAATATGTTCCCTCATCGTAGGAACTCTCCATGAGGTTCTAAACAAACACCATAAGATCAGCATAACTGACATCTGTCAGGATGTCAGCAAGTCAGTGTCTAAACTTTTCAGAATCCCAATTTCTTGCACCTTAATCAAAGCTGCAATTAACTAGAATGTTGATCAATTAATTAGAGCCATCAACTCACCACAACACCCCAACTATTAGACACCTTATCATGGATAAACTTCAATTAGCATATAGCAAAAAACTACAAATTAATAATTACTTCAAAGACTCCAACATCCTGGCAATATGCGAGTCATGTCTATCTAAAGACAGAGGCTTCTCAATTAGTTGATTCAACGTTATCAGAAGAGACCATCCGCACATAAAATGCAGTGGGGTTGGCCTACTAATAAAGTTGAATATTAGACACAAGCCAACTAAAACAGACCACCACTATGCCAAGGTAGTAGCCACTGAAATCACAGCCAATAACAAAAATTTTTGGAGTGTATGTTACTATAACACCCCCGATAAAATAATCAGTGATGAGGTATTTGAGTTCTTCACAGGAAAATACAATCATTGTATTTTCCTTGGACACTTCAACGCCAAACATCAATTCTTCAGCTGCAATTCCACCAGTCCCAATGGCGATGCCCTGTTAATATTTACTTAACAGTTTGATGTTTAAGGTCACACACTTGTGCACAATGGCTAAACATGACCATGACAGTTTTATGGGTGGAGGAAGACGGAAAGAACCACCGAGGATTGACGAGCAACTGACAGCTCCTCAACATTCTAACTCTGTTCAAGCTCCACTCAAGCAGGGTTACAGCGGTTGAAGACATGTGCACCATCGACATGCAGTACGTCTTAGTACACAGCGTCATCGTACCCCCATGTAGGCAACTGGGATAAAGTGCCTTGCCCAAGGACACAACGTGGGTTGTCCCGGATGGGGTTCGTACCTGGGACCTCTGGCTTAGAAGCCCAACAGTCTACCACTGAGCCACCAGGCTTCCAGATACCCTGTTTAACATTACCGAGAAATACAATCTGCATGTCATCAAGGATGACACATCCGCAACTTATATTAGCAGCAACCCACTCCACCACTCTGATATTCTAGACTTTATCATTACGAGTAACTCGCTCATCAAATATAACGGCGACCACATGGTCAGCGATGATGATCTGGGCAGTGTCCGCCTACTGGTACATGCTTCAGTCATATTCGGTAATGCCCCCCCCCCACCCCCCACCACCATTCATAGGAATCTCACTAAAATTAACTGGGACCTACACCGAAATATCCACACTCCCCCACCACACCCCCTCCAATGTCACCGATCTGGAGGCCCACTGTGTAGACCTCAGTAATATAATCTACTCTACACTAGACGAAATATGTTCTAAAGAAGAGATGCACCCCTGAGGAAAATGAAATCGGAGGACACACTTTCACTAATCAAAACTAAACGAAAAGCTCTCCGCAACTTAAGTCCGAAAACGACCCCACCAAGCATGTGGAACTCAAAAAGACCTACAATCGCCTTCAAGAAGACACCCCAAGCCGAGCAACAAAACAACTGGGAACGGGCCACCTCCAATCTCAATGTGACCAAGGATGCAAAAAAATTCTAGACACCTTCAAGGTGTTAATGGGCCAAAAAATCAACAAGAAATCATCCAAGCCCCTAACTAGAGAAGACGGCTCCACCGCCGTGAGTGACAAAGAAAAAGGCAGACACCTTTGTCAAGTTATGTCAATTTCCATAAAACAAATTGTCCTGCGTCCCTCTTTTTGCCCTTTTTTAAATGCTCCTAGAGGGCACCCAAGTCCTGGCCAAATAGGAATAGAGCAGGCCGAACCAGGTAAGTTTGGGTTGGTGGTACCTTGTCAATGATCGTTATTTTCTTTGTTAATTGCCTCTGAATCCATCTACAATGAGCCTGAGGCAGACTCTACTTGCCATTGAAGGCCTCTACCTTAATGCTATCAAGTGGAAGACTGTAGTTGCATGAAGACCGACAGTACACCAGACCCTGAAAAACCCTTCTCCTGCACTCTCCTCCCCCTTTTCACTGCCCAGACATGATGATGCTGTTTCAAAATTTCCGAAAATGTAAAACTATACTGATAATGAGGGTTGAAAGGGGCTTGCCCCACATCATCGTAGCAGCCGTTGACACACAAAACCATTGATGTTGTTCAGTTTGTCTTTCCCATATGAGGCCATGAGGCATACAAGAAAACCCCTCAATGTGGTCTAACATTTAGTTCCTCATGTTGTAATCTGAGGTGTTTTGGGGGACCACTGCTGAAAAACCGGTGGGTATCAAAATCAGAAATACAATACAGTGGAGCCCACTTAATTGGATATCTTTTAACTGAATAACCCTGTTAATTGAATATAATTTCTAAACACAAAACCATTTACCATACCTCCAGTACAAATTTGATCTGTTAATTGAATATAGGTTATAGAGTAAACTCCTGTTAATTGAATAAAAAATCTTGTAACCTGTTGAGAAATTACCCTGACTCGTCCCAGTTTTCCTTTGTTTATAGACCTATTTGGCTTAGTACATCCAATACAGGCATTTAATCAATTATATCTTGTTTGACAGAGCTCTAGGAGCTCTGTCAAACAAGATATAATAGAATAAATGCTAGGTTTATCTCTGAAACACAGGAAAGTAACATAATCCCTGTTAATTGTATACTCTTGTTAATTGAATCATTTTCATTGGCAAAGTGGCTATTCAATTAACAGGGCTCCACTATACTATTGTTGGTGGACTATCATCTTAGGAACTTCTCACAACTATTTGTTATTATTATATTGATCTACTCCTGTCCCCACTACTGTGTTTTTTTCATCACCACTCAGAGATTTGTTTTATTATTGTCTTATAATTATTATTAAATAAATAAATTTGGACTCCATTTTCAATGAAATCTGGTCATGAGTTTTCCACAATTCCCAACCTCAAAACTCTCAATCCATCCAACAGGTCAAATTTACAAGTGTACGAAAACAATTGGTAGACATATTTCAGAAATGGGAGTTTGGAGACAATGGTAAGTATAGAACTCAATACTGTTTCAGCATCATGCATCTCTTGTTTTGTTTTCGTAGTTCTGATCTGACACTTGATAGCATTTGGGCAGCCACGGCTTGCCAAGAAACAGCTGCAAAGCAAAAAGATGTAAATTGTCAATGTGGAACAAAACTGTTTAAAGGTCCTCTTGGCTTTAACTTAAGGTGCTATATAAGTAAAGGAAATTTGTTTACTTGGAAATTCCCATTTCAGATGTTCCATAAATACATATTAAATATACACAAATTATACATCAAAATGAAGAATGTGATGCACAGAACACGAAAAATATATGAATTCATCTCACTGCATTGATGGTAGGCACCAATGGTTCCTGGGAGTCTGCTACCAAATTTGTACCAGAACTGATAATAAAATAATATTTCCAGAGAACTCGTAGCAGGTCTGACTAAATACCAAATGCCACCGATGGCCACTGATGGCTCCCCGACATAACTAAAACTGTTGCATTTAAAAGCATTTTTGAAGTCAAACAATCTTTATTTATTGTAGAGTGAATGTTTAAAACACTTGTTCTTCAAATTAGTTGGCTTTTTCTTAGAAAGAAACTATTTTCAAATTTGATCTCTGCTCATACCCTATCAGCTGAGGAGAGTTATTACTGATGGCTGTTTTAAATGAACAGATAACTCAGTTGCAGCTATTTCAGTCTCCTGAAGTCTGATCTACTGGGTTCTAAATCCATTTATTTTACATAAAGCAAATAAACATGTTTTTGAATGGCGATAACATTCTGCTGTTAGTTACCGATGGCCACCTTAGCCGACATTAGGATGAAAAAACATTTTTTTTCAGAGTTATGCCCGTATTGGTATACTTTGTACAATGACAAAAGATAAGGATGCTATTGTTAGCACTTCACCTATTTTTAAAGGGTGACTTGTATTAAATTCATAAATGCGTTGACTTATTTTAGAAAGCATTTGTGAAAGAACGACCAATTTATTTAGTTTGAAACAGTATGAATTAAGTGGCCATCGATAACACTGTTCCCTGTTTGCGGGGCATAAACCAAAATCGAATTTGAAAATCTAGTTTTTAACCCCCAAATTTACTAAACAAGAGACCCCACGGGGCCTGAAGCGCTCATCTTGAACAGAACACAATTTAAACAGAGTCCAAGAATGAGTCTACATTAAGCAAGCCACCTCCACAGGCTAAACTGTCAATGCTTGAGTCCCTCAGGAGTGACAAAAATAATCTGGGCATCATGCCTTTTCTTCAGCTGATCATAAAGTAAAATGTAGAGCTCCCCTATGAAGCCCCTTGATACAACCTATGTGGATTAATCTTAGTTACACACCTCTAGAGGGTACTGAATACAAAATTTTTAATTCTTCAGAAAAATGGCCAATTCCAGCTCCCATAGAGAGCCCAAATATTAACCCAGGCTCTTGATTTGAACACAGTTGAATCTAACTTCCCTAGAGATGTTGTGTACCAAATATAAAAGCAGCCTGACTGTTGGATCGGAAGAAGAGAAATTGTAAAGAAATTTCTTTGAATTGCACTAAGTTCAAATTTGAGCTACCATAGCGAGCCCAAATATTAACCTATGGATCCAATTTGAACAAACTTGAATCTGACCCCCCTAGAGATGTTGCATACCAAATGTGAAAGCATTCTGACAAGTGGGTCTGAAGAAGAAGATTTTTGATGAAATTCCCTTATATTGTACTAAGTTACATTTCATGTTCCCACATGGAGCCCAAATATTAACCTAGGCACTTGAATTGAACAACCTGGAATCTGACCCCCCTAGAGATGTTGTATACCAAATATAAAAGCATTCCGACTGGTGCATCTGAAGAAGAAGATTTTTAAAGAAATTTCCTCATATTGCACTAAGTAAAAATTTGGGCTACCATAGTGAGCCCAAATATATACCTAGGGATCTGATTTGAACAAACTTGAATCTGACCCCATTGGAGATGTTGCATACCAAATATCAAAGCATTCTGACTCCTGAATCTGAAGAAGATTTTTTTAAAATTACCCTCCATATTGAAGAAAGATAAAATTTGGGCTTCCGTAGGAAGCCCAAATATTAACCTAGGGACTTGGTTTGAACAATCTTGAATCTGACCCTCATAGCAATGATGTATACCAAACATTATAAGATACTGACTGGTGGTTCTGAAGAAGAAGATTTTTAAAGAATATTCCCCATATTACCCTATTTTAAAACTTCGGGCTCCTGTAGAGAGCCCAAATATGAACCAATGAGCTTTATTTCAACAAACTTTTATCTGACCCCCCTATGAATGCTACTGGTCCTAAGGATACTTCATACCAAATAACAGCTCTCTGTTCCGTGTGGTTTGGGAAATATGGGTATTTGAAAATATTTCTATTTTTAGCTCCCAGAGTTCCCATGGGGATGCGGGAATTTTTTTTTTTTTTGCATGGGTCAAGTACTTATGACCCAATAATACCACAAACCAAACCATCGGTTTAGAAAATAGAAATTTTGGGTAGGGCCAAAAAGCTTACCCCTTCTTTTACAAAGCCAAATATTACTTCACGAACTTCGTTTGAACAAACTTGATTCTACACCTCATATTGAAGCTTCATAGCAAATATCAAATCATTGTACACACTGGTTCTTGAGAAGATTTTTAAAATATTTTGGAGCATTTCCCCCTACTCCCTCCCTATGGGGCTGGGCATGTTGAGTTGAAGAAAAATGAAATGCCCCTTTGGGACCATCACTCACACAAACTTTCACTTGAATTGGCCCAGTGGCTTTGGAAGAGAAGACCAAAACATGGTGTTGACGGACAACAGACGGAGAGCGATGAGATTAGTTCAGCTTGACTTTGTCAAGATGAGCTAAAAAACAGTATTATAAACATCTACCCCAAGCTAATTTAGGGTTGTCCAATTTCAATCATGCTTTCAAGTGCCACAGTAGGTATATCTAAAGTGGCCATCGGTGGCATTCAGTATTTAGTAGGCGCGTTCTCGGCCAAATGTGCTTTAGATATCCAAGAAACTTTAAAGCTTACATACAAAAAAGAAAATGTACATAATCGTACATCTGATTTTACATGGAAATATTTTTATTTGGATTCGACATGGCCATAAAAACAATAAAAACAAAGCGAATTGGTGGAGAATTTCGGTAAAGGTGTGGAATAGGGGACTTTTCATTTTTAAAAAAAAATAACTGTTTTCTCGCTATTTTTTCTCTGTTTTCTTAAAGTAAACTATATTTTGAACAAAATGACACAATATCACATACTTTTAACGTTTTTTAAAGAAATATTAATGATTTTACTGCAACAGCGCCGTGAAACTCACTGCAATCACTCCGTTCCATTATAGCTATCATAGGGGGAGAGTTTAGTACTTGAAATGTCGGCTGACAAACCCTGCCCCTTCACTAAACTGACCCTAGATCAAATTTTAGGGTCAGTCTAGTGAGGGCCAGGGTTAGCTTACCGATGAGTTTGCCCTGATCCTAACTGAACTGACCCTAAATCGAGGAACACGCACACAAGCGAAGCGCACCTGCTAACACGCACACTGCTATCATATAGAATGATTTCTCACCTGTGAGGTCACTCGTAACAACGAATGAAAACAACAGACGCTGCAGAATTTTCAGCAGATGAAACAAATGGCAATTGAGAAACTGGCAATTCAATGGGATTTAAAATCTATTCTCTTACATGTTAAAACATGATAGAGGTACCTAATTTTGTGTCATTTGTTCAAAATATAGTTTACTTTAAGAAAACAGAAAAAAAATAGCGAGAAAATCATTATTTTAAAAAAAAACAACGAAAAGTCCCTTATTCTACACCTTTACCAGAATTTCCTGTGGCCTGTTTTTCATTAGTGGCCGTCATCCACTTTCAGGTTCGCCAAATTTAGGTGAGTTGAGTAACCTTATATCGCTGGTTCTACCACTTTTTGTGCATGTAAAAGGCTGGTTCCGAGTTAAAGCTACAGTATGAACGCACCCTGGGTTCAAGATCTTTTGATAGTTGGGTTCTTTATCATTCTGTTGTAAACTTGAGTATGTAATATTTACTTTAGTGATTTTTCAAACTAGGAAGTAAATCTTTCAAAATTCAAATACGAGGTCACGTGCGAAAACCGGATATGATTCGGAAAATTCCCAGATCTAAAAATATATTGTAAAACCAGCCACCTGTCAAAACCTGTAAATCTAGAGGCTTTGAAACGAATTCTGGAGTCGTTCAAGTTGAAGTATGTCTCTAGTGTGCTGTAAGCTTTTTTCACAGAACCTGAGCACACTGTGTGAGTGGAAGCTCCACTACATGAGTGTTTTTGTCGCAATCAACCAATACTCACTCCTCTTCTAATCCCAGCCGCTTAGTGTGTACTGTATGCAAATTATGGCAATTATGAATCATGAACATGCACAGTCGAGCATCAACAATGCTAATGTTGGTGATTTGTGTCACGGTCCTGGTCCAAATCCAAAGTCTTTTTCAAGCACGTAGCCTAGAGTTTATAATATCATGTGTAGATCGAAGACCGGAGGAGTGGAGGGGGAGAGGGGGGGGGGGGATAACCAGTAAAATTCAGTGTTGTTGTTCCCCCACCAAAAAACATTGACTCTATTCTATGCAAGACCCCCACCCCCATCCACTGACTGTGCTCCTGGTATATTTACATCCCCTGCAGTTAAATAAATAAAAGTTCCGTCAGAGACTTAATTTGCACTTTCAAAAATAGGGAAGTAGGACTGATCTACAATTCCATCGAAGCTCTACCTGCGGGAAGGCCACATCCACCTCAGGCTTATGACCATCGGATATGGATATGGCATATATCGATCTGGCTACTCTCCCCCCCCCCCCCCCTCCCCATAAGAAATCCTAGCATAATAAGAAATCCTAGCTTCGCTTCTGGATAACAGCCTTGCTTTTATAACACAGATAGATGAAATTTAGAATCATTTTGGGGACGGAATGGTTTTGAGTGCCAAAGGCGTGCAGGGACACTGTGGGGCAAGCCCCTTTTGACCCCCAGTGACTGTTTGTGATCTGATACTTTCATGTCTTAGACGTGTTGAAGGCTTTGAATCAGGCCTTTTTTCTTCAACTCAAGAAATAGTTCACTGAATTTGGACAGCTGATAATTTTGACACACCTATTCCCAATTAATCGACTTTGGATAGAGAAGTCACACCTCAATATCCTTAGAGTTAGCATTAGTCAAGTGGTACAAACTATAGATGGGTTACGCATTATTAATATATATATGTGGTGTGAGATACAGGGTGGCAGAAGCTCCCTAAAAGTGTGTGTGTGTGGAGGGGGCACAAATTTTAGGTCACACTGTTATCTATTTATTTGTTTATTGGTGTTCAAGGTCATATATTCCAGTACAAAAAAAATATAAACAAATATATACTCAAGATTAGCCAGTCAGTAAAGGTCATATATGCCTACACAAAAAAGGCTAATCACGACCGCAACACAGATATTAACTCAAGTTTAGCAAATCATTTATAACCATGTTGCCCATTGCAGAGGACTTTTACACAAGGCATTGGTTACTGGGTTCTATTCTACCAGCAAAGCAGGACATGTTTAGCACAGTGAACAAGCACTGCTTCACTTCCCGAGATCCCCACGGGGGTAAGTCGCTCTGTTGGCTGTTTATGAAAGACTTTTTTTATCTCTGAAAATTATACTTCCACACTTGGAACGCCTTGGTAGAATGTTTCTGTCGGTTTTGGAGGGGGCAGAAATGGAAATGGAATATTCTGAGAGAGAGGCCATGGTCTGAACCGGTGATAAAACATTTTGATTTTAAAACCCAAATAGATGCAATATCCTCGCATCTGGAAGCCCCCCCCCCCCCCCCCCCAACAACAACACACACCCATACACACCCACAAACACACTTTGTTTTTGCTCAATCATTGTTTTATGGGGTTTCTGTCCCATTTTCCCCGGAAATAACCCCAAAAGTGTGTTGGGGCACCATATCACCCACGTAACACCATGGAAAGCAAAAACCTATATGCCTACGTTGTTTAACATTTAGATGTTAATGACTATCGAAAATAGTAATGCGTCAAACCCCATCCCTTCGTCATAGGCCTATACCCAGGATAATGGCCCGTCAGAATCCTACTATAGGGCCAATGATAAACCGGGTGTCCAATTCGTATTGAAATATAATTTTAAAAACGGCATGGCAGACTTTCCATTCAACGACACGAGATTGGGGGGAAAAAAGAATGTCAATAACTATAATTTATTTATTTATTTATTGGTGTTTAACGACGCTTTCAACAGCCAGGGTTATGTCGGTGACAATTTTTTTTTCATTGGTGGACGAAGTCGGAGTACCCAGAGAGAACCACTGAGCAGCGACGAGCACTCGCCAGCTCTCCAACGTCATAACCCAGACCATACTATGCACCATATAGCAGTACTATGCACTATACAGCACAGGCGGGGTTAGATTGGTTGAATACATGTGCACCTTGGCGTGCGGTACGTCTCAGCACACGTTATTGTGCCCCACTATTCTGTATTAGAACAGTCAAATCAGCACATCAAGGCACTTTGTATCATTACCGACCTAACTTCTACCTTATTTTGCCTGCAAAAAGCGTGGAATTAGGGAAATATATATGGTGAAATTTTAAAATTTTTCCAACTGCATCTTCGCCCCCCCCCCCCCCCCCCCCCCCCCCCCACCTCCAAAAACATTATTCCTTCGGTAATCGAGTAATCGAATACTAAAATCCAACTTATTATATCTGAGGGGGAAATTCCCATGAATGATCCTACAGCACCACTTTAGCAGCTTACACCAAGGGAAATGAAAACAAGAGGCCCCACGGGGTCTGAAGCGCTCATCTTGTACAGAACACAATTTAAATAGAGTCCAAGAATGAGTCATCATTAAGCAAGCCATCTCCATAGGCTACACTGTCAATGCTTGAGTCCCTCAGGAGTGACAAAAATAATCTGGGCATCATGCCTTTTCTTCAGTCGATCATAAGTAAAATGTAGAGCTCTCCTATGAAGCCCCTTGATACAACCTATGTGGATTAATCTTAGTACCTCTAGAGGGTACTGAATACAAAATTTTTAATTCTTCAGCAAAATGGCCAATTCCGGCTCCCATAGAGAGCCCAAATATTAACCCAGGCTCTTGATTTGAACATAGTTAAATCTGACTTCCCTAGAGATGTTGTGTACCGAATATAAAAGCATTCTGACTGTTGGATCTGAAGAAGAGAAATTGTAAAGAAATTTCTTCGAATAGCACTAAGTTCAAATTTGGGCTACCATAGCGAGCCCAAATATTAACTTATGGATCCGATTTGAACAAACTTGAATCTTACCCCCCTAGAGATGTTGTATACCAAATGTGAAAGCAAGTGAATCTGAAGAAGAAGATTTTTGAAGAAATTCTCTCATATTGTACTAAGTTAAATTTCATGTTCCCATTTGGAGCCCAAATATTAACCTAGGCACTCGAATTGAACAACCTGGAATCTGACCCACCTAGAGATGTTGTATACCAAATATAAAAGCATTCCGACTGGTGCATCTGAAGAAGAAGATTTTTAAAGAAATTTCCTCATATTGCACTAAGTAAAAATTTGGACTACTATAGTGAGCCCAAATATATACCTAGGGATCTGATTTGAACAAACTTGAATCTGACCCCCGTAGAGATGTTGCATACCAAATATCAAAGCATTCTGACTGATGGATCTGAAGAAGAAGATTTTTTTAAATTACCCTCCATATTGAACAAAGATAAAATTTGGGCTTCCGTAGGAAGCCAAATATTAACCTAGGGACTTGGTTTGAACAATCTAGAATCTGACCCTCATAACAATGATGTATACCAAATATTAAAAGATTCTGACTGGTGGTTCTGAAGAAGAAGATTTTTAAAGAATATTCCCCATATTACCCTATGTTAAAATTTCGGGCTCCTGTAGAGAGCCCAAATATGAACCAATGAGCTTTATTTCAACAAACTTTTATCTGACCCCCCTATGAATGCTGTATACGAAATATCAAAAGATTCTGATGATTGGTTCTGGAGAAAAGATTTTTTAAAATTTTTGCAAATATGCTGACGCAGCATTTTTTCGATGCCCATTACAGAACACCCTAACATAACCAATTTTTTTTACCATTCAATTCTACTGGTCATAAGGATACTTCATACTAAATAAAAGCTCTCTGTTCCGTGGGGTTTGGGAAATATGGGCGTTTGAAAATATTTCTATTTTTAGCTCCCAGGGTTCCCATGGGGATGCAGGAATTTTTTTTTTTTGCATGGGTCAAGTACTTATGACCCAATACTACAACAAACCAAATTTGGTTCATACCGGACCATCAGTTCAGAAAATAGAAATTTTGGGCGGGGCCAAAAATCTTACCCCTCCAATTACAAAGCCAAATATTACTTCACGAACTTCGTTTGAACAAACTTGATTCTACACCTCATATGGAAGCTCCATAGCAAATATCAAGTCATTGTACACACTGGTTCTTGAGAAGAAGATTTTAAAAATATTTTGGAGCATTTTCCCCCACTCCCTCCCTCTGGGGCTGGGCATGCTGAGTTGAACAAAAATGAAATTCCCCTTTGGGACCATCACTCACACAAACTTTCACTTGAATTGGCCCAGTGGCTTTGGAGGAGAAGACCAAAACATGGTGTTGACGGACGACGGACGGGAAGCGATGAGATTAGCTCAGCTTGACTTTGTCAAGATGAGCTAAAAATCTACAAACATTTACCTATTCACCGGATTCATTCGGTCCTCGGGAATTGTGTTCGATATCTGTCCCATCTTCTACGTAAGACTCAATTTATTGAGAGGGTAAGACCCCGGAGAAAAGGGCATTTACTTGCACTAGCAGCCTCGCCATGACATGCTGAAGCATCCATGTCTCGAAGGCCAAAGACCTGAGATAGGGGAGTTTGAGAGGTGTCCTCTCCCATCCGGAGGGGGACACCTCCTCTTAAACTCCTCCAACTCCCCTATTGAATTTTGAAAGCTCCCAGAATGGATTTGGGTTCTATTTTAGCTTTACTTCGAGAATAAATCATTCAAAAAAATAAGTGGCAAACCTGGAAAGGGTATTCTCTGCCCCCGTGGTACAAAGGCAGAGAGGGTATCTGCCCGTGCCTCCGGCGTCCCTGTCCAGTCGTCATACAAACGGAGGACTGTAGTAACCAATTTATTTATTTACTGGTGTTTAAGATCATATATTTCTGCACAATGGCTAATCGTGACCATAACAAAGATATAAATGTCTTACCCTTCCAATCGTTTATATCCATGTTAGCCATTCTAGAGGACTTCCACCCAAGGCAATGGCTACCGTATCCCATTTTACCAGTAAAGCAGTGCCTGTTTACAACAGTAAACAACACTACTTCACTCCTCAGGGTTCCCATGGGGTGAATTACCTGATTCAGGCTATTGGAGGCCCAGAATGACTGGAATGGAGTACCGGTAGGCCTATGACTACTACATGTGTATTTTGTTCATCCCATGAGATGCCCATGCATAGAGAACTTCGCTTGACAAAATTAATGTCAGTCGAAAATTCCATGATAACACCCAGAACAAGCCTTCTACAAGACATGTATATGTACACTACTGGGTTCTTCCACTTTTTAAGCCAGTAATTGTAAAGGTTAAGGCTTAGCAGTGATTCATGTCAGGTTTTGGATGCCTGCAGATATATCACTATCTTAATTAACCCCTTAATGATTAATGAACTGATTCTCACAAAAGAGGACAAATTTTAAGGCCTGGATGGGTCAGGAATGCCTTCAATGACTGTGGGTAAGAGAGGAATATGCAATTCTTCCTAACTGCATTTTGAAATGGAAAACAATTGTCTCGATGAGGACGTTTCTCTTCCATTTGCCTTTTCACCTTGAATTCTGTGCCCAACATGAAATATACCATGACTATGATATAGAATCATTATTTTGTGCAATATTTGAAATTCCAGGAGACTAACACCCGACAGTACAGCCACAATGGACTGGTTGTAATTAACACACGGACAGTGATGTCCAGGCCGGGCATTCTTAAAAATGCAGGAGGGCTAAAAATCGCTCTCCTCACATAGCCTAGGGGAGCGATTAGCTCTCCTCAGGCCAACAAAAGCTGAAAGTGGCAAAATGAAGTTGTACTATTAATGAATTCTGCCTAGTGGGCTTTGTACATTTTATTTGGTGCTGCTAACAAGGTAGTCTCTTCTCTGTGAGATGGTTACACTGCCCCTCCCACACCTACAGGCCTTGAAGTGTGGCCATCTTGCAGAGACCACTAACATAACAAAGATCTGAAAACCAGTGGATTTTAGGAACAGGCTGTTGTGGTAATTATTATTTTCTAAGGCTAGGAGGGCTATTTTTTGCTCTCCTCAATTTTCTTAAGCAAACAGTAGGCTAGCAAATAAATCACTCTCCCGAAAATGGCAGGTGTGAATGTCCACGCATGCGTTTATCAGATAATAAAAGCATCTTCAGAAAAATTTTAATTAATGAAGCACCTGGTTGTAAATTTGTGATGATTATTCCTATAATTAGTGTTTGGAATCTTCATTTTACTTCGTCCATGGAAATATTGTCCACCAATGGAAAGTGACCAGTCCATGCTCGTTGAGCTCGTTCCAGTGATGAATTACATGATATGGTTGGGTTGAATTTTTTGGAAAAATTTTAAAAACAATAATTAAAACAAAAAAAATTGATATCCTGAGTGTTGGGTAAAGGGTTAAACACTCATTGAGTGGAGTCTCCATCTTGACATTAAATTGCAATCTGAGATAAAAAGGTAAAAGCAAAATTTCAGCCAACATCCAAGAGGTCAGGTAGCTGAAACACTGCTTGTGCTTCTTTTGCTTTTTCACAAAATTTGTTGATTATTCTCTGGGTGGAAACTCCACTCTGTGGGTGTTTTAGTAGCCATCCAAATGCCATGTATTGTAACAGAAAATCATCAGCTCAATGGAAGAAACCCTAGAAATGATACAGTGATTTGGTTTGGCATTTATGTAATCCTTGACCTAACATGAAAAGCCGATTTTTTGTTCAAAAACAAGATTTTTTGTTCAAAAACATTTCTCAAATTAATGAAAATTTCATGTTTTGCCTCAAAAGCATAGCTTTTGACACCCCACTGCAACAAGCTCAGTGATCTTGTTCCATTTAGACCTCAAAAGTGATGTTTCGGGGGCAAAATATAATAAAATCTGAATGGTTGACCAATTGTGGCCATTCAGTTAAATAACGGGTTAAGTTTGTTTTTTGGGGTTGACGGTCGCTTTCAGCACCATTGGCTATATTGGCATTGCTACTAGAATATTTATTTACTTATTAGGGTTTAATGCCACTTTTAATAGCCGGGGTCACCTTGTGATGGATAGTTTTATGGACAGAGGAAGCCATAGAACCCTGAGAGAACCACTGAGCAGCAGTTAGCAACTGTCACAATCCCCAACAAACTAACTCTGTACAAGCAGGGTTAGCATTAGTTGAAGGCAAGTGCACCACTGGCATGTAGTATGCCTTACAAACCAGAAAACAAGCAGACTGTCATCTGCAAAATGAGGTCCCCAGTGGGTGAATTTAGTGAGGCTACCCTCTGTGAACCTCAATCTGAATCGGGGTTGGAAACATAAACAAAAAGAGGTACCCAGAGGATAAACTGGCCCAGTGTATGGGATATAATCATCAAATTCACCCTCTGGGGACCTCATTCTGCAAATGTCAGACGGCTTATTTTCAGGCCTGATGCCTTAGTACATGATGTCTCCATGTTCCCACAGGGGTAATTGGGATGAAATGTCTTGCCAGGGTCACAATGCAGTTTCCACTGGTCAGGATCAAACTAAAAGTAACCAGAAATATTACTCAGACTCAAGTGACAATAACATTCCACAGTAATAAAAAAATATAAAATTGAACAGAAGAAAGGAAATCTGCATATCTTTTTCTATCATTTATTTTTATAGTTTTTCATTCCTTACAAAAGAGTGTGAACATAATCTGACACAACATTTTATCTGATCCGTACTTAATGACAAATGAAACTGTAAGAACCAATGATAATTAATCTGTAAGGTAAACTTCTCTCCAGTATATAAATAAATACAGCAGAATCCTCTTAATTGAATATCCATTTTGCCAGTGAAAATTATTCAATTAACAGGAGTATACAATTAACAGGGAGTTGGTCAGTTTCCTGTGTTCTGGAGGTAAACGCAGCATTTATTCTATTATATCTTGTTTGACAGAGCTCATAGAGCTCTGTCAAACAAGATATAATAGAATAAATGCCTGTATTGGATGTAGTGAGGCCAAAAAGGTTGATAAATAAGGGGAATTTGGTGCATGTCACAGTCATTTTTTCGACATATTATAAAAATTTATATACAATTAACAGGAGTTTACTCTACAACCCATATGCAATTGACAGATCAAATTTGTACTGAAGGTATGGTAAATGGTTTTGTGTTTAAAAATTATATTCAATTAACAGGGATATACAATTAAGAGATATCCAATTAAGTGGGCTCCACTGTATATAATTAGTCAGTCTCAGATATGGCCTCTTTTGTGAAATGAAGTTTATTATTTACATGTATTCTTGGCAAATTTTTGATGGGGAATCTCATAGTGCCGACCAATTTTTTTTTGCAAAAAAAGGCCCAAATTCACTTTTTTGTGGCCTGAACCTCAATTTTGTGGTTCTGGTCCTCTGATGCCTGTGGAACCTACATGGGATGAATTTCTCTATCTGAATGCTGGTCATTATCAAAATGATGCCATTTAAAATCATTTGCTACCCTTACAAACAAGGTATTATGGATTAAGTGATATCCCAGAACCCCCAAAATGGAGCAAGCCCTATAAATTTAGGAATTTTTGGATATTTCCCATTTTTCTCAAGCTCTTTCTCCAGCTTATAATCAAATAACTGTTATCACTGAGGTTTATTTAATTATATTATTCCCAAAGGAGCGCAGATTTGAGGTGGACTAAATTCTTTCCACAACAGTATCACATGCAGGGGATTAACCCTTTACCCAACGTAGAGGCCAAAACTGGCCAGCGCTATTCTCAAAAATCGCCAATTAATTTTCAAAATATTTTCATTTTTTGTCTCAAAAACATAGGTTATGACCCCTCATTGGAACGAGCTCGTCGAGCTCATTCCAATGAGGGGTCATAACCTATGTTTTTGAGACAAAAAATGAAAAAATTTAGTTATTCAAGAATTTTTTTTGCAAGTGTCGTCTGCTTTTCATGTTAGGTAAAGGGTTTAAGATTCAAGATGGAATGCAAGGTTAATGAGTGAAGGAAAATGGCACACACTTCTTATTGTATTATCAGTCAATTAACAATCTGCACATTAATGGAAAAAAAATCCCGAAATGTCAAACAGCATTTTTGCCCATAATGCTACTGTGAATATTTAACCAATTCACTCTTGTTTGACAAAGCTTAGTGAGCACTGTCAAACAAGGTTAAATTGGTTAAATTCCTAGTTGCATTATGAGAAAAATCAGAAGTTTGAAATTTATTTTTTTCTACATTATTTTTCATTGGGGTTTAATGACACTTTTGTCAGCCAGGCAAGCCTGGAAATAAGCAATCTGTCATTTGCAGGTGGCGGTCCCCAGAGGGTAAATTTGCTGATGCATCCAATACAGTGGGTTAGGAGCCCCCAATATATCTTCAGGGTTCCTCTTTTTGTTTAGGCCTGAGACTCTGATTCAGATTGAGGTTCACAGAGGGTAATTGTAGTGATGCTACCCTGCCGTGCAAGGGAGAATCACCAAATTTGCCCTCTGGGGACCTCATTCTGAAGATGACAGTCTGCTTATTTCCAGGCTTGCAGCCAGGGTAACCTCATATCGGACAGTTTTACGGGTGGAGGAAGCCATAGTATCCTGAGAAAAACCCCAAGCAGTGTCGTGCAACTGTCAGACTCCCCAATGTACTAACGCTGCACAAGCAGGGTTAGCATTGGTTGAAGACAAAGGTACTATCAAAGTGCAGTACACCTTAGTACACAGCATCACCATGCCATGTGGGCAATTAAGATTAAGTGCCTTGTCCAAGGATACAATGCAGTTGCCCCTAGTGGGGATCGTACTGTGGATCTTTTGATTTGAAGTCTAATGCTTAAGCCTTTACCTATCATGAAAAGCAGATGACACTTGCAAAAAAAATTCTTGAATAACTAATTTTTTTCATTTTTTGTCTCAAAAACATAGATTATGACCCCTCATTGGAAAGAGCTCGATGAGCTCGTTCCAATGAGGGGTCATAATCTATGTTTTTGAGACAAAAAATGAAAAAATAATGAAAATTAATTGGCGATTTGTAGAAAACCACTGGCCGGTTTTAGCTGTTACGTTGGGTAAAGGGTTAACCAATAGGCCAATGCACTAGGGCTGAAACAGTTGGCTCATTTTCGTAACCATCTAACCGAGAGCTGTAAATGGATAATATTCGGTTATCCGTGGCCATTATTTCACCAAATATGGGATCAAAACTATAAGAATTGGAAAGCAGTATTTTCAAACTATTCCGTAGTGTGTATACAAATGAACGTTGTTGAGTACTCGACAACATTCGTTTGTGTACATACTATGGAATAGTTTCTGCGAGTACTCAGTACTCACGGAAACTGCCGATCATTAACAAAGCCAAGGTCATATCATGTTGGTGGCAGTTTTACAGGTGGAGGAAGCCGGAGTACCTGGAGAGAACCACCGAGCAACGACGAGCAGCTGCCAGCTCTCCAACATTATAACTCGACACTGCAGCACAGGCAGGGTTAGATTGGTTGAATACATGCGCACCATCGACGTGCAGTATGCCTTAGTACACAGCGTTATCGTGCCCCCATGTGGACAACCAGGGTTAAGTGCCTTGCCCAAGGACACAATGCGGGAGTCTGAATCGATCGCTTAGATGGTCACCCATTCAAGGACTAACCAGGCTCGACATTGCTTAACATCAGTGATCTGACGAGAACCGATTGCCGCAAATAAAATATCCAATTAACATGAGTATACAATTAACAAGAGTTTGACCATTTACCTATCTTTTTACCTGCGTCGCCAGTGGCAGAGCAGGTCTAGTAACCGCTTGACTCCGTTCGTCAGTCCGTCCGAAACACTTTTTCCGTTGGTCTTGTTATACTGAGCATTTACTCTCTTATATCTTGTTTGACAGAGTTCGGTGAGTACTGTCGAACAAGATATAATGGATTAAATGCCTGTATAGGATGTATTGAGGCCTAAAATGCCTATATAGGATGTATTGAGGCCTAAAATGCCTATATAAGATGCACTGAGGCCTAAAATGTCTACATATTTATTATTTATTTATTGGTGTTTAAGGTCACATACTTATGCAGAATGGCTAATCGTGACCGTGACAGTTTTACAGGTGGAGGAAGCTGGAGTACCCGGAGAGAACCACCGAGCAACGACGAGCAGCTGTCAGCTCTCCAACATCGGAACTCTGAACTCTGCACCGCAGCACAGGCAGGGTTAGATTGGTTGAAGACATGCGCACCATCGACGTGCAGTACGCCTCAGTACACAGCGTCATCGCGCCCCCCATGTAGGCAATCGGGGTGAAGTGTCTTGCCCAAGGACACAACGCAGTTGTCGCAGGTGGGATTCGAACCGAGGACCTCTCGGCTTGCAGCCTGCACCTCTACCAACTGAGCCACCGCGCCCCCCCAAAATGTCTATAAATATAGTGAATTCAGTAGATGTTGGGAGTAATTCTTCGACCGATTACAAGAATTTTTATTCATTTAACAGGAGTTTACTCTTTTAGCTATATGTAATTAACCAGTAGTATGCTGGAAGACCATATTTGGGCTTTATTCTGTATTACAGGTACCTCAATTTAAAGGCTTCATATTCAGGGGAAGCTCTTTATATCATCTTTGAAGTGATATTATTTAGTCTATAAAGATTTGCCTTGTTATGATTTATAGGGGAGTGCTGTTAGATTTGCCTTGTTATGATTTATGGGGGGGAGTGCTGTTAGATTTGCCTTGTTATGATTTACGGGGGAGTGCTGTTTGACATTCTCCCACAAATTATAACAAAACAAAGACAAGTGAACAAACTTTGATGGTCAAAAATAATTTAGCACTCCACCTGTTAGCAAGTCAAATTTGTTCTGAAAATATGGTAAATGGTTTGGTATTGTAAATTAATATTATATACAACTGGGTTATTCAATTAAAAGGTAATTAACAGTAAGTTGGCTCCATTGTAAATGAACTCTGCAAGCCTAATTCATATACAGTTAAAACTAGAAGTCCTGTCACGAATTATGCGCTTATCTAGGCTTAATTGTGCATAGGAATTGCGCGCAATTGCCATATCGAATGGCATCCAAAGCACGGCAGGTTCACCTGGTTACTCATAGCAAACACATGCAATGTTTCTGCCAATGGACCTCCGGGTTATCCGGAGGTCCATAGACTGAAACATTGCCTATGCACAGGCCATATGTACAGAATTTGATAGCCATACTATGGTCGTAACACATAGATTAACGTGCAGATCGACGTGCTATTTGTGTGCATTTCATGACAGGGCTTCTAGTTTTAACTATATGCTTGCTTCATGGACACTTTGGCAGCTTTACCTCAAAGAATTCTGACGGTCTTTATTTCTTGATACACTGTTTGGTGTCTGGGAGTACTGAGCACTCACAGAATCCATTCAGTAGTTCATGTACAAACAAATGTTGTTGAGTATTACTCGATAACATTCATTTTTATATACATTACATTATTGCTCAGAAATCCATATTTGTTTTGATCTTACAATGAATGTGAAAAGGGCTGCGGATTATTTATTTATTGGTGTTTAAGGACCCATACTTATGCACAATGGCTAATCATGACCGTGGCAGTTTTACGGGTGGAGGAAGCCGGAGTACCTGGAGAGAACCACTGAGCATCGACAAGCAACTGTCAGCTCCTCAACATTGTAACTCTGTTCAAGCTCTGCTCAAGAAGGGTTACAGCGGTTGAAGACATGTACACCAACGATGTGCAGTATGCCTTAGTACACAACGTCATCATTCCCCCATGTAGGCAACTGGGATAAAGTGCCTTACCCAAGGACACAACACGGGTCGTCCCGGATGGGGATTGAACTCGGGTCCTCTAGCATAGAAGTCCAACATTCTACCACTGAGCCACCGTGCTTCCTTAAGGAGGGGCTGCGGATAATGGGTTACTGTCATGATCTGGATAGGGCCTACAGTTAGCTGGTTGCAAGAATGAGTCAACTGTTTTATCACTAATCTGCAAACCAATGCTGGTGTAACAGTTCATTTCCCATCATGCAAATCTTCCACTCCTGGTAAGGCAATAATCTAGATCATCTCTCCGTCCCTGCATTTCGCTCCCAACCCCCAACCCCACCTCTCAAACTCGGATTTTTCTTCCATTTCCAGATTTACTTATTTATTTATTAGTACTTATGGTCACCTTCAGCATCTTCGGCTATCTTATGACCACAACATTGGTATGTAGTTTAGTCAATCGTTTATACCTATGCGGCCTATTTTAGAGGACTTCCAACCCAGGCAATGGTCTGGGTCCTATTTTACCAGTAAAGCAGAATTTGTTTACCACATCAAACAAACACTGCTCCACTTCCCGGGTAGAATATTCTTCAACAATATTTTCTCTTTAACCCTTTACCCAACGTAACGGCCAAAACCGGCCAGTGCTATTCTCAAAAATCACCAATTAATTTTATTTTTTTCATTTTTTGTCTCAAAAACATAGGTTATGACCCCTCGTTGGATCGAGCTCATCGAGCTCGTTCCAACAAGGGGTCATAACCTATGTTTTTGAGACAAAAAATGAAAAAAATTAGTTATTCAAGAATTTTTTGTGTAAGTGTCATCTGCTTTTCGTGTTAGGTAAAGGGTTAAGTGCTCATCAAAAAGTTAAACCACCGCCAATATACCTCCTCTGACTCACTATATTATCATTTCCCAGAACATTTTCGGAAACATTATTTCAATTTTCAGAGCTGGGGTAAGATATTGTGACCTGTGTATCTTCCACCATCAACCTTGTCAACAAAAACGTTTCTAACTGGTAGAGTGCTAAATTATTTTTGGTCCTTGAAATTTCTTTGTGCATCTTTGCCTTGTTACAATTTATAAGAAAGTGCCAGGCACTCTCCCATAAATTGTAACATGGCAAATCCTAAGAGATAAAATAATTTCACTTGAAAGATAATATGAAGCACACCAACAGAATAGGAGGCCTTTGAATTGTGTTACTGGCGAGAGGTGGGCGGTATTGGAATTTTGAGTGCGGTATCGGTATACCTCGTTATCGGTTCGGTATTTGGTATCTGACTGACTGAGATTTTTACTGATACAGTGGAGCCCACTTAATTGGATATCTCTTAATTGTATATTCCTGTTAATTGAATATAATTTTCAAACACAAAACCATTTGCCATACCTTCAGTACAAATTTGATCTGTTAATTGCATATGGGTTGTAGAGTAAACTCCTGTTAATTGTATATAAATTTTTGTAATATGTCGAAAAAATTACTGTGACGCACGAAATTCCCCTTATTTATCAACCTTTTTTGCCTCACTACATCAATACAGGCAATACTGAGCATTTATTCTATTATATCTTGTTTGACAGAATAAATGCTCAGTTTACCTCCAGAACACAGGAAACTGACCAAATCCCTGTTAATTGTATACTCCTGTTAACTGAATAATTTTCACTGGCAAAATGGATATTCAATTAAGAGGATTCTACTGTAGTACCAAAAGGGAATTCAATTCAAGAAAATACAAAATAAGTTTTTCTTGTACCATTCTACCACAGTAGCACAAATTCCACTGCCAATGAGCTCAACAGTGGCATTTTTTTACAAACAAAATCATATCTACAGTAATTCTGTGACTTCTTCTAAACACACCTTAACCTTTAAAGGCCAGTTTGAGGTGTTTACAGTCTCAGAGCATGTGCCCTGACCATACCATCTTCAGGAGGTCTTGCTGACAATAGATAAAGCACCTGGACAGTGATTTCTAGACACATCTTGGCTGCCCATGAACCCTCTGCACTCTGATGGAGAAGTATAAAAATTTCAACTTGCAAATATTTCTCATAATGCAATTTGGAATTTAACTAATTCAGTCTTATTTGACAGAGCTCATCGAGCTCTGTCAAGCAAGACCGAATTGGTGAGATTCCTAGTTGCAATTTGGATATTTTGACATCAGAGTGAAGAGGGTTAAGGCAGCCAAGATGTGTCTAGAAATCACTGCTAAGCCACTGCACATATACAGGTTGTAGTCTTGTGAGAATTCAGGACAATTGCCAAGGACCCTGAGGGTTAACAAAACTGAAAAGAAACTCTGCTACTTCTTTCATCAAAATGAACTCTTCAACTGCTATCAAGCCTCAACAGGGATTTATAAATAGTGAATGTAGGAAAATTTGAAAATTCAGACTGTTTCGGTATTCAATGATTGGTTCGGGTTCATTTTTTTGGTATGCCCATGATATCGGTATTGGTTCATTTTTTTGGTATATTGCCCATATCTAGTACTGGCACTAAAGAATAAAGCCCAAATATGGGCTCCCAGCACTCTACCAGTTAATGTGAATGATCAACTAATACAGAATTCTTCACATGTGCACTTTTTCATTCTGTCACATTTCATTCAATCATTTTCAGAAAGATTGTTCCATTGGTGTGTGTGTGTGTTTATATGGGGTGGAGGGAGGTGATAAGATGCTGAGACAAGTACATAACCTCCTCCTCCCCTTCTCCTTGCAGCTAAAAAAAATTGTTAGATTTCGTCACAGTTCTGCCTGTTTAGTATTTATTTTCCTTCAATACAGGGTCTTCAATGAGTTGCAAATTCATATCAAATGTCTTTGCTGAGTTCACTAAAGTTAAAAAATTTATAGTAATTTCTATATTTTAAATACTTACCAATGACCCAGACATAGCTGGTGCTAACTCTTAAAATATAGGGCCAAACACAAATTTTGCCCCCCAATCCCCAAAATTTGCATCTAAAACCAAAGAAAACACGTGCAGAATGGCCATCCACACTTCACCTCTACTGCGCATGCGCAGTGTCAAGGACGTTCCGAAATTGGCGCCATTAATCATTCTAATAACCAGTGCCTGGTAAGCGCTATGTACTCAGCGGGGAGGCAAGAGTTCCCAACTCCTGGGAGGGCCCTCCCCGTCTGGGTCATTGGTAAGTATAAAAAATATAGAACTTACTATAAATTTTTCAACATTTTTATACTGTACCAATGACCCAGACATAGCTGAATAGTAAAAAGGCTGGAGGGCCAAGGACATAGAGCAAGATGGAATACGCTCAATAATATAAAATAGAGTCATCCCCTGTTGGGAAAAAGAAGTAATAGGTCTTACATGTATCTTTCTTATTTATGATAAATTAGAAAGATACAACACCTTCCAAAATTGAGCATCATATATCCATGTACTCTATGAATATCCAATATAATCCTTATACTAATAATTTTTAAAGTAAGCCAATAAATAAAGTAAGTCTAGAGAATAGAGACTCTTATACTCCTTAAAAGTGTCTGAGGATTGCATAATCATGTCCGTTGACACATGCAATATTCAAAAGCTATACTTTAAAAACTAAGACTTGAATGAATTTTAAAACATAAACTTCTCACTAAACAACCATCCCAATAACAGCTCAGAATTACTAACTCTGGAGGAGGTATCCCCTTGTTTTCATAGTAAAATAGGTGACCCAAGGGAACACCCTCCCCCCCCCCCTTTTTCTTGCCCTGGGTCAAATAGCCCAGAGCGAAGAGGGCAGCAGAACAGAGTCACTGCCGAAACAGACAGCCTACCTAGCTATAGTAGCAACTGTTAAGTGAATGACATTCTGAGCAGTAGATAATAGACCTAACAATAGAGGCCTCCAGAAATGGACTCGATATTTCTGAGATAAAAATTCATGAATGTGGATGGCTGAGCGCAATCAGCAGCCTTCAAAAATCTATAATAGCGACACTATTAATGTAAGCCCAAGAAGTAGAAGAACTCTTACTTCATGAGCCGAAATCTTAAGCACAACTGCTGAGTCAATGATATACCATAAGCAGTACCGATAGTTAATAGAATCCATTAGCAATAGAATGGAGCATAACGTCCTTCAACTAGGCATCAAAGACAGAAGAAGCTTACGCCCGTAGTAATAAACAGATATCTGTTTATAAATACATAAACTCTAACCGGAGAGAGAAAAGGCCTATGCCCGTACGAAGACGGAAGGACCTTAATAACAATAGGTTCCGGATATTAGGAGCCTAACTCTTATGCAAAATCCAACCTAAATAGTAAAGGAAGTAGTGATTCCGAAACTACGAAAGTGAAAATCATCCATCGATAGTGCATGAAATTCACTGACTCTTCAGTAAAAGAGAATCCAACAGAATTACTGTCTAAAAGGTCAGAATTTGAAAACTACTGTTTCCAGAGGCTCAAATGATTACTTAGCTAAATAAGAACCGAAGTTAAATTCCATATAGGAATTTAATCTAAAGATTCTAAGTCTATTTATCAAAAAGTTACTAACTGACTTAGATAAAGAGACATAAGACTCAATTGTAAACTATCCTAGAGTGCATAGGTATGAGGTAACATAAACCTATAACCTTAATAATAACAGGCTGCAGTAGATCTTGTCAAACAAGTATACTAAAAAGTAGCAATGAGTAGTATGGAGGGATCAACAATATGAACATAATGATCCAACGACGGAAGAGCCTCCACTTTAGCCGCATAGAATAGCGAAGAAGAGGATCTCCTATAGTAAGAAATCGCGTCCAAAGCTCGTCCAGTACAATGCTTACAATGCAATACGGACCACACAACGGAATACATGAAGGTTGCGACCTTGCGGGTTGTGATAAAGATGACACGATTTACCCAGCGAAAAAAGATCCTCTCATTGAGGAAGATTTCACGTTAAGTCCCACAGTAGACAACAGAGTAAATTACCCATGGTCTCTGTGAAGATAGAGATGCTACCAACAGAAATGTATTGTGGTTGTTTATCTTAGCAATACCTGCTGAAACAACAGCGCCGGAGGATACGCGTATCCTATCATTCCGTCCTATAGATCAATAGAGCGTTAACAACATTAGCTCAGAGATCCGGACAAGCCAACACATACGTCTGCAATTAATTAGCAAGCTGTGTCGTAAATAAATCATCATTGGGCGCTCCCACAGATAGCAAATCTGATTGAATACTTGTTTGTTGAGAGTCCATTCTGACAGCAACAAGCGACCCCTAAGAGAACGGGAGTCCGGTAAAACAATCAGACGACCCGGAATATGACGGACCAAAACAGAACTTGGTGTACTATAACCAACAGACGGATTCTTTCCATTAAATTGAATAACGGAAACGAATGAGTGCCTCCCTGGTTCCGGAGATACGCCACTACTGTCGAATTAATGGACAGGATTTGGGCATGCGTTACTGAATAATGTTCATGCAATGATATAAAGCAAGCCTAAAAAACATTATTCCGCGGAAGATAATTGGTTGCTAAGAGACTGCGGAACCCAAAGACCCTGGCACTTCGAATCCGTTGGGATCAATATTATATCTCAATCTGTTTGACTGGCAACCGTCATAACTGCAACACTCGGGTCCGGCAACTGCAGTGGCACTCTCTGAGTCAACCACCGAATGTTTGCCCCAGTCTGAATCTCTTGTAACACTAGATAGACAAGAGAATATGTAAATCGAGCAATTCATGGATTGCTGAAAAGTTGCCGTCGAAGAGAAGCTTCTCCGAGAACGAAGCGACTCTGAGAGAGTTCTTAACCTTACTATCCACGCGCGTGGATGTACCTAGGGCTGCGTCACGTCTAACCAACTCCAATCAGCCACTGAAGGGCGGAGTTATACGTGAACAAACTACTGCCCTCAAAAGAAATCACATTGAGAATAATATCCCGTAAATCTTTTCTTGAAGACGTAATGATAACGCCTCAGTAAGGTGGATTACGTATGATAAAGCGTCTAAGTTAAGTCTACTAGACATCATTGTCATTTCCAACATTGAAGTTGGAAAAGACATAGACGGCAAAAAAGAATATTTCCAGTCTTTAACCACACCGTCTAGACGCATATGAACTCTCGGTATGCCCTGCTCTGCCAAAATAAACTATTCGTATAAATGATAAAACGGCAGAAATGAGCAGCGCGGACAAGAAACTAAACTATCATGCTTGGTAGCAGGCTTGTATGCATATATAGCGTCGAAAAATAAAACACATGTTGTAATGAAATTATTGGACTGCGTCGGTAAGTCAGGGACAATGTCCCTGTAACCGATCCAAAATTCCGAGTCCAATGACGCTATAAGTCTCTTATCCAACATTGCAGCAATGTAGTCCGAAATAACAATCACTGGAAGATAATGCCAGAAGATATGAATGGCAGCTTCCGATACTACGAAAGGGAAAACTCGGAATCTTTCGAATCCCTTTCTCCATCCTGTCGGACCCTATAAAGCGTTCGGTTGTCCGTACCTGATGCAACCGCGGACCGCACCGACCCAGCACCGTCGGATAATTCCTGATTCGACCAAGAAACTGTCAATTGCTGGGATGCTGCGATACAACTGTGCTAACTCGGATAGCACGTCCGTCACTGAGGCCTGAGGAGAAGCGGTCCTACAATGCATTGCCGCTGGAAGCTCCGCGATCGTTACCCCGTGCAAACTACCAATATGCGAGCGAACGGAGTGTATAGGCCTTGTGTCCCTTGGCTACCGGATGGCGTGACCTATTCGCCGTGGAATCACTGAATGACGAAGCTGATCGTATACTCGAGGTCACGTAGCCAATGTGCGGTTGTGTGCCCTGCTGTGAGGATGAGGAAGCATTATGGACAGTCTCTTGGACTGTCAATATAACGGAGCGTCCCGACCGACAGACATATGCTCCGAATGTAAAATATCTGAACCACAACTTGCGGTCCGCTATGTTGTTGGACGAGAGAGGGACCTCTCTCGCTCACAGCCCGGACGGACCTGGACAAGCCAGGAACCGGACTAACAGGCTTCCTCCGATCTGTCCTCAATCCGCCGTCACTGGGTGAGTACTAAAATTATTATAGTGCTCGCATCACCCCAATCTCCTTCCTAGACCGCAATGGACGAACCCGGCAGCCGAACCATTCGATGAATGTACGCTACACCGGGTGAGCTAGCGAATATCACTCCGTAGACGATAGACATATTCCATGAGCACTTATTGCCGCTAGCTCTTCATTAACTATGACGACAGAGGCACACTTTTGAAAGACATCTCCGTAACTTTGCGAACAAGAAACCAGAAATGCTTGGTTATAGCAAGCATATAATAATAATATATATAGCGTCGTTCAATAATTCGAAAGTTTGTGTGACATTATTGGACTATGTCGGAACTGAGGGACGATGTCCCTGAACCGAACCAAAAATTTCTAAGTCCACCGACGCTATCAGTTTCTTATCCGGCATCGCAGCATTCTGGTCCGACGAAAGAAGCTGTAGAAGACCAAGTCAGATGACATACACAACAGCATATGTTGTTCCGAAAGGGAAAGCTCGAAATCCTCCAAATCCCTTTCTGTATCCCGTCGGACCGGATGAAATTTTCGGACGTCCGTACCCGCTTCCGCGGAGCGTCCCGACCCAGCATCATCGGATAAAAAATATGCGACAGATTCAGTTGATGCTGGGATGCTGCGATAAACTGTGCTATTTAGGAAAGCACGTCCGTTCCCGAGGCCTGTGCAGTAGCGGTCTTACGATGCATTGCCGCCGGAAGCTCCGTGAACGTTGACTCCCACACACTTCCTATGCGAACATCCGGAGTCTGCAGGCCTCGTGTCCCTGGCTACCGGATGGTGTGACCTGGTCGCCGATGATTCTCTGACTGGCGAAGCTGACTGGATATCCGAGGTCACGTAGCCAAGAGCGGTTGTGTGCGCTACCATGAGAATGAGGAAGCCTTATTGACAGTCTACTCCGGACTGACTATGAGGGGCCTCTCTCGCTCGGCGTCCGGATGGACCAGAACGAGCTATGAACTGGACTAAAAGGCTTCCTCCGTTCTCCCTCTGATCCGCTGTCACTGGGTGTGCATTTGGTTGATTTATAGTGCTTGCATCACCCCAAAATTCCTTCTAGACCGCAACGGACGAACCCAGCTGCCGAACCATTCGGTGAATGGACGCTACACCGGGCGAGCTAGCGGACGTCAAAGGCCGTCGAACCTACTAGGGTCCTCTTAGGCAATTGGCGTATTTACATGAGCACTTTTCCGCTAGCCCTTCATTAATTGTGACAACGGAGGCACACTGTTGGAAGACATCACAGATACATCACCCTAATCTTGATCGTCTGAAATAGAAATTGATAAAGTAGAGTGACCCTGCAGGGAAAGGACCGGAGTGTCCAATTCCCCAATAACATACCGTGACATACGCTTCCCATATTGTCATCGAAATCATACGATACAGAACAGGAGTTAATGCGAGTACACTGACCACATATAGAATGATTATAAAAGTCAGAGGAAGACTTCCTCTTATTACAATTGATCAATATCCTTTCAATGTGAAAAGAAAACAAGTCCTGGTACTCGCACTAACCCCTGGCAATCAAAATACATAATAATAATATGATCCATTAATATAGAAAAAATAATTGAAATCAAAATATTTTGAAAAAATATTTTTTCAGAACAGCCCAAGTTTCTGAAAAGTAACGTTGAGCCCCAATGGATCCCAAGCCTAAGTGTGGACAAAAATTTTAAAAATATTTTAAACAATTTATTCAACACTTAAGAACAATAATAATGTATCTAGTTATGATTAAAATAACATCAAGATATTATTTCCAGAAATCCCCCCTCACGCAGAGGGCTGTTGTAAATGTAAACAATGAATGTAAAAACACTAAAATAAGACTCCAGGCACCCAGGCCCGGAATCAGTTACCAAAAATACACTATCTGATGCAAAACAGAGACTTCCAGGGAAGAAACTGCAGAACATCAGATGGTAGATGCAGAACACAACGCCTAACCACCCGTAGGTGAAGACGTAAACATGGGGAAAAGAACAGAATTCATTCTGATATTCAGCTAAAACTCCCAAGAAAATTTAGTAATAATAATTACAAAAACTATGCCAAAAGCATGGGAGAATAGCAAGGGAGGACTTAAAGGACAGGGAGAGAGGAAAACACCAAAAAATCAGTGTAACTAAATAATCAGAATGACAACAAAATGGCTGCTGCCTCGAAAATAGGTAACTTAACATAATTTCATTAAAAAATTTTAAGTTACAGCCCTGATAATATTCTGTCACACGTTTTTCCTCTCCTCCTTCTCTATCCTCCTTAGAATCACCATTTCACTAATATTTATGTGTCTGGCATCATTTAAACTGAGATTTACAAGCACAAAGATCAGTCAGATGTTAACTGATGAAGGGCCAAACTTAGAATGATTAATGGCGCCAATTTCGGAACGTCCTTGACACTGCGCATGCGCAGTAGAGGTGAAGTGTGGAGGGCCATTCAGGACATGTTTTCTTTGGTTTTAGATGCAAATTTTGGGGATTGGGGGGCAAAATTTGTGTTTGGCCCTATACTTTAAGAGTTAGCACCAGCTATGTCTGGGTCATTGGTACAGTATAAAAATATCAATCTGAGGCTTGGTATTCATTAAAATCGATTTGAATGAACAAGGTTCAGAAATTCATGTCAAATTGTGACGAATTTGAGATTCTTTTTATTACATAATACGTAATTTAACCTTCTAGCCAATGTAACAACTAAAGCTGGCCATTGCTATTCACAGAAATCACCATTAACCCCCTTCACTCTGATGTCAAAATACCAAAATTTCAGGAAGCTGTTTTTTCCCATAATACATCTAGAAATTTAACCAATTCAATCTCGTTTGACAGAACTCAATGAGCTCTGTCAAACGAGATTGAATTGGTTAACTTTCTAGTTGCATTATGGGAAATTTTTTCTGCCTGAAATTTAGATATTTTGACATCAGTGTGCAGGGGGTTAAAACAGATGTCATACTGATCTGTGGTTTCAGTTTGAGCATAAACTTTCATTATAACATGGGACTTATGAGTTGCTACTTTGCCATGTTTGAAACACACAAAGTTTTAGAAAAGCTTGTGGCATCAGTGCTTATGGAGATGGTATCACAGACCATAATATTCATGTGGAGAAAATCATGCACATTCAAGTAGATTTGCATTGGTAATTCTTTAACCCTTTACCCAACGCAGACGATATCAAAATTTATTATTTTAAATATAATTTTTTTAAATTTTTCAAAAAATTTCAACAAAACCATATCATGTGACCCCTCACTGGAACGAGCTCAATGAGCTCGTTCCAATGAGGGGTCACATGATATGGTTTTGTTGAAATATTTTGAAAAATTTAATTTTTTCAACTGCTCAATTTGCACATTACGTGGGCGGAAGCGGGCGATTCGTTAGGTAAAGGGTTAAATTCATAGCTGAATCGAACATGTGCTTTGCTATCATTATGGTTGTCGAAGATGAATTGGTCTTTAGCCTGTTTTATGTGCACTATTTTTGGGTAAGGTGCTATCATGACGAGCCAATTTGATAACTGATATAAAATATGGGGAATCCCTTATAGTTTCCATTGCAAACTTCCAAGTTGTAAGTTCCGAAAAAAGTCATTCGGCAAAATGTCCAATGTTACAAATTGCACATGTTTAAAATAATACATGTGTCTTCTCACCTTGTTCAAATTCGATGTAGCCAACATTTAATCACATTTGTTAATAATAGTTACTGTTATGACAAATCACTTGAACAGTTTGGAAAACAAACGTTCCAAGATCTGTGAAGATAGATTGGGAGGTAGCAAGAGTAAAGATTCAAATTTAAATCAACAGAACACTATGGGCAAGTTGTTGTTGTCAGTGTTGAACAAGGAAATACATATTTATCAAACAGTGTTTTGAAAAAGAATTTGGAATCAGACTTCTGGTGTGGACAATTTGGACCTTGCACGTAATGAATCAGCTGTATGTGAATTAATCCAACAGTGAGTCTAAAGTGCACTAAAGTGCACCATTTTCAAGTCTATTTTTGAAAACATTTTCCAGCCTTGGGAGGGGTAAACACCCTCCCAAACCCACCTTCCCCTTGGCACTTTGCACCAAGCCTGAAAATGATAAATTTAAAGTAATTTGTATATTTTTTATACTTACCAAAGGCCCAGACTAATTGGTGAAAACTCAACATATTCCTGGCCAAACACAAATTTTGAACCCCCCAATCCCCCACATATGCATACAAAACCAAAAAATTCAAGTCCTATCTGGTCCTCCATACTTTTGTTAACTGCGCACATGCAGTAACCAAGAAGGTACCGAAATTGGTGCCAAGCATCATTCTTTCTACAATGCCTGCTAAATGTTATAATCAGCGGGGAGGTATGAGTGCCCACTCATGGGAGGGCCATACCTGTCTGGGCCATTGGTAAGTATAAAAAATATACAAATTACTTAAAATTTATCATATTTTTATACTACTACCAATGGCCTAGACTAGCTGAATCGTAAAAAGGCTGGAGGGCCTAGGACTTAAAGGAAAATCAAATTTCTTAATTACTTAGATCAAGAATAGCTCCTACAGGAGAATAGGAGAAGACATAGGAATTACATAACACAAAAAATGTAATTGAGAATTACATAATTTCTCCATTTAATGCCAGCATAACCCATTATGCTAATTCAGTGAAGGAAACCAATTATAAAGCTAGTCCAGAGAATGAGACGCTTTATACTCATTTAAAAGTGTCCGAGGATGGTATAGACGCTCGTTTGACACATAACATATACAAATGCTTCACAGTGAGCTACACTTTAAAAACAGCACATAAATGAGACATAGTTATTGCTTCACACCGAACTACACATTAAAACCAACCAGCACCGACGCTGGACTACTGTTTCTGGTGGAGGCATTCCCTTGCTTTTCACTATAAAGCCAGATAACATAAGGGAAAAACTGCACCCCCTCCCACCTTTGTTCTGAAGGAAAATTCCTCAGAATGAAGAGGGCTGTTCCGGCGTCAGTGCTCAAGCAGACGGCCTAAACATCTTCTGTAATATTAATGGACGACATTCTGAGCAACAGAAAGAGAACCCAAAGATCTAAGGTCACCAGAGATGGACTCTAAATTTCTAAGGTAAAACTTGGTAAATGAAGAGGGCTGTGTCCAGTGAGCAGCCTTCATGAGATCAGTAATGGCTATACTGTTAGAATAAGCCCAAGAAGTGGACAGTGCTCTAACCTCATGCACTGAATCTTGTTGACAGAACGTTGATCCGAAGATAGACTTTCACAGGGAATACGTATTACCAACTGAATCCATCTAGCAATAGAATGAACAAATATATCTTTTCTGTTGGGAATCAACGAAAGAAAGAATCTTTTTCTTCCCTTTCTAATGTAACCTGATCGATGTTTATAAATGCACATTGCTCTAATATGGACACAGCAAAGGTCTACAAAGCCTTAATGATAATAGGCTCCGGCTGCTTATCCGGAATCTGATTCTTAGCCAAAAATCCCATTTCCGTAGTAAGGGTAACAGTATTACCCACACTACGGTATTGGGAATCATTGACAAATAATGCATGAAGTTCACTAACTCTTCTGGCAGACGAGAAGGCTAAGAGAAAGGCCATTTTATAGGACAAGAATTTGAACTCTACATCGTCGAACGGCTCAAAAGAAGCTTCTTGAAGCTTCAACAGAACCCAAGCCAAATTCCATTTAGGAATTAATCTGAGGGTTCTAGGTCTATTAATAGAGAAATTTCTAACTAGCTTGGATAAAGAAGAATCTGATCCAATAGCCAAATTATCATGATGAGCATAAGTGTCTGACAACATAGACTTATAGCCCTTAATAGTGACGGCCTGCAAGTTTAATACGTCAAACAAGTAAACCTGGAAATTGGCAATCTGTGGAATGGATGGATCATAGATGTTTACAGACTGGTCCATACACCAACGGAAGAAAACCCTTCACTTCGCTGCATAATTCGAAGAGGAGGCTCTCATAAAGTTAGAAAATGCGTCCACTGCTCATCCAGTAAAATGTTTTCCGTGCAGGAAGGACCGCACAATGAAAATACGTGAAGGTTGAGAAATTCCGGGTTGTGATGCAGTGCGTGGGACTTCCCCTGATATAGGTCCTATCAAGGAGGAAGCTTCTGGGGAACTTCCCATAACAGACACCTGAGAAGATTGATCCAGGGTTTCTGTGATGACAGAGGGGCTACTAGCAGGATTTTGCAGTGAGACTGTTTGATTTTTAACAGAATCTATCTGCTGAATCAAAGGAGCAGTAAGATAAACATATCCTATCACTCTGTCCCATGAGATCGATAGAGCATCTACTGCCTACGCTCGATGATCTGGGCATGGCGACACAAACATCGGTAATTGATAGTTCAGGTGTGTTGCAAAAAGATCTATCATGGGACGATCCCACTGGTAGCAGATCTGACTGAATACTCGCTTGTTGAGAGTCCACTCCGATGGTAACAGGCGACCTTTTCGTGACAGCGAGTCTACTAGTACATTCAGTTGAACTGGTATATGATGGACTGAGAGATGAATGTGATGATTCAGAGCGAACAGGAGAATCTTCTCCGTTAATTCGCATAACAGAATTGAATGAGTGTCACCTTGGTTCCTGAGATAAGCTACTACCATCGAGTTGTCCGACAGAATCTGAACATGGACGTCCGCTATTTGAGCAATCCAATGTTGTAGTGCTAGCCAGATAGACATCATCTCCTTGATGTTTATGTGCTTCTCCAGGAATTGAAGGTCCCAAAGACCCTGTCACTTCAAGTCTGCGGGACTTAGGTACACACCCCAGCCTGTTAGACTTGCATCTGTTATAATTGTGAAGGCCGGATCCGGTAGTTGAAGCGGAACTCCCTGAGTCAACCACTGGAGATCCGCCCGAATCTGAACCTTTTGCTTTACTAGGTCTGTTAAAAAAATTTTGGTTTCGAACGAATGCGTCTTCACACTCCAGTTGTGAGTAAAGAATATCTGGAGGGGACGCGTGCGCAGACAGCCCATCAGAATAAGATCTGCAGCCACTCTGCACAGCCCCATCAGTCACATAAACTCCCTCGCAGTCACTGTGGGAGAGATTAGACAAAGCGAGCATAACAACTGACTAATTACGCTCTGGGTAATGGCAGACGAACCAGATTGTTGCGAGTCTCGAAGCTCATTCCCAAGTGAATGAAGGACTTGGATGGAGCAAGGTCCGACTTTTTCTCGTTTACTATGAAACCGAGACGTTGGAACAACTGAAGCAGACTCTGAACATCGTTCTGAAAAATTATTCTGTCGCCGTATCTCTGAAGAATGTGGTCCAAGTAAGCCGACGTTACCACAGCCGAATGAGCTCGGAAGTATGACATTAACTAGGTCAGTATTCGAGTGAAACCCCAAGGAGCTAGGTTCAGACCGAAGGACATTGCTCTGAACTGATAAACCTCTCCTTGCATGGCAAAATGCAGGTACTTTCTGAATGCCGGATGTACCAGGACATGAGAGTAGGCATCCTTTAGATCTATGTAGCGTTGAAACGATTAGTCAACTAGTCGAAGTTGATTCGATTTTTGGAAAAATCGACTCTGAAATCTGCCAGTCGACTAGCCGGGAAACTCAAAGATGAAGTCGTAAAATGCCAATATTGGGGGTTAATGATTATAAACATGAGACGTTTCTGCTTCGTGGTGGACCTATGTTAAATTGTATTGAGAAGTGGATATCAATGCAAGCATTGACGTTTGATTCCGATAATGTTACAACTTAGATTTCAGCAGCATAACAAGTACTGATTTCACCTAACCTAATCACTGGCACGCGTTGAAGAAAAATACTTTGATGTACAACTTCAAAGATGCCGTTAATTCATGCAAGCGTTCTGTCCCTCACCCAAGTTGCCCACACTTTTTAAGTGATATAAAAATAAAACTTCATACTTCTATGATATTACTGTACTGGCAGGGACCGTCCTACATGCACGCCAATGCACCATTGGCGCTAAGAAGTTGGAAAAGACTACAATTTGGCTCTAAAAAACAGACAAGTGGCGCTAAATTTGACGCGCGGATAAACTGACGGCATCCGAAATTAACACAACTGAACTTGATCTGCATTAGAAGGGTTCAAACAACTCAGACTTGGCATAAACAAACAATGCGATTGACAAGCATCAAATAGAACTTTGCCTCATGCATTGAAACATTCATTATATGGTCTATCAATAATGTTACAATAACATTATTTTACCACAAAGGCGAATCCAGGCATTGACGACTTGGTGAAGTAAACAGGGAAAAATATATGGGTGAGCTTATTCTCGAGGGAGCAGCCTGCAGGAAAATTAGGACCCAAAGTTGACATGAAATTAGGCCACCTACGGACATCAATTTGTTCACCTGGTACTGGTAAGTTCGAAATGTCTTACAGAAACATCAAAGAGAAATTATGGAAGAACACATACCAGTTCGTATTTGGAACAATTTGTTATCACTAAAGAACCAATTACAAAATCCATGTGCTTTTTATTTTCATTTTGTAAATACATGTGGACAAATTCCTGGAAATCTGCGAGTTTCTGGGAAATTGAAAGTGAATCTAGCTTTTCCTCGAACTGCAACAGTTAAGAGGAAACCCAATCAGGTCAGGTGATGATTTTCAAAGCAGACAATATGGAAATTAGTAGGCATGTTCGATGTATGCATAATTATGGACAGATGAGAGGTTAAGTCATAATACGAGAAGTTGTGTGGGAGTGTTCTGTGTACAATTGTTGACAGACTGATGACTGCTGTGAGCGTTAACTGTGCTTAATTTTTGACAGGGGATGTGCATCACGGATGCATAAAGAGCACTTCCTTTTGTTGACATTCAGTCATTCAATGGGATGGAACGAATAAAAAAAAAACCTGAATAATAATTTATTTTATTAAAATATCAGTGGCTATATTGAGAAAAAATGATTTTAAACAGAAGCTACCAACATTAATTCTTTCTCGAAACTGAAAGAGGTTTTAGGGACTTTGAAAGCTTCAGTTGCCATTGTTTCATTGCAAGTATTACTGCTAGTTTTAACCAGGGAAGAACGGCGGTACACGTGTTCGATAACAATAACATGGGGGCTTCGACTAGTCGATTAGTAATCGATTACTGCTGGAGAATAGTCGATTCCTGAAAATCTCTAATCATTTCAACACTAGATCTATGCTTGCCGCATAGTTGTCCACTCGAATGCTCGCTCTTACTAACCAAATAGATTCCATATTGAACTTTGGAGCTATGATCAACTTGTTTATCCAGCTGAAGTATATTACTGGTCGGAACAAGCCATCTGTCTTCGGTACAAGGAACAGGTGACTGTAAAAACCTGGAGAATTTTGATTCTCAACGACCTCTATTGCTTTCTTTGATAAGAGAGCCTGTACCTCCGCAAGGAGAGATTCTCTTTTGGAAGGATTTGCCGGAAGATTTGTCCAACATGGACATCTTGTAAGTGGGGGCTTTGCTTGGAATGATAGCCGCAGGCCTGCCGAGACTACATTTCTCACAGATCTTCTGTGACTTCCATCCAGTTTTTTGCAAAGTTTGATAACCTTCCGTCAACTGGAAAGCAACAGAGGTCTAGACCATAACCTGTACGACTTACGAGGCTTGTGAGAGGAGAAACTACGCCCTCCCCGCAAAGAACCTCGTCCCGTCGGCCTAGGGGCGTCTGACTTATAGTCCCGATCAGACTTGCGTCCCTTTCCCGAGTCGCTATACTGACGACCTCTGGAGTAACCATAAGAGGGTTTCCTGTACCCTTGCAAGGAGTTCCCTTTCGATGATTGTGAAGTGGAAAAACCTTGCCTACTCCGGCCTGCTGAAGCATGTTGTTGAGACGCAGATTTCAATAGCAGTGCACTGGAAGCTTTCTTTGTAGCTTGATCATAAACTAACGAAAGCTTGTCGTCAAATAGTGTGTGCCCAGAGACCAGAGCAACTCAGTGAGAGCTTTTCACCCTGTCATCGATAATTGATGATGACGCAAGGGCTGCAACACGTCTAACCAACTCCAAATTTGCCACTGTCAGGGCAGAGTGGAACGTGGCATACATAACTGCCCTGGAAAAAAACTCTTAGCAAGGAACAAACGTCCTCAAATTCCTTCCCTTTCAGACATTGCTCCATAGCCCTGGTGAATGGTCTGCGTAGGACATAGCATCCAGAATCGCTCTATTAGATGAATTAGAAGATTCCATCACGTCCGAGCGTAAATTGAATGATGTAGGCAAGAACATATCTAAATCCCCAGTCTGCTCATCCAAATGCAGAGGAGCTCTCTGGGCATCTTCTCCAACCGTTTCAAAATTTATTTATTGGTGTTTAAGGTCACATACTTATGCACAGTGGCTACTCGTGACCATGACAGTTTTTATGGTGGAGGAAGCCGGAGTACCCGGAGAGAACCACCGAGCATCGACAAGCAACTGTCAGCTCCTCAACATTCTAACTCTGTTCAAGCTCCGCTCAAGCAGGGTTACAGCAGTTGAAGACATGTGCACCATCGACGTGCAGTACGCCTTAAAACAAGATGTCATCGTGCCCCCATGTAGGCAACTGGGATGAAGTGCCTTGCCCAAGGACACAACGCGTGTCGTTCCAGACGGGGATCAAAGTCGGGACCTCTAGCATAGAAGTCCAACAGTCTACCACTAAGCCACTGTGCTCCCCGTTTCAAAATAACGTGGTCCAGGAAACGGTATATTGATTGAAGATGCAGATAAGAAACTGCCTTCTTCTTGGCACTTGCTAGGTTGAATATGGCATCGTTAGCATGGCCTAAAGCCTCCGACACCTGCCAAGATTGTTTCAGGAAGGAAAGAACATCATCTTTTCTTCGTACGAAATCTCTGTCCAGAGGTGACAGCGGTTTCTGCCAAGCAGTCGCAGCTTGCTGATCAGGTGGAACAAGGTCAGGATAGTATTGATGAATGAAATTCATCGCTACCATATGTTGTTCCGAACCCGAAAGGTAAGCCTCTTCCTTGACCCTTTCACCATCCGACTGATTCAGCTGAGAATTTCGGTCAACCGCATCTGTATGTACAGATGACCGGACCGACCTAGCACCGTCCGACAGCTCACCACTGGAGTCCGCGGAAGGCTGCTCTTGCACTTTCTGGGAAGCTTCGATGAGCTGCGCAATCTGCGACAGCAAGTCCATTATAGAGGCTTGAGGAGCAGCGGCCTTCTGTTTTTTTTTGCTGCTTGCTGCTCTTGGGACTGAGATGACGACGTAGATCTCTTCAACCGCACGTCCCAATGAATGAAGCCTTGCATTGTTAGCTACAGGATGGCCCGACTTCACAGGCAAAAACTGGGTGCATCTTCGCGCAGCTACCTGGATATCCGAAGTCGGGTAGCTAGCGTGCAGTCATGTGTGCTTTTCTGAAGTTGAGGAAGAAGCAGTGACTGTAGCCGACCCCGGATGCAATCTAGACGGAGCGTCCCGAGCGGCGGGTGTGGACGTTAGCTCCGGCTCAGGCAAGTTTCTCAAAACAACATTTGGCCTCAAATGTTGCTGGGTTAGAGAAGGCTCTCCTGCTTGCAGTCTATCAGACCTCCCTGAGCTTCTCAAAGAAAAACTTGCAGGCTTCCTCCCTTTTGCTGTCGTCGCTTGGTGAGCTTTAGTTTTTGAGGTGCTCGCTCTACCCAATTCTACACTTCCTTCGACTACCACAGACTTACCCGGTGTTATGCCTCCCATTATCGGGTTGGCCGCTTCACCACTCGAACTGGCTGCTGGAATAAGAGGTCTTATTCCCTGTTTAATGTTAAGGAGCAACCTTAGCAGCCAGTTCTGTTTGCTCATCAGAGCGCGTCGACGGCAGCACACTTTGGATGGGTGTCACAATACCATCACCATGTTCTTGTTCCTCTGAAAAAGAAACTGAAAAACTTGAATTATCCTGCGGTGACAGCTCTGGCAAAGGAACCTCACCGCCGCCGACACACCGCGACACCCGTCTCGAAAGTCTGTCATCCCAATGTACACAAGTAGGACAAGAATCTGAAGGAGTGCATCGACTACACGCAAGGCAACAAGCATGTAAATCCGAGGAAGACTTCCTCACCTTGCATTTAGAGCAGCAAGCTTTCATAATTACAATCAAAAGACAAAGTCGATAGCACTCCTACAAATTCCACAACAAAAATACATGATAAGGATACATGAATAATAGCAATCAAATTAATTTCGAAACAATTATAAAAAAAAGGGAACATCATGAGCCCAAGGGCATCCCGATAGAGCCTAAGTGTGGACAAAATCCACTACCGGAATCATAATCAATGTATCCTACAGTAATTCTAAGGTATTAAAATACTAAATACCAAATGTTAAGGGTGTTGCCAAATGTAAACAACGTCAATAGATAAAACCAGAAACAAGACAATAGGCACACAAAAAGGACCAAAGTCAGTAACCGATTTAAATGATACCAAATGCAAAGCTAGATCTTCATATGAAGAAAAAACGATACATCGGATAGAAGATGCAAGACCAAAATGACCCAACACCCCTAGGGTGAGGACGTAACCATGGGGATAAACAGAATAAACATTCTGTAATACACGTTAAACTCCCAAGAAATTTAATAAAAAATTTCAATAAAAAACAGCCAAAAAGCTTTGGAGTTTAACAGGAAGGGGTTCATGGAAGGATAGGGAAGGAACACAAACAGTAGTTTAATCATTAGCAAGAATGATGACGTCAGGCGCATGTCCCAAAAATGGGAAACATGAAATAATTTTTATAATTATTATAAAATTACAGCCCTGAACGTTTGAAACCACCATTGTTCACTTCCATCATCCATTTATAGCCTTAAATCCACCAATTCTTTCATTGATTCATGTCTAGCATCCTCAAAAAAGGAGATTTGAAGCACAGATGTCAGATCATTGTTACTGACTTAAGGCCAAACAAAGAATGATGCTTTGTGCCAATTTCGGTACCTTCCTGGTTACCACGCATGTGCAGTAACACAAAAGTATGAAGGACCAGATAGGACTTGAATTTTTCAGTTTTGTATGCAAATTTTGGGGATTGGGGGTTCAAAATTTGTGTTTGGCCCTGAATTATATTGAGTTTGCACCAGCTAGTCTGGGCCATTGGCTGTAGTACAAAAATAAAAGCAGACTGTCATCTGCAAAATTAGGTCTCCAGAGGATGAATTTGGTGATGCTACCCTGCACAGTAGGGGAGCATCACTGCATTTATCCTCTATGACCCTCAACCTAAATCAAGGTCTCAGGCCAAAACAGAAAGAGGTACCCAGGGGATAAACTGGCCCACTGTATGGGATAGCATCCGAAAATTCACCCTCTGAGGACATCATTTTGCCAATGGCAGATTGCCTATTTTCAGGCTGCCTTTGCACCTTGGCAAAGCTCTATGTGTATTGAAAAAATCCCAAATAGATTGTGGATTCGTCTGATCATATCTACGCGAATGTACATGGATTATGGTAAAAATAAATGGCTTTTGTACCCTGGTATCAAGTCTTTAAATTTTCCCATCCCGTATGACCAATGGTATATGCTGAGCCCAATTATGGTGCCCAAAGAACCATAACCAACCTTTTTTTAATGGTTTTTTTGCCAAGTTTTGCAATGTTTCCCTAGTGGTTAGATCAGATTCCCCAAAATATGCAAAATATATATTGGTACAAAATAACTGTAAGCGATAAGTAAACTGAACCCTCAATGGCCTAAATCAACGTCAATCTCTTTTTACTGCAACAGAACAGGTACTCCAACATACAGTCTGTGGATTCTAAGTACCTTGGCAGTTGTTTCTAGGTAAGTATATAGATAGTCCAGACATGCCCAGAAACAACTGCAAAGTCATAGGAAGTAGACCGTCAAAGTGTATCAAAAATGCAAAATATTTTCAGGCCCTTAAACCTTAAGGGCCTGTAGATTTTAATACATATTTGATATACTTTGAAGGTCTACTTCCTGTGCCTTTGGAGTTGTTTCTAGTCAAGTCTTGACTGCCTACAGAGGCAGTCAAGACTTGCCTAGAAACAACTGACAAGCACTTAGATGAAAGTGTCAATGACACTGTAGCTTAACTTGACATTGTGTTGTGTTTGATGAAAAGGATAATGTTCAATGTTTATGAAAGGATTATGAAATAAGACAAGAATTGTGATAATTGAGAATATGTTCTGTACCCTACATGCTATGTTTTCAACAAGAATAATTTGAGGTGTAGACTGTACTAAAGAAGTGAGACCTGGGTTGATGTGGCCCTCACAGTTAAGGTATGTCAACCAAAGTTACCAAATTACAGTAGAATCATTCCAAAACGAGTCATCCTACCAAGTTACAATGAAATCCCTTCATAAATAGGACTCGTAGACTTTGCTAACGGAATCTATGCCATGTGCCTGTCGGGTTGTCATGGCTGACTGATCAAAACCAAAATAGGAAATAGGACAGTCTTATCTAGATATCATACAGAGTCATCCTACCAAGTTACAATGAAATCCCTTCATAAATACTCCACAGACAGGCACTCAGGGAAGCGCCTCAACGGGTCCCTATATTACACCTTGGTACGGTGAGGACTTCATTGTACTGGTGAACATTCCCAACGTCCACAGCTGGCACAAGATTCAACACCCCAGAGCCACACACTCAAACTTCGCTGATCGCACACCAGCCACTACTCTGGGAAGCACCCAAATCAATCGCTCAGAGTCAATGGTCACCCATCCAAGGATTAACCGTCTCGACGTTGCTTAACTTCGGTGATCTAACGAGAACCGGTCTTGCTTTGCCAGTGCTCCCCAAGTTACAATGAAATCGTTTCATAAATATGAACTGTAGACTGTGTGCTAAACAAATCTAGATCACATTACGGATGAACAATCACAACCAAAATATGATGTTCTCATCTAGACATTATACAGAGTCATCCTACCAGTTTACAATGAAATCCCTTCATAAATGCAATCTGTAGACTGAGCTAAAAGAATCTAGGTCACATGCCCCTGCAGCCATAATGGTTGACTGAACCCAACCAAAATAGGACATTCTCATATAGACATTATACCAAGTTACAATAAAATCCCTTCATAGACTGTGCTAAAGGTTTTCGGGTTTTGAACCCGTGCAGCTGTAACGGTTGACTGATCACAACCAAACTGGGTTGTTCTCTTCTAGATATGATCTCGAACCTGCACATGAAATTTAGTGATGATCGGACAAGAATTACGGATTGTAACAGGTGATAAAGAATATGTGAACAGACTTAACAGACTTTCGCACATGTGATGGCAATACAGTGCGGCCACGGTGGACTGGTCACTTTCCACAGATGGGCAAAAATTTAATTAAGGAAGCTTTATTAATTAAAATTTTGCTGACTATGATGTTTATTACCTGGTAAACGCATGCTTGGATTATAACCAGTCCACAGTGACTATACTGTAGCTTATCTTTACTTTGTCAAAAACATAGCCTATGGCCAATCAGTGAAATGAGTTTGCTGAACTTGTTCAAATGAAGGGTCATAAGCTATATGTTTCTGGGGCAAAAATTGAATAAATAATAAAATTTAAATGTTGGTTTTGTGACCAGCGCTTATTATGGTCATTAGGTTAATTAAAGGAACAACCAAATTATTCATTTTCCTGCTGGAAAGAGAATAAAAGCCACTTATCTGATCCAAAACTAACTAGTCTCACATTCTGCATCAAGCCATTTAGCTACTGGATACAGTCATTTTGAGTTTTGTGATATCCAGTACATAGTCAGTAGAGCACCATATTTCCTACTTCCGAATCCTAAAATCCAGTTGGAATAGTCACACAACAGCATGTCCATCTAGATATTTATATGCTTCAAATTCAGCAACTTTCTCATTGTTGGAATCGTAATGTAAAGCTTTAAAACAGTTCTCACAGAAAAATGATGGCGTTTCTGGACACAGCATATCGTTATATGTAATCCACCTGAAAAGAAAGTAAAAAAAAATATATGTGAAATCTATTCTTCCTAACAGCCAGAACAAATATTAAAATTTTTTAGAAAATTTTGTTTCTTAACATACCTACCACAATTGTTTACAATTGGCTGTAACATAAGTGCAATCCCTACTTTAGAACTTAACTCAAGCTAATAACTTTTCCAAACAAATTTGGAAAAGTAGATGAGTGCAAAAGCACTATAAAGCGATCAAGAAGGGTCAAGCGAGACCAGTGCTCAAATTTACAAACAATACCCATGCCAAGTTCCATTTGGGTGTAAGATGCAAAACTCGAGGCCTCTTCAAAGAAAAGTGCAGAGTCAGTTTGGAGAGAAAGAGATTACGACCGATGCACCGCCTTCCCACATTAAGAGAAAGTTTCTGACAGCAAATACCTATAGACCTTAATGGTAACAGGCTGAAGGCCCTTGGAGTCAAAAAGGTAGACCAGAAAATCTGCAATTTGAGTGATTGATGGATTTTGGTAATGCACATGCTGATCTGCACACCAGAGACAAAAAATTTTCAAAATTACAGGTACTCTCCCTGCACACCTCTTGCATTACCGAGCACATGCGCAACTGCCGTGATGTCAATTCTGAATTCCCGTGAATGAGGAGTTTTGTGATTTAGCAGGGAGGCAAAGATATCAAAGATATCCCCAAGTAGGGTGGGCCTCCAGTAAACAATTGTGGTAGGTATGTTAAGAAACAAAATTTACTAAAAATTGTAATTTCTTTTCAACCTACTCACAATTGTTTAAAATTGGCTGAATAAACAATAGGTGGCAGTGAATCACATAACCAATACCATCAAAAGCGCAGCTGAAAGAAATGCAAGGGGGGGTAGGGAACGACAGCAAAACAGTAAAAGGAGAAAGAGTGGGGAACCCGCGGAAAAGAACAGAAGCTGAAACACAACACCAAAGTGTTGAAAAGCATCCTGAAAGAAGATGCTGCATGAAGCATCAAAGAAAAGTGCCGAATCAGTTTGGAGAGAAAGAGATTACGGCCGATGCACTGCCTTCCCGCATAAGAGAAAGTTTCTGACAGCATAGACTTATGGCCCTTAATGGTAACAGGCGGAAGGCCCTTGGGAGTCAAAAAGGTAGACCAGAAAATCTGCAATTTGAGTGACTGAGGGATTTTGGTAATGCACATGCAGATCTGCACACCAGAGACAGAAAACTTTCCACTTAGCAGCATAAGTCATGCCAGTGGAATATCGCTGTGATACAAAAATGCACTCCACTGTTCATCTTGAAAAACCTCTACGCCTGAGACTGGACCTGATAAAAAAACAGGAGTGACGGGACTGGCTCACCAGGTTGTTGTGGTACTTCCTGGGCAGGCCCTGGGAAAGAAGATTGTGGCATAGAGGAAGACGAATTGGCCAATCTGCTAACAGATGCCACAGCTGATTGATCCACACCCTCTTTGGAGACAAAGGAGAAATCAGAATGACCTTGCAACTGCAAGCATGAGGAAGAATCAGTGCAGGAGGGAAGGCATAGCCGACCCACCCTGTCTAGTCGAGAGACAGAACATCCACTGCAAAGGCTAGTGGATCTGGGCAAGGGGAGACAAAGGTCTCAAACCTGATGATTCCAGCAAGTGGCGAAAAGGTCAATAAGAGGACGATCCCACTGTTCGCAAATCATCTGAAAAACTGAATGATGCAGCATCCATTCAGTGGGAAGGACACAGAGTCAGCTAGGATGTTGAGATGCTCGGGGATGTGCCAAACAACCACCCGAGCGTGCACATCCCACGCTAACAGCAGAAGATCCCGAGATGGCCCGATACATGGGAGTTGAATGCGTGCTCCCTTGATTCCTGATGTAAGCCATTACGGTTGAATTGTCTGAAAGAAGGACTGTGTAATTCGAGAGGTTAGAGATCCATTTCTAAAAACTCAACAGAAGAGCAAGAAGCTCTTTCTGGTTAATATGAATGGCCGCCTGCTCTTGGTCCCACTCGCCAGGAAGTGTTGGAGAGGGCGGACAAACAAGCAACCCAGCGGAATGAGATCTGTCACCGAACTGCAAAGGCCCAGCAACTGAAGGAAAGTCTGAGGAGGATCAGAGGAGGTCCAGAGTCAAGGCAGAAAGCCTTGGACACAGACACAACATTGTGAAAAGTGTCAAAATCCATGCCCAAATGATGCAATTGTTGAGAAGGAATCAGAGCTGACTTCTTGCAGTTGACTCTGAAATCCAGTGATGCTAGCAGGCCAAGCAGCCGCCGGACATCGTACTCCAGAATGGCAGCATTGGGGTGTGATTTGAGGATGTCGTCCTGGTAGGCCGACGAAGCCACAGCCAACTGAGTATGGTGAAAAGTTAGCACATGGGATATCAGACTCATTCAGCATACTCGGATCGATGACAGGATGAAGCTGGCTATTTTTCTTAGACACCAGGGAAAACTCTCGAGTAGAACCCCAGAGAGAGGGTGTTCCTGATCACCTCGATCACCCCTTTGGAGAGGAGATTGTCGATCTACTGCACCAGAAGGTCTTGATGCTGAGGATCGGGCCCGAGTCGGGAGGGCACCCGAGATAAACAGGGGTGCCAATGGAAGGACAGTCACAGACCTGATTGGATGACATCGAGGACCCAAGGATCCGACATTATCTCTGTCCAATGGTCGAAATATAGCGAAGCCTTCCCACAAATGGAGGCAAATCAAGATGAGGAACTTCATTTGCGGCCTCAACGAGGTCCCCAAGATGAGAAACCACCCCCCTGGGAAGCAACAGAGTCCTGAGACTTTCCTCCCTGAGTCTCCCAGCGAGCCTGGCAACGCCGATACTTCTTCTGAGCAGAAGGAGCGGTTGTAGCCAATGGCACCACCTGCATGGCTGATGAGGCCATCATGGCTGGGCACTTGGCAGGCCTGGAATGACCACCACCCATGGCTGCAGGTTGGTCCGAAGAGGAAACACTGGGGACTGTACCAAGAATGACAGGAAACTGCCATTGGCCTCTGAGCAACAGAAAGCCCCAACTGCCTATCCTCTGAGACCAGCGACAAGCGTCGATCGACAGCCAGACTTGGGACATCGTGAGAAATCACTGGAAAAAGGTCCCAAGAGTTACAGCTAACAAGAGCCATCACTGGCCTCTGCCGAACAGAAGTCCCTGGTTGCCAATTCCCCAGCCCCATCCTGCTGGTCGGCTCACCAACAGGGGAAGGCGGAACAACAAATGATTCACCCAACGAGGAATGGAGAATCGCTGCCAAAGTGACTGAGCGCCCCAACTGGCCAGGACTAAAACTAGCCAGATGAGACAGGGCAGCCAGCAAACCCCATACAGCTTCACTGAGAAGCCAGGGAAGACTGGGAGCCCTGTGAAATACCACCAGATACAGCCCCCCCCCCCCCCCCCCCGAGACAGTATACCATCCTCAGAAGAGATGGGAGGAAGACTATCATGCAAAATAGGAGCAGCATGACCAAATTCCTCAGGTGCTGCAGATGATGCCAGCGGAAAATTGAAGAGAGTAACTGAGTGGACCTTGGAAGAGCTCATCTCGATGAAAACCGTCATCTCAAGGGTGAACACTGGAGCCAAAGGAAGGGAGACCATAGTCCCCACTTCAGGCATCCCACCACCAACAGCTGCTGTTACTGTAAAAGGCTGCCCAACATCCTGCATGACAGAATTAACCCATGCACTCTCGGAAACATCGAGGAGGCACGCCTTCCTTTGCCCCGTGAACGAGGGGTTCTAGCTCAAGTCAGAACCACCCTGTTAATGGAGGCCCAGAATTTTGATGACCAAACCCCACAACCACCACAGGGATTGGCGTGAAAGCAATTGTTGCAGGTGACACAATTACTGTGAACATCATTGACATGTTTCACCTGCAAGGAATTGTTTTTGGCATTATCCAGATGGATGTGAGAAGTGAATTTAGAGGGGAAGATCTCACAAAACAAACCAAATCACAATACTTCTTACAGGCGGAAAACCGATCAATGCGGGTCACGTTTTTGCACGCGGAAAAAACAAGGCCAACAGCGAGAACACAAGCTAAAATTAGCATAAATATGTATGAAAAAATATATAATTTTGAGCTTGAGTAAAAGGATACAAACCAGTAATGCACTTTGTAACAAGATATCTAGCGAGCACAAGTAGTTCACAAAAAAAATTGAGAGCAACAGGCACAAGTCACAAAAAATCTTACCATGAAGATGGTGGAAAAAAAGGAATTGACGTCACAATAGTTCCGTATCAACTCGGTAATGCAAGAGGTGTGCAGAGAGAGTACCTATAATTTCGAGCGCCGGTCTCGCTCGACCCTTTTGATCTCTTTATAGTGCTTTTGCACTCTTCTACTTTTCCAAATTCATTTGGAAAAGTTATTAGCTTGAGTTACGTTTCGAAGTAGGGCTTGCACTTACGTTACAGCCAATTGTAAACAATTATGAGTAGGCTGAAAAGAAACCTCACACAAATGCAAATTCAGTGAACATATTTTTAGACTATGGAGAGTTTTCATTAGCAATACCATAATGCCATTTCCTCTTGGTTGGTTGGTTGGTTGGTCAGTTTGGATGGATTGGATGGATGGATAGATGGATAATGACTGTAATCTTCAAAGTCAATATATTTATTTATTGGTGTTTAAGGTCACATATTTCTGCACAATGGCTAATCATGGCCATGGCAGTTTTACAGGTGGCGAACCCGGAGAGAACAACCGAGCAACGGCAAGCAACTGTTAGCTCCCCAACATACAACTCCACACAAACAGGGTTAGTATTGGTTGGAAACAAGTGCACCATCGACGTGCAGTACGCCTTAGTACACAACGCCAATGGGGGTGAAGTGTCTTGCCAAGAACACAATGCGGTTGCCACAGGTGGGATTTCAAAGTCAATATGGGTGATCCTTAAGACATGAGGATGTACATGTGTAGTTTCATCTGCCTAGAAGAAACACTTCATTTGAACTGCAAAAATCACTGTGTCTACAGATGGATGGACAGTCACACAGGTAGGTGAATGAATGACCATACAAGTTGACACCAATATACCCCTCTATAACCTCACTGTGGGGGTGGGGAGGGAGGGTTATAATTATGCTCTGAAACTGATAGTATCCAATAAGTTTATTGGTTGACACTAGAATGGAGTCCTGTTAATTGAATACTAATGAACAGCCAGTGTCAATAAAAAATTATTCATCTGATTGACTGCTAAAAGCTATTGAAAAGTGCTGAAAGCTGTATGTATTAGATTGTTGTTTTCACAGCAGTAGAAAAAAACGTGTTTGTATAAAATTGTTTGTTGCAATTTATTGGACAGTGTCAACAGGCAGTCTCCAATAAAGTGTAACAAATCATTTATTTACAAACAAAATCTAAACTAAGGCTCCATTTGCTCGTAGAATGGTTCTTTGAAAAATGAAAAAATTTAAAGTAATTTATATATTTTTTATACTTACCAATGGCCCAGACTTAGCTGGTGCTAACTCAAAATTATCTAGGGCCAAACACAAATTTTGCTTCCCAATCCCCAAAATTTGCATGCAAAATCAAAAATTAGAAGTCCTATCTGGCCCTCCATACATTTACTCTCCACGCATGCACAGACACCAGGAAGTCACTGGAACTGGCGCCAACATCATTCTTTGTAAAAAAAAAAGATTATTATATAATAATTCAGCGGGGAGGTATGAGTGCCCAGTACTGCCCACTCATGGGAGGGCCATCTCTGCCTGGGTCATTAGTAAGTATAAAAAATATATAAATTACTTTAAATTTTTTCATATTTTTATACTATAAACCAATGGCCCAGACTTAGCTGAATCGTAAAAAGGTGGAGGGCCTAGAACTTCCGAAATAGTTGATCAACATAGATCAAATCCTTCAATCCATGATGAAGGAATTTAGAATAATTAGGATTTACATGTATGTCTCTCCATACTATAATAGAGGAGACATATCCTAATATGGATCCCAATTTATGAAAATCCTAAATCTGAGCATGAAACTATGCTAATTAGGATGTAACGAGTTCCCAATTTTTAAGGCTAGTCTGAACTAAGCCCCCAAAATTAGGATGGCATATTTGAGAATGAAAGAAAATTGCCCACAAACCCACGCCATACAATAACACTACAGCTGTATGCAGAATATAATTACGGATAAAACAGCTTCCTTCATAGTTACATACCCATTAAGCCAGAGAAGGGGTGAAAATGACCCCCCCCCCCTCCCCCTTTTTTGAACAAATCTTCAAAAGAAAGAGGAGGGAGCTCAATGAAAGCGGTACCAAAAAATAATATAAATAATTATCGATCAGGCACTCAGGAATTAATTCATGAATAATAAATGGTGCTTAATGCCACTTCACAAGCCAAGGCTACAGCGACGATTCTGGTAATTAATATTGTCTGCTACAAAACATACACCACAGACAGCGCACACAGGTACGACAAAATCGGTGATAAAAAATATAACATACACATATTAAACCGAAATACACTGAACAATCTCTGCAGAGAAAACACACTTCCAAGGGAATCCACAGGCGGCCTCTGTACAATAAAATCCAGTAACAACACTCTCCAACGTGTACTATCCAATATCTACAACCATAAACATGTGAGAATATGTGATTTGAGAACTGACAAAATAGAGACCAGGATCTAGAAATGGAAGTAGGTATGATTAACAGGCTCCAATGTGGACTGCCCCCGAAACAATAAGACATCATTTCTTGATGAATATGTGATTTCCTAGAACTGAGGGTCCCAAGAACCCTGCATATCGAGTCTGTCGGACTCAGGGTTGTCACCCAATTTATGAACTCACATCCGTCATAATTGAGAAAACCGAATCTGGCAGCTGTTAAACCACTGAATATCTGCCCAAACTTGACCTTATGTTTACTAGATCTGCTAAAAAATACAGGTCTTGAGTTAAAAACGTCTTCCCACTCCAGTTAAGAATAACTGGAGAGGGCATGTGCATAAGCGATTCATCGGAATAACATTCGTAACTGCTCTGCACAACCCCATCCAACGCATAAAATCTTTCGCTGTTAATGTGTCTGATAGAAGACAAAAGCGAGACTAAGAACTGGTTAATTCGCTCTGTGAAACAACAGATGAACCAGCTTGTTGAGAATGAATTGTAGAATACGCATATCCTATCATTCATCCCGTGAGACATAATCTAGTTCATTATTCAAGTGATCTTAAGAACTATACTTGCTGCACAGTCGATCATTCGAACGCTCACTTTATCGACTGAATGATTACCATAAATAACCTTTTAGAGCCATGATAAACACGTTATCCAGTTCCAGTCAATTATTGGTCAGACTGAGTTCTTGAAGAGCTTCGAGCCACCGGCTTAGGGATGTCTGATCAGTAATCTCAAACAGACCTAAACCCCTATCCGAGTCGCTGTATTGATGATCCCTAAAGTAATTATAGGAGGGTTACCTATACCCTTGCTATGAGTCCTTTTTAGACGATCTGTGTCTAGGAATCCTCTCTTACTCTTTTCTGCTGTTGTTGGTCGATTAGTCACCAACTTAAGGAGCAGAGTATTGATGCTTTCTTTGTAGCTTAATCCTACATAAATGAAAGCTTATCGTCAAAGACTTAGTGTCTGAAACGCCAGAGCGACCTGTAGAGAGTTTTCCACCTTGTCATCTATTAAGATGACGACGCAACGCTTCGTCACATCAGAATAACTCCCACTTAGCAACTGTTAAGACAGAGATATATGTGATAAATAGGCCTGGAAAGAATTTTTAAAGAGGTACAAATGTCCACAAAATTCCTTTCCTTATAGACATTGCGTCACAGTTCTTAAAGGTGATCTACATAAGACAGTGAGTCTAAATTCGCTCTGAATAAGAAATTATCTTCTCAATTGTATCCGAGCGAACAGCGAAATGACGAAGGTAAGGCCACAACTAAGACCTTAGCCTGCTCATTCCAATGCAGAGAAACTCTCAACACATCTTCCCCGGCCATTTTTTTTAAATGAATGTTGTTCAAAAAACGGTTAAAAATACAGAAGATGATGATAAGAAACGGTATTACTTTTTCCCACAGGAAGTTTGAATATGGCGTCGTCTAAATAACTGAAGACCTGTGAGACCTGTGTAGACTTAACCGGAAAAGACATATCCTCCTCTTTGTCCAGATGAAGTCAGGGTCTAACAACGCTAGCGGTTTCTCACAATTACTCGCAGCATTCTGATTTACTGGAACAAGTTCAAGGTAGTGATAATGGATAGCATCCATATCATCCATGTGTTGTTCCGAAAGGGAAGGTTAATCCTCCTCCGTATCCCTTTCATCATCCGTCTAAATCAGTTTTAGAATCACGGTCAACGGCATCTGAATACGCAGATGACTTGACCGACCGAGCACCATCTGACAGCTCAAGTTCTGAGTCTGACGTTGAGTGCTTCTGCATTTGCAGGAATAAAGCAAGGAGCTGTGCAATCTGCGACAGCAAGTCCATTACGGAGGCCTGAGGAGCAGCGGTCATGTATTGTTTGTCCGCTGGCTGCTCCTGGGACAGTGTGTCTGTGATTACTTTTAACTGCGGACATCCCGATGAATGAGGCCTTGTCTCTTTGGCTACTAGATTGTGCGACTTCCTTGACAAAGAGTGGACCTATTTGACGATGCAGACTAGATATCCGAAGTCACGTAGCCAAGGTGCGGTCGTGTGTACTTAGTAAATGCGGAAGAAGCCGAATTGTAGCCGACCCCGGCTGTGTATTAAATGGAGCGCCCCGGACAATAGGCATGTATGTAAGCTCCGACTGACGCAAGTTTCTACCAACAGCATCTGGCCCCAAATGTTGTTGTAAGAGAGAGGGGCCTCTCTCTTGCTCGTGGTCCCGGCAGACCTCGCCGAGCGTACCTCATAACTTGCCGGCTTCCTTCTTTTCCGCCGTCGCAGGGTGAGCATGTTTGGATTTTATAGTGCTCGCTACACCCTCTTTTCTCTCCTCGACCGCTACGGACTTATCTGGCATCAGGTTACTCAAATCCTGAGTAATCGCTCCACCGGTCGAGCTAGCTGGCGACAAGGTAGTAAACCCCAAATTCTGCGGTCTAGTCTCTTGTCTTATATCATTGAGCACTTTTGCCACTTGCTCTGATTTACTATGTAAATGTGACACACCCGGTGCCACGGTCCCCATATTCAAGAGTAAACGCTTCACCGGCGACAGGGAACTGAAACCACCAGCCATGGTTCATAGCCCTGTGCAATATTAAGAGCACTTTAGCCATTATGTAGAGGAAGCCGTAAGACTAGCTGACCCCAGCTGCCTATTAGACGGAACATCCTGGACAGAAGGCATGGATGGAAGCTCTGACTGATGCAAGTTCCTACCAACAACATCTGGCCCCAGATGATGTAAGAGAGAGAGGCCTCTCTCTTGCTCGCAGTCCTGGCAGGCCTGGCCGAGCGTACCTCAGAACTTGCCGGCTTCCTCCTTCCGTCATCCCAGGGTGAGCATGATTGTATATTATAGTGCTCGCACCACCCTTTTTCGTCTCCTAGACCAGAACGGACACACCTGGCGTCACAGTCCTTGGAGGCCTGAGTAACTGCTTCACCGGTCGAGCTAGCTGGCGACAGGGAACTAAAACCATGTGCGCCATGGTTTTTAGCTCTGTCTAAATGTGACAACAGACTTTTTGTGCGGTCGTGTGTGCTTTTCAGACGTAGAGGAAGCCATAAGACTCGCGGACCCCGGCAGTCTATTAGAAGGAGCGTCCCGGAAAGGAGGCACAGACGTAAGCTCCAACTGACACAAGTTCCTACCTACAACCTCTGACCCCAGATGTTGTTGTAAGAGAGAGGGGCCTCTCTCTTGCTTGCAGTCGTGGCAGACCTGGTCGAGCATACCTCAGAACTTGCCAGCTTCCTGCTTTCCGTCATGACAGGGTGATCATGTTTGGTTGGATTTTATAGTGCTCGCTACACCCTCTTTTCTCTCCTCGACCGCTACGGACCTATCCGGCATCACGTTACTCAAATCCTGAGTAATCGCTCCACCGGGCGAGCTAGCTGGCGACAAGGTAGTAAACCCCAAATTCTGCGGTCTAGTCCCTTGTCTTATATCATTGAGAACTTTTGCCGCTAGCTCTAATTGTATATTGCGACGACGGAAGCACACTCTTTGACGGCATCACGTGACCTCATCATGTTCTTGTTCCTCTGTAAATAGAAACTAAAAAACTAGAGTGACTTTTTGGCTAGAGGACCAGCAGTATCCCCTCGCCGTGAGAGGACCGGTAGGGTCCTCTTGCCTCAAACAACGAACCATGACACCCGTCACCAAAGTTGTCAAAATCTGACACATGTTGTGCAAGAATTAGTGGGAGTACATCATCTACAAGCAAGACAACGACCATGAAAACAGAGGAAAGGCTTCTTTTTGACCTTCTATTTGAGAAATATTATTACATAAAAGCTTAAATAGGTCGATTGTACTATCACCAAGTCTACACTAAAAAAATAAGATAACATTAAAATATATAATCGAGAAATAATTACACCCAAAAGAAAATATTTCAGAAAAAAATTTTTCAAATTTTTTTTTCTTATATAGAGCCTAAGTTCCCAAAGGGAACGATGAGCCCAAAAGAGCCTAAGTGTGGACAAAATTATAATATTATCCCAAAAGTTAAAAAATTTATAGTAATTTATATATTTTTTATACTTACCAATGACCCAGACATAGCTGGTGCTAACTCTTAAAATATAGGGCCAAACACAAATTTTGCCCCCCAATCCCCAAAATTTGCATCTAAAACTAAAGAAAACATGTCCTGAAAGGCCCTCCACACTTCGCCCCTACTGCGCATGCGCAGTGTCAAGGACGTTTCGAAATTGGCGCCATTAATCATTCTAATAACCAGTGCCTGGTAAGCACTATGAACTCAGCGGGGAGGCAAGAGTTCCCAACTCCTGGGAGGGCCATCCCCGTCTGGGTCATTGGTAAGTATAAAAAATATATAAATTACAAAAAATTTTTTAACATTTTTATACTGTACCAATGACCCAGACATAGCTGAATAGTAAAAAGGCTGGAGGGCCAAGGACATAGAGCAAAATGGAATACGCTCAATAAAATAAAATAGAGTAATCCCCTGTAGGGAAAAAGAAGTAATAGGCCTTACATGTATCTTTCTTATTTACGATAAATTAGAAAGATACAACCCCTTCTAAAATTGAGCTTCATACATCCATGTACTCTATTAATATCCAATATAATCCTTATACTAATAATTTTTAAAGTAAGCCAATAAATAAAGTAAGTCTAGAGAATAGAGACTCTTATACTCCTAAAAGTGTCTGAGGATTGCATAATCATGTCCGTTGACATATGCAATATTCAAAAGCTATACTTTAAAAACTAAGACTTGAATGAATTTTAAAAACCTAAACTTCTCACTAAACAACCATCCCAATAACAGCTCAGAATTACTAACTCCGGAGGAGGTATCCCCTTGTTTTCATAGTAAAACAGGTGACTCAAGGGAACACCCTCCCCCCCCCCCCCCTTTTCTTGCCCTGGGTCAAATAGCCCAGAGCGAAGAGGGCAGCCGAACGGAGACACTGCCGAAACAGACAGCCTACCTAGCTATAGTAGCAACTGTTAAGTAATGACATTCTGAGCAGTAGATAATAGACCTAACAATAGAGGCCTCCAGAAATGGACTCGATATTTCCGAGATAAAATTCATGAATGTGGATGGCTGAGCGCAATGAGCGGCCTTCAAAAATCTATAATAGCGACACTATTAATGTAAGCCCAAGAAGTAGAAGAACTCTTACTTCATGAGCCGAAATCTTAAGCACAACTGCTAATTCAATGATATACCATAAGCAGTACCGATAGTTAATAGAATCCATTAACAATAAAATGGAGCGTAACGTCCTTCTACTAGACATCAAAGACAGAAGAAGCTTACGCCCATAGTAATAAACAGATATCTGTTTATAAATACATAAACTGTACCCGGAAAGAGTAAAGGCCTATGCCCATACGAAGACGGAAGGACCTTAAAATAATAGGTTCCGGATAATAGGAGCCTAACTCTTATGCAACAATCCAACCTAAATAGTAACGGAAGTATTGATTCCGAAACTATGAAAGTGAAAATCATCCATCGATAGTGCATGAAACTCACTGACTCTACAGTAAAAGAGAAACCAACAGAATTACTGTCTAAAAGGTCAGAATTTGAAAACTACTGTTTCCAGAGGCTCAAATTATTACTTAGCTAAATAAGAACCGAAGTTAAAATCCGTATAGGAATTTAATCTAAAGATTCTAAGTCTATTTATCAAAAAGTTACTAACTGACTTAGATAAAGAGACAAAAGACTCAATTGTAAACTATCGTAGAGTGCATAGGTATGAGGTAACATAAACCTATAACCTAAATAATCACAGGCTGCAGTAGATCTTGTGAAACAAGTATACTAAAAAATAGCAATGAGTAGTATGGAGGGATCAACAATATGAACATAATGATCCCTACACCACGACGGAAGAGCCTCCACTTTAGCCGCATAGAATAGCGAAGAAGAGGATCTCCTATAGTAAGAAATCGCGACCAAAGCTCGTCCAGTACAGTGCTTACAATGCAATACGGACCACACAACGGAATACATGAAGGTTGCGACCTTGCTGGTTGTGATAAAGATGACACGATTTACCCAGTGAAAAATATCCTCACATAGAGGAAGATTTCACGTTAAGACCCACAGTAGACAAGAGAGTAAATTACTCATGATCTCTGTGAAGATAGAGATGCTATCAACAGAAAAGTATTGTGGTTGTTTATCTTAGCAATACCTGCTAAAACAACAGCGCCGGAGGATACGCGTATCCTATCATTCCGTCCTATAGATCAATAGAGCGTTAACAATATTAGCTCAGAGATCTGGACAAGCCAACACATACGTCTGCAATTGATTAGCAAGCTGTGTCATAAATAAATCATCATTGGGCGCTCCCATAGATAGCAAATCTGATTGAATACTTGTTTGTTGAAAGTCCATTCTGACAGCAACAAGCGACCCGTAAGAGAACGGGAGTCCGATAAAACAATCAGACGACCCGGAATATGACGGACCAAAACTGAACTTGGTGTACTATAACCAACAGACGGATTCTTTCCATTAAATTGAATAACGGAAACGAAAGAGTGCCTCCCTGGTTCCGGAGATACGCCACTACTGTCGAATTAAAGGACAGGAATTTGGGCATGCGTTTCTGAATAATGTTCATGCAATGACATAAAGCAAGCCTAAAAAACATTATTCCGCGGAAGAAAACTGATTGCTAAAAGACTGCGGAACCCAAAGACCCTGGCACTTCGAATCCGTAGGGATCAGTATTATATCCCAATCTGTTTGACTGGCAACCGTCATAACAGCCACACACGGGTCCGGCAACTGCGGCGGCACTCTCTGAGTCAACCACCGAATGTTTGCCCCAGTCTGAATCTCTTGTAACACTAGATAGACAAGAGAACGTGTAAATCGAGCAATTCATGGATTGCCGAAAAGTTGCCGTCGAAGAGAAGCTCCTCCGAGAACGAAGCGACTCTGAGAGAGTTCTTAACCTTACTATCCACGCGTGTGGATGTAGCTAGGGCTGCGTCACGTCTAACTAACTCCAATCAGCCACTGAAGGGCGGAGTTATACGTGAACAAACTACTGCCCTCAAAAGAAATTACATTGAGAATAATATCCCGTAAATCTTTTCTTGAAGACGTAATGATAACGCCTCAGTAAGGCGGATTACGTATAATAAAGCGTCTAAGTTAAGTCTACTATACATAATGTCGTTCCCAACATTGAAATTGGAAAAGACATAAACGGCGAAAAAGAATATATGCAGTCTTTAATCACACCGTCTAGACGCATATGAACTCTCGGTATGCCCTGCTCTGCCAAAATAAACTATTTGTATAAATGATAAAATGGCAGAAATGAGCAACGCGGACAAGAAACTAAACTATCATGCTTAGTAGCAGGCTTGTATATATATATATATAGCGTCGAAAAATAAAACACATGTTGTAATGACAATATTGGACTGCGTCGGTAAGTCAGGGACAATGTCCCTGAACCGATCGAAAAATCCGAGTCCAATGACGCTATAAGTCTCTTATCCAAGATCGCAGCAATGAAGTCCGAAATAATAATCACTGGAAGATAATGCCAGAAGATATGAAAGGCATCTTCCGATACTACTAAAGGGAAAACTCGAAATCTTTCGAATCCCTTTCGCCATCCTGTCGGACCCTATAAAGCGTTCGGCCGTCCGTGCCTGATGCAACCGCGGACCGCACCGACCCAGCGCCGTCGGATAATTCCTGATTCGACCGAGAAACTATCAATTGCTGGGATGCTGCGAAACAACTGTGCTAACTTGGATAGCACGTCCGTCACTGAGGCCTGAGGAGAAGCGGTCTTACGATGCATTGCCGCTGGAAGCTCCGTGATCGTTACCCCGTGCATACTACCAATATGCGAGCGAACGGAGTGTATAGGCCTCGTGTCCCTTGGCTACCGGATGGCGCGACCTATTCGCCGTGGAATCACTGAATGCCGAAACTGATCGGATACTCGAGGTCACGTAGCCAATGAGCGGTCGTGTGCCCTGCTGTGAGGATGAGGAAGCATTAAAGACAGTCTCTCGGACTGTCAATATAACGGAGCGTCCCGACCAACGGACATATGCTCCGAATGTAAAATATCTGAACCACAACATGCGGTCCCCTATGTTGTTGGGCGAGAGAGGGACCTCTCTCACTCACAGCCCGGACGGACCTGGACAAGCCAGGAACCGGACTAACAGGCTTCCTCCGATCTGTCCTCAATCTGCCGTCACTGGGTGAGTACTAAAGTAATTAAAGTGCTCGCATCACCCAAATCTCCTTCCTAGACCGCAACGGACGAACCCGGCAGCCGAACCATTCGATGAATGTACGCTACACCGGGTGAGCTAGCGAATGTCACTCCGTAGGCGATAGACATATTCCATGAGCACTTATTGCCGCTAACTCTTCATTAACTATGACGACAGAGGCACACTTTTGAAAGACATCTCCATAACTCTTCGAACAAGAAACCAGAAATGCTTGGTTAGCAAGCATAAAATAATAATATATAGCGTCGTTCAATAATTCGAAAGTTTGTGTGACATTATTGGACTATGTCGGAACTGAGGGACGATGTCCCTGAACCGAACCAAAAATTTCTAAGTCCACCGACGCTATCAGTTTCTTATCCGGCATCGCAGCATTCTGGTCCGACGAAAGAAGCTGTAGAAGACCAAGTCAGATGACATACACAACAGCATATGTTGTTCCGAAAGGGAAAGCTCGAAATCCTCCGAATCCCTTTCGGTATCCCGTCGGACCGGATGAAACTTTCGGACGTCCGTACCCGCTTCCGCGGATCGTCCCGACCCAGCATCGTCGGATAAAATATATGCGACAGATTCAGTTGATGCTGGGATGCTGCGATAAACTGTGCTATTAAGGAAAGCACGTCCGTTCCCGAGGCCTGTGCAGTAGCGGTCTTACGATGCATTGCCGCCGGAAGCTCCGTGTACGTTGACTCCCGCACACTTCCTATGCGAACGTCCGGAGTCTGCAGGCCTCGTGTCCCTGGCTACCGGATGGTGTAACCTGGTCGCCGAAGAATCCTTGATCGGCGAAGCTGGTAATATATCGGCGGTCACGCAGCCAAGGTGCGGTCGTGTGCGCTGACGAGAAGAGGAAGCCTTAGCAGTCTCAGCGGACTGCCTATACAACGGAGCGTCCCGAGCGACGGACGTATGCTCCGCTTGCGACACATTTTGTACCACAACATCTGGGGCCAGATGTTGTTGAACGAGAGAGGGGCCTCTCTCGCTTGCCGTCCGGATGGACCGGAACGAGCTATGAACCGGACTAAAAGGCTTCCTGCGTTCTCCCTCCGATCCGCCGTCACTGGGTGTGCATTAGGTTAATTTATAGTGCTCGCATCACCCCAAAATTCCTTCTAGACCGCAACGGACGAACCCGGCTGCCGAACCATTCGGTGAATGGACGCTACACCGGGCGAGCTAGCGGACGTCAAAGGCCGTCGAACCTACTAGGGTCCTCTTAGGCAATTGGCGTATTTACATGAGCACTTTTCCGCTAGCCCTTCATTAATTGTGACGACGGAGGCACACTGTTGGAAGACATCACAGATACAGCACCCTAATCTTGATCGTCTGAAATAGAAATTGATAAAGTAGAGTGACCCTGCGGGGAAAGGACCGGAGTGTCCAAATCCCCAACAACATACCGTGACATACGCTTCCCATATTGTTATCGAAATCATACGATACAGAACAGGAGTTAATGCGAGTACACTGACCACATATAGAATGATAATAAAGTCAGAGGAAGACTTCCTCTTAAAACAATTGATCAATATCCTTTCAATGTGAAAAGAAAACAAGTCCTGGTACTCGCATTAACCCCTGGCAATCAAAATACATAATAATAATATGATCCATTAATATAGAAAAAATAATTGAAATCAAAATATTTTGAAAAAATATTTTTTCAGAACAGCCCAAGTTTCTGAAAAGTAACGTTGAGCCCTAATGGATCCCAAGCCTAAGTGTGGACAAAAATTTTAAAAATATTTTAAACAATTTATTCAACACTTACGAACAATAATAATGTATCTAGTTATGATTAAAATAACATCAAGATATTATTTTTTAGAAATCCCCCCCTCACACAGAGGGCTGTTGAAAATGTAAACAATGAGTGTAAAAACACTAAAATAAGACTCCAGGCACCCAGGCCCGAAATCAGTTACCAAAAATACACTATCTGATGCAAAACAGAGACTTCCAGGGAAGAAACTGCAGAACATCAGATGGTAGATGCAGAACACAACGCCTAACCACCCGTAGGTGAAGACGTAAACATGGGGAAAGAACAGAATTCATTCTGTTATTCAGCTAAAACTCCCAAGAAAATTTAGTAATAATAATTACAAAAACTATGCCAAAAGCATGGGAGAATAGCAAGGGGGAACTTAAAGGACAGGGAGAGAGGAAAACACTTAAAAAAACAGTGTAACTAAATAATCAGAATGACAACAAAATGGCTGCTGCCTTGAAAATAGGTAACTTAACATAATTTCATTAAAAAATTTTAAGTTACAGCCCTGATAATATTCTGTCACACATTCTTTTCCTCTCCTCCTTCTCTATCCTCCTTAGAATCACCATTTCACTAATATTTATGTGTCTGGCATCATTTAAACTGAGATTTATAAGCACAAAGATCAGTCAGATGTTAACTGATGAAGGGCCAAACTTAGAATGATTAATGGCGCCAATTTCGAAACGTCCTTGACACTGCGCATGCGCAGTAGGGGCGAAGTGTGGAGGGCCTTTCAGGACATGTTTTCTTTAGTTTTAGATGCAAATTTTGGGGATTGGGGGGCAAAATTTGTGTTTGGCCCTATATTTTAAGAGTTAGCACCAGCTATGTCTGGGTCATTGGTACAGTATAAAAATATTAATTGTCACACTACCAGAATATTTTATGTTATTTACAACCGTTGTTTCAATAAAAATAGGAAACTACCTATACAAATAAAGCATTGTCAATGTAAACAAGTGGTTCTCGTCGGATTACCAAAGTTAAGTAATGTCGAGCCCGGTTAATCCTCGGATGGGTGACCATCTGAGCGATCAATTCGGACTCCCGCGTTGTGTTCTTGGACAAGGCACTTAACCCCAATTGTCCACATGGGGGCACGATGACGCTGTGTACTAAGGCATACTGCACGTCTTTGCAACGCATGTCTTCAACCAATTTAACCCTGTCTGCGCTGCAGTGCGGAGTTACGATGTTGGGGAGCTGGCAGCTGCTTGTCGTTGCTCGGTGGTTCTCTCCGGGTACTCCAGCTTCCTCCACCCGTAAAACTGTCATGGTCATGATTAGCCATTGTGCATAAGTATATGACCTTAAGCACCCATAAATAAATAAATAAATAAATGTAAACAACTTCAGAATAAAAACCGGAAACAAGACCCCAGGCAACACGGCCCGAAGTCAGTAACAGAATTAAAACTATCCGATGTAAAGCAAGATCTTCAGCAGAAGAAAAAACAATACATCGGATGTATGATGCATGACCAAAATGCCTAAACACCCCTAGGGTGAGGACGTAACCATGGGGATATACAGAATAAACATTCTGTATAATACGTTTAACTCCCAAGAAATTTTATAAAAAAAATTTCAATAAAACAGATTGGGAGTTTAACTTGGGGGTTCAAGGAAGGATAGGGAAGGAATACTTTACAAACCGTGGAAAATCATTAATAATAATGATGACGTCGGGCTCATTTTCCCGAAATTGGGAAACATGAAATAATTTTTTAAAAATATAATAAAGTTACAGCCGTGAATGTTTCAAACCACCGTTTCTTCCTTCCTTCATCCAGTTGTGTCCTTGGATCCACCAAATTAACCATTGATTTGTGTCTGGCATCATTAAAACTGAGATTTAAAAGCACAGATGTCAGTTTCATGTTATCTGACTGAAGGGCCAAACAAAGAATGATGTTGGCACCAGTTCCGGTGACTTCCTGGCGTCTACGCATGCATGGAGAGTAAATGTATGGAGGGCCAGATAGGACTTCTAATTTTCGGTTTTGCATGCAAATTTTGGGAATTGAGGGGCAAAATTTGTGTTTGGCCCTAGATAATTTTGTGTTAGCACCAGCTAAGTCTGGGCCATTGGTTTATAGTATAAATGTAGAAGAATTTGTATTTTACAAATCCTTTTTGAAAAATACATTATACTAATTAATGGGAATACGCATTCAATCAGAATTTGATCCTTTTCCTGCATTTTGATGATAAATTCGGATTGGACATTTATAGGTTTATATCTTCTTTGACATAGTTTATAAAGGTCTGTCAAATAATATAATAATAATAGATTCAAATGTGTTTATTGAAATGATGGACTGTAGAGATGGGGGCAATTTTGAGGTTATCAGTGTAAATTTCAGAGAGATCACATTATTCTTTCAAGTATCAGGATTTCAGATGTCAACGGAACAAAAAATCGTTTCCGTGGTTTAAGAGACACGGAACCCGCCGGTAACGAAATTTAGGTACCGTCTGTGAGCAGTTATGGAAACCTTTTTGAAGTTTTTCTGAATCGAGGGAATTTTATATCATTCGTAGCTTTTTAGATTTCAGACACGTTTCCCTCCTAGATAAAACTGCCTGCATACATTGATATACTTGTAAGTTATATGTGAAATGATATTGTGACGTTTTGGCCCCGAGACTTTTCGGCCTCCTATATTAACAGTCTGGAGTTAAGGGAATTACCCCCGGCATGATAGATACCAAACAGAGGTTATTGGGATGTTGATTTTTTAATATATATTTATTGTTTTAGATATTATAATGCCAGTAAACCTGTGCATGATACCTTTGTTCAAAAAACTGCTTTTCAGTTTTCAACCTATATTGAACACAGGCGTTTGTTATTTTATCATACTTGAAACAATTCTCAGACACACAATGTAATTACTTGTGATAATGTTACTGACGAAAAAAACGTCAAGATGTTTACAGAATGAGCCAATCACATTCACTTCAGCAAAAGGGTCCCGCACTTTACTCATTCCGAGAATGTTATTGGTTGAAATGTCTAACGTGTGCAAACGGTATACACGTGTTTTTCCCACTTCAACTTGTTTCTGTATTCGAAGTAAACAGCATTTCGTGTCTATCACAGTGATGATTGTTCACCAACGAGCAGCTCTAATGAGCATTTCTTTCAACAACAAATGTTTCAATGCCTTTAGTGACAGATTGAGTGGGTAATGATATTTCGGTTCCGTCATTTTGTGACCACGGTACCGACACGCTACCGGTAACAATCATTACCGTGAAATCCTGACACTTGTCTTTTCAAAATTTTCCCTTTACCCGATGCACAGGATATCAAAATTCATTATTTTAATTATTGTTTTTTCAAAGTTTTCAAAACATTTCCACAAAACCATATCATGTGACCTCTCATTGGAATGAGCTCTAAGAGCTCATTCCAATGAGGGGTCACATGTTATGGTTTTCTGGACATACTTTGAAATTGTGCATGTTTTCAATTGCTAAATTTGTGAATTATGTCGATTTGTTAGGTAAAGGGTTAACAGTGATTTAATCCATTGTCAAACCTTGAGACCCTCAGTAGTGACTAAAATAGTCCAAGCATCATGCCTTTTCTTCAGTTAATCATAATGTAACAAGAGCACTGCCTAGCGAGGCAACATACGCCCGTCAAAATTGGTACATGCACAAATTTCTCTGGGGTAAAGTTTGAAATTTTTGTTGACTCGACTATGTCTGTCTCCCCCACCTCCTCCAATCATTGCCCATTCCCCTGCCCTGTCTGGGGTAAAGGGTAATTCACCTGTTTTCACATTTTCATATTAAGCGATCTAAGGTCTTCACAAAATGAAAAAAAGAAGAGGCCCCAAGGGGCCTGAGGGCGCTCACCTGACATGGTAGCCTAAATATCAACCCAGAGAATTGATTTCAACAAGTTGCATCTGCTCCTCCTAAGAAAAGCTTATACCAAATATCCAAAGATTCTGACCAGTGGATCTAAAAAAAAGTTAAAAAATTTATAGTAATTTATATATTTTTTATACTTACCAATGACCCAGACTTAGCTGGTGCTAACTCTAACAAAACCAGGCCAAACACAAATTTTGCCCCCCAATCCCCAAAATTTGCATCCAAAACAAAAAGAAATCATGTCCTAAAGGACCTCCATACTACGCCCCCACTGCGCATGCGCAGTGTCACGGACGTCCCGAAATTGGCGCCAATTATCATTCTTACTTGCAGTGCCTGGTCAGCGCTATGTACTCAGCGGGGAGGCAAGAGTTCCCAACTCCTGGGAGGGCCATCCCCGTCTGGGTCATTGGTAAGTATAAAAAATATATAAATTACTATAAATTTTTTAACATTTTTATACTGTACCAATGACCCAGACTTAGCTGAATAGTAAACAGGCTGGAGGGCCTAGGACATAGAGGAAAATCCAATAAGCTCAACTATATAATAAAGAGGTAACCCCTTAAGGAGAAAAGGAGTATTAGGCTTTACATGTATCTTTCTTATTTAATATTAAATTAGAAAGATACAATACCCTTAATAATTGAGCACAATAATATTCATGTTCTCTATTAACATCCAGTATATCCCTTATACTAATTATTTTTAAAGTAAGCCAATAAATAAAGTAGTCCAGAGAATTGAGACTCTTTATAGTCATTTAAAAGTGTCCGAGTATTGTATATTAAAGCCCGTTTGACACTTGACATATACAAATGCTTCACACCGAGCTACACTTTAAAAATAAGACATGAATGAATTTTAACATTAATATTACACTTTAAAACCATCCCGGAAGTGACTCAGAAATACTGACTTGGAGGAGGCATTCCCTTGCTTTTCACTATAAAGCAGGTGACCTAAGGGAACACCCGCCCCCCCCCCCCCCCCCCCCCCCCCCCCTTCCCCTTGCTCTGGGTCAAATAGCCCAGAGCGAAGAGGGCAGCCGGACGGAGTCACTGCCGGAACAGAAAGCCTGCATAACTATAGTTGCAACTGTTTAGTGGACGACATTCTGAGCAACAGATAACGGACCTAAACAATGCAGGTCTCCAGAAATGGACTCAATATTTCTGAGATAAAAATTTGTGAATGTGGATGGCTGAGACCAATAAGCAGCCTTCATTAAATCTGTAATAGCAACACTATTAGCATAAGCCCAAGAAGTAGCAAGAGCTCTTACTTCATGAGCGGAAATCTTAAGCACAGACTGCTGAGAAGAAGATAAACTCTCATAAGCAGTACGGATAGTTAATTGAATCCATCTAGCAATAGAATGGACCGAAATGTCCTTTCTATTAGGCATCAAAGACAGAAAGAAACGTTTTCGTCCCTTTCTGATAAACTGAGATCTCTGTTTATAGATACGTAACGCTCTAACAGGACAGAGTAAAGGCCTACGCCCGTCTGAGAGCCTTAATAACAATAGGTTCCGGATATTTATTAGGAGCCTGATTCTTAGCTAAAAAACCCACATTAGTAGTGAAGGTGATAGAGTTCCCGACACTACGATAGTGAGAATCATCCACCGACAGTGCATGAAGCTCACTGACTCTTCTAGCAGAAGAGAAAGCTAAGAGAAAAGCTGTCTTATAAGATAAGAATTTGAAATCTACTGTCCCAAGAGGTTCAAATGGCTTTTCCTTCAATTTAAGAAGAACCCAAGCTAAATTCCATTTAGGAATTAATCTAAGAGTTCTGGGTCTATTTATCGAGAAGTTTCTAACTAACTTAGATAAAGAGACATTAGATCCAATTTGTAAACTATCATGATGTGCATAGGTATCAGATAACATAGACCTATAACCCTTAATAGTAACAGGCTGCAGTTTGATTTCGTCAAACAAGTATACTAGAAAGTTTGCAATGTCTGGTATAGAGGGATCGAATATATCTACAGAATGATCCCTACACCAACGACGGAAAACCTTCCACTTAGCCGCATAGTTTAGCGAAGAGGAGGTCCTCCTACAGTTAGAAATCGCGTCCACTGCTCGTCCTGTAAAGTGCTTGCCATGCAAGAAGGACCGCACAACGGAAAAACGTGAAGGTTGAGACCTTGCGGGTTGTGATGGAGTTGGCGCGATTTCCCCTGCGAAAGAAGATCCTCCCGTGGAGGAAGCTTTCGCGGTAGGTCCCACAACAGACACCTGAGTAGATTTATCCATGGTCTCTGTGGCGACAGAGATGCTACCAACAGAATCTTGCATTGAGATTGTTTTATCTTTAGCAATACTTGTTGAATTAACGGCGCTGGAGGATACGCATATCCTATCATTCCGTCCCAAGGGATCGACAGAGTGTCTACTGCAAATGCTCTTGGATCCGGACATGGAGACACATACGTCTGCAACTGATTGTTGAGATGTGTCGCAAATAAGTCTATCATTGGCCGTTCCCATTGGTAGCAAATCTGATTGAATACTTATTTGTTGAGAGTCCACTCCGACGGCAATAAGCGACCCTTTCGTGAAAGGGAGTCTGCTAGCACATTCAGACGACACGGTATGTGACGGACCGAAAGAAGAACGTGATGTTCTAGTGCAAACAGAAGGATTCTTTCCGTTAGATTGAACAACGGAACTGAATGAGTGCCTCCCTGATTCCGTATATACGCCACTACTGTCGTATTGTCGGATAGGATTTGGACATGAGCATTGTGAATAATGTCCATCCAATGACGTAACGCAAGCCAAATTGACATCATTTCCTTGATGTTTATGTGCTTGCACAGGAATTGCGGATCCCAAAGACCCTGGCATCTCGAATCCGTTGGGATTAATGATGCACCCCAACCTGTTTGACTGGCATCCGTCATAATGGTAAAACTCGGATCCGGCAACTGCAGCGGAACTCCCTGAGTTAACCACTGAATGTTTGCCCAAGTCTGAATCTCTTGTTTCACTTGATCTGACAAGAGAACGTCTACGTCAAGCGAATGAATTTTCACACTCCAATTCTGAGTCAAGAAAATTTGGAGAGGACGTGTGCGTAACCGCCCCATCGGAATGAGATCCGCAGCGGCTCCGCACAGACCTATCAGACTCATAAATTCTCTCGCTGTGACTTTGTCTGCGTGCAGACAATAGCGAGCGTAACAACTGACTAATTTCGCTCTGGTTAACGGCAGACGAACGAGATTGCTGTGCGTCTCGAAGCTCATTCCTAGATGAGTGAATGACTTGGACGGCACCAGATCTGACTTCTCCTCGTTTACTATAAAACCGAGACGTCGGAGCAATAGAAGTAGATTCTGAACATCGTTCTGAGGCGTTAACTCGTTGCCGTACCTCTGAAGAATGTCGTCCAGGTAGGCCGATGTTACCGCAGACGAATGAGCTCGGAAATAGATCATTACCGAGTTCATTACCCGAGTGAAAGCCCAGGGTGCTAGATTCAATCCAAGCACATCGCCCGGAATTGATACACCACTCCTAGGACTGCGAAGCGTAGATACTTTCGGAATGTCGGATGTACCATGACGTGAAAGTACGCATCTTTGAGATCTATGCTTGTTGCATAATCGTTCACCCGAATACTCGCTCTGACCGACCGAATCGTCTCCATATAAAATTTCGGAGCGACGATCAGCTTGTTTATCCAGCTCAAATCTATGACTGGACGGAACGAGCCGTCTGGTTTCGGAACCAGAAACAGATGGCTGTAGAATCCTGGAGTTTCCTGGTTTTCTACGACCTCTACCGCGTTCTTCATTAAAAGAGACTGCACCTCTGATAACAGAGCGTCTCTTTTCTGCGGATTTGACGGAAGTTGCGTCCACTTTGGACTTCGAGTTAATGGAGGCTTTCGTTTGAAGGATATCTTTAGACCTTCCGAAGTCACTCCTCTCACCCAAGGGTCGTCCGTAATCGACGCCCATTCTTGTGAAAAGCTCGACAACCTTCCGCCAACCGGTACGCGATAGAGGTTTAAGCCATCACCTCCTGGACCTGCGAGGCCTGCGGTAGGAGAAACCACGTCCTCCACGACCCGCACCTCGCCCCGTCGACCTCGGGGCGTCCGACCGGTTGTCCCGGCCCGAAGGACGTCCCGAACGAGAGTCGCTACCCTGACGGTCTCTCGAATAAGACCAAGAGGACGCACCGGAACCTCTATAGGAACCTCTCTTGGGCGCATTAGACCCAGAAGTGCCTGTCTTATTCTTGTCTGCTGTATTCGACTTCTTAGAAGCAGATTTGAACAACAGAGAATCCGAAGCTTTCTTTGTAATTTTATCATAAATAGCAGAAAGCTTGCCATCAAAGAGAAGTTCTCCGGAGACCGAAGCGACTCTAAGAGAGTTCTTCACCTTAGTATCCACGAGTGTGGATGTAGCTAGGGCTGCGTCACGTCTAACCAACTCCAGGTTTGCCACTGAAAGGGCGGAGTTACACGTGGAATAAGCTACTGCCCTTGAAAGAAGTCTTAAAGAGGATTGTATATCCTGAAACTCTTTCCCTTGAAGGTGCAGTGATAACGCCTTAGTAAGGTGATCTGCGTAAGATAAGGCATCTAAATTGGCTCTGTTAGACGCAATAGCTGTTTCCAACACCGCGGTCGGAATAGAAGCTGACGACAGTAATGATAGCTCTAAGTCTTCCGCCTCGTCGTCCATACGCAGAAGAACTCTCGGAATACCCTGTCCTGCCGTGTCGAATTTATTCCTTGCATTAATGAAAGGCAGGTTGAGAGTATTAGCGGACAAGAAACCTGCTTTCCCCCGTCTTGGAAGCAAGTTTAAATATAGCGTCGTTCAATAATTCAAATGTTCTTGAAACATTATTGGACTGCGACGGAAACTCGGGAGCGATGTCCCTGAACCGCTCAAAAAATTCAGAGTCCAATGACGCTATAATCCTCTTGTCCGGAACCGCAGCAGTCTGGCCCAACGGAACAACTTGAGGGAGAAAGTGCCGGATGAAGTCCACGGCAGCTTTATGTTGTTCCGAAAGGGATAGCTCCAAATCATCCGTATCCCTTTCACCATCCGGTCGGACCTCATGATGTTCCCGGTCGTCCGCCCCCGATGCTTCGGCGGAGCGTACCGACCCAGCGCCATCGGATAATTCTCGATCCGACACCGTTTCTGTCGGCTGCTGGGATGCTGCGATAAGCTGTGCTATCTGCACAAGAATGTCCGGCGTCGAGACCTGCGGAGGCGCAGTCTTTCGCTGCTTCGCCGAGGGCAGCTCCGCATCAGATGGCTCCCGCATACTTTTTCTATGCAAACGTCCGGAGTCCATCGGTCTCGAATCCCTGGCTGCCAGATGGTGTGACCTGGTCGCCGAAGAATGCTTGATCGGCGAAGCTGGTAAGATATCGGCGGTCATGCAGCCAAGGTGCGGTCGTGTGCGCTGATGAGAAGAAGAAGCCTTAGCAGTCTCCGCGGACTGCCTATACAACGAAGCGTCCCGAGCGACGGACGTATGCTCCGCTTGCAACACATTTTGTACCACAACATCTGGTCCCAGATGTTGTTGTATGAGAGAGGGGCCTCTCTCGCTCGCGGCCCGGCTGGACCTGGATGAGCTAGGAAGCGGACTCAAAGGCTTCCTCCGTTCTCGCTTACTATCCGCCATCACTGGGTGTGCATCTAGTATGTTTATAGTGCTCGCATCACCCAAAATTTCCTCCTGGACCGCATCGGACGAACCCGGCTGCCGACCCATTCGGTGAATGGACGCTACACCAGGCGAGCTAGCGGACGACATTTGTCTAATCTCCATGAGCACTTTTGCCGCTAGCTCTGAATTCATTTGTGACGACGGACGCACACTTGTAGAAGATAACATGGAAACATCACCCTGTTCTTGTTCCTCTGAAATAGAAACTGAGAGAGTAGAGTGACCTTGCGGAGAAAGAGCCGGCATAGCCCTTTCTCCAGAAACAACATACCGTGACACAAGTTTCCAATGTTTCTCATCCCAATATTGACAAATAGGACAGGGATTAGTGCGAGAACACTGACTACAATTAATACAATGATCATGAAAGTCAGAGGAAGATTTCTTCCCATTACAATTTGAACAATATCCTTTCATTGTGAAAAGTCAACAACAAGTCCTAGTTACTCGCACAAACCCCTGACACAAAGATACATAATAACATGATCCATTAATAAATGAAAAAACAATTGCAAATCAAAATAATTTTGAAAAAATATTTTTTCAGAGAAGCCCAAGTTGCTGAAAAGTAACGTTGAGCCCCGATGGATCCGATGGCAAAGTGTGGTCAAAAATTTTAAATTTATATTAAATAATTAATGAGACACTTACGGATAATATAAATGTATCTTATAGTGAGATAAACTACACCAAAGGCAAACAGCCCCCCTCAAAAAAGGCTGTTGCCAATGTAAACAAACAGTGTAAAATACCAGAAAACATGACTCCAGGCACTGAAAAAACTGGCCCGAAATCAGTCATCAAAATTACACTCCATCTGATGCAAGACAGAGACTCCCAGGGGAGAATCTGCAGAACATCAGATGGAAGATGCAGAACACAACGTTTATACACCCATGGGTGAAAACGTAACTATGGGGAAAATAACAGAAAACATTCTGTATCCAAGCAACTCTCCCAGGGAAATTTTAGAAATGAACTTTCTCAAAAATATGCCAAAAGCATGGGAGAATTGCAAGGGGGGACTTTAGAAGGCTAGGGGAGAGGAAACACTGAATAAGCAGTGCAACATTTAGCAAGAATGACAACAAGAGGCCCATACCTCGAAAATAGGCAACTTAACATAATTTCATCAAAAAATTTTAAGTACAGCCCTGATTATTTTTTGTCACTTCTTTTTCCTCTCCTCCTTCTATATCCTCCTTAGAATCACCATTTCTCCAAAAATTACGTGTCTGGCATCCTTTAAACTGAGATTTACAAGCACAAAGATCAGTGAGATGTTGACTGATGAAGGGCCAAACAGAGAATGATAATTGGCGCCAATTTCGGGACGTCCGTGACACTGCGCATGCGCAGTGGGGGCGTAGTATGGAGGTCCTTTAGGACATGATTTCTTTTTGTTTTGGATGCAAATTTTGGGGATTGGGGGGCAAAATTTGTGTCTGGCCCTGGTTTTGTTAGAGTTAGCACCAGCTAAGTCTGGGTCATTGGTACAGTATAAAAATAAGAAGATTTTTAAAGAATATTCCTCATATTGGACTAAGTTATAATTCGGGCTCCCACAGGGACTTGGCTTTAACAAACTTGAACCTCACCCCCTAAGGATGCTGCACACCAAATATCAAAACATTCCGACTGCTGGATCTGAAGAAGAAGATTTTTAAAGAAAATTCCTCATTTTGAACTAAGTTATAATTCAAGCTCCTACAGTGAGTCCAAATATGGACCTAGAGACTTGGCTTGAACAAACTTGAATCTAACCCCCCTAAGCATGGTGCATACCCAATGTCAAAAGATTCTGCCTGCTGGATCTTGAGAAGAAGATTTTCAAAGAAATCTGCCTGAAATGCACTAAGTTCAAATTCAAGCTTCTATAGTGAGACCAAATATGAACCTAGGGTGCCGATTTGAACAAATTTGAATCAGATCCCCTCCACAATGTTGCACACCAAATATCAAAAGATTCTGCCTGCTGAATCTGGAGAAGAAGATTTTTTAAGAAATTTGCCTGAAATGCACCAAGTCCGAATTCGAGCTTCTATAGTGAGCCCAAATATGAATCCAGGGGGCCATTTTGAACAAACTTGAATCAGATCCACCCCTCAATGTTGCATACCAAATATCAAAAGATTTTGCCTGTTGGATCTGGAGAAGATTTTTTAAGAAATTTGCCTGAAATGCACTATGTTCGAATTCGGGCTTCTATAGAGAGCCAAATATGAATCCAGGGGGCCGATTTGAACAAATTTGAATCAGATCCACCCCACAATGTTGCAAACCAAATATCAAAAGATTCTGCCTGCTGGATCTGTAGAAGAAGATTTTTGAAGAAATTTGCCTGAAATGCACTAAGTTCTAATTCGAGCTTCTATACTGAACCCAAATATAAACCCAGGGGGCCGATTTGAACAAACTTGAATCAGATCCACCCCACAATGTTGCATACCAAATATCAAAAGATTTTGCCTGCTGGATCTGGAGAAGAAGATTTTTGAAGAAATTTGCCTGAAATGCAATAAGTTCGAATTCGAGCTTCTATACTGAGCCCAAATATAAACCCAGGGGGCCGATTTGAACAAACTTGAATCAGATCCACCCCACAATATTGCATGCCGAATATCAAAAGATTCTGCCTGCTGGATCTGGAGAAGAAGATTTTTTAAGAAATTTGCCTGAAATGCACTAAGTTCGAAATCGGGCTCCTATACTAAGCCCAAATGTGAACCCAGGGGGCCGATTTGAACAAACTTGAATCAGATACACCCTACAATGTTGCATATCAAATATCAAAAGATTCTGCCTGCTGGATCTGGAGAAGAAGATTTTTTAATCTTTTTCCCATTGCCTACAGTGTTAAAAAGTGCTGACTCAGCACTTTTTCAAAGTCCTGAAAAAAGTACCTTGTGATCAAACCGATAGGGATTTTTTTAAACCATTCTATTCTACTGGATAAAAGTAAGCTTTATACAAAATAAGAATTCTCTGTGCCGTGTAGTTTTGGAGATATGGCAGTTTTAAGGTTTTTCCTATTTTTAGCTCCCGAGGTTCCCAAGGGGCAATGAGAAAAATTTTTTTTGTATCAATCAACTACTTATGACCCATTATCATCTCATGTCAAATTTGGTTCAAATCGAACTGACGGTTCTGAAAATAGAAATTTTAGGCGTGGCCAAAATTTTTGCCCCTCCCGTAACGAAGGCAAATAATGCCCGACAAACTTCTCTTGAACAAACTTGAGTCTACACCTCAAAAGGAAGCTGCATACCAAATATCAAGTCTCTGCTATTGCTGGTTCTTGAGAAGAAGATTTTTTAAGAATTGGAGCATTTTTGCCCCATCCCTCTGCTCAATATGAGCTGAAACCTAATTTGACAAAAAATCAAAATGCCCTTATATAACCCCTACTCACATGAAATTTCATTAATATGCGGTCAGTGGTTTGGGAGAAAAGGGCCCAAACACCACCTTCACGACAGACGCCGGACGCCGGACGAAAAGTGATCAGAATAGCTCACCCTGACTTTCAGTCAGGTGAGCTAATGATAGCATCCATTTTATTCATAAGATAACTTCTAAAAGGCGGCAAGGCTACTGTAGAAGATTCTCCTCACCATTTACAATGGTAGCGTGCATTCATTGACAGGTTAACTTCATTGATAACGGTTGACGATAGGTAGTACAAAGGAAAAGGACATTTGGAGGATCATAACAGCTATAAACGGCGAGGATTCTCGTTGTTTAAAAATAAAATGGCATTATCTGCTCCTGTCACATGCACAACGACAATTGATGATCAACGTGGGTGCAAAGTTTGAACAATAAAGCAAGTAAAATGATGGAGTAGGTGACACAATAGTGTTATGTTTCAAGTACTAAAAGAGTGCATAACTCTGGAAATACAAAACAGAGTTACCTGCTCTTGTCACATGCACAACAGAAATATAAATTTTATAGTAAATTTCCTTTCTTATTATACCTACCGCAATTGTTTACTACAGGCTTGCACTACAGTGGAAGACCCTAACTCGGATAAAATACTCTCTATTTTAATCTTTCCCAAGAGATGTGGGAAAGAAAAGTGGTGTAAAAAACACCACGAAAAAATAAGCCAAAACTGGGCCGAGCGCCATCGACGCTCTTAGGAGTTATGTGATCAGCGGGGAGGAAGGATTCTTACCCGAATAAGAAGATGGGAAGGCCTCCATGTAAACAATTGCGGTAGGTATAATAAGAAAGGAAATTTACTATAAAATTTATATTTCTTATCAACCTACCTTACAATTGTTTACTACAGGCTGAATAGACAATAGGATGGAAGGAATCACATAACCAACCCACACATAACTCAAATGCACTGGAACCGTGGACAGAGGAAGAGATCCCTAGGCCTATCAAACCATAGCATCACAAACATTAGTAAAAGACAATGAAAGATGAGGCGTATTGTTAAGTGCAACGCACAGACAGAAAAGCTGAATGGCTGGAATAGACAACAGCCCGAGCCGAAGAAAGAGGGCCCATAGGACAAAGATCCTCTGTCGGCTCCTGCAACTGTCGCAGATAAAAGGAGAAGGTAGCATTTCTCCAGTAGGCTGCCAGTATAACATCCAACAACATGACAGAGTTAGTAAAAGAGGAAGACAATGCATGCACCTCGTGGCAGAAAAAAACGATTGGTAATACAATCACCAGTAGCTAGACGAGCGGAAGCTGCACGAGTAGCAAGACAAATCCATCGAGAAATGGATGCAGGAGAGATCTGGCATGCGAGAAAACGCAAATCCATCGAGGATAAAGGCGCGAATGCCCCCCCCCTCCCCCCAAGCAGAGCAGCGCCCAAGAAAGTGTCCATCTTGGAGGAAACTGCAAAGTCTTTTCAAGGAAAAGAGCTGAACAAGCTTTGAGAGGCAAGGATGAGTGTCGAAACAATGCGGTACCACATTTGAAAAAGGTCTCAGAAGCATGGATTTGTACCCATTGCTGGAGACCCCCAGAAACAAACATATACCAGAAACTCCGCAAGCGGTGTGATCGAAGGAGTGACAGAAGCAACAGAGTGATCGCACACCATCGACAGAAGAACCTTCTACTTACCCAGAGGCTAAACCAGTGGAGTGAGTGCCTCCTTGAAGAAGAAAAGCAACTCCAATGCTTGTCTCTAAAAACCACTACGGAGGAGACAGGACCCGATAAAAGACATGCGCGAAGGCACAATGAAGACGGGTCAACTCGAAACCTCCCCGGGTGACTTTGGCAAAGAAAGTCACGACGTAGAGGGAGACATGCCAGAACCGCCGCTAACAGAGAGCTGAGCAGATTGATCCACACCCACTGAGGCGACAGGGGCGTGATCGAAAGGATTCGACGACTGCAGGTTCATATCTGGGCTAGAACCTGAGGCGGAATCGGAACCGGCAGGAAGGCGTAGCTGACAAGACCAACCCAAAGGAGGGCCAGAGCATCCACGGCGAAAGCCAGAGCATCTGGACACGGGGACACGAAAGTGTCCGCCTGATGGTTCCAACGAGTTGCAAAGAGATCAATGGAACACCGCCATGTGGAGCATCCACTCGGTGGAAAAGAACCTACCCGTCGGGACAGGGAGTCGGCTAGGACGTTCAGATGACCGGAAGTGTGATGAACAACCACCCCAGCATTGACATCCTGAGTGAGCAGTAGAAGATCCCGAGCCAATTCGTACATTGGAACCGAGTGCGTGCCGCCCTGGTTCCGAATGAAGCAACCACTGTCGAATTGTCGAACAACAAAAGGACCTGACGATTCGACAGGTGAGGGATCCACTGCCTGAAACTCAGAAGAAGAGCAAGAAGCTCCTTCTGGTTGATGTGTAGAGATGCCTGATCCTGGTCCCACATCCCGTGAAGGGAGAGACCTAGAGGATCCAACGTCGCACCCCATCCGAGATCGCTGGCATCTGCCGTCAGAACGTGATCGGACATGGGTAAGTCCAACGAGACACCCTGCGTGATCGACTGAACATTCGTCCAGTGGAGAAGGTGAGGATGAAGAGATTCTGGTAACTGAAGCATCAGATCCAGAGAACTGACATTCGGCCTCCAACGACTGAGCAGAAAGTGTTGAAGAGGTCTGACGTGCAGCCGACCTAGAGGAATGAGATCCGTCACCAAACTGCAGAGACCGAGCAGCCGGAGAATACCCCGTGCTGTCGTGGATGTGGACTGGGACAGAGTCAGAGCAAAAGCTGAGAGAATCACAGGCCTGGCACTGGGAACCGCCACCGTATTGAACTGAGTGTGGAAAGCCATCCCCAGATGACAAAACGACGGAGAAGGGACCAGATCCAACTTCTCGTTGACTCTGAATCCTAGCGACGTGAGCAAGCTCAACAGAGTGTCGACATCCAACTCCAGTAAGAAGCATTGGAATGCCTCTGGAGGATATTGTTTAGATATGCCGAAGTAGTCACCCCAGACTGTGTGCGATGGAAGGCTATCACATGCGACATCAGTCGGGTTAGAGGTCCAAGGAGCCAGGTTGAGGCCGAAAGGCATGGCCTTCAACTGGTAAACTCGCCCCAGAAAAGCGAACCTGAGATACTTCTGCGACACCCGATGAATCGGAATGTGAAAATAAGCGCCTCGCAGGTCGATGCTGGAAGCGAAATCTCCCTGGTGAATGGAACGGCGGACTGACCTGAAAGTCTCCATGCTGAACTTGAAAGCAATGATAGACCGGTTCAGGATACTCAGATCTATAACTGGTTGGAGTCGGCCGTCCTTCTTCGGCACCAAGAACAGGCGGGAATAAAACCCCGCTGACTGAATGTTCTTAACAACCTCGAACGCCCCCTTGGCCAGGAGATTGTCTATCTCCATGGACAAAAGCTCCCGACGTAAAACGTCTGAAGGAACTGTGGTTGGAAGAGGCACTCTGGACAGAGTGGGGTGCCTTCGGAAGGAAATTCGCAGCCTGGACCAAACAACATCTAACACCCAAGGATCGGATGTGATGGTGGCCCAACAGTCTGCAAACTCTGCTATCCTTCCTCCAACCTGGGACGAATCGAGGTGAGGACCTTCAGTTCGAGCCCTTACCCCGTGAATAAGGAGAAGAAGCGGTGGCAGAAGGATCAGCCCTTTGCTTCGCAGAGGAAGCAGAAGGGTACTTGTTAGGATTTGAATAGTCCCTGCCTCCCCTAGAAGGCTGATCAAGCTGATGAAGCAGCAGCTGATCTTTGGAATGACGTAGGACGTCATCCCGGACCGTCGACACGGAACACATGGAACAGTAGCAGACCTGCCAAAGAAGCAGATCGAAGAGCAGCGTGCTGCCCCCAGGAAGGGATCGACCTGTGTCCAGCACAGAGTCCCTTCGAACTAGTTCCAAAATAGCAGTGTCACAGGCATGCGTGTGAGTAAGATGCACGAGTGCTTTGGACAGCACACGCAAAGGAGCCTGTAGATCGTCAAAACTATCTGGAGGCAGATAGGCAGCTAAGGCAGAGACGACGTGATCGGAGAGAGAAAGCATACTCAGCATTCCTCTCGATAAGCCCAACATGGACTCCAGACTCGTCATAGGAATGATGACAGACTTGGGATTGGAAAGCCCGAGGGAATTGGAGTCCTGATCCAAAACAGATTGGCGAAATCGTAGTAACGATAACGCACCGGAGACAAAAAATGTGTCAACCCTGGTGAAGAATGGAGCCTTCATAGCCTTGGAACTCGGCCTAGAGTCCAAGGCTGAAAATGCTTCAACCACCTGTACTGACTGGCATGGTCGAAGATGCCCAGAAGCAGGTTGCTCCACAGGCTGTAGGCGCGCGACCGATGATCGCGGCCTGGCTGACACTGTCGCCTGGTTTGAGATCCGGAAGGAACCCAAACACAAAGTCAAGAGCTGCCCCCAATTCAGAAGACTGCAGGCTCTCGACATCAAGGTTGTCTGACTCCTCCCCGGAGTCGGAAGACACATAGCCCATCGTGTAGGCACCGGGGGATCAGAAAGCGGCCTGTTTCCAATCCCGGGAGGCGGCGCCATAGGGGGCGCCTGGAAACCATTTGTTGCCTCACTGGAAGCAACGGGAAGACACTTGGACAGAACCTGAGTGAGTAAGGAGAGGGCCTCCCTAAGCTCACTGCCTGGTCAGCCGGTTCCACATCGACCAGTGGCTTCACACCTGACCCCCTTAACCAGCGAAGGGTCACGATCCTCCAATAGAAGCGGGGCGACGTGCGGCAGCTGAAACATCTGAGGGTAGATGTGTATTGGGAACGACACCCCCCGAGGATCAACATATCGGGAACTCAGGAGAGTTGCCGTGGACCTCTGTGGGGAAGAAGGTCCAGGCTGCACAGAAGGCGTTGGTCCCGCAAAACTGGCTGTGTGACCAGAATGAGTGGACGGAAAATGCCAATGACAAAACTGTGGTATTCGAAGGCGCAGTGGTACTCGGAGACCACAGTAGAGGGTCCGGCCGGCAGCCACTTCCAACTTCACCGAGTTGAAGTCAGGGAAGGCTGAGGCCGATACCCCCACGTCTACACTACCAGACACCACTGCAGGTATAAAACTGTTGTGCTCAACGGCTGAGAGGACACAGCAGGGGGTTCAGACGGCAGCCACTTCCGACTTCGCCGGGTTGAAGTCGGGGAAGGCTGAGGCCGATACCCCACAACCTCACTACAGACATCCCTGCAGACCCTTGCAGGGATAAGCCGTGGCCGGCTAAAAACGGTGCCCGATGACATTGTAGACGGAACAGCAGCAGCAGCAGATACTACGCGAGCCGTTGGAACTGGCGGAAAAGGGGAGAGAGCCACCTAGCTCGGCCTCCAAAGGAGGAGTCACAACCCTAGTGACAGCCTCAGATGACGACTGGAGAGGGCGCATAGTCCCGGAACCAGGCATCTCTTCACCAGAAATCCAACAGCTCCTGCAGTATCCACCACGGTAAAAAAAACTGCACATCCCTCATGGAAGGGGAATCACCCTCACCAGACGTGGTCGGAGTCGGGAGGCCCCGAAACGACAGCGTTCCCCATGCCCTGTGTGTGTGGGAGGAGCTACACATCCCCCACAGAGGGGGTATCACTCACACCAGACGTGGTCGAGTTGGGAGGGCCCAAAACGACAGCGTGCCACACCGCCCGCGTGTGCAGGAGAAACAGCCACGAGAACGCACCAAGGCGAGGGCAAAAGGAATTGTCCTAAAGGAACCAAACTGGAAATAACAGAGGTGAGAGCAGTAGAAGAAAAAGGGGAACTCAACAGATACAGAAAGTAGAAGAACACCCTCAACTACGAGAGAAGGTGGCAGAAAAAAAACGGTGGGTACATGACAGAACCCAGACGGCCGACAGGGACAGAAAAAAAAAAAAACCCAGAAATTCAGCCCTCAACAGAGTGAAGAAATCCTGTCCAGACAGTCCCTCATTGACACCTAACTCCAAGAACAATTTAAATTTATCAACAGAAAAATTTCATTGTCGAACCGCATTGACACAATGTCGAAAAAACATTCGTGAAAACGGAATAATAAATAACATACAATGAGAATGTGGTTAAAAATATTAACGAGAATATATAAAACACAGTCCTGTTATTATATGATCTTCAGATCCATAATTCCAGTCACAGAAAAACCATTATCGAAGAGTTGAATTATCGTATGGCAAATGGCGGAGACACATCCCTCACATGTCTCGGAGAAAAAAAGAATGATGAATTGTTGATGCACTGCGCATTGGTTAACGGAAGTCGTGGATTTGTACTAAGGGAAGAGCGTCCTGATGGCGCTCGGCCCAGTTTTGGCTTATTTTTTCGTGGTGTTTTTCACACCACTTTTCTTTCCCACATCTCTTGGGAAAGATTAAAATAGAGAGTATTTTATCCGAGTTAGGGTCTTCCACTGTAGTGCAAGACTGTAGTAAACAATTGTAAGGTAGGTTGATAAGAAATTGGTGATCAACATGTGCGCAAAGTTTGAACAATATAGCATATAAAATGTTGAAGGAGAAGGCGACACAATACTGTAATGTTTTAAGTACTAAAAGGGGGTATAACTCTGGAAATACAAAAAGGAGTTACCTGCTCGTGTCACATGCACAACGGCAATTGGTGATCACCATGTGTGCAAAGTTTGAACAATATAGCATGTAAAATGTTGAAGGAGTAGTGACACAGTACTGTAATGTTTTAAGTCCTAAAAGGGAGCATAACTCTGGAAATATAAAACAGAGTTACCTGCTCTTTTCATATGCACAATGGCAATTGGTGATCAACATGTGTGCAAAGTTTGAACAATATAGCATGTAAAATGTTGAAGGAGTAGGCGACACAATACTGTAAATACTTTAAGTACTAAAAGGGGGCATAACTCCTGGAAATTTCCTTATATTGCACTAAGTTAAAAATTGGGCTACCATAGGGAGCCCAAATATGAGCCCAGAGCCCTGATTTAAACAAATTCGAATTTGACACCCCCTGGAGATATTGAAAACCAAATATGAAAGGATTTTGACTGGTAGATCTGAAAAAGATTTTTTAGGAAATTTCATCATACTGCACTAATTTGAAATTTTGGGCTACAATAGAGAGTCCAAATATGAACCCAGAGGCCCGATTTGAACAAACTTGAATCTGAACCCCCCAGAGATGTTATAAACCAAATATGAAAGTATTCTGACTGGTGAGTCTGAAGAAGACGATTTTTAAAGATTATTTCCCATACTGTCCTAAGTTAAAAATTTGGGCTCCTGTATTGAGCAAAAATATGAACCGAGGGGCTTCATTTTAACAAACTTATATCTGCCCCCCCCCCCCTCCACCTCCTATGGATGCTGTATACCAAACATCAAAAGATTCTGATTATTGGTTCTGGAGAAACTTTTTTTTAAAATTTTAGCATTTTTTCGGTGCCCCTCTCAAGAACACCCTGATACAAGCGATGACATTTTTTTCTTACCATTCAGTTCTATGGGTCCTAAGAATGTTTCATACCAAATAACAGTTCTTTGTTCCATGGGGTTTGGGAAATATTGGAGTTTCAAAATATTCATATTTTTAGCTCCTGGGGCTCCCACGGGGACACAGGAAAGTTAAAAAATTTATAGTAATTTATATATTTTTTATACTTACCAATGACCCAGACATAGCTGGTGTTAACTCTTAAAATATAGGGCCAAACACAAATTTTGCCCCCCAATCCCCAAAATTTGCATCTAAAACTAAAGTGTCAAGGACGTTCCGAAATTGGCGTCATTTATCATTCTAATAACCAGTGCCTGGTAAGCGCTATGTACTCAGCGGGGAGGCAGGAGTTCCCAACTCCTGGGAGGGCCATCCCCGTCTGGGTCATTGGTAAGTATAAAAAATATATAAATTACTATAAATTTTTTAACATTTTTATACTGAACCAATGACCCAGACATAGCTGAATAGTAAAAAGGCTGGAGGGCCAAGGACATAGAGCAAAATGGAATACGCTCAATAAAATAAAATAGAGTCATCCCCTGTAGGGAAAAGAAGTAATAGGCCTTACATGTATCTTTCTTATTTATGATAAATTAGAAAGATACAACACCTTCCAAAATTGAGCTTCATACATCCATGTACTCTATTAATATCCAATATAATCCTTATACTAATAATTTTTAAAGTAAGCCAATAATAAAGTAAGTCTAGAGAATAGAGACTCTTATACTCCTAAAATTGTCTGAGAATTGCATAATCATGTCCGTTGACATATGCAATATTCAAAAGCTATACTTTAAAAACTAAGACTTGAATGAATTTTATAAACTTAAACTTCTCACTAAACAACCATCCCAATAACAGCTCAGAATTACTAACTCCGGAGGAGGTATCCCCTTGTTTTCATAGTAAAACAAATGACCCAAGGGAACACCCTCCCCCCCCCCCTTTTTCTTGCCCTGGGTCAAATAGCCCAGAGCGAAGAGGGCAGCTGAACGGAGACACTGCCGAAACAGACAGCCTACCTAGCTATAGTAGCAACTGTTAAGAGAATGACATTCTGAGCAGTAGATAATAGACCTAACAAAAGAGGCCTCAAGAAATTGACTCGATATTTCTAAGATAAAATTCATGAATGTGGATGGCTGAGCGCAATGAGCGGCCTTCAAAAATCTATAATAGCGACACTATTAAAGTAAGCCCAAGAAGTAGAAGAACTCTTACTTCATGAGCCGAAATCTTAAGCACAACTGCTAAGTCAATGATATACCATAAGCAGTACCGATAGTTAATAGAATCCATTAACAATAAAATGGAGCGTAACGTCCTTCTACTAGACATCAAAGACAGAAGAAGCTTACGCCCTTGTAATAAACAGATATCTGTTTATAAATACATAAACTGTACCCGGAAAGAGTAAAGGCCTATGCCCATACGAAGACGGAAGGACCTTAAAATAATAGGTTCCGGATAATAGGAGGCTAACTCTTATGCAACAATCCAACCTAAATAGTAACGGAAGTATTGATTCCGAAACTATGAAAGTGAAAATCATCCATCGATAGTGCATGAAACTCACTGACTCTACAGTAAAAGAGAAACCAACAGAATTACTGTCTAAAAGGTCAGAATTTGAAAACTACTGTTTCCAGAGGCTCAAATGATTACTAGCTAAATAAGAACCGAAGTTAAAATCCGTATAGGAATTTAATCTAAAGATTCTAAGTCTATTTATCAAAAAGTTACTAACTGACTTAGATAAAGAGACAAAAGACTCAATTGTAAACTATCGTAGAGTGCATAGGTATGAGGTAACATAAACCTATAACCTAAATAATAACAGGCTGCAGTAGATCTTGTGAAACAAGTATACTAAAAAATAGCAATGAGTAGTATGGAGGGATCAACAATATGAACATAATGATCCCTACACCACGACGGAAGAGCCTCCACTTTAGTCGCATAGAATAGCGAAGAAGAGGATCTCCTATAGTAAGAAATCGCGTCCAAAGCTCGTCCAGTACAGTGCTTACAATGCAATACGGACCACACAACGGAAAACATGAAGGTTGCGACCTTGCTGGTTGTGATAAAGATGACACGATTTACCCAGTGAAAAAAGATCCTCACATAGAGGAAGATTTCACGTTAAGACCCACAGTAGACAAGAGAGTAAATTACTCATGATCTCTGTGAAGATAGAGATGCTATCAACAGAAATGTATTGTGGTTGTTTATCTTAGCAATACCTGCTGAAACAACAGCGCCGGAGGATACGCGTATCCTATCATTTCGTCCTATAGATCAATAGAGCGTTAACACTATTAGCTCAGAGATCTGGACAAGCCAACACATACGTCTGCAATTGATTAGCAAGCTGTGTCATAAATAAATCATCATTGGGCGCTCCCATAGATAGCAAATCTGATTGAATACTTGTTTGTTGAGAGTCCATTCTGACAGCAACAAGCGACCCGTAAGAGAACGGGAGTCCGATAAAACAATCAGACGACCCGGAATATGACGGACCAAAACTGAACTTGGTGTACTATAACCAACAGACGGATTCTTTCCATTAAATTGAATAACGGAAACGAAAGAGTGCCTCCCTGGTTCCGGAGATACGCCACTACTGTCGAATTAAAGGACAGGAATTTGGGCATGCGTTTCTGAATAATGTTCATGCAATAACATAAAGCAAGCCTAAAAAACATTATTCCGCGGAAGTTAAACTGATAGCTAAAAGACTGCGGAACCCAAAGACCCTGGCACTTCGAATCCGTAGGGATCAGTATATATCCCAATCTGTTTGACTGGCAACCGTCATAACAGCCACACTCGGGTCCGGCAACTGCGGCGGCACTCTCTGAGTCAACCACCGAATGTTTGCCCCAGTCTGAATCTCTTGTAACACTAGATAGACAAGAGAATGTATAAATCGAGCAATTCATGGATTGCCGGAAAGTTGCCGTCGAAGAGAAGCTCCTCCGAGAACGAAGCGACTCTGAGAGAGTTCTTAACCTTACTATCCACGCGTGTGGATGTAGCTAGGGCTGCGTCACGTCTAACCAACTCCAATCAGCCACTGAAGGGCGGAGTTATACGTGAACAAACTACTGCCCTCAAAAGAAATTACATTGAGAATAATATCCCGTAAATCTTTTCTTGAAGACGTAATGATAACGCCTCAGTAAGGCGGATTACGTATAATAAAGCGTCTAAGTTAAGTCTACTATACATAATGTCGTTCCCAACATTGAAATTGGAAAAGACATAAACGGCGAAAAAGAATATATGCAGTCTTTAATCACACCGTCTAGACGCATATGAACTCTCGGTATGCCCTGCTCTGCCAAAATAAACTATTTGTAAAAATGATAAAATGGCAGAAATGAGCAACGCGGACAAGAAACTAAACTATCATGCTTAGTAGCAGTCTTGTATATATATATAAATATATAGCGTCGAAAAATAAAACACATGTTGTAATGACAATATTGGACTGCGTCGGTAAGTCAGGGACAATGTCCCTGTACCGATCGAAAAATCCGAGTCCAATGACGCTATAAGTCTCTTATCCAAGATCGCAGCAATGAAGTCCGAAAAATAATCACTGGAAGAAATGCCAGAAGATATGAAAGGCATCTTCCGATACTACTAAAGAGAAAACTCGAAATCTTTCGAATCCCTTTCGCCATCCTGTCGGACCCTATAAAGCGTTCGGTCATCCGTAGCTGATGCAACCGCGGACCGCACCGACCCAGTGCCGTCGGATAATTCCTGATTCGACCGAGAAACTGTCAATTGCTGGGATGCTGCGAAACAACTGTGCTAACTCGGATAGCACGTCCGTCACTGAGGCCTGAGGAGAAGCGGTCTTACGATGCATTGCCGCTGGAAGCTCCGTGATCGTTACCCCGTGCATACTTCCAATATGCGAGCGACCGGAGTGTATAGGCCTCGTGTCCCTTGGCTACCGGATGGCGCGACCTATTCGCCGTGGAATCACTGAATGCCGAAACTGATCGGATACTCGAGGTCACGTAGCCAATGTGCGGTCGTGTGCCCTGCTGTGAGGATGAGGAAGCATTAAAGACAGTCTCTCGGACTGTCAATATAACGGAGCGTCCCGAGCAACGGACATATGCTCCGAATGTAAAATATCTGAACCACAACATGCGGTCCCCTATGTTGTTGGCTTCCTCCGATCTGTCCTCAATCTGCCGTCACTGGGTGAGTACTAAAGTAATTAAAGTGCTGGCATCACCCAAATCTCCTTCCTAGACCGCAACGGACGAACCCGGCAGCCGAACCATTCGATGAATGTACGCTACACCGGGTGAGCTAGCGAATGTCACTCCGTAAGCGATAGACATATTCCATGAGCACTTATTGCCGCTAACTCTTCATTAACTATGACGACAGAGGCACACTTTTGAAAGACATCTCCATAACTCTTCGAACAAGAAACCAGAAATGCTTGGATAGCAAGCATAAAATAATAATATATATAGCGTCGTTCAATAATTCGAAAGTTTGTGTGACATTATTGGACTATGTCGGAACTGAGGGACGATGTCCCTGAACCGAACCAAAAATTTCTAAGTCCACCGACGCTATCAGTTTCTTATCCGGCATCGCAGCATATGTTGTTCCGAAAGGGAAAGCTTGAAATCCTCCGAATCCCTTTCGGTATCCCGTCGGACCGGATGAAACTTTCGGACGTCCGTACCCGCTTCCGCGGAGCGTCCCGACCCAGCATCGTCGGATAAAATATATGCGACAGATTCAGTTGATGCTAGGATGCTGCGATAAACTGTGCTATTAAGGAAAGCACGTCCGTTCCCGAGGCCTGTGCAGTAGCGGACTTACGATGCATTGCCGCCGGAAGCTCCATGTACGTTGACTCCCGCACACTTCCTATGCGAACGTCCGGAGTCTGCAGGCCTCGAGTCCCCGGCTACCGACCCAGCGCTGTCGGATAATTCTCGATCCGACACCGTTTCTGTCGGCTGCTGGGATGCTGCGATAAGCTGTGCTATGTGCACAAGAATGTCCGGCGTCGAGACCTGCGGAGGCGCAGTCTATCGCTGCTTCGCCGAGGGCAGCTCCGCATCAGATGGCTCCCGCATACTTTTCCTATGCGAACGTCCGGAGTCCATCGGTCTCGAATCCCTGGCTGCCGGATGGTGTGACCTGGTCGCCGAAGAATCCTTGATTGGCGAAGCTGGTAATATATCGGCGGTCACGCAGCCAAGGTGCGGTCGTGTGCGCTGACGAGAAGAGGAAGCCTTAGCAGTCTCAGCGGACTGCCTATACAACGGAGCGTCCCGAGCGACGGACGTATGCTCCGCTAGCGACACATTTTGTACCACAACATCTGGGGCCAGATGTTGTTGAACGAGAGAGGGGCCTCTCTCGCTTGCCGTCCGGATGGACCGGAACGAGCTATGAACCGGACTAAAAGGCTTCCTCCGTTCTCCCTCCGATCCGCCGTCACTGGGTGTGCATTAAGTTAATTTTATAGTGCTCGCATCACCCCAAAATTCCTTCTAGACCGCAACGGACGAACCCGGCTGCCGAACCATTCGGTGAATGGACGCTACACCGGGCGAGCTAGCGGACGTCAAAGGCCGTCGAACCTACTAGGGTCCTCTTAGGCAATTGGCGTATAACATGAGCACTTTTCCGCTAGCCCTTCATTAATAGTGACGACGGAGGCACACTGTTGGAAGACATCACAGATACATCACCCTAATCTTGATCGTCTGAAATAGAAATTGATAAAGTAGAGTGACCCTGTGGGGAAAGGACCGGAGTGTCCAAATCCCCAACAACATACCGTGACATACGCTTCCCATATTGTCATCGAAATCATACGATACAGAACAGGAGTTAATGCGAGTACACTGACCACATATAGAATGATAATAAAGTCAGAGGAAGACTCCCTCTTAAAACAATTGATCAATATCCTTTCAATGTGAAAAGAAAACAAGTCCTGGTACTCGCACTAACCCCTGGCAATCAAAATACATAATAATAATATGATCCATTAATATAGAAAAAATAATTGAAATCAAAATATTTTGAAAAAATATTTTTTCAGAACAGCCCAAGTTTCTGAAAAGTAACGTTGAGCCCCAATGGATCCCAAGCCTAAGTGTGGACAAAAATTTTTAAAATATTTTAAACAATTTATTCAACACTTACGAACAATAATAATGTATCTAGTTATGATTAAAATAACATAAAGATATTATTTTTTAGAAATCCCCCCCTCACACAGAGGGCTGTTGTAAATGTAAACAATGAGTGTAAAAACACTAAAATAAGACTCCAGGCACCCAGGCCCGAAATCAGTTACCAAAAATACACTATCTGATGCAAAACAGAGACTTCCAGGGAAGAAACTGCAGAACATCAGATGGTAGATGCAGAACACAACGCCTAACCACCCGTAGGTGAAGACGTAAACATGGGGAAAGAACAGAATTCATTCTGTTATTCAGCTAAAACTCCCAAGAAATTTTAGTAATAATAATTACAGAAACTATGCCAAAAGCATGGGAGAATAGCAAGGGGGAACTTAAAGGACAGGGAGAGAGGAAAACACTTGTAAAAACAGTGTAACTAAATAATCAGAATGACAACAAAATGGCTGCTGCCTTGAAAATAGGTAACTTAACATAATTTCATTAAAAAATTTTAAGTTACAGCCCTGATAATATTCTGTCACACATTCTTTTCCTCTCCTCCTTCTCTATCCTCCTTAGAATCACCATTTCACTAATATTTATGTGTCTGGCATCATTTAAACTGAGATTTAAAAGCACAAAGATCAGTCAGATGTTAACTGATGAAGGGCCAAACTTAGAATGATAAATGGCGCCAATTTCGGAACGTCCTTGACACTGCGCATGCGCAGTAGGGGCGAAGTGTGGAGGGCCTTTCAGGACATGTTTTCTTTAGTTTTAGATGCAAATTTTGGGGATTGGGGGGCAAAATTTGTGTTTGGCCCTATATTTTAAGAGTTAGCACCAGCTATGTCTGGGTCATTGGTACAGTATAAAAATATGTTTTTTTGCATGAATCAAGTACTTATGACCCAGTAATATCACATCCCAAATTTGGTTCAAATCAGACCATTGGTTCAGAAAATAGAAACTTTGGGCAGGGCCAAAAGTCTTGCCTCCTCCATTACTAAGGCAAATATTGCTTCACGAACATCCTTTGAACAAATTTGAATCCACACCTCAAAAGGAAGCTTCATAACAAATATCAAGTCTTTGTACCCACTGGTTCATGAGAAGAAGATTTTTTTAAAATGCTGGAGCATTTTCCCCTACCCCCTCCCTATGGGGTTGGGCATGTTGAGTTGAACAAAAACGCAATGCCCCCTCAGCACCATCACTCACAAAAACTTTCACTTGAATTGGCCCAGTGGTTTTGGAGAAGCCCAAAACATGGTGTTGACGGACAACAAGCGATATGATAAGCTCAGCTTGACTTCATCAAGGTGAGCTAATAAATAAACAAGAACAATGCGAAGCGTGGCATATGCCCCCAACAGTGTCATAAAAGGGTAGGTAAGTCTCTTTGGGACATAACCAAAATTGAAACGAAGCTTCCTCTAGACACCAACAATGCATCACAAAAAAATCGCGACATCGATGCCGTAGCTGCGATGGGTAGTGCAAACTGCAAGTCCAAAAAATATTCTCAGGGGCAATTTACAGGTGATGGTGAAAAAAAAACAAGAAAAATATTTGGAACAACATTTGCATCGGACATGGGCTAGACATGAATGAGATACACTTGGATACCAAATATGAAGTCATTCCACCAAGTAGTTTGAAAGTTATTCTTTTAGAAACGCGTTGGTCACATAATTCTAAGTTCATCAAGGGCCATAACTCCAAGAAAAATATTTGGAACAACACATGCATTGAACAGTGGCTAGACATCAATAAGATACACTTACATGCCAAATATACAGTCATTCCATCAAGTATTTCAAAAGTTATTGAGTTTTGAAACTCGTTGGTCACAGACAGACCGATCGACTGACAGACCGACAGACCGACATTGCCACTTATAGAGCTGCTAGTCACAGCTAAAAACAAGCATTGCAAAACATTATCCCAATGATTGATACCTCATAGGTAATCCGTGTGTGAAGTTATAGCATTGTACGTAGAAGGAAACTAAAGTTATTGCATGGAAAACAAAAATCTATTTATAGTAACAGTGACTTTGACATTTAATCTATTGACACCAAATGCAATCCAAACCATCGATACATCATATGCAATCAAAATATGAAGTTAAAGCATCATACGCAAAAGGAATCTAAAGTTATTGCACAGAAACCAAAAATCTATTATAGCAACAGTGACCTTGACCTTTCACCTGCAGATCCCAAAATCAATACAAAACATTGTCCAATTATGGGCAACCTATGTGTGAAGTATCAGTATCATGCGACCAACAGTACAAAAGTTATTGCCCGGAAATGAGTGTGAAGACATTTTTCAATCATCCCCTAAGTTAAATAAGGGAGAATAACACTGTAAATGTTTATACGAAGATATTAATTCTGTTGTAGGATCCGTTCCACCATGTTGAGGTACAAGCATGACAAAAATTATTTAAATCCAACATGTAATGACAGAGCAAGAGCAGCAAATATGTTGGACGGACACATTTTTCAATCATTTCCTTAGTTAACAAGGGCAAATAACTCTGTAAATCTTTATGCGAAGATATTAATTCTGTTGTAGGATCCGTTATCTCATATTGAGGTATAAGTATGGCAAAAGTTATTTGAATCCAACAAATAATGACAGTTCTACTGCAGCAAATATGTTCGATGGACTCATTTTTCAATAATAATCCCCGAAGTTAAACAAAGGCAAATAACTCTGTGAATGTTTATGGAAAAAATATTTATTTTGCTGTAGGATCTGTTCCCCCATGTTGAGGTACAAGCATAGCAAAAATTATTTGAATCCGCTAAATAATGACAGTGCTAGAGCAGCAAATATGTTGGACGGACACATTTGTGTTACGAATGTACGTAGCATACATGATGTAACGTACGTAACATACAAATGCAGCTCTCTACTAGATACCCCCTCTGACCAAATCGTTCGGGGGCATAATAAATTATAAGATACATTATATCTGTAGACAAACTTTGCAGAAAGTCTGTTGTTCAAAATGTATTAGTCCTTACCATTCAAAAACACAGTCAAAGAAGTTATTACAAGAGCTGGGTGAGCAGCTATAGATCGGACGTCTCTTCACACCAGTCACTGCAATGAAAGGTGTCTGAGTACCAACAAGCAATGCGTGTACTGCAAGTCCCATGACAATCTGATATTCAAAATGGTTGAAACTTACTTGGCTGTCATTGTTTGACAAACTCGGCATACAGTTCTCTTCTTGGAAATTCTTTTCAACATAAATGGATAGTCATCAATGTGTTGTGGGTCAGAAACATGAATTAACCTGCAATGATAAATAACAAAACATCAATTAGCTTGAATGAACAATCAAATCTGTCCATGCTGCTTATATTTAGCGATTCAGAGCTAGAAGCAAATATCTGGGCTCTATTGAAAGCTGTTAAAAATCCAGCCCCCTCTTCAGACCAATTAACCCTTTATCTGACGAATCAATGGTATCTACCAGTGTACTATTTATTTAATGGTGTTTAAGGTCAGCACAATGGCTAATCATGACACAACATGGATATAAAGTCAAGTCCAGCTCACATACTTCTGCACATTATTATTTATTTATTAGGGTTTAACAACACTTTAACAGCCAAGGTTATAATGTGTCAGTGACAGTTTTATGGGTGGAGGAAACTGGAGTACCTGGAGAGAACCACCGAGCAACGATGAGCAGCTGCCAGCTCCCCAACATCGTAACTCTGCACTGCAGCACAGGCAGGATTAGATTGGTTGAAGACATGCGCACCATCGACGAGCAGTACAACTTAGTACACGGTGTCATCGTGTCGCCACGTGGACAATCAGGGTTAAGTGCCTTGCCCAAGGACACAATGCAGGAGTCCGAATTGATCGCTCTGACAGTCACCCATCCAAGGACTAACTAGGCTCGACGTTGCTTAACTTCGGTGATCTGATGAGAACCTATTACTGCAACGCCACTGCGCCCCCATATGTCTGCACAATGGCTAATTGTGACCACAACATGGATAAAAGTCAAGTCCAGCCAATCGTTTATACCGATAGTGCCCATTTTTGAGGACTTCCACCCCAGGCATTGGTTACCAGGTCCTATTTTACCAGAAAAACACAGCTTGTTTACCAGTTAACAAGTACTCCCTCACTTCCCAGGTTCCCAGAAAAGTCCGCCCATGTACTCTCACCTGCCTAATAATAAATAATTGTCAACGCCATTCTTAATTTTGGAGAAAAAATCCCAGCAATCACTATTATTTGGCAGTGAAGATTGAGGGAAAATGCCATCACTATTATTATTTCCAATCAAATATCCTAACCATTATTATTATTATTATTATTCAGGCATCGTCACAATTAGACAAGAGTAATTTACAAATTAAGCAGTTGAAAAAAAAATCCAAAACATTTCAACAAAAACATACCATGTAACCCCTCAATGGAATGAGCTCATCGAGCTCATTCCAATGAGGGGTAACATGATATGACTTTGTTGGAATTTAAAAAATTTCAGCAAAAAAATTTAAAATAAAATTTTCTGAAACTGTCTGCATTGGGTAAAGTGTTAACTAGGATCCTACAGGTCTCAAATTTCAGATAGAATTGAATTTTATTTGTTTTACAAGGATTGGCGAAGAAGTTATGCAACTTATATTAATGCCTCCCCTTGGCCCAATGGCACAGGTGTGTGGGATGACCTTTGCAGCAGCAACTTTGTGGCTTCGTTCTTCTTGAAAACTACGAAGGGTTCTTGAGCCGGCAATGGAGTGTCTCTTTCTCTGCACAGATGACAGCCATTTTACGGTCCCACCCAATAGGACAGTACGCTGTGACAGCATCAACCCCACAATTGATGCTGACAGAGAGTGTTCGGACACCTCGCGAACTTTCCCCGACTAGGGATCGATCCCGGGACCTCTGGCATGAGAGACCAATGCACTCATCCACTCGGCCACCTCTCTCGAACTGAATTGAGTCAGGCCGAGGATTTCAAATCAAATCTAATATCAAATCAAATCTCATGCTCTTCAGGTTTGTTGATATTGCACCTTCTTACAATTTAATTTTAACAAAAAGGGGCATAACTCCACCAGAAATGGACAAAACTGGGTGAATATTTAATCAGACAGAGATGCCTATGCATATACCTATACCAAGTTTTATCAAAATCTGATTATATTTATTCAAGTTATCATGTTCACAAAGTCACTATGAGACAAACAACAAAATTCCAACAAAAAGGGGGCTTACTCCAACAGCACTCAATGAAATTTGAGTGAATATTGAATCAGATCGAGACCTTCCCATAACATATTCTTTCAAGTTTTGTCAAAATCTGATTATATTTGTTCGAATTGTCACATTCAGAATGTCATTATTATACAAACACCAAATTTCAACAAAAGGTGCATAACTCTTACAGAAATCGACAAAAGTGGGTAAATATCCAATTAAAACCAGATCTTCTCACAGTAAAGGCTGGAACCAGGTTTTATCTAACAACCATAGAGATTTGGGCCTGAAAACGAGAAGCGATACGTATCACCAAATGTGTTCCGATTCCGTATCATATAGAAGACTCATTCTGATTCCGTATCATATAGACGACTCGTTTCCGGTAGCGCTACGGGCTATCATAACATGCGCATGGATACATTCTATGTGCGTTTCAGTGATCGACCGAACATTATGTCCCAAAAATGTTTAAAAATAATTTAACCCTTTACCTAACATGAAAAGCAGACGACACTTGCAAAAAACAATTCTTGACTAATTTTTTAAATTTTATGTCTCAAAAACATAAGTTATGACCACTCATTGGAACGAGCTCGACGAGCTCGTTCCAATGAGGGGTCATAACCTATGTTTTTGAGACAAAAAAATGAAAAAATAATGAAAGTTAAAAAATTTATAGTAATTTATATATTTTTTATACCTACCAATGACCCAGACATAGCTGGTGCTAATTCTCAAAAATCTAGGGCCAAACACAAGTTTTGCCCCCCAATCCCCAAAATTTGCATCTAAAACCAAAAAAATCATGTCCTAAATGGTCCTCCATACTTTTCCTCCACTGCACATGCGCAGTGTCAAGGAGGTCTCGAAATTGGCGCCAATTATCATTCTTACAAGCAGTGCCTGGTCAGGGCTATGTACTCAGCGGGGAGGTATGAGTTCCCAACTCCTGGGAGGGCCATCCCCGTCTGGGTCATTGGTAAATATAAAAAATATATAAATTACTATAAATTTTTTAACATTTTTATACTGTACCAATGACCCAGACATAGCTGAATAGTAAAAAGGCTGGAGGGCCTAGAACATAGAGGAAAATCCAATAAGCTCAACTATATATAATAGAGTCATCCCCTCGAGGAGAAAAGGAGTATTAGGCTTTACATGTATCTTTCTTATTTATGATAAATTAGAAAGACACAACACCCTCCATAATTGAGCATAATAACATTCATGTTCTCTATTAACATCCAGTACAACCCTTTATACTAATTATTTTTAAAGTAAGCCAATAAATAAAGTTAGTCCAGAGAATTGAGACTCTTTATACTCTTTGAAAGTGTCCGAGGATTGTATATTAACGCCCGTTTGACACGTGACATATAAAATGCTTCACACCGAGCTACACTTTAAAAATATGACATGAATGAATTTTAAACATTAACTTTACACTTTAAAACCATCCCGGTAACGACTCAGAATTACTGACTCCGGAGGAGGTATCTCCTTGCTTATCACTGTAAAGCAGGTGACCTAAGGGAACACCCCCCCCCCCCCCCTTCCCCTTGCCCTGGGTCAAATAGCCCAGAGTGAAGAGGGCAGCAGGATGGAGTCACTGCCAGAACAGAAAGCCTGCATAACTATAGTTGCAACTGTTTAGTGGACGACATTCTGAGCAACAGATAACGGACCTAAACAATGCAGGTCTCCAGAAATGGAATCAATATTTCTGAGATAAAAATTTGTGAATGTGGATGGCTGAGACCAATATGCAGCCTTCATTAAATCTGTAATAGCAACACTATTTGCGTAAGCCCAAGATGTAGAAAGAGCTCTTACTTCATGAGCCGAAATCTTAAGCACAGACTGCTGAGTTGAAGATAGATTATCATAAGCAGTACGGATAGTTAATTGAATCCATCTAGCAATAGAATGGACCGTAATGTCCTTTCTATTAGGCATCAGAGACAGAAAGAAGCGTTTTCGTCCCTTTCTGATAAAATGAGAATCTTCGTTTATAAATAGGTAAAGCTCTAACCGGACAGAGTAAAGGCCTATGCCCGCCTGAAGACGGAAGGGCCTTAATAACAATAGGTTCTGGATATTTATTAGGAGCCTGATTCTTAGCCAAAAATCCAACATTAGTAGTAAAGGTAAAAGTGTTCCCGACACGTGAAAGGGAGTCTGCTAATACATTCAGACGACCTGGAATATGACGGACCGAAAGTAGAACTTGGTGTTCTAGAACAAACAGAAGGATTCTTTCCGTTAAATTGAATAACGGAACGGAATGAGTGCCTCCCTGGTTCCGAATATACGCTACTACTGTCGTATTGTCGGAGAGGATTTGGACATGTGCTTTCTGAATAATGTTCATCCAGTGATGTAGTGCAAGCCAAATTGACATCATTTCCTTGATGTTTATGTGCTTGCCTAGGAACTGTGGATCCCAAAGACCCTGGCACTTCGAATCCATAGGGATCAATGTTGCACCCCAACCTGTTTGACTGGCATCCGTCATAATCGTAAAACTCGGATCCGGCAACTGCAGTGGGACTCCCGGAGTCAACCACTGAATGTTTGCCCAAGTCTGAATCTCGTATCACTTGATTTGACAAGAGAACGTCTATATCGAGCGAATGAATCTTTACACTCCAATTCTGAGTCAAGAAAATTTGGAGAAGACGAGTGCGTAACCGCCCCATCGGAATGAGATCCGCAGCGGCTCTGCACAGACCTATCAGTCTCATGAACTCTCTCGCTGTGACTTTGTCTGAGTGAAGACAATAGCGAGCGTAACAACTGATTAATTTCGCTCTGGTTAACGGCAGACGAATGAGATTGTTGTGCGTCTCGAAGCTCATTCCCAGATGAGTGAATGACTTGGACGGCACCAGATCCGACTTCTCCTAGTTTATTATAAAACCGAGACGTCGGAGTAATAGAAGCAGATTCTGCACATCGTTCTGAAGCGTTAACTCGTTGCCGTACCTCTGAAGAATGTCGTCCAGGTAGGCCGACGTTACCGCAGACGAATGAGCTCGGAAATATATCATTACCGAGTTCATTATTCGAGTGAAAGCCCAGGGCGCTAGGTTTAAACCGAAGCACATCGCTCGGAACTGATATACAACTCCTAGGACTGTGAAGCGTAGATACTTTCTGAATGTCGGATGTACCATGACGTGAAAGTACGCATCCTTGAGATCTATGCTTGTAGCATAGTCGTTCACCCGAATACTCGCTCTGACTGATCGAATTGTCTCCATATAGAACTTCGGAGCGACGATCAGCATGTTTATCCAGCTCAGATCTATGACTGGACGGAACAAGCCATCTGGTTTCGGAACCAGAAACAGATGGCCGTAGAAACCCGGTGGTTCCTGGTCTTCTTCGACCTCTACCGCGTTCTTCTTCAGAAGAGACTGTACTTCTGATAAAAGAGCGTCTCTTTTCTGCGGATTCGACGGAAGCTGAGTCCATTTTGGACTTCGAGTTAATGGAGGCTTTCGTTTGAAGGATATTCTTAGTCCTTCCGAAATTACCCCTCAAACCCAGGGGGCGTCCGTAATTGACGCCCACTCGTTTATAAAACTCGATAATCTTCCGCCTACCGGAACACGATAGAGGTTCAAACCATCACCTCCTGGACCTGCGAGGCTTGCAGAAGGAGAAACTACGTCCTCCACGACCCGAACCTCGCCCCGTCGACCTAGGGATGTCTGACCGGTAATCTCGGCCAGAAGAACGTCCCCCAAGAGAGTCGCTGCCTTGACGGTCTCTAGAATAAGACCTAGAGGACGCATAGGAACCTCTATAGGAACTTCTCTTGGGCGTACTTGTCCCAGAAGTGCCTGTCTTACTCTTTTCTGCTGTATCTGGCTTTTTGAAAGCGGATTTGAAAAGCAGAGAACCCGAAGCTTTCTTAGTTATCTTATCATAGATTGCTGAAAGCTTGCCGTCGAAGAGAAGCTCTCCGGAGACCGAAGCGACTCTGAGAGAGTTCTTCACCTTACCATCCACGCGAGTGGATGTAGCTAGGGCTGCGTCACATCTAACCAACTCCAGGTTTGCCACTGAAAGGGCGGAGTTATACGTGGAATAAGCTACTGCCCTTGAAAGAAGTCTTAATGAGGATTGTATATCCTGGAATTCTTTCCCTTGAAGACGTAATGATAACGCCTTAGTAAGGTGATCTGCGTATGATAAGGTGTCTAAGTTAACTCTGTTAGACATTATTGTCGTTTCCAACGTCATAGTTGGAATTCACATAGACGACGGTATAGACAATTCCAAGTCTTCAGCCTCGTCGTCTAGACGCAGAGGAACTCTCGGTATGCCCTGTCCTGCCGTTCTGAATTTATTCCTTGAATTGATGAAAGGCAGATTTAGGGCATTTGCGGATAAGAAACCAGACTTCCCTGTTTTGGTAGCAAGCTTATAAATAGCGTCGTTCAATAATTCAAATGTTCTTGTGACCTTATTGGACTGTGTCGGAAACTCAGGGACGATGTCCCTGAACCAATCAAAAAATTCTGTGTCCAATGATGCTATCAGTCTCTTATCTGGCATCGCAGCATTCTGGTCCGACGGAACAACCTCTGGAAGGTAATGCCGGATAAAATCTACGGCAGCTTTATGTTGTTCCGAAAGGGAAAGCTCCAAATCCTCCGAATCCCTTTCGCCATCCTGTCGGACCCTATGAAGTTCTCGGTCGTCCGTACCCGATGCTTCGGCAGAGTGTACCGACCCAGCGTCGTCGGATAATTCCTGATCCGACAGAGATTCTGTCGTTTGCTGGGATGCTGCGATAAGTTGTGCTATTTGGGATAGCACTTCCGTCACTGAGGCCTGTGGAGTAGCGGTCTTATGTTGCTTTGCCGCTGGAAGCTCTGTGTACGTTGACTCCTGCATAAGGAAGCCTTATCGACAGTCTCTCCGGACTGTCTATATAACGGAGTGTCCCGAGCGGCGGACGTATGCTCCGAATGCGAAACGTTTTGTACCACAACATCTGGTCCCAGATGTTGTTGTACGAGAGAGGAACCTCTCTCGCTCGCAGCCCGGATGGACCTGGACGAGCTAGGAACCGGACTAATAGGCTTCCTCCGTTCTCTCCTCTGATCCGTCGTCACTGGGTGTGCACTTTGTCTTATTATAGTGCTCGCATCACCCAAATCTCCTTCCTGGACCGCAACGGATGAACCCGGCTGCCGAGCCATTCGATGAATGGTCGCTACACCGGGCGAGCTAGCAGACGCCAATGCCATCGATCCTACTAGGGACCTCTTAGGCAATTGACGTATTTCCATGAGCACTTTTGCCGCTAGCTCTTCATTTAACTGTGACGACGGAGGCACACTTTTGGAAGACATCACGGAAACATCATCCTGTTCTTGTTCCTCTGAAATAGAGATTGATAAACTAGAGTGACCCTGCAGAGAAAGGACCGGCATGGCCTTTTCCCCGCTAACAACATACCGTGACACACGTTTCCAATGTTTGTCATCCCAATTGACACATACTGAACAGGAGTTAGTGTGAGTACACTGACTACAATTAATACAATGATTATGAAAGTCAGAGGAAGATTTCCTCTTATTACAATTTGAACAATATCCTTTCATTGTGAAAAGAACACAAAAAGTCCTAGTACTCGCACCAACCCCTGAAAACAAAGATACATAATAACATGATCCATTAATATAGAAAAAATAACTGAAATCAAAAAAATTTTTTGAAAAAGTTAAAAAATTTATAGTAATTTATATATTTTTTATACTTACCAATGACCCAGACATAACTGGTGCTAACTCTTAAAATATAGGGCCAAACACAAATTTTGCCCCCCAATCCCCAAAATTTGCATCTAAAACCAAAGAAAACATGTCCTGAATGGCCCTCCACACTTCACCTCTACTGCGCATGCGCAGTGTCAAGGACGTTCCGAAATTGGCGTCATTAATCATTCTTATAACCAGTGCCTGGTAAGCGCTATGTACTCAGCGAGGAGGTATGAGTTCCCAACTCCTGGGAGGGCCATCCCCGTCTGGGTCATTGGTAAGTATAAAAAATATATAAATTACTATAAATTTTTTAACATTTTTATACTGTACCAATGACCCAGACATAGCTGAATAGTAAAAAGGCTGGAGGGCCAAGGACATAGAGCAAGTTGGAATACGCTCAATTATATAAAATAGAGTCATCCCCTCTAGGGAAAGAGAAGTATTAGGCCTTACATGTATCTTTCTTATTTATGATTAATTAGAAAGATACAACACCTTCCAAAATTGAGCATCATACATCCATGTACTCTATTAATATCTAGTATAATCCTTATACTAATATTTTTTAAAGTAAGCCAATAAATAAAGTAAGTCTAGAGAATAGAGACTCTTTATACTCCTTAAAAGTGTCTGAGGATTGTATAATAACGTCCGTTGACACGTGCTATATTCAAAAGCTATACTTTAAAAACTAAGACCTGAATGAATTTTTAAAACATAAACTTCTCACTAAAAAACCATCCCAATAACAGCTCAGAATTACTAACTCCGGAGGAGGTATCCCCTTGTTTTCATAGTAAAACAGGTGACCCAAGGGAACACCCTCCCCCCCTTTTTCTTGCCCTGGGTCAAATAGCCCAGAGCGAAGAGGGCAGCAGAACGGAGTCACTGCCGAAACAGACAGCCTACCTAGCTATAGTAGCAACTGTTAAGTGAATGACATTCTGAGCAGTAGATAATAGACCTAACAATAGAGGCCTCCAGAAATGGACTCGATATTTCTGAGATAAAAATTCATGAATGTGGATGGCTGAGCACAATGAGCAGCCTTCAAAAATCTATAATAGCGACACTATTAATGTAAGCCCAAGATGTAGAAGAACTCTTACTTCATGAGCCGAAATCTCAAACACAACTGCTCAGTCAATGATATACCATAAGCAGTATCGATAGTTAAATGAATCCATTAGCAATAGAATGGAGCGTAACGTCCTTCTATTAGGCATCAAAGACAGAAGCTTACACCCGTAGTAATAAACAGATATCTGTTTATAAATACATAAATTCTAACCGGACAGAGTAAAGGCCTATACCCATACGAAGACGGAAGGACCTTAATAACAATAGGTTCCGGATATTTATTAGGAGCCTGACTCTTATGCAAAAATCCAACCTAAATAGTAAAGGAAGTAGTGATTCCGAAACTACGAAAGTGAAAATCATCCACCGATAGTGCATGAAACTCACTGACTCTTCAGTAAAAGAGAAGGCAACAGAATTACTGTCTAAAAGGTCAGAATTTGAAAACTACTGTTTCCAGAGGCTCAAATGATTACTTAGCTAAATAAGAACCGAAGTTAAATTCCGTATAGAAATTTAATCTAATGATTCTAAGTCTATTTATCGAAAAGTTACTAACTGACTTAGATAAAGAGACATAAGACTCAATTGTAAACTATCACAGAGTGCATAGGTATGAGGTAACATAAACCTATAACCTTAATAGTAACAGGCTGCAGTAGATCTTGTCAAACAAGTATACTAAAAAGTTGCAATGACTAGTATGGAGGGATCAACAATATCAACATAGTGATCCCTACACCAACGACGGAAGAGCCTCCACTTTAGCCGCATAGTATAGCGAAGAAGAGGTTCTCCTATAGTAAGAAATCGCGTCCAAAGCTCGTCCAGTACAATGCTTACAATGCAATAAGGACCACACAACGGAATACGTGAAGGTTGAGACCTTGCGGGTTGTGATAAAGATGACACGATTTTACCCAGCGAAAAAAAGATCCTCTCATGGAGAAAGATTTCGCGTTAAGTCCCACAGTAGACATCAGAGTAAATTTACCCACGGTCTCTGTGAAGACAGAGATGCTATCAACAGAAATGTATTGTGGTTGTTTATCTTAGCAATACTTGCTGAAACAACAGCGCAGGAGGATACGCATATCCTATCATTCCGTCCTATTAGATCAATAGAGCGTTAACAACATAAGCTCAGAGATCCGGACATGTAAACACATACGTCTGCAATTGATTAGCAAGTTGTGTCGTAAATAAATTATCATTGGGCGCTCCCATTGATAGCAAATCTGATTGAATACTTGTTTGATGAGAGTCCATTCTGACGGCAACAAGCGACCCATAAGTGAAAGGGAGTCCGGTAATACAATCAGACGACCCGGAATATGATGGACCGAAGCAGAACTTGGTGTACTATAACAAACAGAAGGATTCTTTCCATTAAATTGAATAATGGAAACGAATGAGTGCCTCCCTGGTTCCGGAGATATGCCACTACTGTCGTATTAACGGACAGGATTTGGACATGCGTTTCTGAATAATGTTCATCCAATGACATAAAGCAAGCCTAAAAAAACATTATTCCGTGGAAGATAAGTGCTTGCTTAGAGACTGCGGAACCCCAAAACCCTGGCACTTCGAATCCGTTGGGATCAATATTATATCCCAACCTGTTTGACTGGCAACCGTCATAATTATAAAACTCGGATCCAGCAACTGCAGTGGCACTCTCTGAGTCAACCACCGAATGTTTGCCCCAGTCTGAATCTCTTGCTACACTAGATAGACAAGAGAACGTGTAAATCGAGCAATTCATGGATTGCTGAAAAGTTGCCGTCGAAGAGAAGCTTCTCTGAGAACGAAGCGACTCTGAGAGAGTTCTTCACCTTACTATCCACGCGCATGGATGTAGCTAGGGCTGCGTCACGTCTAACCAACTCCAAGTAGCCACTGAAGGGCGGAGTTATACGTGAACAAACTACTGCCCTCAAAAGAAATCACATTGAGGATCATATCCCGGAATTCTTTCTCTTGAAGACGTAATGATAACGCCTCAGTAAGGTGGATTACGTATGATAAAGCGTCTAAGTTAAGTCTATTAGACATCATTGTGGTTGGAAAAGACATAGACGGCGAAAAAGATTATTTTCAGTCTTTAACCAAGCCGTCTAGACGCATATGAACTCTCGGTATGCCCTGTTCTGCCAAAATAAATTATTCCTATAAATGATAAAAGGCAGAAATGAGCATTGCGGACAAGAAACTAAACTATCATGCTTGGTAGCAGGCTTATATATATATATAGCGTCGATAAATAATACACATGTTCTAATGACATTATTGGACTGTGTCGGTAAGTCAGGGACAATGTCCCTGAACTGATCCAAAATTCCGTGTCCAATGACGCTATAAGTCTCTTATCCAACATCGCAGCAATGAAGTCCGAAATAACAACCACTGGAAGATAATGCTGGAAGAAATGTATGGCAGCTTCCGGTGTTACGAAAGGGAAAACTCGAAATCTTTCGAATCCCTTTCGCCATCCTGTCGGACCCTATAAAGCGTTCGGTCGTCCGAACCTGATGCAACCGCGGACCGCACCGACCCAGCGCCGTCGGATAATTCCTGATTCGACCAAGAAACTGTCGATTGCTGGGATGCTGCGAAAAAACTGTGCTAACTCGGATAGCACGTCCGTCACTGAGGCCTGTGGAGAAGCGGACCTACGATGCATTGCCGCTGGAAGTTCCGTGATCATTACCCTGTGCATACTACTATTATGCGAGCGAACGGAGTGTATAGGCCTTGTGTCCCTTGGCTACCGGATGGCGTGACCTGTTCGCCGTGGAATCACTGAATGACGAAACTGATCGGATACTCGAGGTCACGTAGCCAATGTGCGGTCGTGTGCACTGCTGTGAGGATGAGCAAGCATTATCGACAGTCTCTCGGACTGTCAATATAACGGAGCGTCCCGAGCGACAGACATATGCTCCGAATGTAAAATATCTGAACCACAACATGCGGTCCCCTATGTTGTTGGACGAGAGAGGGACCTCTCTCGCTCACAGCCTGGACGGACCTGGACAAGCCAGGAACCGGACTAACAGGCTTCCTCCGATCTGTCCTCAATCCGCCGTCACTGGGTGAGTACTAAAATTATTATAGTGCTCGCATCACCCAAATCTCCTTCCTAGACCGCAACGGACGAACCCGGCAGCCGAACCATTCGATGAATGTACGCTACACCGGGTGTGCTAGCGAATGTCACTCCGTCGATCCTACAAGGGACCTCTTAGGCGATAGACATATTCCATGAGCACTTATTGCCGCTAGCTCTTCATTAACTATGACGACAGAGGCACACTTTTGAAAGACATCTCCGTAACTTTGCGAACAAGAAACCAGAAATGCTTGGTAATAGCAAGCATATAATAATAAATATATAGCGTTGTTCAATAATTCGAAAGTTTGTGTGACATTATTGGACTATGTCGGAACTGAGGGACGATGTCCCTGAACCGAACCAAAAATTTCTAAGTCCACCGACGCTATCAGTTTCTTATCCGGCATCGCAGCATTCTGGTCCGACGAAAGAACCTGTAGAAGATCAAATCAGATGACATACACAACAACATATGTTGTTCCGAAAGAGAAAGCTCGAAAACCTCCGAATCCCTTTCGGTATCCCGTCGGACCGGATGAAATTTTCGGACGTTCGTACCCGCTTCCGCGGAGCGTCCCGACCCAGCATCGTCGGATAAAACATTATGCGACAGATTCAGTTGTTGCTGGGATGCTGCGATAAGCTGTGCTATTTAGGATAGCACGTCCGCCCCCGAGGCCTGTGCAGTAGCGGTCTTACGATGCATTGCCGCCGGAAGCTCCGTGTACGTTGACTCCCGCACACTTTCCTATGCGAACGTCCGGAGTCTGCAGGCCTCGTGTCCCTGGCTACCGGATGGTGTGACCTGGTCGCCGATGATTCTCTGACTGGCGAAGCTGACTGGATATCTGAGGTCACGTAGCCAAGAGCGGTCGTGTGCGCTACCATGAGAATGAGGAAGCCTTATTGACAGTCTCTCCGGACTGACTATATGTCGGAGCGTCCCGAGCGGCGGACGTATGCTCCGAATGCGAAACATTTTGTACCACAACATCTGGGGCCAGATGTTGTTGTACGAGAGAGGGGCCTCTCTCGCTCGCCGTCCGGATGGACCTGAACGAGCTAGGAACCGGACTAAAAGGCTTCCTCCGTTCTCCCTCTAATCCGCCGTCACTGGGTGTGCATTTGGTTGATTTATAGTACTCGCATCACCCCAAAACTCCTTCTAGACCGCAACGGACGAACCCGGCTGCCGAACCATTCGATGAATAGACGCTACACCGGGCGAGCTAGCAGACGTCAAAGGCCGTCGAACCTACTAGGGTCCTCTTAGGCAATTGGCATATTTACATGAGCACTTTTCCGCTAGCCCTTCATTAATAGTGACGACGGAGGCACACTGTTGGAAGACATCACAGATACATTACCCTAATCTTGATCGTCTGAAATAGAAATTGATAAAGTAGAGTGACCCTGCGGGGAAAGGACCGGAATGTCCAATTCCCCACTAACATACCGTGACATACGCTTCCCATGTTGTCATCGAAATCATCAGATACAGAACAGGAGTTAGTGCGAGTACACTGACTACATATAGAATGATTATAAAAGTCAGCGGAAGACTTCCTCTTATTACAATTGATCAAAATCCTTTCAATGTGAAAAGAAAACAAAGTCCTGGTACTCGCACCAACCCCTGACAATCAAAATACATAATAATATGATCCATTAACATAGAAAAAATAATTGAAATCAAAATATTTTGAAAAAATATTTTTTCAGAACAGCCCAAGTTTCTGAAAAGTAACGTTGAGCCCCAATGGATCCCAAGCCTAAGTGTGGACAAAAAATTTAAAAATATTTTAAACAATTTATGCAACACTTACGAACAATAATAATGTATCTAGTTATGATTAAATTAACATCAAGATATTATTTTCAAGAAATCCCCCCTCACACAGAGGGCTGTTGTAAATGTAAACAATAAGTGTAAAAACACTAAAATAAGACTCCAGGCACCCAGGCCCGAAATCAGTTACCAAAAATACACTATCTGATGCAAAACAGAGACTTCCAGGGAAGAAACTGCAGAACATCAGATGGTAGATGCAGAACACAACGCCTAACCACCCATAGGTGAAGACGTAAACATGGGGAAAAGAACAGAATTCATTCTGTTATTCAGCTAAAACTCCCAAGAAATTTTAGTAATAATAATTACAAAAAATATGCCAAAAGCATGGGAGAATAGCAAGAGGGGACTTAAAGGAAAGGGAGAGAGGAAAACACTGAAAAATCAGTGTAACTAAATAACAAGAATGACAACAAAATGGCTGCTGCCTCGAAAATAGGTAACTTAACATAATTTCATTAAAAAATTTTTAGTTACAGCCCTGATAATATTCTGTCACACATTTTTCCTCTCCTCCTTCTATATCCTCCTTAGAATCACCATTTCACTAATATTTATGTGTCTGGCATTATTTAAACTGAGATTTACAAGCACAAAGATCAGTCAGATGTTAACTGATGAAGGGCCAAACTAAGAATGATTAATGGTGCCAATTTCGGAACGTCCTTGACACTGCGCATGCGCAGTAGAGGTGAAGTGTGGAGGGCCATTCAGGACATGTTTTCTTTGGTTTTAGATGCAAATTTTGGGGATTGGGGGGCAAAATTTGTGTTTGGCCCTATATTTTAAGAGTTAGCACCAGCTATGTCTGGGTCATTGGTACAGTATAAAAATATATTTTTTCAGAAAAGCCCAAGTTTTTGAAAATAACGTTGAGCCCCAATGGATCCCAAAAAGCCTAAGTGTGGACAAAATTTTTTAAAATATTACAAAAAAATTAATGCAACACTTACGTATAATAATAATGTATCTTGTTATGATTAAGCTAACACAAAGACAAGAAAATCCCTCTCAACAGAAACCGTTGTCAATGTAAACAAGAAGTGTATAAACACCAGAAACATGACTCCAGGCACTGATAACCATGGCCTGAAATCAGTTACCAATAACACACTATCTGATGCAAAACAGACTTCCAGGGAAGAAACTGCAGAACATCAGATGGTAGATGCAGAACACTACGCCTAAACACCCATGGGTGAGGACGTAAACATGGGGAAAAGAACAGAATACATTCTGTTACCCAGCTAAAACTCCCAAGAAATTTTAGTAAAAATATTACAGAAAATATGCCAAAAGCATGGGAGAATAGCAAGGGGGGGGACTTAAAGGAAAGGGAGAGAGGAAAACACTGAACAAGCAGTGTAACTTTATAGCAAGAATGACCACAACAGGCCCATGCCTCGAAATTAGGCAACATAACATAATTTCGTAAAAAAATTTTTAAGTTACAGCCCTGATTATTTCCTGCCACTCATTTTTCCTCTCCTCCTTCTATTTCCTCTTTAGATCCACCATTTCTCTAATATTTATGTGTCTGGCATCATTTAAACTGAGATTTAGAAGCACAAATATCAGTAAGATGTGAACTGATGAAGGGCGAAACAAAGAATGATAATTGGCGCCAATTTTGAGATCTCCTTGACCCTGTGCATGCGCAGTGGAGGGAAAGTATGGAGGACCATTTAGGACATGATTTTTTCGGTTTTAGATGCAAATTTTGGGGATTGGGGGGCAAAATTTGTGTTTGGCCCTAGATTTTTGAGAATTAGCACCAGCTATGTCTGGGTCATTGGTACAGTATATAAATATTAACTGGCAATTTTTGAGAATAGCATTGGCCGGTTTTGGCCTTTACGTTGGATAAAGGGTTAAGATTTAATCTGTTTATGTGACAGAACTGTTAGATAAATGAATTATCAAGATAATGTGCATGCCCTTTGATTTGCATCATTCTCAGTGGTGTCCAAAAATGGGATCACAACTCACCGGCAAAGCCAGCTCGTTGAGATCCCATTCTGGACACTGCCTTGAATCTGATACAAACCACAGGACATGCACATTATCATGATAATCTGTATTTATCATAACCTGATTAGATTTGTTCAAATTATCACCTTCACATAGTCATAATGAGACAAGTACTGAATTTTCCACAAAGAAGAGGCTTGACCCCTACAGAAATTGTCAAAATTGTGTGAATATCCAACCACAGTGAGATCTTTCGACAATGTTTGTCTATACCAAGATTTTATCAAAATCTGATTACATTTGTTCATGTCAATGCATTCACAAAATGTTCGGATGGATGATTGGATGGATGGTAACATGCACAGGTGGTCTATATTGCCTGTTAACTTTTATTGGGGGAAGAGAGGGGGGGGGGGGGGTAGGACAACAACCAGTTTCAGAATTTCTCTTACAAATTACCCTCCCTCCCTTCAAGTTATTACATGTGAGGCATGGCAAGAAATCACTGATTCTATGACCAGAGATTTTCCATTTTCTTATTCATGTAACTACTCCTCAGGAAGCACTCTGAACATATGTCCTACCACATGCATTAAACGAAAAGAGTTTTTATGTAAAAAAAATTTCAACTAGCATCCATAAGACTTTAACCTTTTACCTAGTGAATCAGCTGCATCCGCCTGCAAAATTAACAAGAGGCTCTAAAGAGCCTGTAATTGCTCACCTGGCAGAACTACATATCCCTCAGTTATTCTAAGCAAAATCAAAGAATGCAGTTGGCTGCCATGCTCCTTCATCTGAGCGAAACAGAATGATGATTTTCTTCAGAGAACTTTCCATACATTATTTGTGCCAAGTTTGGTTCACACTGGCCAAGTAGTTTCAGATAAGATGAAAATGTGATTTCCCACAGGGTTTCCATGGTAACTATGAGCCGCAATTGCACCCCGATCAACATTAAAAAATAGGCCGATGAAATCGTCAGATGTGTACCCATACGCGCAACTAGTAGAAAGCTGTATGACGGAGGGCCACCACGGATGCCGACATTATGTACACCATACAAGGTATGGGTACATATAGAAATGGATTGGAGGAGTGTCTAATTTGATGGATAAAGGGTTAATATCTCCGGATCAAATTATCAGATTTACATAAAAAACTATACAGCACAGCACACCAGTAACCTGAATAAATATATAAAGTAACATGACAATCGGTATTATTGATATTTTTTGAGTTATCTCACGCCAAAGGGATTGGAGGAATTTTCAATTTGAAGGATAAAGGGTTAATATCTCACGATTAAAACAACAGAATTACACCAAAAACTATACAGCTTGGTACATCAGTAACCTGAACCCAAATATAAGGTAACTTGACAATCCAAGCAATATTTTTCAAATTATCGAATGCCAAAGGGATTGGAGCAATTTTCAATTTGAAGGATAAAGGGTTAATATCTCAGGATGAAATTATCAGATTTACACCAAAAACTATACAGCTCGGCACATCAGTAACCTGAACATAAATATAAAGTAACTTGACAATCCAAGCAATATTTTTCAAGTTATCGAAGGCCAAAGAGATTGGAGAAATTTTCAATTTGAAGGATAAAGGGTTAATACCTCAGGATCAAATTATCAGATTTACACCAAAAACTATACAGCTCGGCAAATCAGTAACCTGAACACAAATATAAAGTAACTAGACAATCCAAGCAATAATTTTCAAGTTATCGAATGCCAAAGGGATTGGAGGAATTTTCAATTTGAAGGATAAAGGGTTAATATCTCAGGACCAAATTATCCGATTTACACCAAAAACTATACAGCTCGGCACATCAGTAACCTGAACCCAAATATAAAGTAACTTGACAATCCAAGCAATATTTTTCAAGTTATTGAATGCCAAAGAAATGGATACGGATGCCGGGCGGACAGACGGACAAAGGATGGACGAACGACGGATGGTCACCCCGGATGCCGGCATTATGTGTACCATACATAGTATGGGTACACATAATAAGGATCATTGGTAGAGGGTGTCCCAGTCATCAATCATATGAAGTTTCAAAACATGTGGCTTTGTAGTTTCAGAGGAGAAGATTTTTGAAAATCAACCAATCAGAATCAAAAAATGCCTCTGGTGGCCATGTTTTTCATCCAACAGGAACAAAATGAGGATCAGTTGTAGAGAACCTCCCATAGACCATTCCTGCCATGTTTGGTTCACATCGGCTCAGTAGTTCCAGAGAAGAAGAAGAAAATGTGATTTCCCATAGGGTTTCCATGGTAACTATGAGCCGCAATTGAGGCCATGTTTACAACCCAATCAACATTAAATGAGAATCATTGGTGGAGGGTGTTCCAGTAATCAATCATGTGAGGTTTCAAAACATTTGACCTTGTAGTTTCAGAGGAGAAGATTTTTGAAAATCAACCAATCAGAATCAAAAAATGCCTCTGGCGGCCATGTTTTCATCCGACGGGAACAAAATGAGGACAGTTTGTAGAGGATCTCTCATAGACCACTCCTGCCAAGTTTGGTTCACATCAGCTCAGCAGTTCCAGAGAAGAAGATAAAAATTTGAAAAGTATATGGACGACGGACGCCAAGTGATGGCAATAGCTCACATGGCCCTTTGGGCTAGGTGAGCTAAAAATTCAGCAGTTCCAAAACTAGAACTATCACTGAAGGTGATTAATACCCCCAATTCTGGCTTACTAGAATGCAACTCTGAGTGCTGAGGTTGAAAATCAAATTATAAATCCATGGGGGATAACTTTAAAATTGTTGCAGTAAAATTTTGGAATATGCGTATGCCCACTTGTTAGTCATAATGTTTGAGAAGTTTCATTGAAACTGGTTCAATAATGTATGAGGAGTTGCGCCCACAAGAATATCATTTGAAAATCAATACTAAATATAAGTTCAGGGGAGATAACTTGGGTTAAAATTATTGCAGTTCAAAAATTTTGGAATATGAATAAGTCCACATGCTAGTCATAATGTTTGAGAAATTTCACTGAAATCGGTTCAATAATGTAGGAAAAGTTGCACCCACAAGAATCTAATTTGAAAATCCATACTAAATGTAAGTTCAGGACAGAAAACTTGGGTTAAAATTGTCGTAGATAAAAAATTTACAATATGCGCATGCTCACTTGCTAGTCGTAATGTTTGAAACTTATCATAATGTTTGAAAAGTTTCGTTGAAAGCGGTTCAATAATGTAGGAGGACTTGTGCACACAAGAAACTCATTTGAAAATCCATAATAAATATAAGTTCAGGAGAGATAACCTGCTTAAAATTGTCATAGATGAACATTTTTATAATATGCGCATATTCACTTGCTTGTCATAATGTCTGAGAAGTTTCATCAAAATCGGTTTAATAATGTAGGAGTTCCACACACAAGAATCTCATTTGAAAGTTAAAAAATTTATAGTAATTTATATATTTTTTATACTTACCAATGACCCAGACATAGCTGGTGCTAACTCTTAAAATATAGGGCCAAACACAAATTTTGCCCCCCAATCCCCAAAATTTGCATCTAAAACTAAAGAAAACATGTCCTGAAAGGCCCTCCACACTTCGCCCCTACTGCGCATGCGCAGTGTCAAGGAAGTTCCGAAATTGTCGCCATTAATCATTCTAATAACCAGTGCCTGGTAAGCGCTATGTACTCAGCGGGGAGGCAAGAGTTCCCAACTCCTGGGAGGGCCATCCCCGTCTGGGTCATTGGTAAGTATAAAAAATATATAAATTACTATAAATTTTTTAACATTTTTATACTGTACCAATGACCCAGACATAGCTGAATAGTAAAAAGGCTGGAGGGCCAAGGACATAGAGCAAAATGGAATACGCTCAATAAAATAAAATAGAGTCATCCCCTGTAGGGAAAAAGAAGTAATAGGCCTTACATGTATCTTTCTTATTTATGATAAATTAGAAAGATACAACACCTTCCAAAATTGAGCTTCATACATTCATGTACTCTATTAATATCCAATATAATCCTTATACTAATAATTTTTAAAGTAAGCCAATAAATAAAGTAAGTCTAGAGAATAGAGACTCTTATACTCCTAAAAGTGTCTGAGAATTGCATAATCATGTCCGTTGACATATGCAATATTCAAAAGCTATACTTTAAAAACTAAGACTTGAATGAATTTTAAAAACCTAAACTTCTCACTAAACAACCATCTCAATAACAGCTCAGAATTACTAACTCCGGAGGAGGTATCCCATTGTTTTCATAGTAAAACAGGTGACCCAAGGGAACACCCTCCCCCCCCCCCCCCTTTTTCTTGCCCTGGGTCAAATAGCCCAGAGCGAAGAGGGCAGCCGAACGGAGACACTGCCGAAACAGACAGCCTACCTAGCTATAGTAGCAACTGTTAAGTGAATGACATTCTGAGCAGTAGATAATAGACCTAACAATAGAGGCCTCCAGAAATGGACTCAATATTTCTGAGATAAAATTCATGAATGTGGATGGCTGAGCGCAATGAGCGGCCTTCAAAAATCTATAATAGCGACACTATTAATGTAAGCCCAAGAAGTAGAAGAACTCTTACTTCATGAGCCGAAATCTTAAGCACAACTGCTAAGTCAATGATATACCATAAGCAGTACCGATAGTTAATAGAATCCATTAACAATAAAATGGAGCGTAACATCCTTCTACTAGACATCAAAGACAGAAGAAGCTTACGCCCATAGTAATAAACAGATATCTGTTTATAAATACATAAACTGTACCCGGAAAGAGTAAAGGCCTATGCCCATACGAAGATGGAAGGACCTTAAAATAATAGGATCCGGATAATAGGAGCCTAACTCTTATGCAACAATCCAACCTAAATAGTAACGGAAATAGTGATTCCGAAACTACGAAAGTGAAAATCATCCATCGATAGTGCATGAAACTCACTGACTCTACAGTAAAAGAGAAACCAACAGAATTACTGTCTAAAAGGTCAGAATTTGAAAACTACTGTTTCCAGAGGCTCAAATGATTACTTAGCTAAATAAGAACCGAAGTTAAAATCCGTATAGGAATTTAATCTAAAGATTCTAAGTCTATTTATCAAAAAGTTACTAACTGACTTAGATAAAGAGACAAAAGACTCAATTGTAAACTATCGTAGAGTGCATAGGTATGAGGTAACATAAACCTATAACCTAAATAATAACAGGCTGCAGTAGATCTTGTGAAACAAGTATACTAAAAAATAGCAATGAGTAGTATGGAGGGATCAACAATATGAACATAAGGATCCCTACACTACGACGGAAGAGCCTCCACTTTAGCCGCATAGAATAGCGAAGAAGAGGATCTCCTATAGTAAGAAATCGCGTCCAAAGCTCGTCCAGTACAGTGCTTACAATGCAATACGGACCACACAACGGAATACATGAAGGTTGCGACCTTGCTGGTTGTGATAAAGATGACACGATTTACCCAGTGAAAAAAGATCCTCACATAGAGGAAGATTTCACGTTAAGACCCACAGTAGACAAGAGAGTAAATTACTCATGATCTCTGTGAAGATAGAGATGCTATCAACAGAAATGTATTGTGGTTGTTTATCTTAGCAATACCTGCTGAAACAACAGCGCCGGAGGATACGCGTATCCTATCATTTCGTCCTATAGATCAATAGAGCGTTAACAACAAAAAAATCAGAGATCTGGACAAGCCAACACATACGTCTGCAATTGATTAGCAAGCTGTGTCATAAATAAATCATCATTGGGCGCTCCCATAGATAGCAAATCTGATTGAATACTTGTTTGTTGAGAGTCCATTCCGACAGCAACAAGCGACCCGTAAGAGAACGGAAGTCCAATAAAACAATCAGACGACCCGGAATATGACGGACCAAAACTGAACTTGGTGTACTATAACCAACAGACGGATTCTTTCCATTAAATTGAATAACGGAAACGAAAGAGTGCCTCCCTGGTTCCGGAGATACGCCACTACTGTCGAATTAAAGGACAGGAATTTGGGCATGCGTTTCTGAATAATGTTCATGCAATGACATAAAGCAAGCCTAAAAAACATTATTCCGCGGAAGAAAACTGATTGCTAAGAGACTGCGGAACCCAAAGACCCTGGCACTTCGAATCCGTAGGGATCAGTATTATATCCCAATCTGTTTGACTGGCAACCGTCATAACAGCCACACTCGGGTCCGGCAACTGCGGTGGCACTCTCTGAGTCAACCACCGAATGTTTGCCCCAGTCTGAATCTCTTGTAACACTAGATAGACAAGAGAACGTGTAAATCGAGCAATTCATGGATTGCCGAAAAGTTGCCGTCGAAGAGAAGCTCCTCCGAGAACGAAGCGACTCTGAGAGAGTTCTTAACCTTACTATCCACACGTGTGGATGTAGCTAGGGCTGCGTCACGTCTAACTAACTCCAATCAGCCACTGAAGGGCGGAGTTATACGTGAACAAACTACTGCCCTCAAAAGAAATTACATTGAGAATAATATCCCGTAAATCTTTTCTTGAAGACATAATGATAACGCCTCAGTAAGGCGGATTACGTATGATAAAGCGTCTAAGTTAAGTCTACTATACATAATGTCGTTCCCAACATTGAAATTGGAAAAGACATAAACGGCGAAAAAGAATATATGCAGTCTTTAATCACACCGTCTAGACGCATATGAACTCTCGGTATGCCCTGCTCTGCCAAAATAAACTATTCGTATAAATGATAAAATGGCAGAAATGAGCAACGCGGACAAGAAACTAGACTATCATGCTTAGTAGCAGGCTTGTATATATATATATAGCGTCGAAAAATAAAACACATGTTGTAATGACAATATTGGACTGCGTCGGTAAGTCAGGGACAATGTCCCTGAACCGATCGAAAAATCCGAGTCCAATGACGCTATAAGTCTCTTATCCAAGATCGCAGCAATGAAGTCCGAAATAACAATCACTGGAAGATAATGCCAGAAGATATGAAAGGCATCTTCCGATACTACTAAAGGGAAAACTCGAAATCTTTCGAATCCCTTTCGCCATCCTGTCGGACCCTATAAGCGTTCGGTCGTCCGTAGCTGATGCAACCGCGGACCGCACCGACCCAGCGCCGTCGGATAATTCCTGATTCGACCGAGAAACTGTCAATTGCTGGGATGCTGCGAAACAACTGTGCTAACTCGGATAGCACGTCCGTCACTGAGGCCTGAGGAGAAGCAGTCTTACGACGCATTGCCGCTGGAAGCGCCGTAATCGTTACCCCGTGCATACTACCAATATGCGAGCGAACGGAGTGTATAGGCCTCGTGTCCCTTGGCTACCGGATGGCGCGACCTATTCGCCGTGGAATCACCGAATGCCGAAACTGATCGGATACTCGAGGTCACGTAGCCAATGTGCGGTCGTGTGCCCTGCTGTGAGGATGAGGAAGCATTAAGGACAGTCTCTCGGATTGTCAATATAACGGAGCGTCCCGACCGACGGACATATGCTCCGAATGTAAAATATCTGAACCACAACATGCGGTCTCCTATGTTGTTGGACGAGAGAGGGATCTCTCTCGCTCACAGCCCGGACGGACCTGGACAAGCCAGGAACCGGACTAACAGGCTTCCTCCGATCTGTCCTCAATCTGCCGTCACTGGGTGAGTACTAAAGTAATTAAAGTGCTCGCATCACCCAAATCTCCTTCCTAGACCGCAACGGACGAACCCGGCAGCCGAACCATTCGATGAATGTACGCTACACCGGGTGAGCTAGCGAATGTCACTCCGTAGACGATAGACATATTCCATGAGCACTTATTGCCGCTAACTCTTCATTAACTATGACGACAGAGGCACACTTTTGAAAGACATCTCCATAACTCTTCGAACAAGAAACCAGAAATGCTTGGTTAGCAAGCATAAAATAATAATATATATATAGCGTCGTTCAATAATTCGAAAGTTTGTGTGACATTATTGGACTATGTCGGAACTGAGGGACGATGTCCCTGAACCGAACCAAAAATTACTAAGTCCACCGACGCTATCAGTTTCTTATCCGGCATCGCAGCAATCTGGTCCGACGAAAGAAGCTGTAGAAGACCAAGTCAGATGACATACACAACAGCATATGTTGTTCCGAAAGGGAAAGCTCGAAATCCTCCGAATCCCTTTCGGTATCCCGTCGGACCGGATGAAACTTTCGGACGTCCGTACCCGCTTCCGCGGAGCGTCCCGACCCAGCATCGTCGGATAAAATATATGCGACAGATTCAGTTGATGCTGGGATGCTGCGATAAACTGTGCTATTAAGGAAAGCACGTCCGTTCCCGAGGCCTGTGCAGTAGCGGTCTTACGATGCATTGCCGCCGGAAGCTCCGTGTACGTTGACTCCCGCACACTTCCTATGCGAACGTCCGGAGTCTGCAGGCCTCGTGTCCCTGGCTACCGGATGGTGTGACCTGGTCGCCGAAGAATCCTTGATCAGCGAAGCTGGTAATATATCGGCGGTCACGCAGCCAAGGTGCGGTCGTGTGCGCTGACGAGAAGAGGAAGCCTTAGCAGTCTCCGCGGACTGCCTATACAACGGAGCGTCCCGAGCGACGGACGTATGCTCCGCTTGCGACACATTTTGTACCACAACATCTGGGGCCAGATGTTGTTGAACGAGAGAGGGGCCTCTCTCGCTTGCCGTCCGGATGGACCGGAACGAGCTATGAACCGGACTAAAAGGCTTCCTCCGTTCTCCCTCCGATCCGCCGTCACTGGGTGTGCATTAGGTTAATTTATAGTGCTCGCATCACCCCAAAATTCCTTCTAGACCGCAACGGACGAACCCGGCTGCCGAACCATTCGGTGAATGGACGCTACACCGGGCGAGCTAGCGGACGTCAAAGGCCGTCGAACCTACTAGGGTCCTCTTAGGCAATTGGCGTATTTACATGAGCACTTTTCCGCTAGCCCTTCATTAATTGTGACGACGGAGGCACACTGTTGGAAGACATCACAGATACATCACCCTAATCTTGATCGTCTGAAATAGAAATTGATAAAGTAGAGTGACCCTGCAGGGAAAGGACCGGAGAGTCCAAATCCCCAATAACATACCGTGACATACGCTTCCCATATTGTCATCGAAATCATACGATACAGAACAGGAGTTAATGCGAGTACACTGACCACATATAGAATGATAATAAAGTCAGAGGAAGACTTCCTCTTAAAACAATTGATCAATATCCTTTCAATGTGAAAAGAAAACAAGTCCTGGTACTCGCACTAATCCCTGGCAATCAAAATACATAATAATAATATGATCCATTAATATAGAAAAAATAATTGAAATCAAAATATTTTGAAAAAATATTTTTTCAGAACAGCCCAAGTTTCTGAAAAGTAACGTTGAGCCCCAATGGATCCCAAGCCTAAGTGTGGACAAAAATTTTAAAAATATTTTAAACAATTTATTCAACACTTACGAACAATAATAATGTATCTAGTTATGATTAAAATAACATCAAGATATTATTTTTTAGAAATCCCCCCCCCCCCTCACACAGAGGGCTGTTGTAAATGTAAACAATGAGTGTAAAAACACTAAAATAAGACTCCAGGCACCCAGGCCCGAAATCAGTTACCAAAAATACACTATCTGATGCAAAACAGAGACTTCCAGGGAAGAAACTGCAGAACATCAGATGGTAGATGCAGAACACAACGCCTAACCACCCGTAGGTGAAGACGTAAACATGGGGAAAAGAACAGAATTCATTCTGTTATTCAGCTAAAACTCCCAAGAAAATTTAGTAATAATAATTACAAAAACTATGCCACAAGCATGGGAGAATAGCAAGGGGGAACTTAAAGGACAGGGAGAGAGGAAAACACTTAAAAAAACAGTGTAACTAAATAATCAGAATGACAACAAAATGGCTGCTGCCTTGAAAATAGGTAACTTAACACAATTTCATTAAAAAATTTTAAGTTACAGCCCTGATAATATTCTGTCACACATTTTTTTCCTCTCCTCCTTCTCTATCCTCCTTAGAATCACCATTTCACTAATATTTATGTGTCTGGCATCATTTAAACTGAGATTTATAAGCACAAAGATCAGTCAGATGTTAACTGATGAAGGGCCAAACTTAGAATGATTAATGGCGCCAATTTCGGAACGTCCTTGACACTGCGCATGCGCAGTAGGGGCGAAGTGTGGAGGGCCTTTCAGGACATGTTTTCTTTAGTTTTAGATGCAAATTTTGGGGATTGGGGGGCAAAATTTGTGTTTGGCCCTATATTTTAAGAGTTAGCACCAGCTATGTCTGGGTCATTGGTACAGTATAAAAATATACAAAAACAAGGTTCAGTGGCGATAACCTGGTTAAAATTGCCGCAGATGAAACATTTTAGCACATGCTCCCTTACTAGTCATAATGTTTGAGAAGTTTCATCAAAATTGGTTCAATAATGTAGAAGTTGTGCACACAAGTTGGGACAGATGGAAAGATGGACATACAGGTTGTCGACAAAAAAGCCCCCAGTTCTCTGAAGTGGGGGTTATAAATATAGTTTTTAAAAAAATTCAAAACCATATCATGTGACCCCTCATTGGAATGAGCTCAACAAGCTCATTCCAATGAGGGGTCACATGATATGGTTTTGTTGAAATATTTTGATTAATTTGAAAATGCAATAATTAAAATAATATATTCTGGTTAACTCTTAACCTGCCGAGAAAAATCTTGTCATTGTTGCTGCATAGGATTGCAGGTTACTTTAACAACTGTCTCTCGTCAAGCCTTGACTGACTTTATAAGCACCCCAGACTTGACTGGACACCACTGTGAGAATGGCATGGCTCAAGCAAAATTTGTCAGAATCTTTTCAAAAATTGTAGAAAGCTGTAAGGAGCATTGAGAGGAAACCACTGACTAACACAAATAGTAGACGATATAAGCAAAAAAAAAATCTTACTTTTTTTTTATTTTGCCTCAAAAACATAGCTTATGACTCCACATTGGAACAAACTTGTTGAGTTTGATTCTAATGATGGGTTAAGGGCTAAGTTTTTGAGTAAAAATTGAAAGAAAAAAAATCTGAATGCAGATTTTTGTGAATAGCACTGGTAAGCTATGGTCATTACATTAGGAGAAGAGTTAAAGGGGTGAATACATAGAGTACAGCCACAAAAACATCCAAGACTTGACAGGAAACCACAACAAAGGAATAGAACATGGCCTGTCATTGTGTCCCCAGAAATATGTTGAACTGTGTCGTCTTGAGTGTTAAAGTGAAAGGTTCACCAGAGGAGTTCAGAACTGAAAGGGTTACATTGTAAGACACAATAATTGCTTACCTTAGATCAGAAAATATAATGATGTGTTCACAGTTGCCTTGGTGTTGGTATAAATATGGCTGACCAAGCCTAAGCTTCAAATCAAGGAATGTTGTTTCTTCCATCTTTTGCTTTGTAAAAGGACCAAAATGGCCGTCCGTAGTTTCGGCCCATTGAATAATTTCTCTGAAAAAAAACCCCAAACAAACAATAAATTCGTATAACCCGTTACCCAACGAACCGGCCGCATTCGCCCGCGTAATATGCAAATTCAGCAGTTGAAAAAATATTATTTTTCAAAAAATTTCAACAAAACCATATCATCTGACCCCTCATTGGAACGAGCTCGTTCCAACGAGGGGTCACATGATATGGTTCTGTTAAATTTTTTTGAAAAATTTTAAAAAATGATATTTAAAATAATAAATTTTGATATCGTCTGCGTTGGGTAAAGGGTTAAACCCATCACAAAATCCAAATCAATAATTATGAGTTGATATACAATTATACATACAGGTTATTATCATTGTGTGGGTTTTCAATATGGTGTTTTGAAGTCGAGACCTCATCTCGGGCATATATCGGCGAGTCTGTCAGGATTAGGACTGCACGATATTCAAAACAGAATACCGGTATCAGTTTTCAAAAAAGTTAAAAAATTTATAGTAATTTATATATTTTTTATACTTACCAATGACCCAGACATAGCTGGTGCTAACTCTTAAAATATAGGGCCAAACACAAATTTTGCCCCCCAATCCCCAAAATTTGCATCTAAAACTAAAGAAAACATGTCCTGAAAGGCCCTCCACACTTCGCCCCTACTGCGCAAGCGCAGTGTCAAGGACGTTCCGAAATTGGCGCCATTAATCATTCTAATAACCAGTGCCTGGTAAGCGCTATGTACTCAGCGGGGAGGCAAGAGTTCCCAACTCCTGGGAGGGCCATCCCCGTCTGGGTCATTGGTAAGTATAAAAAATATATAAATTACTATAAATTTTTTAACATTTTTATACTGTACCAATGACCCAGACATAGCTGAATAGTAAAAAGGCTGGAGGGCCAAGGACATAGAGCAAAATGGAATACGCTCAATAAAATAAAATAGAGTCATCCCCTGTAGGGAAAAAGAAGTAATAGGCCTTACATGTATCTTTCTTATTTATGATAAATTAGAAAGATACAACACCTTCCAAAATTGAGCTTCATACATCCATGTACTCTATTAATATCCAATATAATCCTTATACTAATAATTTTTAAAGTAAGCCAATAAATAAAGTAAGTCTAGAGAATAGAGACTCTTATACTCTTAAAAGTGTCTGAGGATTGCATAATCATGTCCGTTGACATATGCAATATTCAAAAGCTATACTTTAAAAACTAAGACTTGAATGAATTTTAAAAACCTAAACTTCTCACTAAACAACCATCCCAATAACAGCTCAGAATTACTAACTCCGGAGGAGGTATCCCCTTGTTTTCATAGTAAAACAGGTGACCCAAGGGAACACCCTCCCCCCCCCCCCCCCTTTTTCTTGCCCTGGGTCAAATAGCCTAGAGCGAAGAGGGCAGCCGAACGGAGACACTGCCGAAACAGACAGCCTACCTAGCTATAGTAGCAACTGTTAAGTGAATGACATTCTGAGCAGTAGATAATAGACCTAACAATAGAGGCCTCCAGAAATGGACTCGATATTTCTGAGATAAAATTCATGAATGTGGATGGCTGAGCGCAATGAGCGGCCTTCAAAAATCTATAATAGCGACACTATTAATGTAAGCCCAAGATGTAGAAGAACTCTTACTTCATGAGCCGAAATCTTAAGCACAACTGCTAAGTCAATGATATACCATAAGCAGTACCGATAGTTAATAGAATCCATTAACAATAAAATGGAGCGTAACGTCCTTCTACTAGACATCAAAGACAGAAGAAGCTTACGCCCTTTGTAATAAACAGATATCTGTTTATAAATACATAAACTGTACCCGGAAAGAGTAAAGGCCTATGCCCATACGAAGACGGAAGGACCTTAAAATAATAGGTTCCGGATAATAGGAGCCTAACTCTTATGCAACAATCCAACCTAAATAGTAACGGAAGTATTGATTCCGAAACTATGAAAGTGAAAATCATCCATCGATAGTGCATGAAACTCACTGACTCTACAGTAAAAGAGAAACCAACAGAATTACTGTCTAAAAGGTCAGAATTTGAAAACTACTGTTTCCAGAGGCTCAAATGATTACTTAGCTAAATAAGAACCGAAGTTAAAATCCGTATAGGAATTTAATCTAAAGATTCTAAGTCTATTTATCAAAAAGTTACTAACTGACTTAGATAAAGAGACAAAAGACTCAATTGTAAACTATCGTAGAGTGCATAGGTATGAGGTAACATAAACCTATAACCTAACTAATAACAGGCTGCAGTAGATCTTGTGAAACAAGTATACTAAAAAATAGCAATGAGTAGTATGGAGGGATCAACAATATGAACATAATGATCCCTACACCACGACGGAAGAGCCTCCACTTTAGCCGCATAGAATAGCGAAGAAGAGGATCTCCTATAGTAAGAAATCGCGTCCAAAGCTCGTCCAGTACAGTGCTTACAATGCAATACGGACCACACAACGGAATACATGAAGGTTGCGACCTTGCTGGTTGTGATAAAGATGACACGATTTATCCAGTGAAAAAGATCCTCACATAGAGGAAGATTTCACGTTAAGATCCACAGTAGACAAGAGAGTAAATTACTCATGATCTCTGTGAAGATAGAGATGCTATCAACAGAAATGTATTGTGGTTGTTTATCTTAGCAATACCTGCTGAAACAACAGCGCCGGAGGATACGCGTATCCTATCATTACGTCCTATAGATCAATAGAGCGTTAACAGTATTAGCTCAGAGATCTGGACAAGCCAACACATACGTCTGCAATTGATTAGCAAGCTGTGTCATAAATAAATCATCATTGGGCGCTCCCATAGATAGCAAATCTGATTGAATACTTGTTTGTTGAGAGTCCATTCTGACAGCAACAAGCGACCCGTAAGAGAACGGGAGTCCGATAAAACAATCCGACGACCCGGAATATGACGGACCAAAACTGAACTTGGTGTACTATAACCAACAGAAGGATTCTTTCCATTAAATTGAATAACGGAAACGAAAGAGTGCCTTCCTGGTTCCGGAGATACGCCACTACTGTCGAATTAAAGGACAGGAATTTGGGCATGCGTTTCTGAATAATGTTCATGCAATGACATAAAGCAAGCCTAAAAACATTATTCCGCGGAAGAAAACTGATTGCTAAAAGATTGCGGAACCCAAAGACCCTGGCACTTCGAATCCGTAGGGATCAGTATATATCCCAATCTGTTTGACTGGCAACCGTCATAACAGCCACACTAGGGTCCGGCAACTGCGGCGGCACTCTCTGAGTCAACCACCGAATGTTTGCCCCAGTCTGAATCTCTTGTAACACTAGATAGACAAGAGAACGTGTAAATCGAGCAATTCATGGATTGCCGAAAAGTTGCCGTCGAAGAGAAGCTCCTCCGAGAATGAAGCGACTCTGAGAGAGTTCTTAACCTTACTATCCACGCGTGTGGATGTAGCTAGGGCTGCGTCACGTCTAACTAACTCCAATCAGCCACTGAAGGGCGGAGTTATACGTGAACAAACTACTGCCCTCAAAAGAAATTACATTGAGAATAATATCCCGTAAATCTTTTTTGAAGACGTAATGATAACGCCTCAGTAAGGCGGATTACGTAAAATAAAGCGTCTAAGTTAAGTCTACTATACATAATGTCGTTCCCAACATTGAAATTGGAAAAGACATAAACGGCGAAAAAGAATATATGCAGTCTTTAATCACACCGTCTAGACGCATATGAACTCTCGGTATGCCCTGCTCTGCCAAAATAAACTATTTGTATAAATGATAAAATGGCAGAAATGAGCAACGCGGACAAGAAACTAAACTATCATGCTTAGTAGTAGGCTTGTATATATATAAATATATAGCGTCGAAAAATAAAACACATGTTGTAATGACAATATTGGACTGCGTCGGTAAGTCAGGGACAATGTCCCTGAACCGATCGAAAAATCCGAGTCCAATGACGCTATAAGTCTCTTATCCAAGATCGCAGCAATGAAGTCCGAAAAATAATCACTGGAAGAAATGCCAGAAGATATGAAAGGCATCTTCCGATACTACTAAAGGGAAAACTCGAAATCTTTCGAATCCCTTTCGCCATCCTGTCGGACCCTATAAAGCGTTCGGTCGTCCGTAGCTGATGCAACCGCGGACCGCACCGACCCAGCGCCGTCGGATAATTCCTGATTCGACCGAGAAACCGTCAATTGCTGGGATGCTGCGAAACAACTGTGCTAACTCGGATAGCACGTCCGTCACTGAGGCCTGAGGAGCAGCGGTCTTACGATGCATTGCCGCAGGAAGCTCCGAGATCGTTATCCCGTGCATACTTCCAATATGCGAGCGAACGGAGTGTATAGGCCTCGTGTCCCTTGGCTACCGGATGGCGCGACCTATTCGCTGTGGAATCACTGAATGCCGAAACTGATCGGATACTCGAGGTCACGTAGCCAATGTGCGGTCGTGTGCCCTGCTGTGAGGATGAGGAAGCATTAAAGACAGTCTCTCGGACTGTCAATATAACGGAGCGTCCCGAGCAACGGACATATGCTCCGAATGTAAAATATCTGAACCACAACATGCGGTCCCCTATGTTGTTGGCTTCCTCCGATCTGTCCTCAATCTGCCGTCACTGGGTGAGTACTAAAGTAATTAAAGTGCTCGCATCACCCAAATCTCCTTCCTAGACCGCAACGGACGAACCCGGCAGCCGAACCATTAGATGAATGTACGCTACACCGGGTGAGCTAGCGAATGTCATTCCGTAAGCGATAGACATATTCCATGAGCACTTATTGCCGCTAACTCTTCATTAACTATGACGACAGAGGCACACTTTTGAAAGACATCTCCATAACTCTTCGAACAAGAAACCAGAAATGCTTGGATAGCAAGCATAAAATAATAATATATATAGCGTCGTTCAATAATTCGAAAGTTTGTGTGACATTATTGGACTATGTCGGAACTGAGGGACGATGTCCCTGAACCGAACCAAAAATTTCTAAGTCCACCGACGCTATCAGTTCTTATCCGGCATCGCAGCATATGTTGTTCCGAAAGGGAAAGCTTGAAATCCACCGAATCCCTTTCGGTATCCCGTCGGACCGGATGAAACTTTCGGACGTCCGTACCCGCTTCCGCGGAGCGTCCCGACCCAGCATCGTCGGAAAAAATATATGCGACAGATTCAGTTGATGCTGCGATAAACTGTGCTATTAAGGAAAGCACGTCCGTTCCCGAGGCCTGTGCAGTAGCGGACTTACGATGCATTGCCGCTGGAAGCTCCGTGTACGTTGACTCCCGCACACTTCCTATGCGAACGTCCGGAGTCTGCAGGCCTCGAGTCCCCGGCTACCGACCCAGCGCTGTCGGATAATTCTCGATCCGACACCGTTTCTGTCGGCTGCTGGGATGCTGCGATAAGCTGTGCTATGTGCACAAGAATGTCCGGCGTCGAGACCTGCGGAGGCGCAGTCTATCGGTGCTTCGCCGAGGGCAGCTCCGCATCAGATGGCTCCCGCATACTTCCTATGCGAACGTCCGGAGTCCATCGGTCTCGAATCCCTGGCTGCCGGATGGTGTGACCTGGTCGCCGAAGAATCCTTGATCGGCGAAGCTGGTAATATATCGGCGGTCACGCAGCCAAGGTGCGGTCGTGTGCGCTGACGAGAAGAGGAAGCCTTAGCAGTCTCAGCGGACTGCCTATACAACGGAGCGTCCCGAGCGACGGACGTATGCTCCGCTAACGACACATTTGTACCACAACATCTGGGGCCAGATGTTGTTGAACGAGAGAGGGGCCTCTCTCGCTTGCCGTCCGGATGGACCGGAACGAGCTATGAACCGGACTAAAAGGCTTCCTCCGTTCTCCCTCCGATCCGCCGTCACTGGGTGTGCATTAAGTTAATTTTATAGTGCTCGCATCACCCCAAAATTCCTTCTAGACCGCAACGGACGAACCCGGCTGCCGAACCATTCGGTGAATGGACGCTACACCGGGCGAGCTAGCGGACGTCAAAGGCCGTCGAACCTACTAGGGTCCTCTTAGGCAATTGGCGTATTACATGAGCACTTTTCCGCTAGCCCTTCATTAATTGTGACGACGGAGGCACACTGTTGGAAGACATCACAGATACATCACCCTAATCTTGATCGTCTGAAATAGAAATTGATAAAGTAGAGTGACCCTGCGGGGAAAGGACCGGAGTGTCCAAATCCCCAACAACATACCGTGACATACGCTTCCCATATTGTCATCGAAATCATACGATACAGAACAGGAGTTAATGCGAGTACACTGACCACATATAGAATGATAATAAGGTCAGAGGAAGACTTCCTCCTAAAACAATTGATCAATATCCTTTCAATGTGAAAAGAAAACAAGTCCTGGTACTCGCACTAACCCCTGGCAATCAAAATACATAATAATAATATGATCCATTAATATAGAAAAAATAATTGAAATCAAAATATTTTAAAAAAATATTTTTTCAGAACAGCCCAAGTTTCTGAAAAGTAACGTTGAGCCCCAATGGATCCCAAGCCTAAGTGTGGACAAAAATTTTAAAAATATTTTAAACAATTTATTCAACACTTACGAACAATAATAATGTATCTAGTTATGATTAAAATAACATAAAGATATTATTATTTGGAAATCCCCCCCTCACACAGAGGGCTGTTGTAAATGTAAATAATGAGTGTAAAAACACTAAAATAAGACTCCAGGCACCCAGGCCCGAAATCAGTTACCAAAAATACACCATCTGATGCAAAACAGAGACTTCCAGGGAAGAAACTGCAGAACATCAGATGGTAGATGCAGAACACAACGCCTAACCACCCGTAGGTGAAGACGTAAACATCGGGAAAGAACAGAATTCATTCTGTTATTAAGCTAAAACTCCCAAGAAATTTTAGTAATAATAATTACAGAAACTATGCCAAAAGCATGGGAGAATAGCAAGGGGGAACTTAAAGGACAGGGAGAGAGGAAAACACTTGTAAAAACAGTGTAACTAAATAATCAGAATGACAACAAAATGGCTGCTGCCTTGAAAATAGGTAACTTAACATAATTTCATTAAAAAATTTTAAGTTACAGCCCTGATAATATTCTGTCACACATTCTTTTCCTCTCCTCCTTTTCTATCCTCCTTAGAATCACCATTTCACTAATATTTATGTGTCTGGCATCATTTAAACTGAGATTTAAAAGCACAAAGATCAGTCAGATGTTAACTGATGAAGGGCCAAACTTAGAATGATAAATGGCGCCAATTTCGGAACGTCCTTGACACTGCGCATGCGCAGTGGGGGCGAGGTGTGGAGGGCCTTTCAGGACATGTTTTCTTTAGTTTTAGATGCAAATTTTGGGGATTGGGGGGCAAAATTTGTGTTTGGCCCTATATTTTAAGAGTTAGCACCAGCTATGTCTGGGTCATTGGTACAGTATAAAAATATTAAATTGTGGGTTAATAAATAATGACGATAAACCAATATTTTGTAATTACACTGGTATTCAATCGATATTGGTTTGAATACCAGTATATATCGGTTTATTGAATTACCATGCAGCCCTAGTCAGGACAAGCTGATATATTACTCAGAGGCGAGGTCAAGACTTCAATAACCAATTTATCTTACAATACTCATCCATTTCTTGACTTGTTCGCATAATGAAGAGATTGGGTACAGTTTTTAGCAGAGTCAGTTTTGACAATCATTCAGCATCTATGAAATGATTTTTTATGAAGGAAGATTGATCATCATGGTATTGGATTCTAGCGCAGGGCATGATGTAATCCCCATTCACTGTTCTACTTGTACTATGACCGCTCAAGTTTATACTAGTATTTCAGCTGTGGGTTTCTTTTTTTCATGTTTAACGCATATACAACAAGAGGGATGTTACATCCCAACGCTCACCTACATTCGCGCTTGATGTCGTTCCAATGTAACATGCCTAATATTTAGTTAATATAAATCATTAACTAGGCATCAAATGATTAATGTGGTTTATGTGATGGCTTTGGAAAGTCTATATTTCTGCATTTATTATATATCAATTCAACATAGAATCATTGGATATAAAAGCATATTTTTCTTTTAGAAATGTTTATGATTAAGAATATGAATCGTGAGGCCAGGTATTAAATCATAAATAAGAATTAGGAAAGGCTTTCATAAATCACTGAAATTGTAATTGAAGTACATTCATTGGTTAAAGAAGAGTTGCGGAAAAACATTCATTCAAGAAAGTGACTATAAGTCCCAACAAAAATACATCACATCAACAACTAAAATAAGCCTTAATGTTACTAGTAACAAGTATGAGAAAGTATTTAATAAAAAAAAAAAGTTAAAAAAAATTTTTTTTAAAGAAAGTGAATATAAGTCCCCAAAATCCCCATTAAATTCCTCAAATATGCATGTAATAAGGGTGCAACGTTACCGCAATGTAGTTCAGTAACCCATGCGTACAATATCAATTGCCTGGAAAGACACATAGAAACAGAACTCACCTTAACACCTCACCTTAACACAAACTTTTAGAACTTAAAATTGAGTAAGTCAGACAAAAACGTGAACATTGTGACTGAAAAAAAGAAAAGAAATCAGTTAAATTTCTGCATACAGTAGGGTTAATACCTACAGTTGTTATTGAAATAAAATAACAGTAATGAGAGGTGAAGGCACCACAATCTGCACAAAAGCTGACTTTAACGCAAATTCTTACAACACCTAATCGCTAATTCTTACAACAAGTTTTGGCAGAAAATCAGCCTCAAATTCCTCAAATATGCATGTAATGAGGGTTAAATATTACTGCAATGGAGTTCAGTAACCCAAGCATAGAATATTAATCACCTGGAAAGACACATAGAAACACAACTCACCTAAACACAAAGTTTACAAAGTTTTACAACTTAAAATTTACTAAGTCCGAGAAAAACATGAAAATTTTGAGTGAAAAAAAAGAAAATTTCCGTTAAATTTCTGCATACAGGAGGGTTAATACCTACAGTTGTTATTGAAATATGAAAATCAACAGTAATGAGAAATTAAAGTAGCACAAGCTGCACAAAAGCTGACTTTAACGCAAATTCTTACAACACCTAAACGCAAATTCTTACAACAAATTTTTCAAAAAATTTTAGGTGAAATTTGGAAAAAAGTCATAGTATCAGGGTTAAATACTGTTCTGATAGTCCCCTACAACCTACATATGCAATATCAAAGGCCTGAGCCCACTGATCTTTGAGAACTCAGCTTAACACCTCACCTTAACACAAACTTTTAGAACTTAAAATTTACTAAGTCCGAGAAAAACATGAAAATTTTGACTGAAAAAAAGAAAATTTCCGTTAAATTACTGCATACAGTCGGGTTAATACCTACAGTTGTTATTGAAATATGAAAATCAACAGTAATGAGAAGTTAAAGCACCACAATCTGCACAAAAGCTGACTTTAACGCAAATTCTTACAACACCTAAACACTAATTCTTACAACAAGTTTTGGCAGAAAATCAGCCTCAAATTCCTCAAATATGCATGTAATGAGGGTTAAATATTACTGCAATGGAGTTCAGTAACCCAAGTGTAGAATATTAATCACTTGGAAAGACACATAGAAACACAACTCACCTAAACACAAAGTTTACAAAGTTTTACAACTTAAAATTTACTAAGTCCGAGAAAAACATGAAAATTTTGAGTGAAAAAAAAGAAAATTTTCGTTAAATTTCTGCATACAGTAGGGTTAATACCTACAGTTGTTATTGAAATATGAAAATCAACAGTAATGAGAAGTTAAACCAGCACAATCTGCACAAAAGCTGACTTTAACACAAATTCTTACAAGACCTAAATGCAAATTCTTACAACAACTTTTGGCAGAAAATTTTAGCTGAAATTTGGAAAAAAGTCGTAGTTTCAGGGTTAAATACTGTTCTAATAGTCCCCTAAACCTACATATGCAATATCAAAGGCCTGAGCCCACTGATGCTTGAGAAATTCACCTTAACATTAAATCTTACAATATTGGACACGCCGGACGCCGACGCTGACGCCCGAGGTTATCACAATAGCTCACCACATCTTACAGATGTAGGTGAGCTAAAAATATCATCATGGCAAAAAATGATCTAATCTAATTTATTTTGTTAAGCTGGCGATTTATTGATCATTTAATTGATGTAAGATAAATGTTATACATGACTTGAAATTTTAAATTAATTGGTAAAATATTCTGTACAATGGAATCCTGTTTATTGAATAGTCTCTTTACTGGCAATACATATTCAATTATCAGAGATATTCAGAAGTTATATTCTTATGCTTTGGGTTATAAATTGTGTATTCATTTGATTGTATCCGGTTTGTGTTGCCAAACTTGACTACACTGCTGCAATAGTTTTGTGTTGCCCAGCTTAACTACACTGCAGCAATAGTTGGCTGTAAATCATGGTCATAGCTGGCATATATTACAATATCTTACCTCCTACACTCCTACAAGTATCTGGGAATTTCATTGGTTCAAAGACGTCACATGCAGACTGCATATAAAACCATATACTGCCTGTCAACATCAATATACGCTGACAGCTATGGGTAATCTCCCCTTTGTTCATTGATTATTCAAAATGGCGGCAGCTGATAAACGCTTCAAGTTGAAAGATTGAGTGTTGGAAGCCCATATTTTTTCTGAAGTGCAGGTAAGGCAACTTAAAAGGCTTCATATTCTGTGGATGCGTGTCATGACACCTTTGAACTGAAACTGTATGAATTTGCCTTGTTACAATTTATGGGAGCGTGTCTGTATAAATTATAACAAGGCAAAGACATGTGAACACATTGTGAGAATTCTCTTATTTCATTTTGATCGCTGTTGTTATTAGTTCTGTGCATCGATGCAGTAGTCGGTAAGATACATTCGTTACACAGTTTGTTGGTGGCTTAATATGGTATATGTGGTGTCAGTTAATTCCATACTGGACTCGAGCTTCACTCCAATGAGGAGTCATAAGCCATGTTTTGGAGCTTCGCTCGTGTCCAATATGAAATTAACTGACACCATATATACCATATTTGGCCACCAACAAACTGTGTAACTAATAATAACACCCAGTCCAGATCAGGAAAGTTGGCCATATAGTTGGCACTATTGCAACAATTTGACAAGCACTTGTGCCATTCCATCACAGTAACAAGAAAATTAGATAAATTTAGAAAACAAAATGATCATGCCACAAGCACAGGCCTGACCGTGAATATATATATATTATTAGAACATGAACATCAAATTTATTAAAAACTACATTTTTTGTGAAGAGTATTGTCACTGTTTAGATTGTTTCTTATCTCATTTAAAATAAGTTTTCCTTTAACATAAAATGAATAGCACATGACACTTGCAAAAAACATTTTGCAGAATTAAAAATTTTCGTTTTTTTCCACCAAAACATAACTAATGACCCTTCAGTGGAACAAGCTCATTCCAATGAGGAGTCATAAGCCATGTTTTGGAGGTAAAATTGAAAACATAATAAAATTTGAATGGCAGTTTTTATGAACAGCTCTGGCTGTTCTGTTAGGTAAACTGGGGGCGCGGTGGCTCAGTTGGTAGAGGTGTAGGCTGCAAGCCGAGAGGTCCTCGGTTCATATCCCACCTGCGGCAACTGCGTTGTGTCCTTGGGCAAGACACTTCAGCCCCATTGCCCACGTGGGGGCATGGTGACGCTGTGTACTATGGCGTACTGCACATCGATGGAGCACCTGTCTTCAACCAATGCTAACCCTGCTTGTGTGGAGTTAGTATGTTGGGGAGCTGACAGTTGCTCGCCGTTGCCCGGTGGTTCTCTCCGGGTACTCTGACTTCCTCCACCCGTAAAACTGTCGTGGTCATGATTAGCCATTGTGCAGAAATATGTGACCTTAAACACCAATAAATAAATAAATAAATGTTAGGTAAACTTGGCAAAAGGTAAAAAACACAAAGAATGTTAGATTAACATACCTGCTATAATCTCTGCAGTCATCTTCTCTCATATCATTATAAAATACACCTTCAATGTAGAAAAATCCTGACTTGTACAAATCCTGAAATAAAATAATACAATACTGAAACAATCATCTGACAATCAGGGAAAAAATTAAATTATGGACTCACAAAGTAGATCCGTTTCTCATGCCATTTTTTTTGTAAAATTACTTTCGGGTGGATGGGAAGGAGGGCATTTTTTCAATTTTATTTTTGTAATTATTTCTTTGCCATCAAAAGTACATATTCTTGGTTTGTTTTATGTTTTAGGCCTCATAACCTACAGAATAGCTTGAATGGTGGTGTATTTCGTCTTGAGTGCAAGAAGGCTTTGCAATGCTAAAGCCTTGTACTCAAGGGCCAAATTTATCATTTGATAATCTTGGGTAAGATATCAGATGTGAACCATTTAATTTTTATTTTTTACGTTTGCATTGGTTATAAAAAGAGAGCATGCGGCAGCCAAAATGACCATGCAGGAGGGCTTGAGAAACAGATTCTTAACTGTTTTAGGCCTTATGGAAGCATTTTTTGAAGTCTGACAAATTCAATACACAGAATCTTTGCACAGATGATGAAATCAAGGCCTCACTCATTCACACTCTTAGAATTGTATTTACCAAACTAAACAGGGTTTAACCCTTTTTCCCAATGTTGACGATATCACAATTTTAAAAAAATTTCAACAAAACCATATCTTATGACTCTTCATTGGAACGTGCACATCAAGCTCGTTCCAATGAGGGCTCACATGTATGATGATATGGTTTTGTTGTAATTTTTGACAAATAATTTTTTTCAACCGCTGAATTTGTATATTATGAGTTCGGAAGTGATGGTTTCATAAGATAAATGGTTAAGCCAAGGCCTTTTTGCACCCAAATTTCTGCCCCATTCCCGATGTGAAATAGACAGAAGAATTCCCAATTGATATGACCATGCTTTGCTTGTCCTATCATCAGTAATCCAATCCAAACAACACTGAGCATAAGTTCTGAACATATATTATGAGAGCTGCTTTAGGTACCTCAATACCAGGAACTTCAACAGATCTGCGGTGCCTGACAAATTTATTGGAGTTCCAAGAATGAGGATGTAGTCTGCTTGAACTTAACAGGTTTGGGTGATCCTAGTGGAGTCATCATTCTCGAAAAAAGGCCCTTTCCAATCTCTATGGTATAAACCCTGCCAATGTTTTCACATGAATATGACTGTCGGAAAGGAATAGTCTTTAAAAACAAGATGGATGCTAGCGACCATGTTTTTCAATGAAATTCAGAAAAATTTGATAGCTCCCATCTTGACATTACACCAAAGCTACATGCGTAATTTGAAAAAGATCAGGTGAGAGATGTGACCTGCAGGGTGTGCTAATGGAATTGTTGACAATTTATAGCCACATCCAAGATGGCCACTGGCAGCCATATTTTTCAACTTTTTCAAAAAATTTGATAGCTCCCATCTGGACATCACAACAGGGCTACACATAAAATTTGAAAAAAATTGGGCGAGAGATGTGGCATGTAAGGTATGCTAATGGAATTGTTGACAATTTATATGCCAAATCCAAGATGGCCACTGGGGGGAGGAGGGGGGGGGGGGGCATGTCAAAGCTACAAATAAAATTTGTAAAAGATCAGGTGAGAGATGTGGCCTGTAGGGTGTGCTAATGGACTTGTTGACAATTTATATGTCAAATCCAAGATAGCTGCTCGCGACCATGTTTTTCCACAAAATTCAGAAACATTTGATATCTACCATCTAGACATTACACCAAAGCTAATTATGAAATTTGAAAAAGGTCAGGTGAGAGATAGAACCTGTAGGCTGTGCTAATCAAATTGTTGACAATTTATATGCCAAATCCAAGAGGCCACTGGCAGCCATGTTTTTCAACAAAATTCAGAAAAAATCAATAGCCTCCACCTAGACATTACCCCAGAGGCACGTATGAAATTTGAAACTGATCGGGTGAGAGACGTGGTCTGCATGGTGTGCTAAAGGAATTATGGACGGACAGAGGTTGAGACGTAAAGCAGATGACAACCCATCCCAATACCTCATACCTGACGTTGTCAAGTTATTTATTTATTTATTTATTTATTAGGGTTTAACAACACCTTAACAGACAAGGTCATATCATGTCGGTGACAGTTTTACGGGTGGAGGAAGCTGGAGTACCCAGAGAGAACAACCGAGAAATGACGGGCAGCTGCCAGCTCCCTAACATCGTAACTCCGCAATGCAGTACAGGAAGGTTTAGATTGCCTGAAGACATGCGCACAATCGATGTGCAGTATGCCTTAGTACACAGCGTCATCGTGCCCCCATGTGGACAATCGAGGTGAAGTGCCTTGCACAAGGACACAATGCGGGAGTCCAAATTGAATGCTCAGATGGTCACCCATCCAAGGACTAACCGGGCTCGACGTTGCTTAACTTTGGTGATCTGACAAGAACAGACGTTGTCAAGTTGAGCTAAAAATGGTAATGCACGACCAACCAAGTGCTGAAGAATAATCGTAGATTCAGACTCATGAAAAATGATAAACATTTTGTAGTCTGTGACAGTGGTTGATGTTTATTTGAAAATTATTTAATTAAATTTGTGTCACTAAATACTTCGCAATCTATTCTTTATCATGATGTAGACACTGTGGACAAACAATGCATGTTTAGTTGTAACATAATCGTAGGCCTTATAGAAGCTGTTGCTTGTTTCTTATTTCATTTAAGTGTCTTTTGTGAGGTTTGTGAATCATAAATTAAACAGAATCTTCAACTCATCCACAATATAAATCAAAATTTGTAAAATCTGTTCACTTAGTTAGGACTGGACCATACCTAATTTACTGAACTTGTTTTGTAAATGATTTTTCTTTCCCAGAATTGCACATTATAAAATTCAGCAGATATGACTTCAAGCTTGTTGTCCCCGTTGATGCGTTACTAGGCACAACAAGTTTGTTCACATCAAAACCTTTCACCGTTTTCACAGAACGCAATCAGAAAAATTGGTGTGCCCAGGCATAATGGAGTGACATGAAGCTGAATTTTTGTATGGTGAGGAATTAAAGATGGCAATAAGTAATGATTAGGTGGATGAAGAGAAGAAAGAAGAGATTTGTACAGAAAAGCCAATGACAGGCCTGAAAATAAGCAGTCTGACATTAGCAGAATGGGGTTCACAGAAGGTGAATTTGATGATGCTATCTCATACAGTGGGCCAATTTATCCTCTGGGTACCTCTTTGTGTTTAGGTTTGAGACCCTGATTCTGATTGAGGTTCACAGAGGGTAAATTTAGTGATGCTACCCTGCTGTGCAGGGTAGCATCACTAAATTCACCCTCTGGGGACCTCATTTTGCAGATGTCAGTCTGCTTATTTTCTGGCTTGGTCAATGCAAACTGAGATTCTGAGTCATAAGCCAAGATTCGTTAAAATGAGAGAAGAGATAGTTTGATGTCATGGCTTCACCAGTGGGGTAGCAGAGAAGATTGAATATCTTTACCAGGAGAAGAGGAAACTTTGTACTTTGTGAAAAGAATGAGACACAATAACACTGTCCGAAAACTGTAACAGATCTGAGAACATTTTGTAATTATTTGATTTGCTTTAATAAATAAAGAGGCTATTACTTGGTTAGGTTGATATCGGCCGATATATCAGTGTTCGGTAACTTCACATCAGTATTCCACCTTCAGTCTCTGGCTGATATGCTGTTACCTCTGGGGGATACCTTGAAACTAACCAAGTGATAACTTTTAAGTAATAAGTAATTAGAACAATATGCTGACATTATAAATTATTGTGATGTATTGATGGTAACATGGTCTGAGGTTTGCAGCTCGGAGCGTATGTTCAGAGACGCGAAGCGTCGAGGTTGAACATATGCTCTGAGCAGCAAACCACAGACCATGTTACCATCAACTCATCACAATAACCTATATGTTCCAATAAGACACTACTCATAGCCCAAAACCTACATTTTGAAACACGAGAGGCTTATTTACTAAACTTGTGATTGATAAAAGTTGCCTTTTGCAAGGCAATTTTTAAAATTAACGATCACAGGTTTAGTAAATAAACCTCTTGTGTACCCACGACGGCACTGGATAAACAATCAAGAAACCAGATAAACTCATTCCATCTCAGTTCAAATCGTAAACTGGTTTGTAATTTAAACAACACTTTATCTGGAACAACGTCTGCTGCGCATGTGAAAAATCCAGAAAAATGAATCAGCTTGCCAGTCACGCCATTGATGAAGCAATTACGAAATGGGCAACGTCATTTCAAATATTTCACATGGTGACATCAGACGGTAATATTTGCTACTGGAGCTGTAAACATAAAAGAAACTATGCCAGTTCTCATTCAATAAGAGGGTGAGGATTTTACTCTTATTGGAACATAAAGTCATGATACCAAAGCCTCTGAAGTCTATCAACACTGGAATATGGGGAGTAACACTAAATTAAGCATTGGAAGCTGTTTTTTTAACAGTTTAACATATCAAGCAAGCCTCAATATTTCAAAAATCATGGGAAACCATATTTTGTTTCCATCATTTTGCATCATGGGAAATGACCGATAACGATTTTCCCGTTCTGTCAACAGGAGTGTAAAAATACAGCAAAAGTCACTCGCCCTGCAGGACAAGTAGACTTTAAAATGGACTTGCCCGCCTTATTTTCTACTTGACCCACTTTTTGTCACTCACTCGCAGTTTCAACTATATTTCTTTCGTCTGAAAAAAAGAATAAATTAAGCCACAGTTAAGTGACTGAGTGGGGGACGTTTTAAGGCTGGAACACCAAACCAGCAATCCGCCAGAGAGACTGCAATACTGGCATCGTAAACTTCGCTCAAGGTGAAAAGGTTTGTTCTGTTGTTGTAACTTGTCAGCTTAACGACACTGCAATGGTGACCAGCGTGACCTCAAAGGCTTTAATGATCAAAACTCAATGAAAAATTGAAAAGGTTTGTGATATCAAAGTCTGAGATCACTTATATTATTTAAAATCAATCATGGAACGAAACAAATTAAATTTGGTGAGAGATATGGGGCATCACGTATGGCGAAAGCCCTGTCAGCACTTTCAAAAATAGCTGAATTCTTTGATAGCTAATTTGATTACCTCCCTTACTAGACTAGAATTACCTTTCTACATTATAGACATTTTAATGCTTCTGGTGAGTTCATTCGCACAGTTGTTACATCCCAACACTGGTTCAGAGTTGGCTGAGTGGCGGATGAAGGACTTTACGAAAAACTGTGGGGCCGGGCAGGGGTTGGGGGGGGGGGGGGGGGGCATGCACCTAGGCTCAAGTTTACCGGCGTGTACTGTCAACCAAATTTTGAAATTTAATCTGAAAAGATGCGATTACCTCGCACCCGATGCAGATATTCACAATGCACAACCCATCTCCGTGAAGAACTAGTGGGGGAGCACACCAAGTGAAAATGACCATTTTTTAAACGTTTTGCGAGACACCGATTCAGTCTTTCGTTTCTTCGTTGTCGACATCATGGTTGTAATACGGGGCGATGACAGACGACAGTATGATTTTGAACTGGACACCATATTCCTAAAAAATTATAAACATGTCATGGAGTCCGAGTGTGCATAAAGTGCATGGGAAACAAAAAATCGTTTCCGAATTTTGGCTGTGACGGTAACGACACAGAAATGGAACGATCGTTACCATGAAATATATCCAGGCCTGATATCAAGTATAGATCCTGTGGACAATAGTCAAATTACCTTGACAGTAGTTTTTTGTCAAGTCTTGGCTGCCTCTGCAGGCAGCCAAGACTTGGCTAGAAATCACTGCTAAGCCATTTGACTCACCAGGTATGATGTAGGCCTGCATGGTATACCTCTAATTCAATATTTACCATTTTTAAATTTTAAACGATACAAAGCCAATACGATATCATTTTGAAAGTTCTGGTATGCCACAAATTATGGTATTGTAACGAATTATCGACGCTGAAATCGATATATATTATTTATTATTGAAGAAATGTTGAACTTCACTCCCATAACTCCACTCAATATTTACTGTCAGTAATATTTGAATTAATTCCATTTTCGAGAGTGGGTTGAAAATTTGAAATAATACTTTAATATACTCACTGAACATGAAATATTTACAACTTGCGCACATTTAATCACTCACTACAAAATATAATATAATTATATTTTCAGATTGTAAATTTCAGAATTGTTTTTAACACTTGTTTGCATTTTTGCTTTGTCATTGTCCTTTGATCAGTTACATGTACACGTCACGTGATTTTTTAATGTCACATGGGTGTCTGTCAAACATGGAAAGAAATCATTCCTAATTCAAACAACTCCCCGTCTTGTAACTGCTGTTGTGAAGTGCCGATCAATCAAGGAACAGTCCAAACTCTGCCCAAATTTACAACTACTGTTGTGAATTGCTGTCAATCACTCATTTGAGTTACCAATGAAAACACAGTTTGAACAGAACTATATGAGCAGTTGATGGATGATCATGTTTTCTTAGTTGCTTCAGCCAGCATGTGCAGCTAGCCAGAATGTTTATTTAGGCTGCACACACTTCATGTGAGGTTTGTATGGGGTTATGAGAATAATAATCACCTCAGATGCTGATTACAAGAAATTTTAATCTGCTTCTACATTAATTTATTGATGCAGCTACACCAAAGTGTACCAAAAAGGGGGTGTTCTCACTTTGCCAGCAGGTTTTGTTCCCATAAAAAAGGTGTTAATAACTTTGACAATAAAGATTTGAAGTATAGTCTGTACTATATTTCTTTGCACATTTTGCGCTTATATAAATGAAATACCGATTAATATATATATTTATTTATAAATATCACCCTTGCATTGCAACAATGCGTCATCTACAATGCAAAGGCATTGCAGTTGGTGCCTTGTTGTACTCAAGGGACGATATATTGTGGAATTTAAAATTTTAAACTTTTTTCATAACGCAATTGTGAGTTCAACCAATGCATTCTATTTTTAACCGACAGAGCAAGATTTTACACTGCTGAAATTTAAATTTTAGCCCGAATGTTAACAGATCTTTAACATGATTGTTTTGATTTGTACTTGGAAGTTGATGACTGATAAGTTATCACATTTGTGATTGGCAGCTCATTACCAGTTACTGCCGATTCGAAGTAAACACTGCTAACAGACAGAGGACCAGCGACTGTGAATATCTGTCCCCAATACTAATACAGACGATAGCAGAGGTGTGAAAATTTCTAACTCCGGCCTGCTGGCAAAGTGAGAATACACCACAAAAAGGAACAATAACTAAATGTACTGCAAGTCAGGTATACCTCTAAAAGTCTTGAGTATCGGTCACTGATAACTAAATTCAGAGTCCAAAATAGTCTACGATATACTAGTATATTGCGGTATTTTTTTCAATACCGATTAAAATTTGAATACTGTGCAATCATAGAGTGATGTACAGTAGACATTCTGAAAAATAACCAAGACCTTTAACTCTTTGAACCTGAGAGACTGTTTTCCAGTCCAAGAATATGATACGTAAAAATTAACAAGGTGTCATGCCACCAGTATCCCCCATCAGGGGGTTTCTATGTTGAAGGGTTTCTAAGTTGAAAAAAGCAGGAAAAGGCCCATAACCCTAGAAAAAAAAATGGACAAAGCCTGTTACTTGTGAATATTCTTTCCCACATGGTGGTCTGTCAGAATACCAAAGATCATTTAACTCCAACATCCACTGACTGAGATATGAAGGTCCAAAGTTGTAATGAACAGATGGATGGATGGACGAACGGACAGACCCCATTTCTATATCCTCCACAAACTTCGTTTTAGCGGGGGATAATTAAGTTGGATGGTTACTTGTGAATGTGTGGGGTAGACCCATTAATATTTTCAACATGCATCCCTGGTCAAAAACCAACTGGGAACAGTGTTCTGAAAACCCTCAATTTAGTTGTTAATGGAAACTCATTTCGGTTGTGAAATTTTAACTCTTAAAGGCCTGGAGATTTGTATACATTTTTCAGACACTTTGATAGTCTACATCCTGTGACATTGCAGTTGTTTCTAGACAAGTCATGGCTGCCTGTATAGGCAGCCAGGACTTGTTTTGAAACTGCCAAGATACTCAGAATATAACTTTCAAATTTACCCAGAGACCACATATTGAGGCACCTTTTCAGCTGTGGTAAAAAGTGAGGAAAGTGGAATTCGGCCTTTAGGTTAAACACACAAAACGCATGTGCTCGTAAATTTTTAAGCCTTCAAAATCCACTTATAGAGCTTTCCATCTTTTTTTTTGTTTAGTCAAAAATGATTTACAGTCTTTTGTCTTTGGCTTAAAGTGCAAAATGGAATGAACAATCCATTTTTATCACCATAAAATTTGTGAATGTACAACCCATGTTGATAGCTCAAAGCATTTCGAATGGGACTCAAGCAAGTGCAGGGCCCATAACATACCCCAGAACGGTACTTTTGCTACCAGGATAATCAGGCACTGCACTTGCCTTAAACCAACAGACTTGAGTTACTGTAACATACCTTTGAGCAATAATCTGCCTGTAGATCAGGGTTATTACTGAACTCTCCAGCCACAGCAAGATCATTTGCACATCGTATTCTGTCTCTTAGTTCTGTGAGTTTTTGCCTTCCTAACACATTGAAAGCATGTTCAACTACAAGCTGAAATTGAAAATATCTCACATACTACCCCAGAGATAACATGAAAAGCAGACGACACTTGCAAACAAAATTATTACATAACTATTTTTTTCTTCATTTTTTGCGCCAAAAACATAGCTTATGTCCCCTCACTGGAATGAGCTCATTTCAATAAGGGGTCATAAACTATGCTCTTGAGGCAAAAAGAATGCATGAATGGGGGATGGACAAGGATAACACTATATGCCACCAGTCATTTTATGGCGGGGTAAAAAAATGCCGCAAAACTATAAGTTTCAATTATCGACAAGTTCTGGTTTGTAAGAACACAATTAACTGGCGGAGTGCCGGAAGTCATTATCATATTTCTACTGAAAACTGAATGGCAATTTTTGTAAAAAGCACAGGCCAGTTTTGCTGTTACGTTAGGTAAAGGGTTAAATCCCAATAAAACAAACATAACAAGCAATTTCAATCTTCCAATTCAAATAAAACAAAACTATTTCAACCACTTTCCACTCTGCTGGTGGATATTCCTGACGGGGACAGGATTCCATTGAAATAGGTATACTTTGGGCACATTTAATAAAATTTTGACCCAATAAAATAAATGGATTTTTTCACGATTGATTCCATGAGTTAAATTTAGAAGAATTTTTTAACAAATCTAGTCATGGCTGCTACAGAGCAGCTATGACTAGATTTGATTGAAAAATGTCTTGAAAATGCTAAGCGAGTTAAGAGTTACCCCTTTCCCAATGTCCATCCCGTGGTACATGTATTTAAACAATTCGCCATTCAAATTCTATTATTATTATTGTTGTGCGGTTTTATTTTTCTTGTTTCGGTTCAGTTTCGGTTCGGTTTTTAAAAAAAAAACTCGGCTTATAGGTCGGTTTTCGGTTTTTTTTATAGTAAGACATCTGCAGTTTCGAACAGAAACTATATAGTGTCACTATAATGCCCATTCTGTCATATTTTCAATGATGATTTAATTGGCAGTGACTAGCATTGGCCATTGGTACTAAGTGTATAAATGGCAGGCATTGTCAAAACCAAAAAAATAAAAGAAAATAAAATGTAACAGTCTTTGAAGAAAACCACCACTCAGCACCCATCATTTCTAGGCACATAACCCCTCCCCCCCCCCCCCCCCCAACCTCTGGTCTTTAAGATCAGGCATAAGAGAGTCTATGATGAATTGATATTAACACATGGGTGCAAAAAGAGCCAATTCACAATTTCCCAGGGCTCTGTTCAGTGTTCACTCCTGGATGGGGCCCTGGGCAGCCTAGTGAGCCTAGTGACCCTACCAGGCATTGCAATAATACCAAGCATTGCCAAGTGGGTCACCTAAACACCCATCCTAAGATATTGACAATGAACTGGAGTATGGACTCTTTTCAGTACCCCCCCCCCCCCCCCCCCCCCCCCACACACACACACACACACACACACACTCGTGGCTAGTGCCACCACTCGCCCTAGTAAGATAATCTGCAATAATTTCATGTCAGTCTGGAATGGGAAAGTCATATTGTTTGTAGCTGGGTGGACTTCAAAATGAACCACTTTACCAAATATCTGTTGTTTATCTACCCCCCCCCCCCCCCCCCCCCCCACACACACACACCTCGCAATGGTTTTAGCTCAACGGAATTGATTTTTCAAATTCACTGGTGTACTGTTTTATATTGGAACTTTCTGCATTTGCCTCTTACCAATCCACTTTCTATTTCTACTGCTGATGTGTTCCTTTGGTTGGCCCCCTTAGAATTAGTTGTGTGGAAATGCAACCGCAGCATGTCGACAAGAGTGATATATTACGGAACGCAGCTTTTTCCCCGTCGATATGGACGATTTGGACTTGGGACGTTTCGGTCTCGGGATGTTTCGGCCTTCATATATTGAACTAAATAGAATAAGAACTTGGGGTTTCATGTTTTTAGTGGGCCGAAACGTCCAGGATAAAACGTCTTGAGTCAGAACGTTCCAAGACTGAATCGCAGTAAAACCTCTTCCTGGATAGGCAACAGATTTACATCCGAAACACGCGATGGGGAAAGCCATGACAAATGTTATTTTCAAATACGACTATGAAATACCCTGGGTCCGACATAAGCCGTAACCTATAGGTTAGGTTATGGGGGAGGTTACGTGCTTCTATAAACCCGAGACCTATTATTAGGTTACTAGAGGAAACTGATTACCTTAATTATTTACCTTATATGTACACTACGGAAACCTACAGGTCACGGTATCCTAGGCACACCGTAACCTGTTTTAAGGTTACGGTGTATGAAGCTTATATCAGTCCCTAAATACCAAAACCTTTTTCTGATATGATATTATTCACTGTCAAACAGATTGTAGATAAGTAATTTTAATTAAACTGATTGACTATTGCAGACAAACCTGTTCAAAAACGAAGCCAATGGCGCAAGGTATTTCCTGAAATCAGTCAAATGTAGGCGAGTTTGATGCCTGTTTTGCCATTCTCACAGAAAACACAACCCATTTTTACGTCAACGATGTGTGACTGACAACTTGTCAAACATCATTCTGGAGTGATTGGGACATGCTGCAGTGACCCCTTTACATACAGAATGTGGCGTGCATTGACGACACTGTCATTTCCTGACAAAGCTTGACATTTCAGACGTTGCTAGTGCAAACTGAACAATGAAAACATCTCTTCCCGACGTTTTAGGAAAAAACCGAAACCGTACTCATTTATCAATTACATGGTTTTGGTTTGGGTTTTAAAGCAAAACCAAAACCGACTTATAAAACCGGTAAACCACACAACACTAATTATTATTTTTGCAATTTTTAGCTCAAAAACATAGCTTATGGTCCTTCAATGGAATGAGCTCATTCCAATAAGGGGTCATACACTATATTTTGGGTGGGGTGGTCCTCAGACAAGGGGTCATAAGCTATGTTTTTGAGGGGAAAAAAATTGAAATATTCAGTTATTCGTAATTCAAGAATTTTTGTGCATGTGCCATCTTCTTGTCATTTTTGGAACCTGCTCAAAGTGGTATGTGTAGTTTTTCTTCAGAAAGTGAATACAGAGGTAAGTATATTCATTTATTTATTGGTGTTTAAGGTCACATACTTCTGCACAATGGCTAATCGTGACCACAACATGGAGATAAAGTCAAGGTCAGTCAATTGTTTATACCCCATGTTGCCTATTTTAGAGGACTTGCATCGCAAGCATTAGTGACTGGGTCATATTTTACCAGTAAAACGGTGCTTGTTTACCACAGTAAACAAGCACTGCCGACCTTCACACGGTTCCTGCGGGGGCTGCAGAGGTAAGTAACCAGACAACAAAATGAACAGCATGGTGTTAAGCAAGATTAATAATAATTTAATCCAACAGACCTCCTCAGAAAATTCAAGCTGAAAATGTGTGAAACTATGAAAGACAAACAGGTGGATGGATAACAACTGGGCACTGGAAGAAAAAGTTGCCAGATTAGATGCTGTTGAGTAATCATCATATGGTTCATCTAGATTTGATATTGAAAAATATTGCAATACTACTGAGTACTGAAATATTTTTTTTAAAAATACTGTAATATGTTTCAAATATTGACAAGCACCGGTTTGTAAGAGCACAATTAATATTTCTTCTGGAGTTTTGAAAAGAACACAGGAACTGTCATCTTCAACTGCATTGTAATAGGTGAAGCCTGAGGTTTTAAAAATCACAGAAGAGTGACTAATACCCTTCTGAAATAAGATTTAGGAGAATGATTGCCTCCATAGTTCAGCAGTCATTTCACTATGTTTGAAAACCCTGTAGCCTTTCTTTAATACAAGGAAAACTCTGTTAATTGTATAGCCACTTTGCCAGTGACAATTATATAATTAACAGGGGTATTCAATTAACAGGGATTTAATCACCTTCCTGTATTCTAGATATTATCTTATTATTTATTCTATTATATCTTGTTTGACAGATCTCTGTCAAACACGACATAATAGATTACCGTAATGCCTGAATTTGCTGTACTGAGGCCAAAAAGGTCTTCAAACATCAAAATTAGTTATTGTCCGGATACTTTTTCGTGACATATCACAGGGTTTGTTATGTATTTAACAGGAGTTTCCTCCATAACCTACATGCAATTAACCCTTTACCCAATGCAGACGATTTCAAAATTTTTTATTTTAAATATTTTTAAAATTTTTTCAAAAAATTTCAACAAAACCATATCATGTGACCCCCCTTTGGAATGAGCTTGTCGAACTCGTTCCAAACAGGGGTCACATGATATGGTTTCGTTGGAATATTTCGAAAAGTTAAAAAATTTATAGTAATTTATATATTTTTTATACTTACCAATGACCCAGACTTAGCTGGTGCTAAACTCTAAAATATTTAGGGCCAAACGCAAATTTTACCCCCCAATCCCCAAAATTTGCATCTAAAACCGAAAATTACATGTCCTATATGATCCTCCATACTTTTACTCCACTGTGCATGCGCAGTGTCAAGGAGGTCTCAAAATTGCCGCCAAAAGTCCTTCTTACAACCAGTGCCTGGTAAGCGTTATGTACTCAGCGGGGAGGTATGAGTTCCCAACTCATGGGAGGGTCATCCCCGTCTGGGTCATTGGTAAGTATAAAAAATATATAAATTACTATAAATTTTTTAACATTTTTATACTGTACCAATGACCCAGACTTAGCTGAATAGTAAAAAGGTTGGAGGGCCTAGAACATAAGGAAAATCCAATAGACTCAATTACCTATAACAGACCTATCCCCTCAAAGGGAAAAGGAGAGATAGTCTTACATGTATCTTTCTTATATGTAACAAAAAAGAAAGACACAATACTATTCTGTAATTGAGCACAATAACATCAATGATCTCTATAAACATCTAGTATAACCCTTTATACTAATATTTTTTAAGGAAAGCCAATAAATATGGGAGTCTAGCGAAATGAGACTCTATATACTCATTTAAAAGTGTTCGAGGATTGTATATTAACACTCAATTAATCACGTGATATATACGAATGCTTCACACCAATCAACACTTAAAAAATATTACATAGATGAGTAAACATAGGCTTAACCCTAAAATCATCTTGGAACCGACATGGAATTACTAAGTCCATGGGAGGTATTCCCTTGCTTTACACTATAAAGCAGGTGACCTAAGGGAACACCTGCCCCCCTCCCACCCACCCCCCACCCCCTTTCCCTTGCCCTGGACCAAATACTCCAGACCAAAGAGGGCAGCAGGACAGAGTCGCTGCCGGAACCGAAAGCCTATACACACATAGTTGCCACTGTTAGTAAACGAAATTCTGTGTAAAAAATAGCGGACCTAAACAATGTAGATCTGCAGAAAAGGACTCAATATTCTCAGATACAAAATCGTGAAAATGGAGGGCTAACACCAATATGCCGCCCTCATTAAATCTGTAATAACAATATTAATAGCTTAAGCCCATGAAGTAGAAGAACTCTTACTTCATGAGCTTAAAACTAAAACACAGACTGCTGAATGAAGATATAATCATAAGCAGAACTGACTGTAGATTGAATCCATCTGACCATAGAATGGACCGAAATGTGGAGAAAGCTTCCACGGCATGTCCCACAACAGATGCCTGAGTAAATTAGTCCACAGTCTTTGTGGAGCTAGAGAAGCTACCAACAGAATTTGCATTGAAATAATTACACTAGAGCAATATCTGCTGAATCAACAGTGCTGGAAGATACGCATATCTTATTATTCCGTCTAACAAGATCGATAGAGCGTTTACTGCAAACGTTCGAAGATCCAAACATAATGACACATACGTCTGCAACTGATTGTTGAGATGCGTCGCGAATAAGTCGATCATTGGCTGCTTGCCTTGGTAGCAATCTGATTGAAAACTTGTTTGTTGAAAGCCGATTCTGGCGGCAACAAACGGCCCCTCCGCGAAGGGAGTCCGCTAATACGTTCAGACAACCCGGAATATGACGGACCGATAGGAGAACTTGATGTTCTAGTAGCAACCGAAAGATTCAATCCGTTAACATGAATAACAGGATGGAATGAGTGCCTCCATAATTCCGAAAATATGCTAATACCGTCGAGTTGTCGGACAGAATTAGCATATGAACATACTGAATTACGTTATCCAATAACGTAGCACAAGCCAAAATGACATCATACTTGATGTTTGAGTGCTTGATAAGGAACGACGGAATCAAAAGACCCTGGCACTTCAATCCATTGGGCTCAATGAAACGACCCAACTTGTTTACTGGCATCCGTCAAGACTGTAAAACTGCCCCATCAGAATAAAGTCGCGGCAGTTCCGCCTAAACGTATCAGTCTCATAAGATCTCTCGCTGAGACTTTGTCTAAGCGAAGACAACAGTGAGCATAACAACTGAATAATTTCGGGTAATGGCAGATGAACGAAAAAGTTGTGCGTCACGAAGCTCATCCCCTGGTGGGTGAATGACTTGGATGATACCAGATCCGACTTCTCCTCGTTTACTTAACAAACCGAGACATCGGAGCAATAGAAGCAGATTCTGCACATAGTTCTGAAGCGTTAACTCACTGCCATACCTGTATAAATGTCGTCCTGGTAGGCCGATGCTATCGCAGACGAATAAACTCAGAAATGAGTCATTACCGAGTCCGTTATTCGAGTGAAGGCCCAGGGGGCTAGATTCAGACCGAAGCATATTGCTCGGAACTGATATACGACTCCTATGATAAGGAAGCAAAAATACTTTCTGATGTCTGATGTACCATGACGTGAAAGTACGCATCTTGAGATCTATGCATGTAGCATAATCGTACACCCAAATACTCGCTCTGACCGATCGGGTGGACTCCATATATAAACTTGGATCCACGATCAGCTTGTTTATCCAGTTCCAAATAATGAGTGAATGGAACGAGCCGTCTGGTTTTTGGAACCAGAAAAGGATGGTTGTAGAAACCTGGAAATTCCTGGATTTCTACGATCTCCATCGCGATCATTCCAGAAGAGACGAGACTTCTGATGGAAGCGAGCCTCTATCCTACTGACTTGGTGGAAGCTGAGTCCATCTTGGACTCCGAGTTAACAGAGGATTTCGTTTGAGGAACAATTTAGTCCTTCCGAAATCACTCCTTGAATCCAAGGGATGTCCGTAATCTATTCCCAAATAAATGAGAAACTCGACAGTCTTCTGCTCACTAGTACACGACAGAGGTTAAAACCATTAACTCCTGGTCCAGCGAGGTTTGCGGAAGGAGAAGCCATGTCCTCCACTGTCCGCATCTCGGCCCGTCGATCTAGGGACGTCTGACCAGAATTACGGCCCCTATATGAGTCGCTACCCTGACGGTCTCTAGAATAAGACCTAGAGGATGCATAGGAACCTCTATAGGAACTTCCCTTGGACGTATTCGTCCCAGAAGTGCCTGTCCTACTCTTCTCTGCTGAATCCGACTATATGGAAGCGAATTTTAATAGCAGAGAGTCTAAAGCTTTCTTAGTTAACTGATCATAGACTGCGGAAAGCTTGCCATCGAAGAAAACTCTCCGGAGACCGGAGCGACTCTGAGAGAGTTTTTCACCTTACTATCTACACATGTAGATGTAGCCAGGGCCGCGTCATGTCTGACCAACTCCATATTGCCACTAAAGGACGGAGTTTTATGTGAGGCCCTTGAAAGAACTCTTAAGGAGATTGTGAATCCTAGAATTCTTTTTCCTTTGACACGTAATGATAACGTTCTGGTAAGGTGATCTGCATACGACGATGTGTCTAAGCTGACCCTGCTAGACGATATTGTTATTTCCAACATGGTGGTTGGAACTGACATAGACGACAGTAAAAAACAATACTAGGTCCTGACCTGGTCGTCTAGATGCAGAGAACTCCCAGAATGCTCTGTCCTGCTGTTTCAAAATATTCGTTGAATTGATGAAAGGCAGATGTAGAGCATATTGCCGATAAGAAACCTGACCTGCCCATTTAGGTAACAAGTTAAATAAATATAGCGTCGTTCAACAGAGCAAATGTCCGTGAGACATATCTGGACTATGTCGGGAACTGAGGGATGATGTCCCTAAACCGATTAAGAATTCTGTGTCCAGTGGCGCTATCAGTCTCTTATCTGGCAACGCAGCATTTTGGTCCGGAGGAACAACGTCAGATGATAATGCCGGATGCACTCTACGGCAATTATGTTGTTCCGAAATGGGAAAATACAACTCATCCACATCCCTTTCACCATCCTGTCGGACCACTTGTAATTCTTGGTCGTCCGTGCCTGAACCTGCAGCGGAACGTACCAACCCAGCTTCCTCGGATAATTCCTGATCCGACAGAGTTACTGTCGGTTGCTGGGATGCTGTGCTAATTTGTGCTATCTGCGATAGCATGTCTGTAACAGAGGCCTGTGGAGCTGCGGTCTTATAGGATTTAGCTGCTGGAAGCTCCTTGGACGTTCACTCCTGCATACATCTAATATGCGAACGTCCGGAGTATGAAGGCCTCGTATCCTTGGCTACCGGATGGCATGACCTGGTCGCCGTAGAATCCCTAGACGGCGATGTTGTTGAGTATCACAGGTCATGTAGCCAAGGTGCGGTCGCGTGTGCTGTGAAGAATGAAGAAGCCGAAAAAGCAGTCTCTCCGGACTGTCTATATAACAGAGCGTCCCGAGCAGTGGACGTATGCTCCGACTAAGGAACGTTTTGTACCACAACATCTGGGCCCAGATGATGTTGTAATACAAGAGAGGAACCTCTCTCGCTCGCAGCCCGGATGGTCCTAGACGAGCTAGGAACCGGACTAATAGGCTTCCTCCTTACCATCCTCATATCCGTTGGCACTGGGTGTGCACATTGTATTTTATAGTGCTCGCATCACCCAAATCTCCTTCCTGGACCACAACGGACGAACCCGGGTGCTGAGCCATTCGGTGAATGGTCACGACACCGGGCGAACTAGCGGATGCCAACGCCGGTCGATCCTACTTGGGACCTCTGAGGCAATTGACGTATCTGCATGAGCACTTTACTGCTAGCTCTTCATTTGACTGTGACAACGGAAGCACACTTACGAAGACATCACGGTAACAATACCTAGTTCATGTTACCCTATGAGACTTGTGGAGCCGCGGTCCTACTTGAAATATCCGCTGAAGCTCCCGGGACGTTCATTCCTGCATTTATATAATATGCGAACGTCCCAACTGGAAAGGTCTCGTATCCTTGGCTAGCAGATGGAGTGACCTGGTCGACGTGAATTCCTTGGTCGGCGAAGCAGGAGCACCAGGGACGTTCAATCCTGCATTTATATAATATGCGAACGTCCCCTGGAAATCTGTGGTCACATAGCCAAGGTGCGGTCGTGTGTGTTGACGAGGATGAGGAAGCCAATATAACAGCCGCGTCGGACTGTCATGTGACGGAGCGTCCCGAGCAGGAGGAGTGGACGTAAGCTCCGACTAAGCGAACAACATACAACAACATCGCGGCACAGATGTTGATGCAAGAGAGAGGGCCTCTCTCGCTCGCGGTCTGTGGGACTGACAGGCTTCCTCCGTACTATCCTCAGATCCGTCTTTGCTGGGTGTGCACATCTGAAGTTTTATAGTGCTCACATCACCCAATCTGCTTCCCTGGACTGCAACGGACTAACCCGGGTGCTGTACCATTCTTTCCTGGAGAATGGACGCGTCACTGGGCGGACTAGCGGGCGATCAATTGCTTTCGATCCTACTAGGGAACTCTTCAGCAACTGTCGTAATATCTTGAGCACTTCCCGCTAGCCCTAATATTACAATGACAGAGACACACTTATTGAAGACATCACGGAAACATCACTCTGAATTCTGAAAAAGAAACTGATAATATATAGTGACCTTATGGAGAGAGGACCATAATGGACCCCTCACCGCTAATAAAATACCGTGACACACGCCTCCAACATTGTCATATCAATCAACACACACAGAGCAAGAATTAATGAGACTACATTGACTATAAGAAACACAATGAACTTGTGAATTAGAGGAAGATATCCTCGCATTACGAATGAAGAATATTTTTTCCAACAAGAAAAAATATACACCGTCATATTACTCGCACTAACCCTTGAAATAAATATACATAATATAATTATAATTCATTATAACATTTCAAAAGAAAATAATTTTCAAAAAAAAAAAAAAATTTTGAAAAAATTTTCAGAAGAGCCCAAGTTCCCAATGGGAACCTTGAGCCCAAAGGATCCCAAAAAAGCCTAAGTGTGGACAAATTTTTTTAATCATTTTGAAAAATTAATGTAACACTTACGGACAATATTAATGTATCTTGCTATGAACTAAATTAAGCAGAAGACAAGTAATCACTGTCAGAAGTAACAGTTGTCAACATAAGCAAAAGTGTCAACAAACCGGAAACATGACTCCAGGCACTGAAACAAACATAGCCCAAAATCAGATACCAATTTAAACACTATCTGATGCAAAACAGAGGCTTCCAGAGAAGAAACTGTAGAACATCAGATGGTAGATGCAGACCAAAATGCCTAAACACCCCTAGGGTGAGGACGTAAACATGGGGAAAAAACAGAAAATAATTCTGTTACCAAGACAAAACTCCCAAGAAATTTTAGTAATAAACATTACAAAAAAATAAGCCAAAAGAATGGGAGAATAGCTAGGGGGGGAAAAAGGAAAGGGAGAGAGGAAACACTGATTAAACAATGGAACATTCATAGCAAGAATGACCACAACAAGGTCATGCCTCGAAAATAGGTAACATGAATAATTTCGTAAAATAATTATAAGTTACAGCCCTGAACATTTGTTTCCACTGTTTTTTCCTCTCCACCTTCTATTTCCACCATATATCCACCATTTCTCTCATAATTATGTGTCTGGCATCTTTAAAACTGAGATTTACAAGCACAAATAACAGTGAAGTGTAACTGTATTGAGGGCAAACAAAGAATAACTTTTGGTGGCAATTTCGAGACCTCCTTGACACTGCGTATGTGCAGTGGAGTAAAAGTATGGAGGACCATACAGGACATGTAATTTTCGGTTTTAGATGCAAATTTTGGGGATTGGGGGGTAAAATTTGCGTTTGGCCCTAAATATTTTAGAGTTAGCACCAGCTAAGTCTGGGTCATTACCAGTATAAAAATAGGCCGATGAAATCGTCAGATGTGTACCCATACGCGCAACTAATAGAAAGCTGTATGACGGAGGGCCACCACAGATGCCGACATTATGTACACCATACAAGGTATGGGTACATACAGAAATGGATTGGAGGAGTGTCTAATTTGATGGATTAAGGGTTAATATCTCCAGATCAAATTATCAGATTTACATAAAAAACTGCACAGCACAGCACATCAGTAACCTGAATAAATATATAAAGTAACATGACAATCGGATTGATATTTTTTGAGTTATCTCATGCCAAAGGGATTGGAGGAATTTTCAATTTGAAGGATAAAGGGGGTTAATATCTCCGGATCAAATTATCAGATTTACACCAAAAACTATACAGCTCAGCACATCAGTAACCTGAACACAATTATAAAGTAACTTGACAATCCAAGTAATATTTTTCAAGTTATCAAATGCCAAAGGGATTGGAGGAATTTTCAATTTGAAGGATAAAGGGTTAATATCTCAGGATCAAAATAACAGATTTACACCAAAAACTATACAGCTCGATACATCAGTAACCTGAACACAAATATAAAGTAACTTGACAATCCAAGCAATATTTTTCAAGTTATCTCATGCCAAAGGGATTGGAGGAATTTTCAATTTGAAGGATAAAGGGTCAATATCTCAGGATTAAATTATCAGATTTATACCAAAACCTATACAGCTCGGCACATCAGTAACCTGAACACAAATATAAAGTAACTTGACAATCCAATCAATATTTTTCAAGTTATCGAATGCCAAAGGGATTGGAGAAATTTTCAATTTGACAGATAAAGGGTTAATAACTCAGGATCAAAATAACAGATTTACATCAAAAACTATACAGCTTGGCACATCAGTAACCTGAACACAAATATAAAGTAACTTGACAATCCAATCAAAATTTTTCAAGTTATCGAATGCCAAAGGGATTGGAGGAATTTTCAATCTGAAGGATAAAGGGTTAATATCTCAGGATCAAATCATCAGATTTACACCAAAAACTATACAGCTCGGCAAATCAGTAACTTGAACAAAAATATAAAGTAACTAGACAATCCAAGCAATATTTTTCAAGTTATCGAATGCAAAGGGATTGGAGGAATTTTCAATTTGACGGATAAAGGGTTAATATCTTAAGATCAAATTATCAGATTTACACCAAAAACTATAGAGCTTGGCAAATCAGTAACCTGAACACAAATATAAAGTAACTAGACAATCCAAGCAATATTTTTCAAGTTATCGAATGCCAAAGGGATTGGAGGAATTTTCAATTTGAAGGATAAAGGGTTAATATCTCAGGATCAAATTATCAGATTTACACCAAAAATTATACAGCTCGGCACATCAGTAACCTGAACACAAATATAAAGTAACTTGACAATCCAAGAAATATTTTTCAAGTTATCGAATGCCAAAGAAATAGATACGGACGCCGGATGGACAGACGGACAGACGGACGGACAAAGGATGGACGAACGACGGATGGTCACCCCGGATGCCGGCATTATGTGTACCATACATTGTATGGGTACACATAAAATTATAATATTTTTTCAGCTGCTGAATTTGCGGATTAAGTGGGCGGATGCGGGCAATTCATTGGGTAAAGGGTTAACAGGCCAAATGTCTACAGATGGTATTGTTTTATGTCTGGAAGTTATATGTAATTAATAAAGAGTTACCCATTTACGTGGGCCCTACTGTATCCACCCTAGAAATCATTAACCTGTTAAGTTTTTATTCAACTTTCATGAATTTTTCTGGTCTCCAAACAGGTACTTTAGTATACAGACAAGAAAACATACTGCAGACAACAGTAAAATTATATGAAAGTGGTTTCTAGTCAAGTATTGGCTGCCTCTATAGGCAGCCAATACTTGACTCAAAATCCTTCCTGAGTTGCTAGACTTGTAGGCTTTGGGCAAAGCAGAGAGTAACTAAAAATAAACTAATACAATTGAAGGTCATCCTAAATTAAAAAATTATCATTATTATTAATTATTATTAATACAGGACTTACTTAACCAGACTAGTTTTGAACTTCTTCATTCTTCTTCAATGGCAAAAGCCAAAAAGGTCACTGTTGCTTACTCCCTGTTATGCTTTCCCAATGACCTTCAAGTGACTGGGCCATGAGTGTCATAACCTGGTCAGGAGAAGGGCCAAGAGGTCAATTTTCCATCTTAAAATGTAAGGCACAATGATTTCTGAATGGAGGGGTGCGGGAGGTAGTGAAGGGTCAACTTCCACCAAACTTGAATCTGACCCCATTGAGGACGTTATATACCAAATATCAAAAGATTCTGGTTGGCTGTTCTAAAGAAGAACATTTTGTAAATTTAAAAATAAATTTTTCGGGTGCAAACAGTTATGTTCCTTGTGGTGCTCCCTTGGCATAGCAACTTAATTTGAATGTACTTCAATTGATACAAGATAATGAATATGTATATCAATGTTGGTTTAATTCAGTCTAGAGCTGAAAGGGTTAACTGATTAATCAATTAATCCATGATCAACATCTTGATCGATCCAAAAAGTAATTGATCGATTAACCATTACTTTTGAATTACTGTATTATATGGGTTAACAAAGGAACAAACTTGCTCCAAAACAGACAAACATTGTCACACTGACATCAATTATATGAGACAGAGTAATGCATGTAAGTTACTTGCTGACATACTTGTTTACTTGCATGATCATCATACTGTATCAGTGGCTAGAAATGGTCATTCTTCACACTTTACCCATTGCAGGTAGCAGACGATACTTGCAAAATAAATTCATGAATTACTAAAAAATTTCAATTTTTGAGACAAAAATTGAAAACAGAATAAATTTGAATGGAGATTTTTGTATATAGGCCTAGTCGGTTTTATTTGTTGCGTTGGGTAAAGGGTTCATGCTGTAAATCATCAACGGTATGGCAATTATTCAGATATCTGTTTGGACAAGTGATTAATCGGCTAACCAAGGTTAATCCATGTGATTAATCGATCAAGAAAATCCCTTAACCATTTCAGCTCTAATTCAGTCCAGTAGTTTTGGATACAATAATAATAATAATTGATTTTCTAGAGCGTAAAACCACAAATAGTCCTCTAAAACGCTTGACAGAAATAAATACACTTTTCTGAAATAAAGAGTCACATCACAATCAGAGGTCATCCTAAATTAAAATAAAGTTCACAATAGATGACTATGGACAGTAATAGATACGTCAGGTGAGCTGAAAATATTATACATGAGTAAGATGACATACCTTGACAGCTGAAGTAATTGGTTTGTGAATTTGCACTGTCAAAATTACATCAGGTGACTGCACTTTATATTCTGGAGGAATTTCTTGCTCAGCTTTTTCATCAGAAATCTGAAAATAATACCTTAAGTATGAAGCTCATTCAAGCTTGCAGCAAGAATAAATGATTGGTGAGGTAAGCTTGTCAGGTGAGGGGTAAACATTTTAGCTGAATTGCTGTCAATTGAGCTTGTATGCTGTTCCTTGTGCACTTTACAAAACGTTTGTTCTCTCAGTAAGCATCTATAGTTGAAAAGCTGAAAATGTCATGCAAAGCTTTGAAATTCAATTTATATACAGAACCACACTTATGTTTGAATGGGTTAACGATTACTGGACGAGAGCGAGTGGCGCAGGGATACCACGAGAGCCGGTAGGCTCGAGTGGTTATCCCAGCGCCACACGCTCGAGTCCAGTAATTGTTAACCCATTCAAACATAAGTGTGGTTCTGTATTTATTACGCACCCAACCTTGAAAAGGAATTCATTTCTAATTAATCACTAATTTAATTAAATAGTCGACGATTTGAACGGTTGAAAGAATTTTAGAGAGAAACGGGCAATTTTGTCAGAGAACCAGTCTAAGTCATTGACCTTGCCACCTGTAGAATCGCTGTTGATTCATTTTGTTCCCCAAAAAATGTCAGTCCGGCCACATAAAACTCAAAAGATTGCGTTCATCATGTCAGACGTCACAAATTATGAGGTCTGAAATGTGTTTTCAAAAGTGTGTGTGCAGGCATCATTATATCTGGAGGATGGAAAATGTACAAGGATTTCAATTTAAATACGGTGCGAACTGGCCGCTCGGTTTAAATTTCGTGCTTTTTAAACTGAAACTAAAATATTAGAAGTTTGAACTCGGCTTGACTATACATGCACTACTGCCACTAGGCTATCGCATGTGGACATGGGATATTTCTGTTCTGCACTGTAACAAAAGTACACATTGGACGAGAAAAGACATTTTGTGCAATAAGTTCTGGGGCATTCATTCGACCGTTCAGAGTAACTGAGGCAGTTTGAGATTCCATTCTGAGTGAACTCTGCAGTCTTGCTAAGTTAGCACTTTATTTTTCAACATTATAAAGTTTCCGACTTGAAATTTAGCCTTCTTTTTATTTACCTCAAGTATTTATAACTTTTGATTGAAATTGGCTGCACTTACAAATAAAGGCTTTAGGTTGTCCACATTTACTACAGATACAACATAACAGTCTTAGTCAGAGGCTCAAAGAGAAATAAGGGGGCGGGAGGGGGGGGGGGGGGGTTGTGTTCTCACCAGTAAGCTCCAACTTATTTTGGTTGATAATATTTTCAAAGATTGATTAATGTTTACATTATTTTGTGCTAGTTCTAAAACTATACTTCACCAGTTTGTTATCTGAACGGTTCTGTCAATATTTTTTTCTTGGTATCTGGTTTCAAAACAAAATAATTTTTTATGTGTCTGCTCCAATAACTTGTCAATCTTAAATTTGGAATTTGGTATTCTGAATTTGTGTTTAGTAAGTAGTTTTAAAGAGGACTGATAGAATGTGACTACTGACTAATGATAGGCTTTTGGACATTTTCTTGGGGATGGGGGCTGACCAATCAAACTGCCCTGAACTATTGTTTCAAAATCAAAATGCAGGCCCTTTCCTCGAACTTGCCTTTGAAAATGCTCTGCCCACTACCCTGATATTTGCCAAAATTATAAAAATACCCCCTCCCTCCGAACAATCTTTTCTGAAAATACCAGTCCCTTTCAATGAAAACTGCAAAATTAGCTGCTTATTGGTGAAGGGGGATGAAAGTGCTGCAACCCCCATCCTAGCTAATTCATATAGGTGACATTCGATTTAAGTTCTGTTGCTGATAATTAAAGCAAAATAATACCCTTATATAAAACAGAAATACTAGCAAATAATCCTTAATTGGTCATTCAAAAATGCACATCAATCTGTGTCTGGAAAATATTGTCATATTGTCTGTGTTTTAATTTAAATATTCTAATAATTATTTTTGAATTTCATGGAAGTCATCTCATAAAATTGACAATATATTGCATTCATCAGACCACATGTATTTACCACCCCTCCCGTCTTCGTGGTCTCATTTCCACCCTGCTCAAGACTTTTCAGAATTTCAGTAGTGGGTAGCTGGTAACATTTTTTAATTTCCCCAGTACAAACTCCATAAAAAGTCATATTTTAGCAATACTACTTCCCCCTAACCCCACACTCCCCCCCCCCCCCCCTGCAAAAAATATAAAATAAAATAAACCAGTTGCCCCAACACCCACTAGCATGTAAAAAAAACATTGGTTCCACAAATGTAAACTACTGAGTTTTTCTTATAAAACCAGACTTTTCATTCTTCCGAATTTATTTTCTTTATTGAGCAAGTGTGGGGCTGGGGGGGGGGGGGGGGGGGGGGGGTGGGGGGGGGGGGGGGTAAGGGTGCAATTGGTGATACTTAATCAGTAACTGCATGTACTAGCTGCCAAACATCTCCAGGCGCTTTCGCCAAGTTTCGGCGTGTCACCGTCTGTTTTACCGCTTCATGGTAAACAGTTTTCAAGATTGATTTTGTCTTGCTTCCTGAGAACTACTTCAACTTAACATGCTCTTCAAAGTATGTTTGCATTGACAAACATGCTGCTTCATTGCCGAAGTGCGAATCGAATAGGATTACACAGTAGACCTCGTATCGACTCGTCGGCAGCACGCAGTGGTGAGGGCAACATTGTAACAAAATTTTATAGGAACTGTAGTACAAGTGGCTGGCTGGAATATCGAACCCAATTGGACTTTTTTGCCCTAAAATTAATCAAGTTTTCCTCGGTTTTCCAATAACGAAGCAAAGGTTGAGTTTCACTGTTCAATTTCTTGGCAGAGATCATGTGTCTTTCATGACTTTCCATAGTTTTTAGCACAGTTGTGCATCAAACATTTTGGTATGAGAATAGGTAATTCCGACAGATAAATATAACCGATGGTTCTTATTGGTTATGTTCCACTGAATGCTGCAAACTCTAAGACCAGTCTATCGAGAGAACTTGTGCATGTGAAGGGTACTTTTTATCGGATCGCACTAGAGCTTTCTGGTTAAAATTACCGCATGCCCCTAAAATCCATGTGATCGTGACAAATACAGTTACGGGTGTGTAATAAAACCTGTTACCCAATGTGGAGAATATCAAACTTTATTATTTTAATAACTATTTTTTTTAATTTTTAAAAAAAAATTCAACAAAACCATAATATGGTTTTGTTGAAATAATTTGAAATTTTTTTTTTTTTAATTCCTTAATTTTCAAATTACGCAGGCAGTTGCTGGCAATTTGTTAGGTAAAGGGTTGAATTGATATCATCCAGATGATTAAATGCGATTCAAGCTGCAGTGATTCATAAATTTCTGAATTGTCGAGATGTTCTTAGAATCTTATCAACTTTCTCTCCTTCAATGTTCCCTGTACAGAAGACCAGATGGTACAAGAAGAGTTCAAGAGGATTTCATTTTGGAAAATATTTGGATTCCGTTTCAGGAATATTCTCCATATTTGATTCAATCATCCGAACATAAAACGAGTAGCTGTTGAATGTGTTGATATCAATAAGTGACAAAAAGCAATAACATTTGAGTGGAGAGCAAAAAAACTTTGCCCTATTCCATAGTTATCAGAAAGTGCAATATCCACATGTCTGACCACTTGAAAACTGCTAAGATTCAAAATCCTCAGCTTGATTAAATTTGAGATTCAATTTGAGATTCGATTCGACATGAAATCTGAGATTTGCAGGGCCTTAACCCTTTACCTAACAAATCAGCTGCAACTGCCAGACATTATCGATTGCCCTGCCAATCACCAAAGTCCCCTTGTTTTGAGATCTATTTGGCTTCAGTACATCTGATGCAGGCATTTATTATATCTTCTTTGACAGAGCTCGAGGAGGTCTGTCAAAGAAAATATAATAGAATAAATGCTTGTTTTATCTCCAGAATTCAGGAAAGTGAACAAATCCCTGTTAATTGAATATTCCTATTGAATAAATAATTTTCAATGGAAAAGTGTGTATTCAATTAAGAAGGTTCCACTCTACTATGCTTTTAGCCATCTCTTTGTATTGTGTAATTAGTGATCTCTTTTTTATCATGTATGTGAAAATTAAATTTTTTTAGTAAATTTTGTTTCTTAACATACCTACCACAATTGTTTACAATTGGCTGTAACGTAAGTGCAAGCCCTACTTCGGAACTAACTCAAGCTTTTAAGAAACTTTTCCAAACAAGTTGGAAAAGTAATAGAGTGCAAAAGCACGAAAAAGATCGAAAAAGGGTCGAGCGAGACCAGTGCTCGAAATTACAGGTATTCTCTCTGCACACCTCTTGCGTTTACCGAGCACATGCACAACAACCGTGATGTCAATTCCGTATTTCTGCCAACGAGAAGTTTGTGATTTAGCGGGGAGGCATCGATATCAAAGATATCCCCAAGGAGGGTGGGCCTCCGGTAAACAATTGTGGTAGGTATGTTAAGAAACAAAATTTACTAAAAAATTTTATTTTCTTTTCGACCTACTCACAATTGTTTGCAATTGGCTGAATAAACAATAGGAGGAGGTGAATCACATAACTAATACCAACAAGAGAAGCAGAAAAAAAAGCGAGAAGGGCAGAGAACAATAGCGAAACCTGTGATGAAGATAGAAAGAAGGCACCTGAAAAGAACATGGCTGAGCAAAGCACAACCTCGAGAAAAAACAATTTAACGAGGGTGCACAACACCCTGAGCAGCAAGGAGAGGGCCTAAAGAATAAAGGTCCTCAGATTGCTGCTGTAGGTGGCAGAGATAAAAGGAGGAGAAGGTAGAAGCATTCCTCTAGTAAGCCGCATTCATAACATCCCGCAGCGAAACAGAATTGGAGAACGCCCAGGATGTAGAAATGGCACGAACCTCATGAGCATTAAACCGGTTCGAAACAAGATCCGAAGCAGACAAGCGGGAATAAGCCAGCTTGATTGCAAGACAGATCCACCTGGAAATAGAATGGGAAGAGATAGACTGCCTCTTAGGAATGAGAGACAGAAAGAATCTCTTCCGACCCCTCCTAATGAACTGAGTGCAATTAATGTAAGTCTTGATCGCACGAACAGGACAAAGAAGAGGTCTCCGACCATTGACAGTGGGGAGAGCCCGAATGCAGATGGGAGGAGGTACCGAATCAGGAAGTTGATTCTTAGCCAGAAAAGAGCAATCAGTAGTGAAGGTGACACTGTTAGACTCATTTCTTAAGAAAGCAGAATCAACAGATCGCGCATGAAGCTCACTGACTCGTCGAGCAGAAGCAAACGCTAGAAGGAAAACTGTCTTATTGGTGAGAAAACGCATATTGGTCTCAGATAAAGGCTCGAATGGCGCCCCCTCCAAACAGTGCAACACCCATGCCAAGTTCCACTTGGGTGTCAGATGCAAAACGCAAGGCCTCTTCAAAGAAGAGTGCCGAATGAGTTTGGAGAGAAAAAGATTACGACCGATGCACCGCTTTCCCACATAAGAGAAAGTATCAGACAGCATAGACCGATAGCCCTTAATCGTAATAGGCTGGAGGCCCTTGGAGTCAAAAAGATATACCAGAAAATCTGCAATTTGAGCGATTGACGGATCACGGTAGAAGACCTTCCACTTCGCAGCATAAGTCATGCCAGTGGAATGTCGCCACGATGCAGAAATGCACTCCATTGTTCGTCTTGAAAAACCTGTACGTCGGAGACGGGACCGGATAGAAGACTGGCGTGAAGGGACAGGCTCGCCAGGTTGTTGTGATACTTCCTGGGATGACCCTGGGAAAGAAGATCGCGACGCAGAGGGAGACGAATCGGCCGATCTGCCAACAGAGGCCGCAGCAGATGGATCCACACCCTCTGGGGAGACAGAGGTGCGATCAGAATGATCCTGCAACTGCAAGCACGAATCTTCGCTAATACTTGAGGAAGAATCGGTGCAGGAGGGAAGGCATAGCCGATCCAACCTGTCCAGTCCAGGGACAGAGCGTCTACCGCAAATGCCAGAGGATCTGGATAAGGGGAGACAAAGGTCTCTACCTGATGATTCCAGCGAATAGCAAAACAGTCGACCTGAGGACGGCCCCACTGCTCGCAAATCGTCTGAAACACTGACCGATGCAGCATCCATTCGGTTGGAAGGACACTGTCGCGTCGGGACAGGGAGTCTGCTAGGACGTTGAGACGCCCGGGAATGTGTCGAATGGACTCCCGAGCGTTTGCATCCCACGCCAACAGAAGAAGATCCTGAGATAGCCGATACATGGGAATCGAATGTGTGCCTCCTTGATTCCGTATGTAGGCCATTACTGTTGAATTGTCCGGAAGAAGCAGGACAATATGGTCCGACAGGTGAGGGATCCAAAGCCGAAAACTCAACAGAAGAGCAAGGAGCTCCTTCTGGTTGATATGAAGGACCACCTGCTCGCTGTCCCACTTGCCGTCAGTGGACAGACCGAGAGGAACCAACGTCGCACCCCAGGCCCGATCGTTGGCATCCACAGTAAGGATGCGATTGGCCAAAGAAAGATCCAACGGAACACCCTGTGTCAGCCAGGGAACATCGGCCCAAGGGTGGAGGTGACAAAGCAGGGACCGAGGAATAGGAAGTTCCAAGTCCAGCGGATCTACATTTGGACACCAATGATCCAACAGGAAGTCTTAGAGAGGTAGGACAAACAAGCGACCGAGCGGAATGAGATCTGTCACCGAACTGCAAAGGCCCAGCATCCGAAGGAAAGTCCTGGCCGAGACCGAGGAAGATTGAAGCAGGTTCCGAGTCAAGGCAGAAAGAATCGTCGCCCGAGCATGGGGGACTGACACTACATTGTGAAGAGTGTCGAAATCCATCCCCAAATGACGAAATCGCTGAGAAGGAAGGAGATCCGACTTCTCGCGATTAACTCTGAAACCCAGCGACGCTAGTAGGCAAAGAAACTGCGAGACATCTAACTCCAAAACAGCAGCATCGTGGTGGTGGATGTCGTCCAGGTAGGCTGACGAAGTCACAGCCGACTGAGTACGGCGGAAAGCAAGCATGTGTGACATCAGTCGGGTGAAGGCCCAAGGAGCCAGGTTCAAACTGAACGGGAGAGCTCTGAATTGAAAGACTCGATCCCGAAACGAGAACCCAAGGTATTTCCGTGACGCCAGATGAATGGGTACATGGAAGTAGGCATCCTTCAGGTCGTTACTGGCAGCAAAGTTGCCCTGATGAACAGAACGTTGAACTGACCGGAAAGTCTCCATACTGAAACGAGGAGCTATTATGTACTCGTTCAGGATACTCAGATCGATGACAGGATGAAATTGGCCGTTTTTCTTTGGCACCAAGAAAAGTCTCGAGTAAAAACCCGGTGAAAGGGTGTTCCTGACCACCTCGATCTCCCCTTTGGAGGGGAGATTGTCGATCTCCTGCACCTGAAGGTCCCGACGTAGAGAATCGGAAGGGACCCGAGTCGGGAGGGGCACCTGAGATAAACAGGGGGTGCTGATGGAAGGACAGTCGCAGACTGGATTGTATGACATCGAGGACCCAAGTGTCCAACGTTATCTCTGTCCAACGGTCCAACAGCCTTCCCCCGACTGGAGGCGAATCGAGGTGAGAACCTTCACTTGTGGCCTCGACAAGGCCCCCGAGAGGAGAAACCACCACCTCGGGAAGTGACAGAGTCCTGAGACTTTCCTGCCTGAGGCTGCCAGCGAGCCTGGCCGCGTCGGCGCTTCTTCTGAGCAGACGGAGCCGAAGGCGTAGCTGACGTCGCCGACGAGGCAGATGATGCAGCAGTACGCTTGGCGGGCCTGGAATGACCACCACCCGCAGCAGCAGGTTGGTCCAGCTGTCGCAGCAAAAGCTGGTCCTTCGAATGACGAAGAACCTCACCACGGAACAACTGAGGTCCAACCAAAGAGGCAGACCTCAGAACAGCACGCTGCTCAGAAGGAAGGGATAGAGAAGAATCCAACACCGCATCCCGGCATGCCAGCTCCAAATTAGCCTTTTTACAGGCGTGAGCGTGTGTCAAGTTCATGAGAGCCTGTGACAAAACGTGAAAAGGCGCCTGAGCATCATCAAACTCCCCTGGTGGAAAATATTCAGCCAGGGCAGCGACAACATGGTCCGCGAGAGATAACATATCCAGCATCTCTCAGGACAGGCCCACCATAGATTCAACTACCGACAGCGGGAGAACTGCCGATTTAGGCTTAGTTAACCTGAGGGAAGAAGAATCCTCATCCACAGTAGTCATCCCTTGGAAGACTGGTGGACAGACGGAATCGTAAACACGAAACCGTGATGGAGGCAGAAAGGCATCAGCTCTAGAAAAGAAAGAACCCTTGAGGGCCTTAGAACGCAATTTAGCGTCTAAGCCCTGGAAGGACTCAACAACCTGAGCCGATTGCAGAGGACGCAAAGCCCCAGAGCTAGAAGGCTCAACAGGGTTATGACGCTCCACAGAGGACCACAGAGGACCACAGATGGCTGGTCTGAAGGTTGAATGTCCGGCAATAAGCCAAAGACAAAATCCAAAGCCTGCCCCAAGACTGACGAGGGGGTCCATCACCTTCAAGAAAATCGTCATCCTCTGTTGCAGAGGAGACGTAGCCCAACTCGGGCTGACCAGCAGAAACCTCCTGTGAATACTGTGCAGTATCCTAGGGGCCAGGCAAGACATCTCGGCGACCGACCAAAGCCCAAAGGAGGTTGTGCCTCAGGAGGCACAGGGAGGCCAACTTGGGGGTTGCCAGAAAGCAACCGGGTGAGCGCCAAAATGGCCTGACGCGGGTCACCCTGAGAATTTGTTGCAGCAGCATCGGCCGACGGAGTGTCCTCCCAATGGACCTTTTGGTAGAAGAACCCAAATCCTCAGAAGAGAACGACTTCGAACGTCGATCGGCAGACAGAATAGGGAGACGGTGAGAAGACACCGGAGGATAGTCCCGATTGTGACGCCCAGGGGCCATCACTGACCTCTGCGGAACAGAAGGTCCTGCCTGCAAATCCTCTAAAGAGACCGATGGCATACGTCAATCAGTAGCTGGACCTGGGACATGGTGAGAAGACACCAGAGGATTGTCCCAAGAATGACAGGAACCAGTGTGTGCGCGGCAGAAGGCCCCAACTGCACATCCTCTGAGACCGACGGCAAGCATCGATCGACACCCAGACCCGGAACACATTGAGGAATCACCGGAGGAAGGTTCCGAGAGTGACAGCTAACCGGGGCTGTCACTGACCTCTGCCGAACAGCAGGCCCTGGATGCCAATGTCCTAGTGTTGAAACGATTAGTGATTTTCAGGAATCGACTAGTCGCCAGCAGTAATCGATTACTAATCGACTAGTCGAAGCCCCCATGTTATTGTTATCAAACACGTGTACCACCTTTCTTCCCTGGTTAAAACTAACAGTAATACTTGCAATGAAACAATGACAAGTGAAGCTTTCAAAGTCCTCAATACCTCTTTCAGTTTAGAGAGAGAATTAATGTTGGTAGCTTCTGTTTAAAATCATTTTTTCTCAATATAGTCACTGATATTTTAATAAAATAAATCATTATTCAGGTTTTTTTTTATATTATTCGTTCCATCCCATTGAATGTTAACAAAAGGAAGTGCTCTTTACACATGCGTGATGTACATCCCCTGTCGAAAATTAAGCACAGTTAACGCCCACAGCAGTCATCAGCCTGTCAACAATTGTACACCGAACACTCCCACACAACTTCTCGTATTATGACTTAACCTCTTATCTGTCCATAATTATGCATACATCGAACACGCCTACTAATTTCCATATTGTCTGCTTTGAAAATCATCACCTGACCTGATTGGGTTTCCTCTTAACTCAGTTGCAGTTCGAGGAAAAGCTAGTTTCACTTTCAATTTCCCAGAAAGTTGGCAGAAACTCGCAGATTTCCAGGAATTTGTCCGCATGTATTTACAAAATGAAAATAAAAAGCACATGGATTTTGTAATTGGTTCTTTAGTGATAACACATACCAAATACGAACTGGTATGTGTTCTTCCATAATTTCTCTTTGATGTTTCTGTAAGACATTTCGAACTTACCAGTACCTGGTGAACAAATTGATGTCCGTAGGTGGCCTAATTTCATGTCATCTTTGGGTCCTAATTTTCCTGCAGGCTGCTCCCTCGAGAATAAGCTCACCCATATATTTTTCCCTGTTTACTTCACGCACCCCTGGTCTTATTCAATCTCTGGTCAGTTGGCCAACTAGGGTTGTTATTCATGCAGTCGGAAACATCAAACGCGTTATTTCCGTGGGTTGTTTTTTGATTTCGGGAGTTTACTTGTGACATTCGCAACAATGTTGAGTGAATTTAAGGGGATGGTGTATGGTTGGGGCAGATGTTCCGACTAATCGACTAGCAGATTTAGGGATCGACTAATTTAATAATCGCGTCAACATCGATTAGTCGGCTAATCGTTTCAACACTACAATGTCCCAACCCCATCCTGCTAGTCGGCACATTAGCAGGGGAAGGAGGAACAATAAAGGATTCGCCCGAGGGGCGAGGAATCGCTGCCGAAGCGACTGAACGGCTCAACCGACTAGGAGCAAACCTAGCCAGATGAGGCGGAGCAGACAGCAAACCCGCACAGCTTCGCCACGAAACCAGGGGAAGCTGAGAGCTCACTGACACACCAGCAGATACAGCCTCGGTCCCCCGAGACTGTATATCATCCCCAGAGGAGATGGAAGAGCCACCATCATAGAGAATAGGATCTGTAGTAACAATTTCCTCAGCAACTGTCGACGGCGTAGGAGGCAAATCGGAGAGGGTCACCAAGCTGACCTCGGAGAAACTCTCTACGAAAACAGACGCCTCAAGAGTGACGTCAGAAGACAAAGAGACCACGGTCTCCACGTCAGGTATTACTGAACTAGCACCGTCAACAGTTGCAGAGGAATTCACCACAGAAAAAGACAGATCAGCATCCTGTGTGACAGAGTCACCATGTGCACTAACAGAAATGTCTGATACGGCACGGCTACCCTTACCCCGGGAACAAGGGGTTCTAGCTCTGGACAGAACCACTTTGTTAACAGAAGCCCAGAATTTTGAGGACCAAACCCCACAAATACCACATGATTGGGCCGGAGTACAATTGTTGCAAGTGACACATGTGGAATGAGAGTCGTCCACATGTTTCACCTGCAAGCAAGAGGTACAAGGAATAGTCTTTGGCATAATATAAATGTGAATAATGAAATCAAGCTTCCTGTCGACGGAAAACAGAACAAAGGTTGTGTTCACACGTGGGGGAAAAACAAGACTATGTGTGAAAATACAAGCAAAAATGATCAAAAATAGCATTAAATAACAATAATTTTGAAAGCTTGACAAAGGATACAATCCACTTGCACACAATCAGATGAAGATAGCACATACAATAAGTTGTTCACGAAGATAATAGCTAAGAATAGCACAAGTCACACAAATTTCCGACCATGTACAATGGAGGAAATAAAAGAAATTGACGACACGGTTGTTGCGCAGGCGCTCGGTAAATACAAGAGGTGTGCAGAGAGAGTACCTGTAATTTCAAGCGCTGGTCTCGCTCGACCTTCCTTTTTTCGACCTTTTTTCGTGCTTTTGCACTCTATTACTTTTCGAACTTGTTTGGAAAAGTTTCTTAAAAGCTTGAGTTAGTTCCGAAGTGGGGCTTGCACTTACGTTACAGCCAATTGTAAACAACTGTGAGTAGGTTGAAAAGAAATCAATAAATGGAACAAGCATTCAGTATATTGTCAAATCTACAGTACTGTTTTGAAAGTAATTTCTATATTTGAAGTTTTTTATTTATTTTATTTTATTTTTGTGGGATTTAGCAACACCTTTGACAGCCAGGGTCACCTCATGTCAGACAGATTTATGGGTGGAGGAATCCAGAATACCCAGCGAGGAACACTGAACAGCAGCGAGTAACTATCAGACTCGCCAAAGTAATAACTCTGCAAGAGCAGGGTTAGCATTGGTTGAAGGCAAGTGCAAGCATGAAAATAAACAGACTGTCATCTGCCAATGAGAACCCCAGAGGGTGAATTTGGTGATGCTACCCTGCACAGCAGGGTAGCATCACTAAATTTTCCCTCTGTGAACCTCAATCTGAATCAAGGTCTCAAGCTTAAATGGCAAGAGATACCCAGAGGATAAATTGGCACACTGTATGGGATAGCATTAGCACATTCACCATCTGGGGACCTCATTCTGCAAATGACAGATTGCTTATTTTCAGGCTTGGGCAAGTGAATCATTGACATGCAGTACACACTGCCACCATCCCCACAAATGACCAATTAGCATTAAATTCCTTGACCACGCATACAATGCAGTTATCGCTGGTGAGGATCGAACCATGAACCTTTTGGTTTGAAGTTCAATGCTCTAACCACTTAGCCGCCACGGTAGCATATTTGCCTCTTGGTGACTGGATAATGTTTCATAAATTCTACTATCTTGCAACCTTTAACCCTTTACCTAACGTAACAGCCAAAACTGACCAGCGCCATTCTCAAAAATCGCCAATTACTTTTCAATATTTTTTTCATTTTTTGTCTCAAAAACATAGGTTATGACCCCTCGTTGGAACGAGCTCATCGAGCTCGTTCCTACGATGTGTCATAACCTATGTTTTTGAGACAAAAAATGAAAAAATTAGTTATTCAAGAATTATTTTTGCAAGTGTCGTCTGCTTTTCAGGTTAGGTAAAGGGTTCAATACTACACTATTACAACCTTTAAGAATGGGTTTCACTTAATTGTATATTCTCTAATGGTGAAACTCTCTTAATTGCATATATTTTTAAACACAAAACCATTTACCAATACTTCAATACAAAATGACCCTGTTAATAGCATATGTAATAAACAATAAATCCCTGTTCTTTGAATAAAAAATCTTGTAATCTATAAAAAATTACCCAGATAACAACTGAATAACTCATTTTTTAAAGCATTTTTGACCTCATTTCATCCAACATTAGCACTTAATGCATTATATCTTGTTTGATATGAGCTCCATCAAACGTGATATGATGGAGTAAATGCACATTTTATCAATTCAATACTGGAAAATTATCCAATTTTTGTTAATTGAATACTCCAGAGAAATGAATATTTTCAATGGAAAAAGGGCTATTCATGTTTATTTATTTATGGGTGTTTACTTCTGTACATTGGCTAATCATGACTGCAACATGGATATAAAGTCAGGCCTGGCATTCTGAAAAATGCAGGAGGGCAAAAAATCGCTCTCCTCAATCAGCTTAGGAAAGCAATTAGCTTTACACAGCATTTTAAGTATTCAATTGAACGAACTCATTGAAACTGAAACCAACAGACTACATCCGTGATTTTATTAACTTTACTAAGGTAAAGCGAAATCTCTTAGACATCTAGATGTCTCACTCAACAACCGAACACACACTTGACAAGACCTGTGTGTGTACCCAGACCTGTTGTCCAAGAAAGTCATACGCCTACCACTACCACCTTCAACCCCCCAAGGGGGTTGAAGGTGGTAGTGGTAGGCATATGACTTTCTTGGACAATAGGTCTGCTTGAATCTACAGTCACATCCTGGTGCAAGTGCTTCAAGTGACAGGATAGTAGTAATGGTAGTATATTATAGTGTCAATATTCCTTGAATAATTACCCCTCAAACTCTGATGTCAGTTGTTGAACTTGAAACTGACAGACAAAAAATATTGCTGTGACCCATTTTGCTTCAAATGATTGCAACTGTGTTTGGGTATGGTTGCAGCCATTACCTTTTACCACTAAAACACTTTCAAAATGAAATTACGTGATGTTATGTGTCTTCGAAGTTAAATTACATTTTTGCTTTACAACACAAATTTAATGTGAGCATAATACATGTGATCTCAATCATCCCAGACCAAAATATTTAGGAGGGCAATTTTTCGCTCTCCTTAATTCTTTCAGGAGGGCAGTAAGGAGAGCTAAAAAATCGCTCTTCTGAAATTGCCAAGCCTGTAAAGTCAAGTCCAGCCAATAGTTTATACCCATGTTGCCCATTTGAGAGGACTTCAACCTCAGGCTTTGGTGACCAGGTCCTATTTTACCAGTAAAACAGAGCTTGTTTACCACAACTTACAAGCACTGCTTCACTTACAGGGGTTCCTGCAGGGGAAAATGGCTATTCAGTTAATAGGGGTTCACTGTACACATATAACAGATATAATGGCTTGGTAACGGCTTGCTGTCAAGTCTTCACTGCGGGCCTACAAATAATATAAATCTTGGTGCCTGGCATTGTAATAGTACCTGTCATCCCAAGTGTGGTACTGGTCACAGAGTTGTGACTCAATGAACGGGTGTTTATTACTATACTATTAAAAAATGTAGGGGATATCGAAACTGATGTTGATATTTTCAGAAAATGGTACTGGATATGCGTGATTGGACACATCAATACATTACCAAGTTTAGTGTGGTCATGAATGTCACCAGCCCATGGAAACTTCGAGCAGATGTTTCACACGAGCGCCACATTAATGTCTGTGGGGTACGTTTTGAAATTTTCATTTGTACTGGACAGGCTTTTTTGGAGGTCTCATCATTCTTTTCTTGGCATAAACTTGTTCATCAATAGTTTCTGGTCGAAATGTTACTTTTGAAGTATGCGAAGACTGACACGTGACGAACGTTTACATGCCATTGGCATGTTGGAAGCTGGCAACAGACAGACTGCTGTGGCTCAAATTCTCGATGTTACTAAATCGGTGATTAGCAGATTGTGGTCACGTTACCATCAGATAGGCAATGTTGATGACAGACGACCGTTAGGTCATCCAAGGACAACAACTGCTAACCAGGATCGTTTCATCCGAACCACAGCATTACGTAACTGCCATCAGAAATTGGACAGCAGCTGCACCGAGTGACAGATGTGCGAGTCAGTGGTCAGACTATCCGGAATCGCCTGCACAGCTGGAATTTGTATGCTTGACGACCTCGTATAATTCCATGTGTGACTGAACGTCATATCGCAGCAAGGCGTAATTGGTGTGGAGCAGGACAGCGCTGGGACAATCATCGGTGGAGCAACGTCATGTTTTCTGATGAATCGAGATTCACTCTCGACTTATGCGACTGGTGAAACAGAGTGTGGCAGTGGCAGAACAAACAATACTATGACGTAACCGTTAGGCAGCACGAACGTTTTGGTGGTGGATCGATTATGGTGTGGGGAGGCATAACCATGACAAGCAGAACAGAATTACATGTCATCCAAGGTCGTGCCACAGGGCAGTACTACCATGACAACATGTTAGCAGCTCATGCGGTGCCAATTGCACGACGTCACAGCCATTGATTCATTTTCCAAGATGACAATGCAAGAGCACACAGGGCCTGTGACACTACAGAGTTCCTCCAGGAGCAGAACATCACTCCACTGCCTTGGCCAGCACTAAGTCCAGACCTTTCACCAATCGAGTATGTCTCAGATATGCTTGGCAGGCGCCTACGACAATGCCAACAGCCCCCTACCAATGTCCAGGAACTTGCTGCTGCACTGCAGGAAGAATGGAATAACATCAGTCAAGCTGATATTTGGACGTTTGGTGAGGAGTATGTCTAATCTCATGAACCGAGGAGGATTTTCAAGGTATTGAGGTTTTGGACTGAATGTGGTAAATTCTCTGACTGACCGTCCATGTCTTCTACAGCACAGTGCATGGAATGTGTGCTTGTCAGACACCCAACTATCAATGAAATCATTCACCAGATGTCACAGTGCAATGCACCAACTGTCTTTTTGATGAAAATATTAATATATTTCTTCATATATCTCACTTTTATCAAATATCCCCTACTTTTTTTTAAAAGTATATTACGAGGAGTCTGTCATTTGCAGAATGAGGTCCCCAAAGGGTGAATTTGCTGATGCTATCCCTCACAGTGGGCTAGAATCCTCCAATTTATCCTCTGGGTACCTCTTTCTGTTTGGGCCTGACATCTTGATTCAGGCTGAGGTTCAGACACCTTGATTCAGGCTGAGGTTCAGAGGGTAAATATATTTATGCTACCCCGCAGTGCAGGGTAGCATTACCAAATTCACCCTCTGGGGACCCCATTCTGCAAATTCTGTAGGTGTATGAACAACATTATAATTTACTCTATTGGCCAGTACATGCTGTAGCAGGTACCTGTAGATTTTGATTCATTCATCGAAGAATAGAAATGTTTTTTTAAAGTGCTAGTTGTCACCATGAGAGGCAAAGGTTGGGCTTAAAATTCATGTGAGAATCAGAATCAATTCTTGCAAATGATTCTCACAAGCAAAACAGTGGAGAATCAACTTTGATTCTTGCAATGTTCATTCGATTCTCTTCCTACATTCTACATTCTAAAACACCCTTAAAGAAGTGGAGAACAGTACTTATTTTTTGTTTGCTTAGGATAAGATAAGACTTTGCCTTAGTCAGTCTTTCAATTTTGAGGTGCGCTATTGCTCTTGTGCACCATCGCAATATTTATTTTCTGAGAGTCAAGAACAACATCCGTCAGCTCAACCCAGCGAGCTATTAAAATATGCTGCTTGAAAGATTAAACATAAAATGTTACAATATATGGCACAATGCAACCTATTCTTGCGTGTATTATTTGGCGAAGATGCAATTTAAATGATACTTTCGTTAATAAAACATGGAGAATAAATTGCAAAGTAACACTCGTTTGTACACAATTCAACATGATGTCACTGATGAAATTGCATCTATTTTTGTCCCTGCTTTTGACATTGATTTTCTGTTGTTATTTACTGTTTGCACAGGCGAAATGTGTTGAGAGAATCCTCCTATGATGTGCAAACAAATGATAATGTTATGAATCATACACTTGAAATCCACCAGTAATCCTCCACTTGCGGCACATTGAAAATACTTTCTTTGTTCTAATTTATCAACATAAATGTGCCCTTTAATTAATATACATATCATACAAGGCAGAAAATAAGCAGACTGTCATCTGCAAAATGAGGTCTCCAGAGGGTAAATTTAGTGATGCTACCCTGCACAGCAGGGTAGCATCACTAAATTTACCCTCTGTGAACCTTAATCTGAATCAGGGTTTCAAAACTAAAAAGAGAGAGGTACCCAGAGGATAAATTGGTCCACTGTATGGGATAGCATCATCAAATTCATCCTCTAGGGACCTCATTCTGCAAATGTCAGACTGCTTATTTTCAGGCCTGATATCATACTTCTTCCTGGGAGATTCCAAAATGTGAGACAATCACGTTATAGGATGATTATCTTTCCAAACTTTTCCCGACATCGAGAACTCAAGTTGGTCTGACATTACCGATATCAGCGTGCCTCACTTCAAATGGAAGCGAGCAGAGTACAGTGTGCCTCCAATTTTCCAAATCGAAAGACCGACCTTAGTAGTGGTATCTACTGAAGTGTTTGCCGCCTATACAGGCAGCCAAGACATCAACAGTATCCATATTTAGTGCTGGGCAATATTAGCTAAAATAATATTTGCATTTTGGTTGGGGTGTGGGGAAAAGATTGTTATTAACGATACAATCACACAATATTGTTCTCGTGAAGATTGTGTTTTATTCCGGTAAATAGTGTTAATACAGTTTTGTGTAAGGAAACAATACACTTGGCTGTATTAACCAGGAATATACTGAGCACACATACTTTGTGTCTTAAATAAATACATGTAATAATTTTGATGTCAATGTGTGTTGTGAAGACGTATGACGCATGGTTTACACGTATGTCAGAATGTATTATACAATGTTCTTTTTTCAACTTGTTACCTTCCTTGATGTGTTTCTCCAATGTTTACATGAACTCAACAATCTACGGGAAATGGTGGCGATCTCGTACCGATTACAGTTGATAAATTACGTAATATCTCTACTCTGCAAATCCCTAAATTTTCTGCTATGCACTACACACGTATTTAATGCGAAAACTTTATTGAAATGGCCAGATATCAAAGGGATTTTTAATAGTCAGTGTTAAATATAGAATAACCAGAAACTGCCAGTTTTTAACTGCCAGTTGTCATAATCGGCTGAAGCCCCATAACCGGCCGGTTCCGAATGCCGATTCCGATTATCGGTTCATCACTATTTAGACATGAGACCTTGATTCAGATTGAGGTTCACAGAGGGTAAATTTAGTGATGCTATCCTGCAGTGCAAATTTACCATCTGGGAACCTCATTTTGCAGATGACAGTCTTATTTCCAGGCTTGCCTATATAGACAACCATCACTTGCAAAAAAAAACAGCAACAAAGTCACAGTATGTAGACTATCAATGTGTAGCAAAAATATGTGAAAATCTCTAGGCCCTTAAGGGTTAACTCCTTAAATGCTGCTGGTAGATATACCCACCAATACACCAATACTCTTGCCAATAGAAAGAGTGTGATTTGGCTTCTGTTCAAGAGAATGCATCACTGTAAATTGGACCAATCATATCACAAATGTTACCTGGGCTTCTTTTGTTTGAATCTTTCATCAAATCCAGTCATGGCTGCTTCAAAGCAGCCATGACTAGATTTCATGAAAAAATTGAAGAAACTACTCAGCAGGTTAAGCTTCAAGGGCTAAACTACAGTTAATATGACGTTTGTTTTTCACTTGGGATTATGAACTGTTTGCACTAACAAGCCTGACAATATTATAACACTATCAAATTCTAAATTAAGAACAAAAAGGGAAAATTGATTCTTGCAGCAGGTGTTCCCGAGAATCAAAAGTGATTCTCGTGAACCAGGACAAATTTTAAGGCCTGAAAGAATAGTTAACGTGTTGAGTGCAAACTTATTTTTCAAATGTGATTTGAAACATTGGTATTTTTTTTCCTCAAAGATACTATGCTACCAACAAGAGTAGCCGCAGTTTAGCAAGATTCTGTTCATAAATAATTGCTTTGTTATAATTTATTGGAGAGTGCCAATAGGTACTCTCCAATCAATTGCAACCAAGCAATTTTATATGAAAATTTTTTCTTCTACTGCTGAGCAAACATCAAGCTAATGCATACAGTGTAAAGCCACTGAAATGGCTCTGAGCATTTTTCAGTAGAGCCATGATAGTGGCTTCTAGCACTCCACCAATTAATGTTTGCCAAATTTGGCTTATTGCTTTTCCTTTCTAATTTCCAAGGTTGAATTCTATAGCATGTTAGGTTTATAAAATCATGGGGATGTGTATAAACTGTATTTGCAGATCTGACAATAAACTGGACTTTCCAGTAAATGAAATGAGTCAAACATTTGGGGCGCGGTGGCTCAGTGGTAGACTGTTGTACTTCTATGCTAGAGGTCCCGAGTTCGATCCCCGTCCGGGACGACCCGCGTTGTGTCCTTGGGCAAGGCACTTTAACCTGGTTGCCTACATGGGGGCACGATGACGCCGAGTACTAAGGCGTACTGCATGTCGATGGTGCACATGTCTTCAACCGCTGTAACCCTGCTTGAGCGGAGCTTGAACAGAGTTAGAATGTTGAGGAGCTGACAGTTGCTCGTCGATGCTCGGTGGTTCTCTCCTGCTTCCTCCACCCGTAAAACTGTCACAGTCATGATTAGCCATTGTGCATAAGTATGTGACCTTAAACACCAATAAATAAATACTATAGTCAAACATTTGGTATTGGACAATGCATCAAAAATTGGGTTTATTTTCAAGTCACAGACTCATATTCAATTGTAAAAAATTGTGCTTGCATAATGTCAGGTTCCAGTGAATTTGGCCAGAGACCCCTGTCAGGGAGCTTAACTATTGTCTAAAAGACCAACTTGAGATATTGCATGTTGGGGCACCTGTTTGTTACAAGGTAAAGTCGGAATCAGTCCTCAAAGGATTAAACACTGAAGAGGAACTGGAGCCCTGCAAATTACACATTTTCAAAATCAAATCCAATCTTCAATGGAATCAGGTCAATATTTAAACTAGAGGCTCCAAAGAGCCTGTAATCGCTCACCTGGAACTGTATATAAAAATGTGGTTTCCCATAGGCTTTCCACGGTAACTATGAGCTGCAATTGTGGCCATGTTTGCAACATTACATCAACATTACATGAGGATCATTGGTAAAGGTGTCCCAGTCCTCAATCATGCGAAGTTTCAAAACATTTCACTTTGTAGTTTCAGAAGGGAAGATTTTTGCAAAATCCATCAGTCAGAATGAGAGAATGTCTCTGGTGGCCATATTTTCCAACCAATGGGAACCATAAGAGAATTGTTTGTAGAGGCCCTCCTATAAACCATTCATGCAAAGTTTGGTTCACGTCGGCTCAGTAGTTCCAGAGAAGTAAATGAAAATGTGATTTCCCACTGAGTTTCTTTAGTAACTATAAGCCGCAATTGTGGCCATGGTTGCAACATGATCAAAATTAAATAATGATCGTTGATAGAGGGTGTCCCAGTCATCAACCATACAAAGTTTCAAAACATTTGGTTCTGTGGTTTCAGAGGAGAAGATTTTTTAAAATCCACCAATCAGAATCAAAAAATGCTTCTGGCAGCCATGTTTTTCAATGCACGGTAACAAAAATGAGGAGCATTTGTAGAAGACCTCCCATAGACTATCCCTGCCAGGTTTGTTTTCACGTCGACTCAGTAGTTCCAGAGAAGAAGATGAAAATGTGATTTCCCATAGGGTTTCTATAGTAACTATAAGATGCAATGGTGGCCATGTTTACATACCAATCAACATTAAATGAGGATCATTGGTAGATGGGGTCCCAGTCATCAACCATGCAAAGTTTCAAAACATTTGACCCTGTGGTTTCAGAGAAGAAGATTTTTCAAAATCCACCAATCAGAATCAAAGAATGCCTCTGGCGGCCATTTTTTCAAACACATGGGAACAAAATGAGGATTGTTTGTAGAGGAGCTCCCATAGACTATCCCTGCCAGGTTTGTTTTCACGTCGGCTCAGTAGTTCCAGAGAAGATGAAAATGTGATTTCCCACAGGGTTTGTACAGAAACTATAAGCCGCAATTGTGACCATGTTTACAACCCGATCAACATTAAATGAGGTTCGTTGGTAGAGGGGGTCCCAGGCATCATTTATGTGAAGTATCAAAACATTTGGTCTGGCAGTTTCAGAGGAGAAGATTTTTGAAAATCCACCAATCAGAATCAAAGAATGCCTCTGGCAGCCATGTTTTCAACCCAAAGGAACATAATGCGGATCGTTTGTAGAGGACATCCCATAGACCATTCCTGCCAAGTTTGGTTCACGTTGGCTCAGTAGTTCCAGAGAACAAGATGAAATTGTGATTTCCCATAGGGTTTCTATAGTAACCATAAGCTGCAATTGTGACCATGTTTGTAACCCGATCAACATTAAATAGGTTCGTTGGTAGAGGTGTGATAGTCACTCTGCGATAGAGGGGGTCCCAGTCATCATTTATATGAAGTTTCAAAACATTTGGCCTGGCAGTTTCAGAGAAGATTTTTGAAAATCCACCAACCAGAATCAAAGAATGCCTTTGGAAGCCATGTTTTTCTTCTGACGGGAACAAAATGAGGTTCGTTTGTAGAGGACTTCCCATAGACCATTCCTGCCAAGTTTGGTTCACACCAGTTCAGCAGTTGCAGAGAAGAAGATGAAAATGAAAAAATTTATAGTAATTTATATATTTTTTATACTTACCAATGGCCCAGACTAGCTGGTGCTAACCCAAAAATATGTAGGGCCAAACACAAATTTTGCCCCCCAATCCCCAAATTTGCATGCAAAACAGAAAATTAGAAGTCCTATCTGGCCCTCCATACATATTACCCTCCAAGCATGTGCAGACGCAAGGAAGTCACTGAATCTGGTGCCAACTTCATTCTTTGTAACAAGATTGTAATATAATAATTCAGCGGAGGGGTATGAGTGCCCCGTTCTGCCCACTCATGGGAGGGCCATCCCGTCTGGGCCATTGGTAAGTATAAAAAATATATAAATTACTATAATTTTTTTCATATTTTTATACTATATAGTGTATACCAATGGCCCAGACTAGCTGAATCGTAAAAAGGTGGAGGACCAAGAACTTCCAAAATAGTAGATCAACATAGATCAAATCCTTCAATCCATGATGAAGAAAATTAGAATTTACATGTATGCCTCTTTATACCATAATAGAAGAGACATATCCTAATATGGATCCCAATTATGTAAATCCTAAATCCAAGCATGAAATCATGTTAATTTGGATGTAACAAATAAACAATTTTTAAGACTAGTCTGGACTAGGCCCTTAAAATTAGAATGGCATATTGAGAATGAGAGAAAATTGCCCATAAACCTACGCCAAACAATAATACTGCAGCTGATCGCCGAATATAGTATGGACAAGACAGCTTCCTTAATAGTTACATACCCAATAAAACAGAGAAGTGGACAGAATGCCCCCCCCCCCCAACTTTTTTTGAACATATCTTCAAAAGAAAGGGGGGAGAGCTCTGGAATCAATAAGCAGAACCTGGAAACGATATAAATAAATATCGATCAGGCACTCAAAAATTAATTCATGAATAATAAATGGTGCTTAACGCCACTTCACAAGCCAAGGCTATAGCAATGATTTTGGTAAATAACATTATCCGTTAAAAAATATGCACTGCAGACGCCGTATACAGGTACGAGGAAATTAGTGAAATAAAATATAACATATACATACTAAAGCGAGATAAGATGAATAATTTCTGCAGAGAAAACACGCTTCAAGATCATTCACAGGAGGCCTCTGTAATATTAAATCTGGTAAGAACACTCTCCAACATGTACTATTTGGTATCTACAACTATAAACACGTGAGAATACGCAATTTGAAGACCGACAAAATAGAGACCAGGATCTCTAGAAATGGAGGTAGGTATGATTAACCGGCTCCAACACAGACTGGCCCCGAAATATATAATAATTTCAAGGTCCACCAAAGAGATAGCGTAATCACACATAGCGCGACTGAATAAAAATCCAGCCTATCAATCATCTAAAAACCACTAAATGGCTTTGCTGTAACCTATGTACTCAAATAGTGGCCATTATGATGATAAAATAAGTGCCTGTATATTAGAAATCAGAAAATAAACACTGGAAACAAATGCAACAGAACTGCATATATGCCTATGAGGGCGCCATCCAACACGACCCAAACGCAAAGTATGTATGTATTAAAATATATATACGTGACAGTGTGAGTGTGTTTGTGTGTGGTGTGGGGGGGGGGGGGGGGGGATTCGAATATATGCCGAAACCTCCTCACCCACAGTACTTAATCATTGCTGGTCCAGACAGCAATAATATAGTGACCACAAAGCTTTTTCACGTCTGACATACTCCGTAATGCCACTGAGAGCAGAGAATGACGTGAAGAACAAAACTTCCCTTAAAGAAGAAAACCCTCTTGTGGGGAAGCTTCTGACGAATGTTCAATAACAGACCCCATAACCTCAATGAAATCAACAGAAACAAATGAATTGAAGGATACACATATCTTATCATTCATTCCCATGAAAACAGCTGAGCGTCAAATGTATGTGCTCAAATGCCTGATACTAACGACACAAATAATGGAAACTATTATTCCCGTGCGCCGTAAACTTAACTATCCTGAAGTGATCCCATATAAGATCATGAAATAGCCATACAGTTAGAATAAGTGCAAGATGTAGCCAGTGCTTTACTTCATGCGCTGAAATCTTAAACATTGACTGCTGATTGGAAGATAAAATAACCAAAGCAGTACAAATAGCTAAGTGACTTATTTAACAATAGAATGAACATAAACGTCCCTTCTATTGGAAAATAATGACAAAAGAAGCATTCCTTTCTTCTGATAACAGACCCCTCCTATAAACCATTCATGCAAAGTTTGGTTCACGTCGGCTCAGTAGTTCCAGAGAAGTAGATGAAAATGTGATTTCCCACTGAGTTTCTTTAGTAACTATAAGCCGCAATTGTGGCCATGGTTGCAACATTTTCAACATTTAATGAGGATCATTGGTAGAGGGTGTCCCAGTCATCAACCATGCAAAGTTTCAAAACATTTGGCTCTGTGGTTTCAGAGGAGAAGATTTTTTAAAATCCACCAATCAGAATCAAAAAATGCTTCCGGCAGCCATGTTTTTCAATGCACGGTAACAAAAATGAGGAGCATTTGTAGAAGACCTCCCATAGACTATCCCTGCAGGTTTGTTTTCACGTCGACTCCGTAGTTCCAGAGAAGAAGATGAAAATGAGATTTCCCATAGGGTTTCTATAGTAACTATAAGACGCAATGGTGGCCATGTTTACAAACCAATCAACATTAAATGAGGATCATTGGTAGATGGGGTCCCAGTCATCAACCATGCAAAGTTTCAAAACATTTGACCCTGTGGTTTCAGAGAAGAAGATTTTTCAAAATCCACCAATCAGAATCAAAGAATGCCTCTGGCGGCCATGTTTTCAAACACATGGGAACAAAATGAGGTTTGTTTGTAGAGGAGCTCCCATAGACTATCCCTGCCAGGTTTGTTTTCACGTCGGCTCAGTAGTTCCAGAGAAGATGAAAATGTGATTTCCCACAGGGTTTGTACAGTAACTATAAGCCGCAATTGTGACCATGTTTACAACCCGATCAACATTAAATGAGGTTCGTTGGTAGAGGGGTCCCAGTTATCATTTATGTGAAGTATCAAAACATTTGGTCTGGCAGTTTCAGAGGAGAAGATTTTTGAAAATCCACCAATCAGAATCAAAGAATGCCTCTGGCAGCCATGTTTTCAACCCACAGGAACAAAAGGCGGATCGTTTGTAGAGGACATCCCATAGACCATTCCTGCCAAGTTTGGTTCCTGTTGGCTCAGTAGTTCCAGAGAACAAGATAAAAATGTGATTTCCCATAGGGTTTCTATAGTAACCATAAGCCGCAATTGTGACCATGTTTGTAACCCGATCAACATTGAATAGGTTCGTTGGTAGAGGTGTGATAGTCACTCTGTGATAGAGGGGGTCCCAGTCATCATTTATATGAAGTTTCAAAACATTTGGCCTGGCAGTTTCAGAGGAGAAGATTTTTGAAAATCCGCCAACCAGAATCAAAGAATGCCTTTGGAAGCCATGTTTTTCATCTGACGGAAAAAAATGAGGATCGTTTGTAGAGGACCTCCCATAGACCATTCCTGCCAAGTTTGGTTCACACCAGTTCAGCGGTTGCAGAGAAGAAGATAAAAATGAAAAAATTTATAGTAATTTATATATTTTTTATACTTACCAATGGCCCAGACTAGCTGGTGCTAACCCAAAAATATGTAGGGCCAAACACAAATTTTGCCCCCCCAATCCCCCAAATTTGCATGCAAAACAGAAAATTAGAAGTCCTATCTGGCCCTCCATACATTTTAGCCTCTGCGCATGCGCAGACGCAAGGAAGTCATCGAATCTGGTGCCAACTTCATTCTTTGTAACAAGATAGTAATATAATAATTCAGCGGAGAGGTATGAGTGCCCCGTACTGCCCACTCATGGGAGGGCCATTCCCGTCTGGGCCATTGGTAAGTATAAAAAATATATAAATTACTATAATTTTTTTTCATATTTTTTTACTGTATAGTGTATACCAATGGCCCAGACTAGCTGAATCGTAAAAAGGTGGAGGACCAAGAACTTCCAAAATAGTAGATCAACATAGATAAAATCCTTCAATCCATGATGAAGAAAATTAGAATTTACATGTATGCCTCTTTATACCATAATAGAAGAGACATATCCTAATATGGATCCCAATTATGTAAATCCTAAATCCAAGCATGAAATCATGTTAATTTGGATGTAACAAATAAACAATTTTTAAGACTAGTCTGGACTAGGCCCTAAAAACTAGAATGGCATATTGAGAATGAGAGAAAATTGCCCATAAACCTACGCCAAACAATAATACTGCAGCTGATCGCCGAATATAGTATGGACAAGACAGCTTCCTTAATAGTTACATACCCAATAAAACAGAGAAGTGGACAGAATGCCCCCCCCCCACCAACTTTTTTTGAACATATCTTCAAAAGAAAGAGGGGAGAGCTCTGGAATCAATAAGCAGAACCTGGAAACGATATAAATAAATATCGATCAGGCACTTAAGAATTAATTCATGAATAATAAATGGTGCTTAATGCCACTTCACAAGCCAAGGCTATAGCAATGATTTTGGTAAATAACATTATCCGTTAAAAAATATGCACTGCAGACGCCGTATACAGGTACGAGGAAATTAGTGAAATAAAATATAACATATACATACTAAAGCGAGATAAGATGAATAATTTCTGCAGAGAAAACACGCTTCAAGATCATTCACAGGAGGCCTCTGTAATATTAAATCTGGTAAGAACACTCTCCAACATGTACTATTTGGTATCTACAACTATAAACACGTGAGAATACGCAATTTGAAGACCGACAAAATAGAGACCAGGATCTCTAGAAATGGAGGTAGGTATGATTAACCGGCTCCAACACAGACTGGCCCCGAAATATATAATAATTTCAAGGTCCACCAAAGAGATAGCGTAATCACACATAGCGCAAGTGAATAAAAATCCAGCCTGTAATCATCTAAAAACCACTAAATGGCTATGCCGTAACCTATGTACTCAAATAGTGGCCATTAATTATGATGATAAAATAAGTGCCTGTATATTAGAAATCAGAAAATAAACACCGGAAACAAATGCAACAGAACTGCATATATGCCTATGAGGGTGCCATCCAACACGACCCAAACGCAAAGTATGTATGTATTAAAATATATATACGTGACAGTGTGAGTGTGTGTGTGTGTGTGGTGGTGTGGGGGGGGGGGGGGGGGGGGGGGATTCGAATATATGCCGAAACCTCCTCACCCACAGTACTTAATCATTGCTGGTCCAGACAGCAATAATATAGTGACCACAAAGCTCTTTCACATCTGACATACTCCGTAATGCCACTGAGAGCGGAGAATGACGTGAAGAACAAAACTTCCCTTAAAGAAGAAAACCCTCTTGTGGGGAAGCTTCTGGCGAATGTTCAATAACAGACCCCATAACCTCAATGAAATCAACAAAAACAAATGAATTGAAGGATACACATATCTTATCATTCATTCCCATGAAAACAGCTGAGCGTCAAATGTATGTGCTCAAATGCCTGATACTAGCGACACAAATAATGGAAACTATTATTCCCATGCGCCGTAAACTTAACTATCCTGAAGTGATCCCATATAAGATCATGAAATAGCCATACAGTTAGAATAAGTGCAAGATGTAGCCAGCGCTTTACTTCATGCGCTGAAATCTTAAACACTGACTGCTGATTGGAAGATAAAATAACCAAAGCAGTACGAATAGCTAAGTGACTTATTTAACAATAGAATGAACATAAACATCTCTTCTATTGGAAAATAATGACAAAAGAAGCGTTCTTTTCTTCTGATAAACTCTGATCTGCATCTATAAATACATGAACAGAAATAATTCAATGATGTAATGTAAACAATGAGTCATCATTTCTGAATATGTGATTTCCAAGAACAGAGGGTCCTAAGATCTCTGCATATAGAGATCCTCGGACTCAGGATTGTAATGCAATATATGAACTGACGTCCGAAATAATTGAGAAAAACGTTAATATATGCCCAAACTTGACCTTATGTTAAAAGATTCTCTAAAGCAAAACAGGTCTAGAGCGAAAAACGTCTACCACTCCAGTTAATAACTGGAGTGGACATGGTGAAAGCGACCCATCGAAATAACATTCAAAGCCGCTCCGCACAACCCCATCCGGCACATAAAAACTTTCGCTGTTAATGCGTCAGATAACAGATAAAAGCGAGCCAAACAGCTGGTTACTTCGCTCTGTGAAACAACAGATGAACCAGCCATATGAAAATGAATTGTGGGATACGTGTATCCTATCAATAATCCTATGAGACATTATCTAGTTCACAATACAAGTGATCTAAAGAACTATACTCGCTACAATTGCCGAACACTCGCTTTTCGACTGAAAGATAATCATAAATAACCTAATTATCAAGTTCCAGTCAAAATCGGTCGGACCGAGCTCTATAAGAGCCTCGAGCCACTGGCTCATGGGTGTCTGATCAGTAACTGAAACAGCTGAAAAACCCCTATCCAAGAGGCTGTATAGACAATCCTAAAGAAATATACAGGAGAGACACCTATACCTTCGCTATGAGCCCTTATAGGTGAACTGAGTCTAGGACAACCTCTCCTACTCTTTCTGTTGGTGTGGTCGATTAGACCCCAACTTAAAGAGTCGAGTATTGATGCTTTCTTGTAGCTAAATCCTACAATAATGAAAGCTTACCATCAAAAACTTAGGTATACCTATACCTTCGCTATGAGTCCTTACATACGATCTGAGTCTAGGACAACCTCTCCTACTCTTTCTGCTGGTGTTGGACAATTAGACCCCAACTTAAAGAGTTGATCAAAGACTAGAGTTTGGAAAACTAAAGCGACCTGTAGCAAGTTTTCCACCTAGTCAAATGTTAAAGATGAAGACACAAGGCTTCGTCACATCAGAATAACTCCCACTTAACATTTGTTAAGACAGAGATATATATAATACATCTGAAAAGAATGTTTAAAAAGTACAAATGACCACAAAATTCCTTTCCATACAGACATTGTGTCACAGTACTTAAAACTGAAGTACATAAGACCATGAGACTAAATTCGCTCTGAAAAAGAAACTATCTTCTCAATTGTGTCCGAGCGAACAGCTAAATGATGAAGGTAAGGCTGCAACTAAGATCTTAGCCTGCTCATTCAATGCAGAGAAACTCTCAACACAACTTCCCCTGTTGTTTTTAAAAGTATGTGAACAAACACAAACGATTAAAAATACAGAGGAAGAAGATAAGAAACCAAATTACTCTTTCACGCAGGAAGTTAAATATGGTGTCGTCTACACAATCGAAGACCTGTGACACCCGTGTAGACTTAACCGGAAAGAGATCTTATTACCCTGCTCTTTATCCGGATGAAGTCAGGGTCAAACTACGCTCGCGGTATCTCATAATTACTCGCAGCATTGTGATTCACTGGAACAAGTTCAAGGAAACGATAATGTATAGTAACCATATCATTCAAGAGTTGTTCCGGAAGGGAAAGTTATTCTTTTCCGTATCCTTTTTATCAATCGTCTAAATCAGTTAGAATCACAGTCACCAGCATCTGAACAGGCAGGTGACTGGACCGATTAAGATCCATTCAAAAGCTCAAGTTTTGAGACTGACGTTGAGTGCTTCTGCCTTAGCAGGAATACAGCGATTAGCTGCACAACTGTGACAGCAAGTCCGTTACGGAGGCCTGAGGAGCAGTGGTCATGAATAGCCTGTCCGCCGGCAGCTCCTAGGACAGGGTGTACAAGATAGCTATTACTGTGGACGAACCGATGAATGAAGCCTCATCTCCTTGGCTGCTAGATGGTACGACATTCTTCACAAAAGATAGACTTTTTGATGATGCAGATTAGAAATCCTGAGTCACTTAGCCAAGGTGCGGTCGGGAGTGCTTGGTAGACGCTAAAGAAGCAAAACTATAGCCATCCCTGGCTAAGAATTCAACTAAGCGTACCAGACAATAGCTATGTATGTAAGCTGTGACTGACGCAAGGTCCTGCCAACAACACCCGGCTCAAGATGTTGTTAAAAGAGAGAGAGGGGTCTCCCTCTTGCTCGTGGTCCGGGAGGACCTAACCGAGCGTACCGCAGAACTTGCCGGCTTCTTCCTTCCCTCAACACCGGGTGAGCATGATTCGATTAAACAGTGCTCGCTACGCCCTTATTCTCTCTCGACCGCTACGGACATACCCGGCATCACACCACTAGTCTACGTGATAGATCTGCTGGTTGAGCTAGCTGGAGACAAGGGACGTAAACCTCTTTTGAAGCCTAGCCCTTGTCTAATATCATTGAGCACTTTTCCACAAGCTCTGAATACAATGCATATGCAACACATCCGGAGTCACGGTCCTCATATTCAATCTTAACTGTTTCACCAGCGTCAGGGAACTGAAACCACTCATCGCGGTTTATAGCCTTGTGTAATATAAAGATCACTTTGTCCGTTACTGTAGAGGAAACCATAAGACTAGCCAACCCCGGCTGCCTATCAGACGAGACATCCCAGACAGGAGGCATGGACGTATACTCCGACTGACGCAAGTTCCTACCAACAACATCTGTCCCCAGATGATGCTGTAAGAGAGAGAGGCCTCTCTCTTGCTCGTGTTCCTGGTGACCTGGACGAGCGTACCTCCGAACTTGCCGGTTTCCTCCTTCCGTCGTCGCTGGATGAGCATGGTTGCATATCATGGTATTCGCTCCACCCTATATCATCTCCTAGTCCAGATCGTATACACCCGGCGACACAGTTCTCAGAGGCCTGAGTAACCACTTCACCGGTCGAGCTAGCTGGCGACAATGGACTTTGTGCGGTCGTGTGTGCCTTTCGAACATAGAGGAACCTATAAAACTAGGCGACACCGGCAGTCTATGGAAGGAGCATCCCGCACCGGAAGGCATGGACGTAAGCTCCAACTGACACAAGTTCCTACCAACAACCTCTGACCCCAGATGTTGTTATAAGAGAGAGGGACCTCTCTCTTGCTCGCGATCACAGAAGACCTGGATGAGTATACCTCAGAACTTGTCTACTTCCCGTGCTTCCTCCTTTCCGTTATCGCAGGGTGAGCATGTTCGTATTTTTATAGTGCTCGCTACACCCTTATTCCTCTTCTCGACCACTACGGCCGGCATCACACCACCCATATTTTATGTTGTGATAGATCTGCCGGTTGAGCTAGCTGAAGACAAGGGACGTAAACCTCTTTTGAAGCCTAGCCCTTGTCTAATATCATTGAGCACTTTTCAGCTAGCTCTTATAGTATAATGCAACGTCGGAAGCACACTCCCTGACAGCGACACGAAACCACACCGTGTTCTTGTTCCTCTGTAAATAGAAACTAAATGAAAGTGTCAATGACACTGTAGCTTAACTTGTGTGTTGTGTTTGATGAAAAGGATAATGTTCAATGTTTATGAAAGGATTATGAAATAAGACAACAATTGTGATAATTGGGAATATGTTCATTTCTGTTCCTTGTATGCTATGTTTTTAATAAAAATAATATGAGGTGTACACTGTACTAAAGAGCTGGGGGGGTGGGTTAAAGTGACCTCACAGTTAATGTATGTGGCCCTCACAGTTAACGTATATCAACGAAAGTTACCAAGTTACAGTGAAATTATTCCAAAACGAGTCATCCTATCAAGTTACATTGAAATTCCTTCATAAATATGGCCTGTAGACTGTGCTAAAGGTTTTCGGGCTTCGGGTCCCTATAGCCGTCTGTTTCCCAACTGCATCTAAAGGGGACGTTCTCATCTAGACACTATATGAAGTCAACCTACCAAGTTACAATGAAACCCTTCATAAATATGACCTGTAGACTGTGCTAAAGGTTTTTGGGCTTTGGGCACGGGCAGCCATCATGGTTGAATGATCACAACCAAAAGGGGACATTCTCAGCTGGGCATCATCTGGAGTGATCCTATGAAGTTACAATGAAATCTCTTCATAAATATGACCTGTAGACTGTGCTCAAGGTTTTCGGGCTTCAGGCCCCTGAAGCTGTCACAGTTGACCAATCACGACCAAGAGGGGATGTCATCATCTAGGCATTATGTGGAGTCAAACTTACAGGTTACAATGAAAACCTTCCATAAATATGACCTATAGACTATGCTAAAGGTTTTGGGGTTTTGGGCTCAGGCAGCCACCAAGGCGGAATGATCGCGACCAAAAGGGGACGTTCTCATCTAGACATTATTTGGAGTCATCCGACTAAGGTACAATGAAATCCCTTCATAAATATCACCTGTAGACTGTGCTAAAGGTTTTCGGGCTTCAGGTGCCTCTAGCCATCACAGTTACCTAATGGTGTCCAAAAAGGGCTGTTCTCATCTAGACATTATATGAAGTCAACCTACCAAGTTACAATGAAATCCCTTCATAAATATGACCTGAAGACTGTGCTAAAGGTTTTCGGGCTTTGGGCTCGGGCAGCCATCATAGATGAATGATTGCAACCAAAAGGGGACATTCTCATCTGGACATCATCTGGAGTGATCCTACGAAGTTACAATGAAAGCCCTTCATAAAAATGACCTGTAGACTGTGCTCAAGATTTTCGGACTTCGGTCACCTGTAGCCATCACAGTTGACCAATCACGACCAAAAGGGGATGTCATCATCTAGGCATTATATGGAGTCAACCTAACAAGTTGCACTGAAATCCTTCCATAAATATGACCTATAGACTATGCTGAAGGTCTTTGGGCTCGGGTAGCCATAAAGGCTGAATGATCGCAACCAAAAGGGGATGTTCTCATCTAGACATTATTTGGAGGATTCTTACCAAGCTACAATGAAATCCCTTCATAATTATGACCTGTAGACTGTTCTAAAGGTTTTCGGACTTTGGGCCCCTGTAGCCTTCACAGTTGCCCAAATCGCGTCCAAAAGGGGATGTTCTCATCTAAACATTATATGAAGTCAACCTACCAAGTTACAATGAAATCCCTTCAAAATATGACCTGTAGACTGTGCTAAAGGTTTTTGGGCTTCGGGCTCGGGCAGCCATCATGATTGAATGATCGCAACCAAAGGCGACAATCTCATCTGGGCATCATCTGGAGTGATCCTATGAAGTTACAATGAAATCCCTTCATAAATATGACCTGTAGCCTGTGCTCAAGGTTTTCGGGATTCAGGCACCTGTAGCCATCACAGTTGACCAATCACGACCAAAAGGTGTGTCATCATCTAGGCATTATATGGAGTCAACCTAACAGGTTACAATGAAATCCTTCCATAAATATGACCTTTTGCCTATGCTAAAGGCTTTTGGGCTCGGGCACCCATCAAGGCTGAATGATCACGATCAAAATGGGACGTTCTCATCTAGACATTATTTGGAGTCATCCTACCAAGTTACAATGAAATCCCTTCATAAATATGACCTGTAGACTGTGCTAAAGGTTTTTGGGATTCAGGCACCTGTAGCCATCACAGTTGACCAATCACGACCAAAAGGGGTGTCATCATCTAGGCATTATATGGAGTCAACCTAACAGGTTACAATGAAATCCTTCCATAAATATGACCTTTTGCCTATGCTAAAGGTTTTGGGGCTCGGGCACCCATCAAGGCTGAATGATCACGATCAAAATGGGACGTTCTCATCTAGACATTATTTGGAGTCATCCTACCAAGTTACAATGAAATCTCTTCATAAATATGACCTGTAGACTGTGCTAAAGGTTTTCGGGCTTCGGGCCCCTGTAACCGTCACAGTTGCCCAATCACGTCCAAAAGGGGACTTTCTCATCTAGACAATATATGAAGTCAACCAATCAAGTCACAATGAAATTCCTCAATAAATATGACCTGTAGACTGTGCTAAAGGTTTTCAGGTTTTGGGCTCTGGCAGTCGTCATGGTTGGCAGATCATGCCCAAATAGGGAAATTCTCATCTAGACTTCATAAGGAGTCATCCTACCAAGTTACAATGAAATCCCTCCCTAATAAACATGACCTGCAGACTGTGCTAAAAGTTTTTGGGTTTCGGGCTTGGGCAGCCATCACGGTTGACAGATCATGCCCAAAAGGGGACGTTCTTATCTAGGCATTATACAGAGGCATCCTACCAAGTTACAATGAAATCTCTTCATAAATACGACCTGTAGACTGTGCTAATGGTTTTTGGGCTCGGGCAGCCATACCAGTTGACCGATCGCGACTAAAAGGGGACGTTCTCATCTAGACATGACCCCAAACCTGCATATGAAATTTTGTGATGATCAGACAAGAACTGCGGGGTGTAACCCGTGCTAAAGGAAAATGTGAACAGACTCACATACTAACAGACTTCCGCACACATGATGGCAATAGCTTATCTTGACTTTGTCAAGTTAAGCCAAAAACTATAGTGACATTTTGACGAGAGGACCAGCAGTGTCCCCTTGCCGCGATAGGACCGATAGTGTCCACTTGCCTAACACAAACCATGACACCCATCATCCAGATTATCAAGTCTGACACATGGAATAGAATTAGTGGTAGTACATCAACTAAACTCATTACAACTACCATGTAAATAGAGGAAAGGCTTCCTCTATTCGCCCTACTACTAGATAAATATTATTACCTAAATTCTAATATATGTCATTGTACCACCACCAAATCCACATATAATATAAGATAACATTAAAAGATAATCAATGAAATAAATATATCCAAAAGAAAAACTCTTTCAAAAATAAAATAAAAATTTTTGAAAAATATTTTCTTATATAAGAGCCCAAGTTCCCAAAGGGAACGATGGTTCCAAAAAAGCCTAAGTGTGGACAAAATTATAAAAATCTGCTGTAAAATTAACTATCACACTCTCAGAATATTTAATGTTACTTACAACTGTTGTTCCTAAACAAAAATAGGAAATTACCTAGAGCATTGTAAATGTAAACAAAAAACTGGAATCAGGCAACACAGCCCGAAGTCAGTAACAGAAACAAGACTATCCGATGTAAAGCAAGATCTTCCTCAAAAGAAAAAACGATACATTGGATGTATGATGCATGATCAAAATGCCCATACACCCTAAGGGTGAGGACGTAACCCTGAGGATGTACAGAATAATCTTCTGTATAATATGTTAAACGCCCAAGAAATTTTATAAAAAAAATTTCATTAAAACAAGCCAAAAAGCTTGGGAGCTTAACTGGGGGGATCAAGGGAAGGTAGGGAAGGAATACTAAATAAACAGTGGATTGATCGTAATCAATCAGTGATAATGTCAGGCTCATGTCCCGAAATTAGGGAACATGACCTAATTTTTATAAATATTATAAAATTACAGCCCTGAACGTTTCAAACCACCGTTTCTTCCTTCCTTCATCCAGTTCTGTCCTTGGCTCCACCAATATAACCACTGATTTGTGTCTGGCATCATTATTAATTGAGATTTAAAAAGCACAAATGTCAGTTTGTTGTTATCTGACAAGGGCCAAACAAAGAATGAAGTGACTTCCTGGCATCTGCACATGCGCGGAGGGTAAAATGTATGGAAGGCCAGATAGGACTTGTCACTTCTAATTTTCGGTTTTGCATGCAAATTTTGGGGATTGGGGGGCCAAATTTGTGTTTGGCCCTAGATATTTTGGGGTTAGCACCAGCTAGTCTGGGCCATTGGTATGCAGTATAAAAATATGTGAAAACTTTACGGATGCCGGATGCCAAGTGATGAGAAAAGCTTGCATGGCCTTTTAGGCCAGGTGAGCTAAAAATGAATGAAACCTCGACTAGATGATTTGGTAGTCTTGAAGATGACTGATTGGACGTAAAAGTCCTGACTGACAAAAATATTCTTCCAGTTTCACCATCAATACATGCCTTCATTGAAAGCATGTCTTGATGGTGTAGCTGGAAGGAAAAGTTGATGATGTAGTTGTAATATTACCCAGAAAGGCTTATATTTCAAAAACAGTAAAGGGTAGGAGAATTACCAGTACTAGGCACTGTACAGGGCTAGCTACTAGCAATAGCTCATCATCGACCTTGTTTGGAAACTGTAAATTGGCTTTCAATTGTGGAAGTGACTAGTAAAACTGGAATGAGCGTCGGAGCAGCTGCCATTTACATATATTAACATACTGAAAATTACACTCTGTCTTTAATTTCAGCATTATTTACGTACAATTTCCATTTGAACTATACACTTTGTGAGATGATGTAGGTGACTCATACCATGCTGCATTCTGTCAAATACTTTGAAAGGAAACAAATTGGGTAGCCAATTTTGAATTGAACCGAAGGGCAACTTAAGATTCAAAATCAAATCAAATTTAGTAAGCTTTGTGGGGCCCAAGCCTGAAAATAAGTAATCAGTCATTTGCAAAATGAGGTCCCCAGAGGGTGAATGTGCTGAGGCTATCCCATACAGTAGGCCAATGTATCCTCTGGGTACCTCTTTCTGTTTAGGTTTGAGACCTTGAATCAGACTGAGGTTCACAGAGGGTAAATTTAGTGATGCTACCCTGCTGTGTAGGGTAGCATCACCAAATTCACCCTCTGGGGACCTCATTTTGCAGATGACAGTCTGCTTATTTTCTGGCCTGGTGGGGCCCATATATGAACTTACCAATAAAGCATCTAAAATTTTGTATTTCATTTTCCTGTTCATTGTCTTCCTGTAAACTGGATTCAGTCTCCTCTCTAATTCTTGTCTCTGATGCCTGAAGTGAAAAAAATGAAGAAAATGATTTTACTTAAGCCTGAACTTGATTCTACAATATCTTGTTGTTAACGGAGGTCAATAATCTGGAAAGCAGAAATCATAAACAGATACCCATACACTGGAACAATGTCAAAAAAGCACCACTCTCCCCACCACAAAATACCAGTTGGCATGTTTCCTGTCACATGCCAGAAAAAAAGAAATAGGGAAGGTAAGTTGGTGAAATTTTTTAAAACCATGTTCCAGTACAAATTTTGTTCAGGGAAGGGTGTTTGCTATCAATCAATGAAAAATGCTGACCATTCCAATGGGAGAAAAATGTTAAGAAAATGAGATTGTTATGAAGGCATAAAATTATGCTAAAAACCAATACTGCAAGTATTAAAACACTTTTCAACTGTTACCCCAATAAAAAAAAATTAGGGTTAGACCTTAAAAATAATGTACTGGTCCGTCAAGTGACAGGGAATACATCATGTTTTATTTTATTTTATTTTTTTTTTTTTTGGGGGGGGGGGGGGGGGGGGGGGAGGGGGGAGTATGAATAGTCACCTTGTCAGTGAAAAGTGTTCAGTAAAATGGGGGAAAAATCGCAGACCAAATAAAAAAATATATTTGGTTTTCAAGCAATTAATTTTTCAAATGAATGAGGGAGGGAGGCTTTTATGTTTATTTTTTAAAATTTTTTGTTAAGTGGTTGAGTGTTGGAAACCCATATTTGATCTCCAATGCAGGTACCACAACTTGAAGGTTTCATATTCTCTGGGGTTCACCTTATCTTTAAAACATTTTTTTTTCATCTGTATGCCTTTGCCTCGTTATAATTTATGGGAGAGTGCCTGTGGGCTAAAAACATGGCTGTCATTTTCAAAATGTGAGGAGAGCAAAGGTGGCCTGCCTTAAATGAACTTAGAAGGGCCATTTCTGACCCACTTTAATTTGACCCAAGAAGAGCCACTGGGGTCTGTTCTTGAGATTGGTAGTTTTACCATATCTTTCCATGTTATTGTTTGGGTTGTGTATATAGTATCTAATGTAGGTTGAAAAAATTCAATAATTTCTGGCGAAACATATTAGAATTTCTACTTGAATTATGTATGTAGTCAGACAATTATAGTCAGTATCTGATAAGTAAGCAAAACGGCTATGAGTAAGTCTTTGTGACCGGAGGCCACGCATAGGGGTCTCACAGAGACTAGCTACCAGTAAGCTTTTCTGAAGCGTGCGATCACAGATTAAGATGAGTGATATTGATCACCACTACTGAACAAATTTCACGTTTGTGGCTCTTCTTGTATATGGCAGGGATAGCATTCACCGCACTCACAAATTTAGTTTTGGAGAACCATAGATGGTGAGAGTGGTCATCCTCCTTAAAATGACAGGCCTGGCTTAAAATCAGGCAGGCCTAACAGCCCTTTAGATTAGTCTAATTTGGGTACAACAGCACAAATCCACCATATTGTAGCTTGGTGAGAGAGAAAAGTGTTGTTTCCCTTCTCAGCATTTGTTTTATATACATTTCAGATTCGCCCCTCCTTAGAATGAAAGTTTACAGCCACTAGTCATAGGTTTTCATCATTATTATTGATTCTCCTCCTTAAGCAAGATGTAAAGTTTACTCGAGAAGGTTTCTTACTTTTCTGGTGTCAAGCCAAAACCCAATTTACAGTAGAATCTGTCTTGAGAGACCATCCCTTTTGCCGAGCAAAAGTGCTCCCTCAAGACAGGTGGTCTCTCAATACAGGTTTGAGATTCTTGCTAGTCAGTGAAAGACCAACCAGAGAATATTTGTTGCAGAAATGGAGAAGAATTGATTTTTCAGCTTTTTCTATTATTGTTTTATTTCAATTCAGTTTTAATACAAGTAGAAGGTTTATAACTTTTCTGGTGTCAAGCCAAAACCCAATTTTCATGTACACTAAATTATGCATGTTGCTTAATGGGAAATTCTACAAATATGAATATATTAGAGCTCACGCTTTGAGTACAAGACAGTGTTTAGTAATTAGCATCAACAGTGTCATATATAATACTGTCAATTTGGACTGAAGCGGTTGGCTCATTTTCACAACCGACTAACCGAGAGCTATAACCGGATAATATCCGGTTAAGCATAGCCATTATTTCACCGAATCTGGGATCAAAACTATTGGAATTGGAAAGCAGTATTCTCAGAAACTATTCCGTAGTGTGTATACAAATGAACGTTGTTGAGTACTCGACAACGTTCGTTTGTATACATACTACGGAATAGTAGGTTACTCAATACTCACGGAAATTGCCGATCATTAACGAAGTCTTGAACGCCAAAGTCGATTATTTCTCAATATATACAGAGCTGATTCGAGGAGTAGTGTAATCTATCCCAAAGGAGAAGCGGCAGATTTACTACATTTTAATCATGGAATGACGATCACTATCGATATTTGAGATAACCGGTTGACATTTTTTTTAATCGGTTAGGTAGGTAACCGGTTTGAAACCGGTTATCTGGTTAACCATTTCAGTACTACTGTCAATTACTTTTCACTGACAAACTCTGTGGGTTTTTTTAACTCATTTACCTGTTGCATCATTTGAGTCGACAGGTAAGTCCTAAACTATATTACATGCATCAGGGAACTTATTAATTATATGGTCAAAACATCGGAAAACTTGACAAAAATTTTTTAATCACCATATAATTTGAGCACAATTACATTATTTGGGCACAGCGATTATCATTATAATTTGGGGGAATTTAAAGGCGTGAGATGTGTCTGAAATCATTAGCGTGAATACACCAATTCCAATTCTGATTCTGTAATAGTGTATTAAAAGTTTTATGTACATTATGTTTGACTCTCCATATTCTGACAGAAATGAAGTACTGATAGTTCAGGGAATAACTTCACTAATAAAGCTGGAGTTAGATCTGTTCAATAATGGTGCTAAGATTTCCCTGATGGGGTGGGGTGGGGGAGGGTGGTGCTTGTGCTCCCTGACAAGGGAGCCAGGGTATCCCCCAACAAGCCCACAATAAGGGAGGCAGGTTCCTCAATGGGGGGTGTTAGGCCACCCTGACAGAAGAGGGGCTATAGCATCCACATACCCATGTTGGCACCACCCCTGTATCTATTCAACAGATCAACCAGACTATCCCCTGTACACAAAAGTAAAATGCACCGTGAATGGAAATTAAAAATACTTACTTCACACATTCCAGGTCAATATCAGGGAGAACAGTTTCCATAAGAATTTTCTTGTCACGAGGTTCGTCGCCGCATAGCAAAGTTTCAGTACTGAAATAGACAAAGCAAAAAGAAATAATCTGTATGTTTTCAGCTGCATGCTTGTTTTTCAAAATCAGGCCTGGCAAGTTGTAATTTTTGAGGGATTTCAAAGATGTTAGCCATTACCGGTAAGTCCTCAGATTAAATTGACAGTAATAACTACTGTATATACATTTATCTGGCTGCAGATTACTTGAGAGTGTTTCTACATTATTGTTGCCTACCTATACAGGCAACCAACAATGATGTAAAACACTGTCAAGATAATACATCCTACCGGTAAAGTTCTCATGGAAGAATGCACTTCAACCAACTTTTTCAGTGCCATATTGTGGCTGGAGGGCCTGGAGATTTTTATACATTTTCGCTATACTTTGAAAGTCTACATCCAGTGGCTTTGCAGTAGATTCTAGTCAAGTCTTGGCTGCCTACAGAGGCAGCCAAGACGTGCCTAGAAACAACTGACAAGGTACTTAGAAAACAAGTTTTGAGTTTATCCAAACAATGAATGTTGGGGCACCTGTTCCTTTGCATTAAAAATTTATCAAAAATGGAATTAGGCCCTTAACCCTTTCGTGCCTCGTTGGCGCGCACCGTGTCAGTGGTAAACTGACACTACAAACCCGTCGGCGTGCTGTGCACCGATGGCATAGTAATGCATCTACTCTTACCTCAGTCCATGTGTGCTATCTCTATCAGTCCACAGAAGTAATTTCATGCCCGAATGAATTTAGAGTTGTTTCCCTTTAGTTGATTGGCTACAGTTTTATTGCACAAGAATCACAGTAATTCCATGGACAAATATGAGTTATGATAGCAATGTTGAACAGGATTCTGAGGTACAGTCTGGCTCAAATCAAGCTGACACACATGACACTACTATGAGTGCTGGACGTTCAGATGATGCTGCCAGTAATAATCCAGATGACGGAGAGAGTCCTTCAACGTCTGGAATAGGACTGGCCAGTGGGAGGGGACGTGGCAGAAAAAGAAGTGCTGGTCAGTGACATGGCAGAATATGCGGGAGCTAGCGTGGTCGTGGAATTGGTCCAATTTTACAATGGGAAAAATGCACAGATTTTGTTCCACTAGATATCCCATGTTCTAAAGCTGGGAAGATAAATCTTGACTTACCTGACAATCCAAATGGATGGGACTTTTTACACTTTTATCTAACGGACGAGATGATCCCAAAATTAACCCCAATATCCCAAGTCGCGGGGGTGGGGGGTGGGGGGGGGGGGGGGGGGGGGGTTTGGCTGAGTCGCGAAAGGGTTAAAGGTTAAGATTAATTAATCATTGACTGAGACCAATGAAGCACATGTTTGAATTTGAGAAGACCAGATCACTGAGAATAGCCAGATCAAAGATGCTGCTGAAAGCATCACATTTGATCAGGCCAATTAAGTCTCATCGACGAGATATAATATGACAACCCGGACTGACTGACTATTGTAATAACTTGTTTATTATGTGACTGTGAGTTTTTAAAAACTGAATACTACACCTGAAATGTGAACAAAAAAGGAATTATATCAATCAGAATTTCCTGAAATTTTCCATCTGGTAGAACAGTGGTGCCCATTTAAATGAATATCTCTTAATGAAATAACCCTGTTAAGTGTGTACTAGTATATGTATGAATACAATTTCCAAACAAAAAAACATTTACCATCCCTTTAGTAAAAATTTAGAGTGCTGGAAGCTTTTTGGGGGCTTTACTCTGAAGTGCAGGAACCAACCACTTAACCCTTTACCCAACGAATCGGCCATATCCACTCACGTAATAAACAAATTCAGCAGCTGAAAAAAATACTATTTTTCAAAAACTTTCAACAAAACCATATCATGTGACCCCTCTTTGGAATGAGCTGGTCAAGCTTATTCCAATGAGGGGTCACATCATATGGTTTTGTTGAAATGTTTTGAAAAATTTAAAAAAATGATATTTAAAATAATAAATTTTGATATCGTCTGCATTGGGTAAAGGGTTAAAGGCTTCATATTTGGTGGATGTGCTTCAAATTATATTCAAAGTAAAATGTTTTCATCAGTAGGAACTGTTTTGTTACAATTTATGGGAGAGTGCCTATAAGAACTCTCCCATAAATTGTAACAAGGCAGAGACAAGTGAACAAATTTTGATGACCAAAAAATAATTTAGCACTCTACCATTTAATTGCAGGTAGGTTTTGAATAAACTCCTGTTAATTGAAGAAATTTTGAAATTATTTCGAGAAATTACCCTGACAATCACATAATTCCCTTAGTTTAATAACCTTTTTGGCCTCAGTAGTTAGTACATGTACATCCAATGATCCAAAACAGGCATTTAATCTTTTATTCCATACTTGACAGAGCTCCATAAGCTCTCTGAAACAAGAAATAATAGAATAAATTCTCAGTTTATCAGTTAATCTCTATAATACAGGAGAGATCGAATCCAGACATGTTAACTCTCCCGGAATGCCCGGGATTCTCCCGGAATTAGCTATCCCCTCCCGCCCTCCCACCCGGGAGTCAATTTGGGCCAAAATCTCCCGGAAAGTCGACATACCAGACAAAAACTGAATCCACCAGCTTTTGTTTACAAATACAAAAGCATGTGCTCTACTCTCAATGGCAAGGTCATTAAGTTTGTGTGAAACGTCACCACTTACGTAAGAACTGGTGACCAATCTCATTTCTGTCAATGGCCGTGTTGTGATTATTTGCAACACGTTTGACAGGCGGATTAAATGAATTTGAGATGCAGGATAATTGCTGAAATTGATTATATATTAAAGGCACACCTTTGCTTGTATACAGGTAGCAGTCAAATCGAAAAATAAGTTCCATACGCATAAATTTTGTCCAATCGAACATGTGCAAAAATACGCACAAATTTATTATTGTGCATTTTGGATTTCACTTTCACTTCAGATAATTATAGCCAATTTTGCAGACAAACGGCTCAAACATATGAGTTGCCGTAATTTTCAATATATTGGGAAAAATTTCCGATTCGCAATTTTCTAAAGCAGGCTGTGAAAAAAATTATGTTTTTGGTGAAAAAAATCTCTAAAAAGTTGCTAATTTACGGCACTTGGACGTTTTTTCATTCGTTGTGATAAATGGACAACAAAATAAATTAAATATCCCGGAGATGTTTCGTCCTGGGCTGGCTGTGGCATAATGTTCACGTTTCACTGAAAAATGATCACCCCATTCCAAATCCCCTTCGTAAATGACCAACTACTTCCAGTGAGTACCCGGTGTGGTTAGGTGGGGCGCTGGGCTTTGGCAGATCGAATTACCACAACAACCGGGCTCGGGGGTGTGCCTAAACACCACAGATCGCCGCAGGTTACCACAGGTCGCCGCAAGTACCCATAATTTCCCAAATAGATCCAAAACTTTCAACACAGCGTCAAAACTGATATAGTGCTGAAAAGGTCGAAAATATCTCCAAACATTTTGTACATAAAACCATTGAAATATGGATGTCATTGGAACAACTCAGATATTGGCACATGACCACATCCATATTTTTGATTTCTGTTTTTCTCTATATTTCTATGTTTTGGCTTTTGAAAGGACAAATTGTTCAAATAAAACACATTAGGGTGGAATGTTTAATGTATGTGTGTGTGTGTGTGGGGGGGGGGGGGGGGGGCGTGGTAACATGGAAATTATTGATGTGCTGCCCACGTGCAAAAATCTCACTGACAAGCATCCGAGTCTCACTGGGAGCTCATCAAAATCTCACTGACAGTCACCTCGAGAGGTTAACAGGTCTGGGTCACTCACCACCGGTTAGTAGAAAGTTGGCGTATGTTCCTTTGATGTATTGTTGTTGGACTGTTTCCTGTTATGTCTGTGTGTGTGGGGGGTGGGGGGGGGGGGGGTATTTGGTATTAATTTGTATTTAAAATTGATCCACACGTGGCTTCTACGCGCAAAAAAAATCTCTCTGAAAATCATGTCATCTCCCTGAAAATTTTCTTCAATCTCCCTGAAAAAAATTTTGGAAGGTTAACATGTCTGTCGAATCCATGTTCAGCAAATGCAGTGCAACCTGTTAATTGTACAGCCATTTTGCCAGAGAAAGATATTCAGTTAACAGGAGAAAACAATTAACAGGAATTGGGTCATTTTCCTATCTTCTAGTTATAAAGTGAACATCTATTCTATTATATCTTGTTTGACAGAGCTCATTGAGCTCTGTTGCGAAAAAGATTATAATAGATGAAATGTCTATACTGGATGTACTTCTGGTACCTATTGGGGCAAGTGATTAATTGGTTAACCCTTTACCTAACATGAAAAGCAGACAACACTTGCAAACAAAATTCTTGAATAACTAATTTTTTCATTTCTTTATCTCAAAAACATAGGTTATGACCCCTCATTGGAATGAGCTCAATGAGCTCATTCTAAAGAGGGGTCATAACATATGTTTTTGAGACAAAAATGAAAAAAATAATGAAAATTAATTGACGATTTTTGTGAAATGTGCTGGCCAGTTTGGGCCGTTACGTTGGGTAAAGGGTTAAACATTCAGACTTCTATTTTCCAGCAAGCCGGAACTGATGGGGCAAGCTATTCATTATGGAAGAGATCTGAGGTTATCATGGAATAAACAAGAGGGCTGGGGGAGGGGGGGGGGGGAGGTGTTCACTTGATGCTGATAGAATAGTCACAAACCAACTAGAATGGTGTAATCTGTGTGCACAGCAGACTAAGGTGTCTCTCCGCATTTTCAGAATGCCATCAAGATGGTCACAAATCAATTCACATTCTCTAATAACAAAGGTGGCACTACTGGGGTCGAATTAAAAATCCAAAATGTTTATGCACGTATAGAGGCCCTACCAGAATATATGAATGCACTTGCAGCATTTCGAATTAAAACCCATAGAAGCCTTTCACCAGAAACCGATTCTGTAATGACAAAAGTGGCACTATGGGTGCCTCATGGGGTGAATCAAAAATCCAAAACCTTTATGCACATCTAGAGACCCTACCGGAACATATGAACACACTTTCAGCACTTTGAATTAAAACCCCTGGGAGCCTTTTGCCAGAATCCGATTCTTTAATGACAAACATGGAGCTTTGGGCGCCACATCGGGCTGAATAAAAAATCTGAAACCTTTATGCAAATCTAGAACACATCAAGAACATCTGGAACATATGAACTCACTTTCAATGTTTCGAATTAGAACCCCTAGGAACCTTTCACCAGAAAATGATTTTCTAAGGACAAAAGTGGCGCTACAGGTGCCACCTGGGGCTGAATAAAATATCTGAAACCTTTATGCACATTTAGACACCCTACTTTTAAAACGCCTAGGAGCCTTTCGCTGATTCTCTAATGTCAAAAGTGATGCTGCAGACATCACCTTGGGGCCAAATCAAAAATCCGAAACCTTTACGCACATCTACAGACCCTACCGGAACATTTTAACACACTTTAACTATCCGAAATTACATATCCGAGGAGCCTCTCACCGGAAAGCCATATTTTAGCTCAGTCTTCAAGTTGTGCAACTGCCACCACCTGGTGACAAAAATTCAGACTAAACCTATTTTTGTCATCTCTATACCATACTTAGACTAAGGTAAGTTTCAAGATTACAGCTCAAAAAAGGAACGTACATATGGAGATTATCAATATATCCCTGCATTTTTGAAAATGCGGGGATAATTATATAAAAATAACTTTTTAGATTGGCAAAAGTCATTAGACTTTGGCTGGGAGCCCAAAAAGTGAAAATCTCAGCACTAAAAATTCAAGCTGGAGTCAGATTTGATTCCCGCAAATGATTCTCTGAAGACAAATACTGAGAATCAATTTTGATTTTCACAAAATGTTCATTTGATTCCGATCATAGATTCTGAAAATGTCCTTAACCCTTTAACAAACACAGACAATATCAAAATTTATTATTTTAAATATAATTTTTTTAGATTTTTCCAAAAATTTAAACAAAACCATATCATATGACACCTCATTGAAACACGCTCAATGAGCTCATTCCAAAGAGGGGTCACATGATATGGTTTTGTTAAAATTTTTTGAAAAAAATAATATTTTTTCAGCTGCTGAATTTCCATATTACGTGCACAGATGTGGCCGATTCATTAGGTAAAGGGTTAGGGGTCTACTTATTCTTTGCCTCCTTATAACAAAGGAACATGCTGACTTAGCTGTGGTGTCTAGTGAAGTCTTGGATGCCTTTCAGGCAGCCAAACATAACTAGAAACCACCGCCGAGTTAATGTACCTCCTATCAGGTATCTTTTGCAACCCTCTCCACCCCCCAATCTCCCACCCCCAACTTATTTCATGGGTCAAGTGCATGTTACTCCATAACACTACATACCAACTTTGGTTTAATTTGACCATGCATTTTTGTAAATAGAAAATCGGATTAGGACTAGAAAATAATGCCCTCTCAAGGAAACCCCAAATGCTGACTCAGGAACCTCATTTGAACAAATCTGAATCTACAGCTAATTATATTGTTTACATTACGGTTTCTAAACCTAAGGTGTTGTTTGAGAAGTTTTATATAAAAAATAATTAAAACAAGAATGTTACTAAGGTAACACATCCCCCCCCCCCCCTGTGACCTTCACCTTGCAGATGTGGCAGAAACTATTATACGCGACACACCTTCTGACTGTCCTTAACATTTGTAAAAAGTTTAACAATTGTACTATCATTCGTTTCTGAGTTATGGCTGAGACACGAATATTGACCGATTTTCAGTGTGACCTTGAAATGTGACCTTGACCTTGAAGGTACGAACCTGGCTATGGTGTGTGACACATCCTCCCATGGTCCTTTATAATTGTGGAAGTTTGATGACTGTGGCCCTAACCGTGTTCAGTGTGACCTTGAAGTGTGACCTTGACCTTACGGACCTGGCTGTGGTGCGTGACACATCCACCCATAGTCCTTTATAATTGAGTGATGTTAGATGATTGTAGCCCTAATAGTTTTGGAGTTATGCTTGAGACACGATTTGTGGCCCTGAACATATGAAGGTCAATTGTGACCTCCACCTTGCAGATGCGGCGGAAACTATTATACGCAACACACCTTCTGACTGTCATTAACATTTGTAAAAAGTTTAACAATTGTACTATGATTCATTTCTGAGTTATGGCTGAGACACGAATATTGACCAATTTTTAGTGTGACCTTGAAATGTGACCTTGACCTTGAAGGTACAAACCCGGCTATGGTGTGTGACACATCCTCCCATGGTCCTTTATAATTGTGTGAAGTTTGATGACTGTGACCCTAACCGTTTTCGAGTTATTGGCTCGGACACACACACACACACACACACACAGTCTTGTCTACCCTACATACCGAGGTACCCCATTGTTTGTCCTTTGTGTGGACTAACGGTTTCTACCTCATTTTGCCGGTACAGTTCTGGGAAAACAACCGAGGTAAAGGGTTTCTTTTGTCCTTTGTACCTCGGTAAGGCGAAACACGCAAACTCTTTTGTCTACTTACCTCGTCAAGTTGGTAAGACAAACCCACACACACACACACACACACATGCACACTTCAATCACTATATGCCACCCGACCTAAGTCGGGGGGCATAAAAATTACTTGCAGTGTTACTTCCTAAAAACACTATCATCAAAAACAAGAGGCCCCACGGGGCCTGAAGCACTCATCTTGAACAGAACACAATATAAACCGAGTCCAAGAATGAGTCTACATTAAGCAATCCATCTCCATAGGCTACACTGTCAATCCTTGAGTCCCTCAGGAGTGACAAAAATAATACGGGCATCATGCCTTTTCTTCAGTTGATCATAATGTAAAATGTAGAACTCCCCTATGAAGCCCCTTCATACAACCTATGTGGATTAATCTTAGTTACACACCTCAAGAGGGTACTGAATACAAAATTTTTAATTTTTCAGCAAAATGGCCAATTCCGGCTCCCATTGGGAGCCCAAATATTAACCCAAGCTCTCGATTTGATCACAGTTGAATCTGACTTCCTTAGAGCTGTTGTGTACCAAATATGAAAGCATTCTGACTGTTGGATCTGAAGAAGAGAAATTTCAAAGAAATTTCTTCATATTGCACTAAGTTAAAATTTGGGCTACCATAGCGAGTCCAAATATTAACCTATGGACCCGATTTGAACAAACTTGAATCTGACCCCCAAGAGATGTTGTATACCAAATATGAAAGCAATCTGAATAGTGGATCTGAAGAAGAAGATTTTTGAAGAAATTCCCCCATATTGTACTAAGTTAAATTTCAGGTTTCCATATGGAGCCCAAATATTAACCCAGGCACTCGAATTGAACAAACTGGAATCTGACCCCCCTAGAGATGTTGTATACCAAATATGAAAGCATTCCGACTGGTGGATCTGAACAAGAAGATTTAAAAAAAAATTTCCTCGTATCGTACTAAGTAAAAATTTGGGCTACCATAGCGAGCCCAAATATATACTTAAGGATCTGATTTGAACAAACTTGAATCTGACCCGCCAAGAGATGTTGCATACCAAATATGAAAGCATTCTGACTGGTGGATCTGAAGAAGATTTTTTAAAATTATCCCCCATATTGAACAAAGTTAAAATTTGGGCTTCCGTAGGAAGCCCAAATATTAACCTAGGAACTTGGTTTGAACAATCTTGAATCTGACCCCCATAACAATGATGTATATCAAACATTAAAAGATTCTGACTGGTGGTTCTGAAGAAGAAGATTTTTAAAGAATATTCCCCATATTACCCTATGTACAAAATATATGAACCAATGGGCTTTATTTTAACAAACTTGTATCTGACCCCCTCCCCCCTCCTATGAATGCTGTATACTGAATATCAAAAGATTCTGATGATTGGTTCTGGACAAAAGATTTTAAAAAATTTTTGCAAATATGCTGACTCAGCATTTTTTCGATGCCCATTACAGAACACCCTAACATAACCAATGGCAATTTTTTTTACCATTCAATTCTACTGGTCCTAAGGATACTTCATACCAAATAACAGTTCTCTGTTTCGTGAGGTTTGGGAAATATGGGCGTTTGAAAATATTTCTATTTTTAGCTCCCAGGGTTCCGATGGGGATGCAGGAATTTTTTTTTTTTTGCATGGGTCAAGTACTTATGACCCAATAATACCACATACCAAATTTGGTTCAAACCGGACCATCGGTTCAGAAAATAGAAATTTTGGGCGGGCCAAAAATCTTACCCCTCCCATTACAAAGCCAAATATTGCTTCACGAACTTCGTATGAACAAACTTGATTTTACACCTCAAAAGGAAGCTCCATAGCACAAAGCAAGTCATTGTACACACTGGTTCATGAGAAGATTTTAAAAATATTTTGGAGCTTTTTCCCCCCACTCCCTCCCTATGGGGCTGGGCATGTTGAGTTGAACAAAAATGCAATGCCCCTTTGAGACCATCACTTACACACTTTCATGTGAATTGGCCCAGTGGCTTTGGAGGAAAAGACCAAAAACATGGTGTTGACGGATGCCGGACGGACGCCAGACAGAGAGCGATGAGATTAGCTCAGCTTGACTTTGTCAAGATGAGCTAAAAAAACATATCTTGTAAATATAAGACATTTTGCCGAGACATTTATTGCCTGATATTTTCAAGTGACTAGTATTTTTGTCTGCAAAGTGTTCAAAGTTCCTGAAACATTCAAACGTCTGGAAAAATGTCCAGCTTTTTTACAGCGAAATGTCCAAAAGTTTAGTGAACTGTCTTAATATTTCTTCCAGCGAAATGTACTTTCGGCAAAAAGTTCAAACCCAACAGAATTATGGCTCTTGTCGTGCCCCCTGTGAGCGTGGAAAATTGAATTTTTAATAAACTTCAACTGACATGTAAGGATCGTGCATATCACATTCATACTAAATACCGAGGAAAACCGAGCTGATGGAAAACAGGGGTGGGATTGGGGTTAAAAACTCTTTAAAGGGTATAGGGTTTGCATTATGAGTATACAAAAAGATTTAAGCAGTATGTGCATGGTTTTAATGCCATATTTGAGAATTATGGGCATTAATGTAATAGCATTCGCTGGACAATCATTCCCTCAGTATTTAGTAGGTAGCTTGGTAATTAGTATTTACAATGGTAAGAGAGAGTGTGAATTGTTAATCAAATTGAAACTTGTTAATTAGTTCTCTTTGTCGGCAATTGCAATCAAAGCCTGCTTCCCAAACTCAAAAACATATTATGTGCTGGGCATTTGAAGGAGAATGCACTCCACGATCTTCAAAAGATATATAACAAAGAAACCCTAAATAACATGATCAGCATTATCTCCAATTCAGATACATGGCTTCTCATGACTGAGGAGCCTGTTGTATACAAAGAAATTTCAAATGCAGTATTGACAATTTACGGAGACTGCAAATATTTGGCATGGACATTTTTAACTTTACAAACTAAAATCAAAAGTATTCGAACCAAGACAGACACATACTGACATCCCCAAATTATGGACAAATAACAAATGTGAGAGTATGTTTAAAATTATAAAAAGTGGAAAATGAATGGAGAATTTTGAAATTGCCAGATTTGACTTGACACACTTGAAGACATTGTTTTGGACCAATATCATTACATTAAGAATTGAGGTCTCGCCTAATGAGCACACAAAGTTCAAAAACAATCCTATGATAAATGTGCCCTGTAGGCCATGTCAAAGAAGAATGTTGATGCACAAATGCAATAAATTCAAATATTGTTGCAAACAGCAGCAGTTTTTGATGGAAATGAAAAGAAAATAGCTCCCATCTAGAGGTCATCCCAAACAAGCACAGGGTTTCTGCTAGACCGGCTATGAGTCCATTGACCAGGCCCATTCCCCCCGCCGATCATACTATGATCAGTCAGGAAAGCTGGTGGTTAAAATGTTGAGTACAATGCTGTATCGTAATGACACTCAGGATCCTTTGTTTCCATGTAATATAGGCATAATCATGTTGTATACTATGCCTACTATTACTGGCGTCACTGTCAGGATTCGTGCATTTTGTGTTGTTTTGGGTTTGCATTTTTTTTTATGACCAGATGTAGTATTGTGTGTCCCGTGGGAATTTAGAGAACTGTAGGAGGAAAAAATACATATTTTCCACTTCAATTATTCAGCATTTTAGCGACTAGAATGCCCCCAGAGAGCACCTAAAAATCAAATTTTTATACTAACGTGCCTTTGGCACGTGCAGCAGACGCCTTTGGCGTCTTAGTTTCACTTTCTTTAAACTACCCGAACCACAAATTTTCCCCTAGCGGAAACCCTGAAGCATACCAGGTTTCAAACCAATCTGCCAAAGGAAATTGTTGACGTACATACGTACGGCGATGGACGAGAAAGTGACGGCAATAACTCAGCTTGACTTTGTCAAGTTGAACTAAAAATGGTCAGGTAAAGAGGGTGAATACCCCGAAAACAAAAAGTGTTAACAAAAAACCAAGGCTAAATTAAAGCCATTGCACTCTGTTGAAATAGCTAAAAAACATACTGTATATACACATATACTAAATACAAGCTGCAGCTTTAAGTGTATCGGGCATAGCCTAAAGATACTTATCACAGTACGCCACAAAACCCTAATAATGACATAAAGCCAACAGTGACAATTGCCAAAAGTTCTGCCTATCCAAAACCGAGATAAAAGTTGATAATTTTAATTTTATCAAATATTACAGTGATCTATCTTGTGATACCCAATTAGCAGTTACGCACTTCATCTGGACACCGAGGTAGCCTATTAATTACAAAGCTACCTACTAAATACCGAGGGACAGTTTTCGGCGATATCTTGGTCTGTATATCTTGCATTTACTGGAATAAATCAATGGTCATATCACATATTTTGCTTCATTGGACTGTGCACATATATTTAAACCTTTTAAACAACTCTTACTTACTAATTTTCCTTCACCTCGGTATTTGGCTTTGGGACGTTTTGCCCCAATTCCCGTTTGCCCCAAGTTGTTTCACCCTGGGTCGTTTCGCCCCCTATATTTGGGCGAAACGACCCAGGTATGAAGGAAGAAACGATGATGATTTTATTCATTTTTTTAAAAGGTTTTAAAGTACTTTTCACCACCAATTAACATATAAATGCATATAACCTAATGTTCTTGTATACCGGTAATGTTTTCTTTGAATTTTGGACAACACTTTTAAATGCCGACAATTGTCAGTCTAAATTCATTTATTCAGCTTCAGTAAGTTCAAACTACAGACAGAGCAAATATGTCAGTCATGTAGACTGTAATAGAAAGGTGAGACGCAGGCAGCATGCTGTCACTTGTGATGTCTTCGGGAATTGGCAGCATCAATTATGTGGAACCAGTATCTCCTTAACTATGTATAGGAAGGGGATGAGACAAGTCACCCCAGAGACAACTCGCCCTGAGACAAGTCGCCCCACGTGTGACAACTCGCCCCAACTTTTGAGACAACTCGCCCCAACTTTTGAGACAAGTCGCACCAACTTTTGAGACAACTCGCCCCAACTTTTGAGACAAGTCGCCCCAACTTTTGGGACAAGTCACCCCAACTTTTGAGACAAGTGGCCCCAACTTTTGAGACAACTTTTTAGACAACTCGCCCCAACTTCAGAGACAAGTCGGACCAACTTTTGGGGCAAGTCGGACCAACTTTGGGGACACACTAAAAAGTGTAGTCCATGTTCGTGTCGGAGAAAAAGTGTAGTCGGGAATTAAATTATCATTTTCTCCTGTATTTGTTGGTTGTTTTCTGTCTCCGACACGGACACGGACTACACTTTTTAGTGTGTCCCCCAACTTTGGGGGCAAGTCGGCCCAACGTTTTTGGGGGTTTTGATATATGCTACATATATTCATGGAAAAATAACAGAAGACTGATATTTAAGATGTTTATCATGGCAGACTTTTATTCATTTTCATATTCATATTCATATTTCATTAAAAATGCACAAGAAAATGAAGTGAAACATGTAAATTAATAGAACATTTTTTTAGTTGAAGAACGAATAAACAAATAGCGCAATTTTAGTAACCAGGTCAACATGAATTTCATTAGATCCACATGGATCTGAGCGTGATCGATTGACCACATGTATTCGTAGCCAAGACTAGTTTTGAGTAATATAATTAAAGAGTTTTCGACCTTGCGACGTGAAACGACAATAATTATAATGCAAGATGCCGTGACTCTTTTGGACTCATTATTCTAGGACGTTTGTTCTGATCAAGTCCAAAATTGGTTACAGATATGGAACCAATTTTGGATTTGAGCAGAATCAAAGCCAAGAAAAACGAGTCCGAAAGTGTATTTAATGGCGCCCACCATTATAATTATTGTCATTTGACGTCGCAAGGTCGAAAACTCTTAATTATATTACTCATGAAATCATTCTTATGACCAGTTGACAAAAAATTCACGCAATTGTATTTATATTTATGGGAATTAATCATTTGGAATTTCGTGGAATGAACACGTAAGTACATTTGTTTTTTATCCAGAATTTATTAAGGAATATGAAATAATTAAGGAAAAATAAAAGAAACATTTCAAAATTTTAATTTTAAATATAATTTATAAAAAAAATAAAATAAAATAAAAACATGGCGACCTGTCACAATCAGCATAAAAAAGTTGGGGCGACTTGTCGTAGCCAGCTTAGAAAGTTGGGGCGACTTGTCTCGGCAAAAGTTGGGGCGACTTGTCACACGTGGGGCGACTTGTCCCAGGGCGAGTTGTCTCTGGGGCGACTTGTCTATAGTCCTATAGGAATGATATGAGTCAAGAGACAACTCTGGCTTTCACTTTGTGTGCATGTCATGTGGCCGGGCAGGAACAGCTTCTTCAGAAAGGGAAGAACAAATCCCACTCACATATGCAGACATTGCAGCGCTGGAGGAATTCTCCACAAATCAGCATATGGATATAGATAGTGAGGCTCCAGAAACAGGGCTTACTAGTACAGAATTTGAAAGCAGAGACACTGAGATTCCTGAATCATTTGATGAGATTTCAAGTCAAGGCATGGCACTCTGTGGGGCGAAACGACCCGGGGCGAACGGGGATGGGGCGAACGACTCAGGGTCGAACGGAATTGGGGCGAAACGACCCGGAACCCGGCGGTATTTAGTACTAGTAGCCCTGCATATCAAGTTTGGTTCAATTTGGTCTATTGGTTTCTGAGAAGTCGATAATGTAAAGTTCACACCGGAGGACGACGGACAGAAAGTGATTGCTAAAGCTTCCTTGAGCTTTGCTCAAGCGAGCTAACAAGAGAGACACCTTTATCTTCCAGATCGAAATCATCGCTTCATTTAAATATCGCGAAATTGGGATAGTTCACAAACCTACAAACACTTGCAAGCTCTTCTACGGTTTCATTGGCGAGATTCATATCCGATGATAAAACAGCTGTATCGGGTGCTGGGAGAGGTGCTTCTTTGCAATATTCATGCAATATATCATCGTCCCAATTCTGCAGCACTTGTCGTACATGAATAACTTCAGTAACGCGTTCTTCGTGATAAGGTTCCATGACGGGAACAAATCACCACAATCAAGAAACAAGAAAAGTTCGACGCAAGGCATCAACCATTGATCACATTTCACTGTTCAAGTTGTCATTGGTAGCCACTTTCATCCTTGGGCACGGGGTCTATTTATGAGCAATTATTTAAGTATAAAATAATATTATTAGGTTGCATAGCAGGATATCTACATTATAAATCACCATCATATAACACGCGGTACATTATATTATTTATTAGTGTTTAAGGTCACATATTTCTGCACAATGGCTAATCATGAGCACGACAGTTTAGGGGACTTAGGGACTTATTAGGGACTTGCTGTATTTAGTACAACCGGTTTAACGGGTGGAGGAAGCCGGAGTACCCGGAGAGAACCATCGAGCAAGGGAGAGCAACTGTCAGCTCCCCAATATACTAACTCCACACTGTAAGCAGGGTTAGCATTGGTTGAAGACAAGTGCACCATCGACGTGCAGTACGTCTTAAGTAGTCACTGATCTCAATATATTGAGATCAGTGGTCTTAGCAGACTACGCCACAGTGCACCCACGTGGGCAATGGAGATGAAATGTCTTGCCCTGGAAGGACACAACGCGGTTGCCGCAGGTGGGATTCGAATCGAGGACCTATCGGTTTGCAGCCTGCACCGCTACCCACTGAGCCACCGCGCCCCCGATACATTATATACTATCATATATACGATAGTGTTAATAGTTTGGATGTCCAGTTATGCTTCTTTGCAACGAGCCCCTGCGATCTTTTCAGATGGTTAGGTGCCTCATCTGTAATTAACAGCAACAAGCACTTGAAATGCCCGAAAGTCTCTTCGTTTACAGTCGCTCACAACTTGCATAAGTTTTGTCCAATTGAATTCGCCAATCAGAAAGTGACATTTGATAAACTCCACCCCACCCCTTTTTTGCTAACTTCCTTCTATTAATTTAATCTTTAAGGAATTGGGATTTCGTTCCAACGAGGGGTAATAACCTATGTTTTTGAGACAAAAAATGAAAAAAATTAGTTATTCAAGAATTTTTTTTGCAAGTGTCGTCTGCTTTTCATGTTAGGTAAAGGGTTATGCGGCGTATAACAAAAAAATATTCAAATACATCACACGAACTATAATCTACTCTTCTCTCCAGTTCCCGCTGTACATTACTGCTTCCCTGTAATTGTAAAATAAAATAAGTGTAAAAGAGAATAGATATTTTCAAATGATACGTCCCACATAAGTCAGGATTTGGGCGGTTACTGCTCAAAGGAAGCACACATAAATTTTAAATCTGTCCCCAGGTGCCATGAAATCCGTGGAAGGTGGTAATCCCTGTACCACACGGGTATATTACAGTACTTAGCAGTCTTAGTGGCCTGGTTTGGATTACCCAAGTGGATGACGCCAGAAATGACGTAAAACTGCATTATGACTATCCCGTCGATTAGCATGCTGACGCACATGAGCGACCAAGTTGTGATGTCATTGACATGCATATGCGTTGTTTTATTGTGCATGCTCAACGCATGTTGTTATTGTGATACGTGTTCCCGCCGTCCATAGGCCCTATTGTTTGATGGAGGCCACCATATTGCTTTCAATAGTGTTATGTCTTTCCCAGGGGACCGTAGATCCTTCAACGAAGGAGGAATGTATTCTGTATGTGTGTTCGGGTCATTCAGCAGGGCCGCCGAGAACGAGGACGGGCCCCAGGACAATGTGTAGAACGGGCGTTATGGGCCCTGCGAGCGCCGAAAGCGCGAAGCGAAAAGCGTTTCATTTGTTTTAAAATTAGTGATTGGGGAAGTATTCTCCTGCATTATCTTGTCAATATCTATTCAATTATTTCCTTATAATTTGGGTAATTTATTTCTTGTATTTGTGTGTGTGGTCCATTTTTCTCTCCAAAGATAATCATGGTCACCACCATGCAGGAAAGACCGGTGGAAAACCAACAAACTTGAACAAGAAGGTTTTTTATGAATGGAACCTAGTCAGAATGCAACTACGTACTCTTGCCACCTCCACCAGCGTCGGAGGACCGTACCAAAATCCTTCCCACGACTTACAGCTTTTTAAAAACCAAAAATTCCAGGGCGGTTGCCCCCATTACCCCCCCCCCCTCCTTCCCTCGGCGCTAGTGGGTCAATATGAGTAACGTGGTAATATACAATACAGACGGTCTGTACTCATTCTGGTGTATTTGTATTCCTACCCGGTAGTGGTCCTTGTATAGCCTTATACTGCGCCACCCTGCAGCTGTCATTATATACTGTGGTGTTCTCTGTGTATGTTTATTGTTATGGAATGTAAAGTGGATACATATCATCCAAAGGATACTTCCATGTCACTCTGGTTGAATCGAATACACATATAAAACGCACACAGACTCCGTTGAAAGCATCTCGGTCACATACACGTACTGTATGTGAGCGCTTACGCCACATGTCAAATAACGCCATGGCACACCGCGTGATAGGCCTATCCATAATGCAACGCGGTGTGGAGTAACTTTCAAAGTCATCCTCCATGGTTATCCAAATCAGACCTCTTGGTGCTGGAATATTCTAGTCACCATCAATCGGTTATATCCGCCTACACAGGCCCCTTAGCTCAGCCGAATATATTTTTTCCGTATGCCTCTGCTCCATCTCAACCAACGTATAAGCTCGTTTATACAATACAGCAAGAGGTAATTTAACAATGATTGTTGTTCTGCACTATAATTACAGCCACCACTATAACTACAATTATACTACTATCGCATGCCAACACTGATGGGCTACTGTCTTGTGTGGGACAGTTATGTTTTTTATCATAAATACTCTCTATCATTAGATACCTGTCCGAAATACTACTACTACCGTTTCAGCTACTCGTGTATTCTTTATCTATCACTCACTACCCCTACTACTTTCAACTTTATATAATATATATATATAGTATAACCGACGAAGTTTCAGTATATTTCAGGTTGTGTTATCCTTGTATTGGTTAATTTGCTGCCGCTATGTTAGGTAGAGGGTTAAATTGACTCAATTCTTTCACGCGAATATTAGCAGAGGTACAGCGAGAAGCTACACGAATTCTCGTGATTTTGTTGCGAAAATCTTTGCGTGAATCGATTCTCGGATTCTCGACGAAATATAACCCCTGAATCATATTTCTACTTCGTCCACTTCTATCAGGTACTGCTCTCACTTGCAGCCACCAATACTATACTCCGCCACCTCTCCCAATGCTGCCTCTGCTATCGTCTTCCACCACTACTAACTCTTGTCGTTACTGGCTTCTATGACCGGAATTGTACCCCACCCATAGTAATCGGTTCTCAATTAAAAATTAATGTCTATTAATTCAAAGCAATTTATTTTTTCACATCTGGAGATCATCCAGTAGGTGTGCGTGTTTAATGCGTTTTGCACAAACGATTTACACAATCTTCGGTCAGCAAGTCACTGTGTTGCCACGATTACAACAATTCTAATTTAATTCCATACAAAGTGACTAACTGTTTGGAGTGAATATAGAATCCTGTTTACCATATTTAGATATGGAACTCTACAGCAGACTTATGTGGTTCTTGTGTGGCTCTGTGTGAACACTATAAGCAGTGCTATTGAGATGGCACTGTATGCTCCGACGTTTTCATTATATGATGTGCTTTTTCATTATATGATGAAATTTCATCATTGTGTGATCATGCTTCAACATTATATGAGGTGACTTTCTTTCTCATTATATGATGTTATTATTGTTATATGGTGCATCTTATGGTGTATATGATACTTTATCTTACAATCAACATGTATTTTGTTTGTATTAACTCCGAAACTGTCGTGTATCCGACCCCTGATACAGATGTTTGTATCAGAGGGTCGGATACAAACACGTTCCTTTCGCGTGAGTTCCATATTTTTCGTTTTGTTCATCCGGACGAATAAATAATTCGTTATATATTCGTCTACATTCATGACTTATCCCCAATATATTGTAAGATAAAATGATTATTACCATTATGTGGATATACAAAATATGTATCCGAGTCTCGCTCCGGGTTCTAAGAATAGATCACGACTCGTCTTCGGCTCGTCGCGATCTGCCCTTAGAGCCCGGAGCTGGACTCGGATACGTATATTGTACATCCACATAATGGTAATAATATCTATTTATCTTACTCTCAACATGTATTTTGTCTGTATTAAATCCTCAAATGTCGTGTATCCGACCCCCTGATACAGATGTTTGCACCAGGGTGTCGGATACAAGCACGTTCCTTTCGCGTGAGTTCCATTTTTTTTCTTTTTGTTTATCCGTACGAATAAATAGTTCGTTATATATTCGTCTACATTCTTGACTTATCCCCAATATATTATATTCCCAAGGAAGGCCTACCCGGTACTGGTCCTTGTAAAGCCTTATACTCGTCGTGATCTGCCCCTGGAACGCGGAGCTCGACTCGAATACATATTTTGTACATCCACATAATGGTAAATTAATTGGTAATAATCTTTATATATGAAGCATTTACGACCTGTTTAATTATTTTGTATTAGAGAAGTGTAATGAGTTAGGTTTCACGTTCGGACCGACGGTCAATGACCGTGGAACAGTGCCAGAAAATTTTACGCTCGCCTCACCATGTCGATAAATTTGACATCCTAATTTCCGGCCTGCATCAGAGTGAATGGGATGAAAATTTTCTTCTGGTGTTCTTACAATTAATTTCAGTTTGTAAAATTTTGATGGGCGTGTTTACAGTGTTTACTCGGTCCTATCCCCATTCCACCCAACCATATTCTAGCATGCAGTGGAGTATCTCAAGAAAAACATCAGTATGATGTCAACAGTTGCAGGCTTTTTTTTTGCGTTGGCACATCGATTTGCTTGTACCGGCATGGGTTTCTCCACTAAACCGACTGAAACATCTTCACACCAATTTCTATGCGTCAACACAATTTATTTATTAGAGTTTCTTTTCCTGAATCAAACTTATCCAACTCGAATTGCCCTTATCAAACTCGGCAGATATAACTACTTCAAAATCAGCTGATATGATGCCGATCTTGGCCGATATGAACCAAGCCAGAGTTGCCCCAATCTCCACCTTTTGATACATTACTTGGCGCAACCAGTTTCTTTGCAGAGAAGGAAATCTTTCACCATTTTCGCCGAACGCAATCGGGAAAATTGGATTGACTAGATATAATGGAGTCAGGGATGGACTGGGCCAAAAAAGTTGGTGGGGGATATTTTGATTTTTCGGACCAAAAGAACGCTGCTTCCTTGCATCTGGGGAATCAATGACAGTCCACACAGAGGGCATTTTTGCATCATCTTTGTCGCTCATTTGGCAAAAATGGTTACACCAAAGGGGGGCCCCGAACTCACCAGGCTGACCAAAGTTCGGTTAAATGGGAGAAATTTCGATTTTTAGAACCGAAAGAACACTGTTTCCTAGCATCTGACTGATCATTGACAGACTAGACTGCTTGTATATCGAAATGCCCTCTGTGTGGATTGTCACTGGCAGTCCACATGGAGGGTATTAAAAAAAAAACCGACAGTCTATGCAATCAGATGCATTTCGCCTTTTGGTCATTTTCGCGATATTTCATGCGCCAACGGTTGTTGGGCAACGTAGATTTTGGGGGCCCTGGGGGCTCTCAAAAGAAGGGGGGCACCGGGAACGGCCAGTCCGCCTCTGAATGGAGTGGCTTGAAGCTACTTTTTTGTATGATGAAGAATCGAAGATGGTAATGGGCAGGGATTAGGTGGGTGAAGAGAAGAAAGATAGTTACACAGAAAATTCAACGCAAACTAAGATTCAGTCATGAGTAAAGATTCGTCGAAGTAGGGGAAGAAATTATTATTTATTGGTGTTTAATGTCACATACTTATGCACAATAGCTAATCATGACCGTGACAGTTTTATGGTGGGGGAAGCCGGAGTACTCGGAGAGAACCACCGAGCAACGACGAGCAGCTGCCAGTTCCCCAACATCGTAACTCCGCACGGCAGCACAGGCAGGGTTAGATTGGCTGAAGAAATGCGCACCATCGACGTGCAGTACGCCTTAGTACACGGCGTCATCGTGCCCCCATGTAGACAATCGGTGTTAAGTGCCTTGTCCAGGGACACAACGCGGGAGCCCGAGTCGATCGCGATGACGGTCACCCATCCGAGGACTAACCGGGCTCGACGTTGCTTAACTTCGGTGATCTGACGAGAACTGGTTACCGCAACGCCACCGCGCCCCGATAGGGAAGAGATAGTTCAGCTATCCGAACGTCGCGACTAAACATGTATGGATAGCTGAACCAGAGACGGCGGAAGCTCAAAAAAGTGTGTGTGGAAAATATTTTTTCTTCGGTGTGGGGTGGTGGGGTGTCAATGGTGGTAGGGCGGTGTATTCATGCAAAATATATAAATTTATATACGCTACCCTCACCCTTGAACCCACTCTATTTAAGACACTAACCTCAGCGTATTTATGTTGTTTTGTTTTTACTTAACCCTTAGAACCCTGGTGGTATCTCCCATATCAATTCAATGGCAGCAATTGGAAGAGGCCATATTCACTATTTGAGGGCAGACCAATTAATATTTTCAACGTGCAGCCTCAGGGCTGCACGACGAAAATATTGATTGGTCTTCCCCACACATTCACTTACCAGCTATCATACTTAATGAATTAATAAAGTATCATGTTCATGGGCCAGAAAAGCGGCCTCTCGAGTTCAAAGGGCTAATCATAACTTTGAAACCATCCTTTGAAATATTACGTTCCATTTGGAGCTTTCTATTTTTATTCAATAAAATCTTGAAAATCAATGTGGTCATATATGTATAGGTGATGTGTAGTGACCATAGGGGGTGTGTATGTTATGTCGGAAAATGCCGTTCGGGTACCTATATTTGGTTAAAAGTGTGTGTGTGTGGGGGGGGGGGGGGGCACCCCCCCCCCCCCCGACTCCGCCGACCATGAGCCGAACAGAAGAAGAGGTAACTTTGAACTTGGTGAAATGAAAGAGAAACAATAACACTCTCAGAAAACTGTAACAGATCTGAGAACATTTGGTAATTATTTGTTTTGGTTTAATAATTAAAGAGGTTCCTACTTTGTTAGTTTCATATCGGCCGCGATATCAGCCCTCGGTACCTTCACACCAGCCATCGACCTTGGTCTCAGGCCGATATGAAGTTATCTCGGACTGATATCTCGGCATATGTGAAACTAACCAAGTTATAAACTCTAAACCGTTCCATTTCCAAATGGGTGTTTACCTTCAATGAATGAATTTTAATGAGCCGACTTTCTTAAAATAGTATTAGTTCGCCAAGGTCAGAATGAAAACTCTGTTCTCTGTTGAAGACAAGAACATAAAACGGTCTGTAACCTCTTATATCATATTAGCATGATTAGGTAATGCGTGTTTTGGCAAATCTCCTCAGTAATGTGATTTAAGAAAGAAAGACGGGTATGAGAGTCTGTGTGATGAAACATACCTTTCTCACAGAAAAAACGAGTGATATATTCATTTGGCTTCGTTTACAGAGAAGACTTGCTGATTTAACCACACAAATCATTAAAATTACTCTGAAAGCTGTATGGTATCCAAAATAGAACTGTGAATTATTGCATATTCCTTAACCCTATTGATAGTAGGTTCATTTTGGGGGTTATATTTATTTATTATTTATTAAGGTTTAACGACACTTCAACAGCCAAGGTCACATCGCGTCAGTGACAGCTTTACGGGTGGAGGGAGCCTGAGTACCCGGAGAGAACCACCGACTAACGACGAGCAGCTGCCAGCTCCCCAACATTGTGACTCTGCACTGCAGCACAGGTTGGTTTAGATTGGTTGAAGACATGCGCACCATCGACGTGCAGTACACCTTAGTACACGGCGTCATCGTGCTCCCATGTGGACAATCAGGGTTAAGTGCCTTGCCCAAGGACACAACGTGGGAGTCCGAATCGATCGCTCAGACGTCACCCATCAAAGGACAAACCGGGCTCGACGTTGCTTAACTTCGGTGATCTGACGAGAACCGGTTACCGCAACACCACCGCTCCTATTTTGGGGGTTAACCCTGTCTGCACTGGCGCCCTGGAAGGTATAATTTCAGTCAATACTGTCAACGGTGAAATTGGCGAAACCATCCTGGTTTGTTTGAAGGTTCAGTAATAAATTCATCCAACAGCTCTGTCGAGCTGTCAGATAAAATTATTACCGAGCCTCGCTTCAGATTTTTTGCTCTTTATATCGTCTGCTCGTCTCCTACCATTTTTTTCTTCACGCAAATATTTATTCGCACCTTGTGAAAAGATTAACAACCGACTTTCAACAGAGAGGGTCATATCGTGTCGGGACGTTTTGCGGGTGTATGAGTCGGAGTACAGGGCAAGAACCACCTGTTATGGGCGAATAACTGTCCGACAACTCTTCCGAGATAGAATTATCAAAAACGCACACGTCTATAAAAACGTCGTAACTTTTCGGACCAGAGTTAGGCAATTCGCACCTCGGACTTCAGAGCGTGAACAGCACCCGATTAATCACCATGGCTAATTTGGATATTCCAGTTAAATTACAGAAAGCTTTGTTAGCTCTAGGCGTCTCTGGCAGTCTCAATTGGACTCTCCAGACGAGAGGTAACAGCGTCCATCTGACGCTGAAGTTTGACACAGAGGCGGACACTATCACACCTCTTTCGGGGAGAGGTAGTACCTTTAGTGAGAGGAACCCCTCTCACACAGGTCCTCACCCGAAGTAGTCTGGGCTTGGCTCCGAGAAGAGGCTGAAGGAAAAGAAGAAGAAGAACCCAACAATCAGGCGCCGAGATGCCCGGCGGCTGGATGATTTTCTGAAAAGGAAGAAGGAAGAGGAGGCGGAGAAGAAGACCGAGAATGTCACTACCATCTCCCAACTTCCAACTCCTGCAACTCCCATCCACACCCCAGTTCCCTCTCATCCGGGTGGCAACATGGAGGATTCCGATGTTACAAGTGAGGTGGAGGCGGAGATGGAAACTTTGCAGAGCCTCCTTCTCCAATCTCTCAACTCTCTCCGGATCTGCAAGCACGGATTGACGCCTTGCTCGCCAAAACTGAAGCAGACATTGAATCTTCGCAGAGACACTTGGAAGAAAATTGAGAGAACAAGAGATGAAGTTGGCTGAAGCCCTTCGTGAAGTCTGGCTGAACCCTATGTCTCCAATATCGCCAATTGTCAGTCCATCAAGCCACCGGCCATGAAAAAAACCGCGTAACACAAAGAAAACATTCAAACGTCGCAAAAAAACACCACCGTCTTCAAAGTTTTGTCGCCTTTGCCTTCCTGGGTGTCCTCGTCACCATGGATGCCCCAGACACACTTCAAACACACAGAACACATTGATATGGCGCATGTGATTTAGTGATTTAATCAAGGGCAATGGAAGCCGGCACCCTTGACAAAATCATTACATCTTATGTACAACACGAGCAACATTACACATTATTACTCAACTCATTACACGATAAATGTGTCAAGCGGGGCAGCCGCCACCCCCTTTCCCCTGCTTCCAAGGACCTTGACTAAATCACTAAGTCTTATGGAATTTTGAGTTCGGTATCGGTTTCGGTATTTTTAGGGGGTATACCTCTGTAACGGTTCGGTATTCGGTATCTGACTTCACTGAGATTTGCTGATAGTACCAAAGAGGAATTCCCATCAGGAAAATCAAAAAAGGTTGTTGTAGTATCATTCTACTACAACGCTATAAATGACACTGCCAGTAAGCTCAACAGTGGCATTCTTTTACGACCACATATCTACAGTAATTTTGTAACTGGATCTGAACGCACCTTAATGTTTAAAGACCAATTTCAGGCCTTTGCGATCTCAGAGCATGCGCCCTGGCCATGCCATTTTAGGAGGTCCTGCTGACAATAGACAAAATATCTGGGCGGCGATTTCTTGTCAGGTATTGGCTGCCATAACAGGCAATTGGACATGTTAGGCTGTGCTCAAGTGAGAAATCGGGACAATTGCCATACCACCGCGGGTTAACAAAATTGAAAAGAAAATCAGTCACTTCTGTTCTGAAAATGAATATTTAAATTGTTATCAAGTCTCAACAGGGACTTATAAATAGCGAATGAAGGAAAATTTTAAAATTCAGACGGTATCGATATTCAACGACTGGTTCGGTTCGGTTTTTCGGTATCCGCGTGATATCGGTATCGGTTCGGTTTTACGGTATATTGCCCATCTCTAATTGTCAGACTCCTCAACGTACTAACTCCACAGAAGCAGGTTTAGCATTGGTTGTAGACAAGTGCACTATCGACGTGCAGTACGCCTTTGTACACAGCGTCACTGTGCCTCCTCGTAGGCAATCGAGATTAACTGCCTTGCTCATGGACACAACGCATTTATCCCTTGGCGGGGATCATACCGTGAACGTTTTGGTTTGAAGTCCAACGCTGTAGCCATTGAGCCACTGCGCTCCCACATAAATGGTAACATAGTCGGCTTATGTGAAATGGAAGTCGGGGGGGGGGGGGGGGGGCACTTCTTTTTTTCTATCTGAATGATATACGTTTAGTAGAGTAAATGTTTTTGTTGAATTTGCATGTATATATAGGTTTTTCAAGCCTTTACCCAACGTAACGGTCAAAACCGGCTAGCGCTATTCACAAAAATCACCATCCAATTTTCATAATTTTTAAAAAAAATTTTATCTCAAAAACATAGCTTATGACCCCTCATTGGAACGAGCTCAACGAGCTCGTTCCAATGAGGGGTCATAAGCTATGTGTTTGACGCAAAAAATGAAAAAAAAATAGTTATTCAAGAATTTTATTCGCAAATGTCGTCTGCATTTCGTGTTTGGTAAAGAGTTAAAATGATGTAAGGTATGATAAACTGTTTTGGCGCTGCTGTACACTGGTTATTGTGTAACAAGTCATTTTTTTGAACAGAGAATACGATAAATCAATATCGTTAATAACAGAACTGGACCCCACTTAATTAATACTTTGCTCGATGCCTGTTTATTTTTTATGACTTATGGTTTATCATATATTTCCTGTCTTCAGCGCATCCAATCGTTCATGGCGCGTTTTGTTTTATAGTTTGTTCAGATGTGAACAAATGAGTTTCTGACATATTGCTTGTCAGTCAGACTGGAAGTACCACTTTTCAGTAACTTCTGTGTTGTTTTTTCTCAAGTTCAAAAGGAATTGAGCTGTCTCCGGAATGAAGTCGTTAAAGGCTGCTGTTACGAATATAAAATGGGGGTAAGATATAGTTTCATTCATTTTCCTTTAGAACACAAATATATTTATATATATACACGGGTTTAGCAAGGAGTTTTCTGTGTGGGTAATTTATTTTTTATTTATACTGGGGTTTAACGACACTTTCGACAGCCAAGGTCACCTCGTATTGGGCAGTTTTACGGTTGGAGGAAATCGGAGTACCCGGAAAGAACGATCGAGCAACGGCGAGAAACTGTCAGACTCTCCAGTGTACTAACTCCACTCAAATAGGGTTAGCATTGGCTGAAGACAAGTGCACCATCATGCCACCGTACCCCTTGTGTTGGTAATAAATTGGGTTTGGATGACCTTGGATCCAAATACCGGAATATAGTAGTAGTAGTAGTAGTAGTAGTAGTAGTAGTAGTAGTATAGTAGTATATCTTTATTAACGTGACACGTATACGTATATGAATTTATATTTTCAGAACAAATAGCACCCAGCCAGCTTGGCCTATATATAAGTCACGAATACTTCTGAATAAACGTTTATTAACCCTTTACCGAAGCAAAGAGGGGTCAAAACATAGGTTATGACCCCTCTTTGGAACGAGCTCATCGAGCTCGTTCCGATGAGGAGTCATAACCTAGGTTTTTGAGACAAAAACTGAAAAAAATGAGTTATTGAAGAATTTTGTTTGCAAGTGTCGTCTGCTTTTCATTTTAGGTAAAGGGTCGCACGCTCTCTCTCTCTCTCTCTCTCTCGCGCGCGCCCACTCATTCTCTCTCTTATTACCCCCCCCCCCCCCCCCACCACCATCACTGTACATATCATTGTTTGCTGTGATACGTCCTGTCCACAGAACACATCAAACAAATATATACCGGCATTTGGGTGCAGGTTTGGACTGACCGGAGGTCATCCGAGAGAGAGCACGCGATGGGTTTCCTCTCTTTAATTGGGGCGGGTGTGTCCTGCGCGGAAAAAGTTTTGAAAATTCAAGCTCATGAGAGTGAATCAGCGGCCCAGTGTTCTGTTAGGACATTTAAATGGAGTAAATATTGTTGACGGAAATAAAAATCCAACTGGTTTGCTTGTTTTCTCCAGAATCACTGGGGGACCTTAACCTAATTTCTGCCGTCAAGAGTGAGTGAAGCTTTCCGAAATTGTGTGTGTGCGTGTGTGAGGGGCGGGGGTGTCACATACCCCCCCCCTCCCCTCCAGGCTACATCCTTGATATAGACAGGTGAGTCGGGAGTTCTCTGTAGACCCGGCATGTTGCGCAACAATATTTTCAAAAGTGTGTATTTTGCATCACTCGTTATTCCGGTTCTGTAGTCGCGCGGCTGCAGGGCTAGATGGGGTACGTTTTACATACAATACTGGTAAACTAACTGCCAAAAAATGTTCCACAGGAGCAATTTTATCCAAATAAATCTAATTCGAAGAAAAAGCAAGTGGGACAAAAACAAATTTCAGCTAATGGAACTCCGGAGGTCCATCTGCCGAACCTTTGCTTGTGCTTTTTTTAAAATACTGGAAAAGAGTTACGTTTGTGTTGAGTATAGGGTTTGACGAGATAACAAACTTTTTTCACCAGACGACACTTTTTACAGCCAGCGCTATTTACAGAAATCGCGATTCATTTTTATTGAGGTTTAACAACACTTTCGACAGCCAGGGTCACCTCGTGTTGAAACGCCATTCAAATTTTATTATCAATTCATTTTTTGTCTCAAAAACATATGACACCTCACTGGAACGAGCTAAACGAGCTCGTACCAATGAGAATCATAAGCTATGCTTTTTTATGACAAAAAATCAAAATGTTTGATCATTCAAGAATTTTTTAGCCGAGTGCCGTCTGCTGTTCGGGTTGGGTAGAGGGTTAATTGTATAGAGTTTGGCTTTTGTTGAGTGACATGTGAGTTGCCCTACAGAGTTTGACCTAGTTGGGGATTAACCCCTTACCCAACGTAACGGCCAAAACCGGCTAACGGTATTCTCAAAAATCGCCAATTAATTTTCATTATTTTTTCATTTTTTGTCTCAAAAACATAGGTTATGACCCCTCTTTGGAACGAGCTCGTCGAGCTCGTTCCAATGAGGGGTCATAACCTATGTTTCTGAGACAAAAAATGAAAAAAATTAGTCATTCAGGAATTTGATATGCATGTGTCGTCTGCTTTTCATGTTAGGTAAAGGGTTAACCAGATTCACTTGCGAAGTAGAGTAATTAATAACAATTGCTTTCACCAGGCGCCTCTCTTTCAAAGACTTTCTCAGTTTATTTTTTATGGGGGGGGGGGGGGGGGCTGGGGGGCGGGGCTGTTCCCCACTCTGTCCCAACACATTCCCAACACATTCGTCGATGTACCAATCGCAATTTGATCATAATAGCTGTATCGCAGGTATGCCGGAGAGGAAGCGTTCCCAACCAAGGATTTTGTCGGAAAATTAAAAATTAGAATTAGGTGGTGTGGGGTAGGAGGGGGAGGGGAGGGGGTATATTTGCACAGAGGATCGCCCATACTGGAGTGAAGTACGACTTGTCTGAGTCAAATAGATTACGCCAGAACTAATGATGCCATGAAAAGAATAAAGTAAATAAGTTGTAATTACTCGAACAAAAGCACTGGACAGACTACCGGTATATGCCTTTTCCAGACTCTGCAATGAACTGGATCCAACCCTGCGAGCCACAGGTAACAGAAATGAATTCAAAAAGAAATTAAAAGAGAGACTTCTCTCTTCGTATCAGAAAAGCTTTCAGTACGACAACCCCTTCTGCCCAGACTGCCAACCTGGACAACAGAGTTATCACTCCGACTGTCCATTTTATCTTGAAATGTAAATAAAGCAATGGTGCATCGTGAAAGACCCTGGATATCCCCCACCTCGAGATGTGTGCGCAGATTAACTAGCTTCGTCATAAATGTTATTGTCTCTTGACCGATCTGGAGAAGGGTGGGACGTGCCCAACCATCTGCTTTCTTCTTGCTGGTATTATATAAAATACTTGGAAATATCACTCTGCTACGGAACGTAGTGCAGTTATGCCATTGTCTTGACTTGATATCAATACACATTATTTATTCATCACAGTGTTCAGCGCTCTTATAATTACCCGTGTAATTACTTGCTTCTGAATAACTGTTTCTGGACAACTCGTCCACTTTTAAGTGTATAAAGGAGTCACCAGGTCTGTAAATCAACAATTCTAGAGGCTTACGGGCTAACTGTTAGCAGCGTTGGGAGTTCAGAATTAGTGGGAGATGACAGGTAGACAGCCAATCTGGCTATGCCATCTCCCGACGGTGTAAATCAAATGTAAATTTATAATATTTGTATCACATTGTAACTGTATTTGATTTATGACGTTAAATGATTCTATCTATCCAATACTAGACTCTAGGGATCAGAGGCAAGGACGGAGGATGCATTTTAAACTTGGAAGGGCGCGATCATATAAGGGTACGCACAGACATATATCGGTGCAACATTTGATTTTGTGGCATGGTAGGAATATATTACACAAAGCTGTGTTTGGGACTCACATACCCTTATCTTGAGAAAAATACATAAATTTGACTCCACAGGTCTATTTACAAAAAAACATTATTTCGGACCTGTGGGGAAATTTGTTAACCCTTTACCCAACGAGTCGCCTGCATCCGCCCGCGTAATAGGCAAATTGAGCAGTTGAAAAAATTAAATTTTTCAAAATATTCCAACAAAACCATATCATGTGACCCCCTCATTGGAACGAGCTCATGGAGCTCGTTCCAATGAGGGGGTCACATGATATGGTATTGTTGAAATGTTTTGAAAAATTTTAAAAAATTATATTTAAAATAATAACTTTTGATATCGTCTGCGTTAGGTAAAGGGTTAAATATGGAGCCCAAAATATGCATTTTCTTGACTTTAAAGGAACCCAAGCTGGTACTGGCCTATCCTTCATTTCTCATCTCCAGATTTATTTTTTTTGGGGGGTTTAACGACACTTTCGACAGCCTGATTCATCGCATCGGAGTCTCCAGATCAATGTGCCTCTTTACAATTACCTAACCCAACTGTCACATCCGACCAGTGCTATTACAAAAATCGATATTCATTTTTTTCGTCAAATTTTGCCACAAAAACATAGTTTATGACCCCTTATTTTAACGAGCTCGTTCCAATGAGGGATAATAAGCCATATGTGTTAGACAGAAAACATGTTATTTTTTAGCTGTTCAAAAATGTTCTCTACTCGGTGCTACTCGTGGTACCCTGTAACATCTCAGTGTGTAGCTACGGAGTCCGGGGTGTCCCTGGTACCCTAAATTTTACCCTCCCCCCCCCCCCCCAAAAAAAAACATTGGCCCAATACAAATTTCACACAATGTAGAGCCCCAAAGTGATCCCAATATAGGGCTTAACAGCCTACAAATGCCTCAACTTCGCTCTTTTAGCACTAAACTTTGTGAAATTTTCTCGGGTTTCTCGGGGGTGGGAGTAGGAGGAGGAGTCCACGGCCTAAAGGTTCTAGGCAGGACTAGAGGAGACTCCCAAAACCCCACACAACGGGCCTTTCAAACATCATCATTGCTCCCCCCCCCCCCCCAAAAAAAAAATGACTAGGGCACCCCCTATTATAGAATCCTGGCTACGCGCCTGCAACATCTGGTCCAATATACCAGAATGAAAAAGAGGAAATGTTACACTGGCAGTCCACTTTTACAGCTTTACAGAAGGTCGGAAAAATCTGCAAATCCCTCTTAAATCTCTGTTATTTTGTCACGTCCCTGACCTTCATGGGCCCCTCTATAAGTACAGACTCAACATGCATCAGCATGCATAGCAGAGCAAGGTCTTCAGAAGTAGACAGAGAATCATCTTTCGCGAATGTAAATTAAGTGGTTTCTTTTTTTTTGGAATTTTGATCTCGTGTCTAGGAACATTAATCAGCTATTTGAAAAGTAATAGGATCTTTGACTTGAAAAAGGTATATAGGAACGAAACTGTAATCCAATATCGTACGAAAATTACAAACATCTTTCAAGAATTAACCACCTGAACACATTTTTCAGAGAGAGTGCTATCTTCCATGTCCGTATTACAACTGTTAAGGCAAAAGCGCTCACATATTCAATACCAGCGAAGGTATGACCCGGCTTCACTGAGGTGATGAATTATTTGTTCCATGGCAGATAGAATTTTTGTTATGGGCGTGTCGAAGGGAGGATTCAGAGGCTGTGGAACCAGGGGACACAAGGGACACGTGCCCCTCCACTTTTTCCCACAGACGTGTTGCGTGGTTACACAATGAGTTAAAATGGGAGCATGCAAACGTGCCAATATTCAGGCATTCCAGATATATATCAGTTGCAAATCCAAACAACATTTGGCCAAGGAATCTCACCTTCGGTCGCCCCGGTCCGTTTCTTCTACTTCGACCACCTTCCAACCCGAAGGTTGGAAGATGATTAAAGTAAAAAAAAATGGACAGGACTGTGACCACACAGCGGCATGCACATCTAAACAAGAGACTGTAGTGTGTCACGGTACATTTATCGATATACGATTGTAGCTTTTTCTTCCACTGAGCCGAACCATTATAGCCATGAAAATTTGTGGCCTTCCACTTTTATCGAACTTCCTCCGTCTCTGGGAGGATTGCAATACTATAGAATCACCCACAAAATATGCGATGCAAAACATCGGCACGTGCCTAATATGACATACAGTTTCAGTCTTGAACGGACGAACGGACTTTAATATTTTCAATTCCCTGTTACGATGATGATGATGATCACCATCTTCATCATCGCCGTCACACAGCACAAAATCATGTCGATCACTGACAGTTTTGTATAAATAATTAACTGTTATAACTTGAGAGACCGATTATGGTGCACTTTAGTTCCGCTATCCCTCTATGTTAATAGATATCGTCAGTTGTTCTGATGATGAGAGTTCGTTTTATTGTCCGAACCATACATTTATTTGGCGCCAGAAAGCTCTCAGTAGGAACTTGAGTGGAGAAGTGTTATGACAAAAAAATGGAAATCGACCAAAAACGCAATAACAGAATATCCAGGAGCGAATTGGGAATGGAAACCATGCAGTGGCGTAGCCGAAGAGGGGGGGATGTGCCTTGCCCCCCCCCCCCCCTAGAAAAAACAACTGGCCCAATGCAACTTTCACAAAACATATAGAGCCCTAAAATGGTTTCCAATAGAGGACTACACACTCTATAAATGCCCCAGATTCGCTCTTAACCTTTTACCTAACATGAAAAGCAGACGACACTTGCAAAAAAATTCTTGAATAACTAATTTTTATCTCAAAAACATAGGTTATGACACCTCATTGGAACGAGCTCGTTCCAACGAGGGGTCATAACCTATGTTTTTGAGACAAAAAATAAAAAAATAATGAGAATTAATTGGCGATTTTTTAGAATTGCCTTGGCCGGTTTTGCCTTTACGTTGGTTAAAGGGTTAATGCACTGAATTCTGCCAACTTTTATTGGGGATGGCAGGCGTAATCGTAACTAGGTCACAGCAGCTGTTGCCCCTTCCTCCCAAGAAGCTGGAGGAGAGGGTAACAACTGGAGGGTCCTAGATAAAAATAGAGGAGTCCCCCTTCACAACCCCCCCCCCTCCCCACACTGACTAGACAACACCTATTATAGAATCCTGACCACACGCCAGCAAGGCCTTTTGTGGTGCACCGATTGTATTCGAGTGGGTGAGCAACTAACCAGACATCCCAAATTGGTGGAGATTAAAGGGTACTTCCGCCAACAAACCTTCAAAATCGAGTACCAAACGTGGTGTATCCTGGTGGCATTTGTGCACTCAGCCCAGACATTTCAGAAATATGCCCAACATATTTAGATATATATATCATTTCACAAATAACAGCAAAATCATGAGAGTCGATTATTCACCTTAAATCGCCCCTTCGGTGTCTTTTCACTGTTCTTCAACTAATTTTGACTTTTGCCCGACAAACCTTTGGTGAAGAGTAAACAGAAAAGATGAAAAGTCAAAATTAGTAATAAAAATAAAATTCTGTTCAAAGTTAAAAATATATTTATTACTAACGCCGTATACTTCGAAACGAGCTGTCTTTAGGCAGTAATATAAAAGTACTCTATCCCTGTTCTTGAGCATAAATCAAAATGGGTGCAGAATGTTCACAACATACCACTACAATACTCCGTTGAACCGAACACTCATCCCGCGCTACGTGATCAGGCCTATAGCATTATAGCCACTTACAACTGATGAACCCTATATGGCCAAGGTCTTCGATAAAAGAGTACGACCGGTGATCCCCTCCCCAGTTGCCCCATTTAATCCCATTATTATATATGCGTACATCAGAGTACGGTACATCTCACAACAACACAACAATCGAACAAAGGCTCAGAACACGTGACTAGGTATTGGAGCAATGCATGCATCAAACAGCGACCAAGTGCCACCATAGAAGCTAAGATGGCGGTTCCATCAAACAAAATGACGACGGAAACACGTGTCGCAACAAATGCACATTATATTGTCTGCCAGTTTTGAGTTAATTGGAATGAGCTATTTTCGTCGAATGAAGATGTATGGACCATTATACACTTAACATAATGCGTACATATTCTATTGCATATAGAATCTACTGTGCATAAAAAGATTAACCCTTCACTCAATGCAGACGATATCTAAATTCGTTATTTTAAATATTATTTTTTTAAAATTTAAAAAAAAATCCAAGAAAACCATATCACGTGACTCCCATATCACAGGCTCGGTCCAATGAGGGGTCACATAATGTGTTTTTTTATTTTTTAAAAAAAGGGTTTTTTTTTTAACAGGGTTAAATTTACAATCTACTGTCCCATTAACACGTCGCCTAACACGAATACCAGAACACATAAGCAAAAAAAAAAAAAAACAACTTTCTCGAATAAATAAAACTTCTAATTTTTTGCTCAAAAGCATATCTTATGACCCCTTGATACGCTCGTTACAGTGAGGGGTAATAAGCTATAGCATTGAGGCAAAATAATTTTAAACAAGGGTTAAAACATATGTCGGCATCATATTCCGAAGGATAATGGTTAATGCCACTGCCAATCAACCTATATGATATTTTTAGCTTTATCCATCTGACACTGTGGAATGTCAAAAAAATCTTTGTTTTTCTCTTGGTTGTATCTATCAAACAGCGAAGTTTTCATGAGCCGCCATTAACACAACTGGCCAACTTCGGAAACACAGTATGATGTTTTTGTACGTAATCTACCTGAATCTACAGGAAATCTCATCGCTGTCAAAACAGACATTGTCTTGATATGCAACAAATGGGTGATCTGTAAAGATTTTCCCCCAAATACCCCCTACTACCACGCGTTGAAAGCTGCAGAATCAAGATGTGTTATTTTTTCCACTGGTTTTTTCTTTCCATGGTTTTACAATAATAATAAACCCGATAATGTCTATAGATTTTTTTGACTGTTCTGCTCATCATCTTGTCTATATTATATTTACCTTGGAACAATTAAATGGTTAAGAAGAAACAGAACGCATGCGCAAAACGCATACAAACAAATTTAAAGTATAAGAGGTTGGTAGACAGGAAAACCAGCTTTTCACATCCCTCCTATAATTTCTGTCAAAATGACCGAGAACAAGCAGCCGCAGGAGAGCACAGGAGATAATTTTCCAACAAGATGTCCTAGGATAGATAATACCCGCGATCAGGGACGAGGCAAGAAGGGAGTGTGTGTTGGGGGGGGGGGGGGGTCGCAGCCCCCCCCCCCCCAATACTGACCAAAATTTCCTTTAGTTGGAAATTCGGAGGGCAAATCATTAGTAGCTGGAAATTCCATCTATTTGGATTTTACAGCTTCTTTGGTAATGCTGATGTCTCATTTGTCTACTTCCCAAAATTCCAACTCTGTTTCAAATCGGCAAACATTCCAACTGTTACTATTTACAACTACAGTGTACGCAATATCGAACTTCATAAGTAGGCATGATGTCAATCGGTACGAGATTTCTATAGTACGTTTACTTATCGTCATAAAATAAAATCCTCGAAAGGCACTTCGAGAAAATCGCATCATGTAAAATCGTTATCCTGAGTTAATTCCACCATTCACAGTTACAAAATGATGAAACATCGAAAATTGATCATTCCTGCATACGATCTGATTTACTGTTAGGGGAGTGTGAATTGCTCAAAGTTCTCAGCTTGGGCATTTTTAACACATATTCAATTCCCAGAATAACACCGAATAAAAGTAACAACCTGATAATTCTATCATAAATGTGTTGGCATTTCAGTTACTAGAATAAATTTTTTGCCCCCTTTCATGGCTTCATTTTCAAATTTTTTTTGGTAGTGAATTTCCAACTAGGGAAAGGGACAGAGAGGGGGTCAACCCCCTCCAGGTCCCTCTCCCTAATTGGAAATTCACTACCCTACACCCCAATCGGAAACCTCTAGCCACGCCCCTGTCCACGATCAGAGATGTAAGTAGTAGTATAGCATGTACCCGAACGGGCCTCATTGGGGGATCTCATAGGGGATCACATATGTGACGTCATAGTCACGTGACGCAGTGGCGCCATGTTGTGTTGTCGTGGTAATCCGCGTGAGCGGTCATCTTGTGACGTCATCCCCATAGTGATACGTGATGTGAGTGCGCAGCGCGTGTTGTTAGGATGATACATGATTCCGTCGTCCATTTTGTATACTGGAGGCCGCCATCTTGGTCTCTATAGTAGCACGTGGTTGCTATGTGACCCAGTGGCCTACAACAAGACAGGGATATGTTCGGATAGTATGTTCGATTGAATCGGTATATCACGAATTACCACAAACAACCAGACAAGTTGTACTATTTCGAATTCTTTCAGGATTCTCTGCTTCTATCTATCTATGCAATAGTTTTAGTCTACCTGGGCATGTTCCTTTGTCCTGGAGTATACTCCAGTAGGGTAGCCTATCAGCTGGAACAAATTTGCTTATTATTACTATATTTAGCTTTTCGGGTCTGTTCTTGTTAGTTCTGAGTCCTGACCCTATTCCGAGTACTCTTGTTGTTTCATTTATCTAGATCACTCAACCAGTTCACTTGCCTGGCGCTAACTAACTAATCAGATTGCTTCATCCTCCGTAATCTTTATGCAGAGTTATCTCCCCTTATTACAGCGAAGTCCTATATGACTCTCATCACCTCTATATCCAATGGCCACGTCCCATGGAATCCCTTTTTGTGCAACGTCTCTGGTTATGGAATCCCTTTTTAGTGGTATGAGGCCATGAGGTCTATGAGAAAAGCCCTCAGTGAGGTCTAATTTACTATCCCTCTTAACCTCATTTCGTTTGAGGCCATCAGAGCCACGAGAAAAGCCCTCAATGAGGCCTAATTTACTATCCCTCTTAGCCTCATTTCAGTATTTGAGGTTACCTATGGCCTGGTATTGTATTATTTGAGGATACCTATCGAGGATACCTTTTGGAGAATCCCTTTTTTGTCGTATGAGGCCACGAGGGCCATGAGGAATCCCTCAATGAGGTCTAATGTGTAGTCTTACCAATGGCTTCCATCTTATCTCCAAAGCTCCAAGGCCACTACTTGTCTATGGTCTATCTGTCCTATCATTAGTTTCTACAACAGTCTTGTTCCTTTGTACCAGTACTATTAACTAAAATATCATCCATTAATGTTGACTTGTAACACTACTTCCTAGCTATACCTATCTCTGTCTCGTCTATAACATCGACCAAGGATGAATCCGATGGCTTCATTTCCCCTGTATGCATATAAACGGGCTGTATAAAGCATTCCGTAATTGAGATTCTTATCCACTCTGAACATTGGGAGGGGTGGGAGCACGGACATACAAGGACACCTACACAGCGCTATATATCAGTGGTAACCCATGTGGCTCAGTGGCATGATAGGAATATAGTACACAAACTTATGTTTGAGGCTCACGCACCTCCACATTGAATAAAATACACATTTTGGATCCATATTTAGCAGATTAACCGTGGAGCCAAATATGTGCTTTTGTTCGACTTTAAAGGCCATAGCAGAGACCAATCTAACGAGGGAATCTTCAGGCGCATCTTAAAGAGTTAGAAAGTCTCCACACTCCTTTCCTGTAAATTCGCAATAGCCTGCCTGCCTGCCTGCCTGCCTGCCTGCTCTTACGAGAGATACATTGTGGGTCTATTCTTAAGTACAATCCATTCCGAGGTTTTTTGACGTTGTGGGGTTAACCCCACAAATCACTTGTGTTCTATGCACATAATAAGACGTTGTGAGTCGTTTAAAAATGAAGAGAAAATATGTACCCACAAGGGAGGTCTCTGTGGTCTGTTGGTTTTGTGTCTGTTGTCTGTTGTCTGTACTTAACCTGTTAGGTCGCATTGTGGGTCGATTCTTAAGTACGGATAGGCCATTATGGGGTTTATGTCATAGGCTTTTTATATACTATTCAAAGTTTGCTAAGCACCACATATTTGACACATCATTGTGAAATTTTCTTGTGACATATTTGCGCTATTTTTGGTGGATATGACCGAAGAATGTATTGAGATGGTCCTCAGTCTTTACATTAGCTCTCTTGACAAGCAGACTTTTCGTGATAGTCATGGAAAGCATGTACCCCTTGATTCCTTGATTTTCATGATGTTATCGTGTACTGTCTACATGTACATGAGATGTGTAGGGTATTCAGTCTTCATTTGAACACAAAACCTTGTGATTTAATGATTGAATATGGCGAATGCAAATGTAAGAAGACATCTGTCTAAAGCAGAAATGTGGTGGGCTGTAGGGATGGTGGAACACGGGGCTACCCATCGTCAGATTGGTGAAGCCCTTGGTATGCACCATACGGTGATCACCAGAGCCTGGATAAGATTTCAGCAGTATGGCACACCAGTCAGACGACATGGTGGTGGCAGAAATAGGGCAACATCAGCAGCTGAAGACCGGTTTTTGATCATTCAGGCCCGCAGGAACCGCTTTGAAACAGCAACCCAGCTTCGCGGAGACCTTCAGAATGCATCCGGGGTAAATGTTTCGATGCAGACTATCCGGGCAAGGTTACACGAAGGTGATCTCCGATCGAGAAAACCATGTATTTGCATTCAGCTGTCCCAGAACCACCGCCGGGCACGATATGAATGGGCTATGGATCACGTTGGATCGACCAGAGAAGATTGACGACCTGTCCTTTTTACAGATGAGTCAAGGTGCCTAGACAACACAGATAGGCGTTCTAGGGTATGGAGAAGACCAGGGGAGCGATTCCATGCAGCCAACATTGTTGAGCATGACCGCTATGGTATGTGGCGGCATCAGCTGGGATGGACGTACACAGCTCTGTGTCCTTGACCGTGGTACATTGACTGCACATAGGTATATTGATGAGATCCTGGATGCCCACGTCAGATTGTATGCAGGTGCAGTGGGTGATAGATTCATTCTGATGGACGATAATGCCCGCCCTCATGTTGCCCATGCTGTCCGGGAGTACCGATAGAGGGAGGGGATTGGACGTATGGACTGGCCAGCAAGATCCCCTGACCTGAATACAATCGAACATGTCTGAAATGAGTTGCAGCTTCCACTTTCAGTCTGTTCAGTCCAACCAAGAAGTGTACAGGAGCTTGGTGCAGTGCTGGTCCAAGAATGGAACAACATCCCACAAAGAACCATCTGGAATCTGATTAGGAGCTTGAGAAGGCATTGTCAAGCTGTAATTAACAATAATGGGTCTCATACTCGACATTGAACCCATATCAGTTCGCTCCGTCAACTTTTTGGCAAATTTGAAAAATTTCCTCTTTTACCAATAATATCCATTTTCCATGGTTATCGTGTTCAAAAGCTAAAAAATAATGTCAAACACAAACAAAATTTCAATTTCTGTGTTTAAATCATTAAAGATATAATTAAATATAAAATATATACACTTTTCATAAGAATATTTCAACTAAAACGTAAAACAGGTAGTTGGATATACTTGGTGCTTAGCAAACTTTGAGTAGTATATACAATGGAAAAGGTAATCATGGCAAAGCAATCTCTATAACGTAAATCATGACCAGAAAAAACTGGACCTAGATAGTGACGGCTATCGGACGTTTTGGTATGTTAAGTTTGATTGTGTGTTTTCCTCTACAGACGGGGAGGAATTTTAACTTGATGGGAACTTGACAATTAGTTGTCAAAGTGCTCCATTGTTCTGTCAAGTCATACTCGATTTTCAGAACTCGAACAGTCGGGTGATGTTTATCCAGCTTTAACCGGTATTTACTGGGACTGATTGGACACTCACGTGCTTCTCTAACAGAGACCCTCTTACAGGCCGACGTATATTGAAGCTTGGAGATTTTTGTTAGAGTGTGGGAACGGACTGGTGGAGGAACTCCCTTGGCTTCTTTGGCAAAGATTGCCTCATGTTCACCTGAAATGATCGATATCTCGTGATGCTTGATCAACATGAATTCGTAATTCTGATCAAGGTCAGTCACGTTCCACTGGATATATCAACGCCAGCAGAATTCCAGAACAGTTGCCCTCCGGTCAGCGTTAACAAACCGACACACGTGTGCTTACAGATTCTTGTTGGAAATTTGTGGGTGGGCAGATTATGACTGCCCTCAACAATAATTACCGTCACTCCAGTTAAACGAACTTTGGCAGTTTATAGCAGTAAATTATAGTGGTAAAATTATACGGTGCAGTAAATTTATAGTGGTAATATTGACCGCTGTACAGAATAAACTGATATAGTGAAAAGTATTTGCATAGCGTTGGAGCGTTCCATCATTTGCTTGCCTTCTGAACCTCCATTAGCTGACCTATCCATTATTTGCCTGACTGTTGAACCACCAGACGGGACGCGAATATCAAGTGCCACATTAAAATAACCTTTTCAGAATTCAAAGAGGTTTGAGGGTATTAAAGTCCGAATCTGTCTCTTCCAAACAGTGGCGGCACCAGGATTTCAGTAGGGGGGGGGGGGGGTCCAAGGTCGAGATACCGAAGGCATCACCCTAACGCCGCAGGCCTGAGCTAGGAGAGGAGGTAGTTCAGCGATCTGAACGTAGTGGCTCCCCTTAAGGGGGTAGCCACTACGTTCAGATCGCTGAACTAATGAGGAGGTGTTCCCCTTCCGTTTTCTGGGGGGGGGGGGGGGGGAGGGGGGGGTCTCCCCATGAAAAAATGTTCATATTCGGACGCCCTGGGAGAGATATCTGAGCGTTTCTACAACACCTGACATGATGTGTATTGTTGTGTGCCGTTTGCGGGAGTGGTGTTGGGTGGGACAATAACGGTCAGAGAGTAATTTAAAGTTTTATCTTGGGGGCGAGGGAAAGTGGAAAAGTGGGGGGGGGGGGGGGGCGGCGCAGAGCCCCCCCCCCCCCCCCCCGCCCCCGTGGCGCCGTCACTGCTTCCAAAGCCTCTGGACGGTCACCGGGACGACACCCTAGCTATGCCACACAGAGGATGCGACGAAGCTGAGCCTAGTCAGCCTATTGGATAATCCACCACTGCTGAATAAAGGGTTGGGCCATTATAAATAACTTTACAGATAATTGCACACACCTTTTGCAGAATACCGATGGAACGATCAATTAATTAGTTTTCCCAAACTGTAAGCGATAAGAAGTTACGATCTTCGTACCGGTATTTTGATTTATGATACCGAGATAATGCCTGCTATTCCGATCGTCTTCCTGCAGGTTTTCCTTCAAATGATTAACCGATACAACTACATTCTGCGAATTATATCGCAATACCAGCGCGTTCCATCCACTTACCGCAAACTCAGTTTCGTATCCTGTCAGTTTCAATTTCTTGTGTTGACAACTTATATGCGTTGTGTACACATACCTTTGTCCAACCTTAAATCAAAATCGTTTTTTTTTTATAGACGGAATCGTGGTCTTTTGACACTCTTCCACCCACACCACAATTCTCACACAAAAATGCACTAAACCCACATCTTGACCATCCACACACCGATGTCGAAATATCAAAATTTCGTCATGCAATGTATTTCCAAAATGTAACTTAGTATTTACTCAATTCGGTCTTGTTAGACAGAGCTCAAAGATTGAATTGCTTAACCCTTTACCCAACGTAACGGCCAAAACCGGCCAGCGCTATTCACAAAAATCGCCAATTAATTTTCATTATTTTTTTCATTTTTTGTCTCAAAAACATAGGTTATGACCCCTCATTGGAACGAGCTCGTCGAGCTCGTTCCAATGAGGGGTCATAACCTATGTTTTTGAGACAAAAAATGAAAAAAATTAGTTATTCAAGAATTTTTTTTGCAAGTGTCGTCTGCTTTTCATGTTAGGTAAAGGGTTAACCCTTTCTACTCGTAAGACCGATTTTTCGGTCCAAGGCATAATTTCGCCCCATGTTTCCTTATTATATGATGTCAATACACGGGGCATTGATGATGAAGAAATAACAAACTGCCGGACGGCTGCAAACTGCAGTTATTATTTTATCCCTCTTGTATACAGATATTGGACTGACCCATCCCACTGGAAGAGTACACAAAGGCGATACCATTCCAGGAAACGAGGGTTCAAAGGATTAAATCCCAAGTTGCATTATGGGAAACATTTGTTTTTAGAAATTTTGATATTTTAACATTAGTGTGGCAGAAGGTTAAAAAGTGGGCATCAAATTACAGAGTGCATCAGTGTCACACACTTGAGAATATTTTTTCTCTCTTTTTTTCTCACAGTTACGTTTTAAATACTTAATATTGACTCAATATATCTTAATTACGACTTATGATCTCTTAATTAAGAGTTACCGTTTCTACTTACAGTAAAGGGGGCGACATGGGGCAGCTGGCCCCTTGACCTGAGGCTAGGGGCAGCGCGTGCCTCTTTCTCCAGAAGTGCACTATTGGAAAAGACTACTTTCCAAGAACTGTAACTGAGTAACTCTCGAGTATTCGTTTGTATGTTAAATGTCTCAATGGGGAGGGGAGGGGGGGGGGGGGTCAGTTATAATGATGGAGTCTGATCGATAATCACCAAACAACGAAGCTATACTACCAGCGGGATGAGTTCTAAAGCTTCACATATATCGTTTCGGTCGCAGCTAAGATGCGTTGATTTGAGAAAATCCTTTTGCACCCGGACACGAAACCTCTGGTGGATTCAGAATTCATCCCAACGAAGGGGTGTGTCATTATAATGTATAGAAGGTCTGGAGCGCGGTGGTTTCGGCATTGGACTTCAAATCGAAATGTCCACGGTCCGATCCCCGCCAGGAGCAACTATGTTCTGTCATTGAACAAGGCACTTAATCCTGATTGCCTTCATGGAGCCACGGTAGCGCTCTGTACTAAGGCGTACTGCACGTTGAGGGTACACTTGCCTTCAATCAATGCTAACCCTGATTGTGCGGAGTTAGTACGTAGATGAGTATGACAGTTGCTCACCAGTGCTATGTGGTGCTCTCTGGTTACTCTAGCTTCTCCCAACCATAAAACTGTCTAATTCGTGACCCTGACTGTCGAAAGTGGACATGGACACCAAATATAAAAACATAGAAGGTCATGTGTTGTGAACATGGATACTTTACCTAACACAACAGAAGACTACACTTGCAAATAAAATTCTTGAATAACTAATTTTTTTCATTTTTTTGCGTCAAAACATAGCTCGTTCCAATGACGGGCCATAAGCTATGTTTTCGATACAAAAAATGAAAAAAATATAATTAAAATTGAATGGTGATTTTTGTGAATAGCGCTGACCGGTTTTGACGGTTACGTTGGGCAAGGGGTTAAAACAACACACATAACTTAGTATTGTACACTTGCAAACAAAATTCTTGAATATCTAATTTTTTTCAGTTTTTGTCTTGGTTTTCTGCTTACATACGATCACTTCGGGCAAGTTCGTTTATAGCTTCGTAATGTCGTTTCTTTGGCAAATTCGTCTGAATCGAAGTTTCTTAATCAAAGATTTAAATAATTTCTTGTTGCTCCTGACGCCCAATACTTAGCACATACCAGTTTTTAACATGTTGTTTCACAGAGAATCAAAATCTGAGTCGATATTTTTTTCAAATTCGCGGTTTATTGTCTCTTTAAGCATTTAAAGGTACTCGGAGTGCTCCAATTAGGATGAAATGTTAATTTTTATTCCTCAAAGAAGACCTTGAACCTTCACCTTTGAGGATACACACTCTCTACAAAGCATGAGGTGAAAGGAAGTGGGGGTGGGGTATTTTTTCTGCTGTCATTGGCAGCAGAAAAATCTTTTTCGCCCCTCCCCCACCCCCGCACTCTCCACCGCACTTCAGAAAAGTGCAGCTTGTTCAGTTACGATTACCCGTACATTAGTAAACGACCGTGCCTCTTTACCTAACGCAGACGATGTCAAAATTTATTTTAAATATAATTTTTTTTTAATTTTTCAAAAAATTTCAGCAACACCATATCATGTGACCCCTCACTGGAACGAGCTCAATGAGCTCGTTCCAATGAGGGGTCGCATGATATGTTTTTGTTGAAATATTTTGAAAAATTTAATTTTTTCAACTGTTCAGTTTGCAAATTACGCGGGCGGATGTGGGCGATTCGTTATGTAAAGGGTTAAGATGATGTTCGTCTTTGTCTGTCTTTTATTGCCCCTAGTGTAATTGTTTTCTGGTATAATTACATGAACAGTGACTGTTGTATTTTTTCCCCATTGTCGTTAACAGTGTTCTAAGTGGTGCACACAGTACGATATGCCATATCTTACATGAATGTATGTAATTTTGTATAGCAATGCCAGCTCATCATTTTTACTCATCCTTGAATGTTACTTTGAACGTGTAGTCGTGGACGTAGATAGAAGGCCTTAAATGCTGGCAGAGGAGGATGCACATGGACGTATCGAGAGCACCAAGTGTATTAAAATCCCATTGCACCCCCACCCGCCGCTTCTGGTCCGATATTTTTCGATTGATGGCATTTGCGGATCCGCTCCCAACAATTTTGATAACTCAACTTTTTTGTCAGCCAGGGATCCAGTTATAAACCAGGGAACACATTTTTATCCGGGATAACATCTAGACATCATCTAGACAACCTCCGGTTGTGGACGTCCGTGGGTAATCGTCGATAATATACACAAATACAACAATAGTCTCGGTGCGGTTTCAAAATTTCAATGAGTCTACACAAGAATGAGGGGATATTTTGGCTAAAACCAGTGTGGCCACGTGCAAAGAAGCCAACGGAGGGCCACACTCACATCCTACTATTGTCCCTTTCTCAGGATCTCGCCGACGAGAGTAGAATACCCCCTCTCGTGATGGCTCCTAACTCACCACCTCGCGCTTCGGATGATGTTTCACATGCATGTCCCATGAGAAATGCGGCGCTCTCCTATACGGACCCCACCCAACCCAGTATCCTGGATCGGCCACTGGTTGGTATTGGGAATATGAAATTCCGGGATTTGTATACAGACACACAATGGCGGAGTTTTGATCGGATCGGGTTGTTCGTTTACTGTATTAATATTTCAAACATTATACATAGTTCTTCGAAATGAATAATTACTGGTGCGGTAGTGTTTTATATTTATGACGACTAATCATACGTTTATGAAAAATTGATTTAGTACCTAACACACTGGTAGTGCAACAAAATTTTCTCCCAATAGTCAGTTTTCTCTTGTTTAACTATGGATTTAACCAATTATATCTTGTTTGACAGAGCTCACTGAGCTCTGACAAACAAGATATATTTGGTTAAATATCAAACTACATTATGGGTAATCACATGGGCTTGGAGCTTTATCGCGTCAACGCTCAGAAACGTCTCATGTTGAATGGACAGACAAAATTTGATGCACGTCTCGTTTGACAGGTGAGAGGCAGCTTTCTGGAGAACTGTCAATCCGCTCTCCAGTTTGCAATGATTTAATGTCCAGGGGCGATTTAAATATTTTCTAAACAGGAAGGCTTGTGTTGAGGTTTTTAAAAGCGTTGTTTGATTGCTGCGCAAACTGGGTCACGATATTTTGCTATCCATAGATATGAACAGTACAGGAAAGTAGGTTTGTGGGGCAAGTCACCTTATTCAAAAAACACGTTATCATATTGATGGGAGCGACCCGCTAAAGTTTTTCCTGTTTAGTGAATCGCACGCGATTTCAGGTAAGACTTTATTCGAATTATTAACAGCTACCCTGGTATTTCATACGATGACATGCTTTAAGTACAAGTTGCAGTAATATCATGCACCCATGGGGGTATCACGGTACCAAATTAATTTACAGCAACTTGTGGGAAAGCATAAGATCTCGAGCACAAGATCTCGAGCTACAAATCTGGATCTGACTTTCCACCTTCTGATTAATTCGCACATTTACAGTTCAATTAATTATTAATTAATGGTGTTTAAGGTCACATACTTATGCACAATGGCTAATCGTGACCGTGACAGTTTTACGGGTGGAGGAACCCGGAGTAACCGGAGAGAACCACCGAGCAACGACGAGCAGCTGTCAGCTCTCCAACATCGTAACTCTGAACTCTGCACCGCAGAACAGGCAGGGTCAGATTGGTTGAAGACTTGCGCACCATCGACGTGCAGTGCACCTCAGTACACAGCGTCATCGTGCCCCCATGTAGGCAATCGGGGTGAAGTGTCTTACCCAAGGACTCAACGCGGTTGCCGCAGGTGGGATTCGAACCGAGGACCTCTCGGCTAGCAGCCTGCACCTCTACCAACTGAGCCACCACGCCCCCGCCTTACAGTTCAATCAGCCGATATCGAAGTTATGTTGACAAAGCTCACTTTGGGACTCATGAGCTTCATTCCTCCGTTTCGATCGGATATGGGTTCAAGTAAGTAATAAGTACTAACTTGACCCTTCAGTCGTTACCCCGTCCTCCTCCCACTTCCCTGAATAGAGGTGGAAGAAGGTTAGGACTAAAGTAAATGTTTGTTTTGGTTATGTTAACCCATAAATATAAAAAACATATCTGATCGTCACTTTTCTCCAGAATATCATTTCAAATTTTATTATTTTTTATACCTCCAAAACGTAGCTTATGCACGCTACAAACTGAAGTGTTAAAAACTACACTTGAAGTGCTGGATTTAACACTAAGTGCTGAACTAGCACTTTGTTCAAGTGTAGATAATCCAGACCTTGACAGGTGTTACAATAATACCACTTAACAAGTGTAATGTCGCGACACTTGAAAGGAAACAACGCAGATGACGCGGATCAGGCTCGAACTCTCGAGCCTGATCCGCGTCATCTGCGTTGCGTCCTTTTAATTATGTACCCACCAAGCGCAAATCAAATTATGGACGATTCTGGAAGAACCACCAATGCTAGACACATGGGAAGTGCCATCCATTCAAGTTTCAGATGTCTGACGATTGTAATGTCTGAGTGCTTAAAGCATTGCACTTTGAGTTTTAAAATCAAACCCTAAGAGTTAGAATGGGTTTAACACCTTGAAAGTGTCAGTTTTAACACTTTAGTTTTTAGTGTGTGGGCAATTGTGGGAGCGTGGTGGTTAGAGCATTAGACTTGAAACTAAAAGGTCGACGGTTCAATCCAGAGCTGTGTCTTCTGCGTTGTGTCCTTGGACAAGACAATTAATCCCCCACTGCCCACGCATGGACTGTGTACCGAGGCGTGCTGCATGTTGATGGTGCACTTGCCTTTAACTGGTACGTAGGGTACTGGAAGCTCATATTTGGGCTCTATTCCGAATTACAGGTATCGCAACTTAAAGGCTTCAAATTCAGTGCCTGTGCTTCTTATTATCTCGGAAGTGATATTATTTAGTCTGTTATAATTTGCCTTGTTAGAATTGATGGGAGAGTGCCTACAGGCACTCTCCCATGAATTGTAATAAGGCAAAGACAACTGAACAAATTTTATCGGTCAAAAATAATTTAGCACTCTAGCACACTATCAGTCAAAGGCGAATGGGAGGTAGAATTTTTGGGGATCAACACAGAATTGCCCGAAAAATTGGAAACGTGAGCCGGAGACCCGAGATGGGGGTAGGCATGGAGAGGGTGTCCCCTACCATTGGTAGGGGTCCGGGTGGGGGGGGGGGGGGAGGGGTCCCGGTAAAATTGTGAAACATTCGTGGCAATGAGGGCCATTTCGAGGCTTCCTAAGTACTCAGTCAAGGTATTTTCACAAGGGGAACATGGCCTTATTTTTAACAGAAAAATTCTTAATACATATCTATTGAATTAAAATCTACTCCTGTGACTCGTGCATGTCAAACCACTTGGCGAAGATACTTTCAGAGGAAAGTAAAATTTTCATCTTAATGTTTGATGGCGTGGCGTGGTTGTCGTCATGGACGTACGTTTCTTTTGTGATATAAGGAGGGGGGGGGGGGGGATCTTTTGATTTGCCCGAAATTCAGCATGGATGGAATACAAATATACATGATCCCCCCCTCTCTCTCTCTCTCTCTCTCTCTCTCTCGTTCCTTGCCCGGATTTTTAAAGCTAGTTTGCCCGAATCCATGGGGCCTATGCTATCAGTTAACCGCTGCTAACTGTGCCGGATTATTAAGTTAGAGTGTTTGACAGTTGCTCGCCGCTGCTCGGTGGTTCTCTCCGAGTACTCCGGCTTCCTCCACATGTAAAATTGTCCGACACAATGTGATCCTGGCTGTTGAAAGTGCGGTTGAAACATCAATAAATGAACAATAAAGAAACAAGAACCCTTGAACGTAACAAACTCATTGAGCTCGTTCCGGGTACAGTACATGGGGAGTGTATTATCACTAAATCACCCACAGAGTGGACAATCCGCCCAAGCAATAATTGCAAATTTGTTGCAAAGCATAACCAGCACAAGCAAAGTTTCAGCTAATGGACCTCCGGGTTAAACCCGGAGGTCCATTAGCTGAAAAATTGCTTTTTTTTGTCGATATGTACAAAATTTGAAAGTTATAGCATGGGTGATAACTCCACTCCGCGGGTGATTTACTTACAATCCACTCTCCACGTACTGTATGTATCATATGCTATGGTTTTGAAGCAAAAAAATGGAAAAATGTTCTCGTAAGTCAAGAGAACAACTTGCAATAGTGAAGAACATGTATGTTGTCGTCTTCTACTTCTGTTAGGTAAATATTTAATCTGATCCATTGAAGAGTGACTGCTGGGAAATCTCCAACAAACCAAACTCTAAGAGAATGGCCCGAGACCAAAATACACTTTGGAAACAGGGCCACAAAGTTTTATTATAAATAACTTTAATACCGTTGTGGTCAAGATAAGCAGCCTTTTTATTGGCCGTTTTAAAGTTATATACAGCCCAAACCGCTTGGAGGTGACAACAAGGGACAGAAATAAAGTACTGACAAATAATGAGATATAGAAGGATTATTAGATGGCGAAGAACCAAACTGGGGGAGTGGTATTTGGGGAGGGAGTATAGAGGGAGCCACTAAAGTGTTAACACATTAATGATTGTCTCACAGACTGCTGTGTTAATATACATGCAATTAGAGTTGATCGATGTTGACATTTTTAGTTTGGTATCGGTTTCGGTGTTTATAGGGGTATACCACGGTATCGGTTCAGTAATTGGTAGCTGACTTGACTAAAATTTGCTGATAGTACAAAAGGGGACTAGGGGAATTCATATCAGGAAAATACCGAGTAAGTGGTGCTTGCATCATTTCCCCATAGCGCCACAAATGCCACTGCCAGTGAGCTCAACATTTCGTCGCCTGGGTGCTAGAATGTTCTATGTCCCCTACGGGACATAGAACATTCTAGCACTCAGCCGACGATTTGCTTTCTTTTGCCAACACAAATCATCTCTACAGTAATTTTGTGACTTGTTTCAAACCCACCATAACCTTCAAAGGTCTATTTCTTCAGGCTTTTGTGATCTCAGAACATGTGCCCTTAGCATACCATCATTAGACAGTCCTGCTGACAATACACAAATCACACGAGCAATGATTTCTAGTCATGTCGTGGCTGCCGAAATAGGCAGCCAAGACTTGACTAAAAATCACTGCTAAGTAACTGGACATGTACAGGTAGTAGTCTAGTGGAAATTCAGGACAACTGCCCGCTGCCCAGGCCCTTAGGGGTTAATAAAACTGAAAAGAAAACCAGTCACTTGTTTCAAGGAAATGACCTCATCAACTGCTGTCCAGCCTCGACAAAGCCCGATAAGTAGGAATGTTGGAAAATATGATTTTCACACAGTTTTGGTATTCAATGATGGATTCGGTTCGCTTTCTTCAGTGTCCCCATGATATCGCAACGGTTCGGGTTTTCGGTATATTGCCCATCTCTACGTGCAGACACAATAGTCACTCATATAGCTACTTCACAAACGCAGACCAGAACATCTAGGTTCACCGCTGGACTGTCGCAAAGTATACAGCATTTAAAAAATTAGGCAGCATTTTAAGCATTAACTCGCCCTCCCTCCCACCCACACACTTCACCCCCACACACCTCCCCTCCATCCACAGGCTACCATTTCGTTTAAGCTGCATCAACAAAAGAAAACTAGCAAAGCATTGCTAATGGGAGCGCGGTGGCTCAGTGGTAGACTGTTGGACTTCTATGCTAGAGGTACGAGTTCACATCCACAGAATATGAAAGCTTTAACCCTTTACCTAACATGAAAAGCAGACGACACTTGCAAAAAAAAAATATTGAGTAACTAAATTTTCTCATTTTTTGTCTCAAAAACATAGCTTATGACCCCTCGTTGGAACGAGCTCGATGAGCTCGTTCCAACGAGGGGTCATAACCTATGTTTTTGAGACAAAAAATGAAAAAAATAATGAAAATTAATTGGCGATTTTTGAGAATAGCGCTGGCCGGTTTTGGTCGTTACGTTGGGTAAAGCTTTAAGCTGTGGTTACCGCACTTCAAAATAAAGACCAAAAATGGGCTTCGAACACTCAATCAGTTAAGAATATGGCCGTGTTTGTAAACACTGATATCACTACAGACAAAATACTAATTATAATGTGAACACTAAGGCCGTAAAATATTTTTTGCTCTTGTACGTCCAAAGGACATATCACTCAACAAATTATTTTACGACCTGGTGTCCAAGTTTGGACTAATATGGTAGAAGGGGGAGCACGGTGGCTCAGTGATAGACTGTTGGATTTCTATGCTAGAGGTCCCGAGTTCGATCCTCGTTCTGGATTACCCGCGTTGTGTCCTTGGGCAAGGCACTTTATCCCTGTTGCCTACATGGGGGCACGATGACGCCGTGCACTAAGGCGCACTGGACGTCGATGGGTGCACATATCTTCAACGGCTGTAACCCTGCTTGAGCGGAGCTAGAACAGAGTTAGAATGTTGAGGAGCTGACAGTTGCGCGTCGTTGCTCGGTGGTTCTCTCCAGGAATTCCGGCTTCCTCCACCCGTAAAACTGTCACGGTCACGATTGGCCAATGTGCATAAGTATGTGACCTTAAACATCAATAAATAAATAAGTAAGTAAATAAAGCATTGCTTATGATCCCAAACTTCGTGTTTGTGAAGCAGACTTGTTTGAATGCACCGATAAATAAAAAGGAACAATTGCTATAGTGAATTTGTGGAGTTCCTGTAGGAAGGCACTGATCTTGTGCAGGATGCAAGTTTTCTATGCCACTCAATACAAGCGGTATAGTAGTCACAGAGAGCACTTGTATGTGTCTTTTATTGTTCTCATTAGCAGCAGATGATGTACAGTAATTTCTTTACCCATCTCGTTTACTCTTAATTGGCAAGTTTGTAAAGTCAAAGCGTGAAATGCACATAATCAGCTGCACACAATTATAAACGCCGAGCACCACTATACGAGAGAATATTTCTGCAGATAGGAGAAAAAAAACTACACAGAAAGGTCGTACTAATTTTCCACCGTACTTTTTTCAACAGAGTGCAGCTTTATTTATTGCCATTGACGGCAGAAATAAAAAGAAAGTGGGTGCAGGTGGGTGGGCCATTACTTATTTTTGCAATTCATGCCTCAAAATCATAGCTTATGATCCTTCAATGGAACGACCTCGCTGAGCTCGTTCCAATGAGGTGTCATAAGCTACATTTTGTTTCGTGCTGTTTTGGTTTTTTTTTTAGAGGGGAGCGAGGTTGGGGGGGGGGGGGGGAGGGGGGAGGGATTGCAATTTTTTGGCAAATTTTGTCATGTGTGTTAGGCAAGAGGCTAATAATGAAATTTTTATTAAAAACGCTCGTTCCAATGAGGTGGCATAAGCTACATTTTGTTTCGTGCTGTTTTGGGGTTTTTTAGAGGGGAGCGGGGTGGGGGGATGCAATTTTTGGCAAATTTTGTTCATGTGTGTTAGGCAAGAGGCTAATAATTAAATTTTTATTAAAAACGCCCGTATGTGTGTTTTTTTATTCACCAAACGTGTGTGTTTGTGTGTGTGTGTGGGGGGGGGGGGGGGGGGGGTGCGATATATATGATTTGAAAAGGTGTTGGTTGGGGCATGGTTTCAATGCCCCACTCCGCAACAGCTTTTAGCTCGCCTTGACGAAGACAAGATGAGCTTATCTAATCGCTCTCCGTTCGTCGTCCATAAACACCATGTTTTGGCCTTCTCCCCCAAAACCACTGGGCCAATTCAAGTGAAAGTTTGTGTGAGTGATGGTCCAGAAGGGGCATTGCAGTTTTGTTCAGCTCAACATGTCCAGCCTCATAGGGAGGGGGTGGGGGAAAATGCTCCAAAACATTTTTAAAATCTTCTTCTCATGAACCAGTGGGTACAATGACTTGATATTTGTTATGGAGCTTCCTTTCACTCGTCTGAATCCTTTCATATTTGGTTTACAACATCTCTAGGGGAGTCAAATTCAAGTTTGTTCCAGTCGGGTGCCTGGGCTAATATTTGGGTTCCCTATTGTAACCCAAATTTAACTTAGTGCAATATGAGGAAATTTCTTTAAAAAATTTCTTCTTCAGATCCACCACTCAGAATGCTTTCACATTTGGTATACAACATTTCTAATAGGATGAGATTCAAGTTTGTTCAAACCGTGTGCCTGGGTTAAAATTTGAGCTCCCTATGGGAGTCGGAAATGGCCATGCAGCTGAAAAATTTGAATTTTTTTTATTAAGTACCCTCTAGAGGTGTGTAACTAAGATCCACATAGGTTGTGTCAAAGGGCTCCATACATTATGATCAGCTCAAGAAAAGGCATGATGCTTGGACTATTTTAGTCACTCCCGAGGGACTTACTCCTTTACCCAACGTAACGGTCAGAACCGGCCAGCGCTATTCTCAAAAATCGTCAATTAATTTTCAAGATCTTTTCATATTTTGTCTCAAAAACAGAGGTTATGACCCATCATTGGAACGAGCTCGGCGACCTCGTTCCAATGTGGGGTCATAACCTATGTTTTTGAGACAAAAAATGAAAAAAAAATAGTTATTCAAGAATTTTTTTTTGCAAGTGTCGTCTGCTGTTCGTGTTAGGTAAAGGGTTAACGATTGACAGTGTATCCTATGGAGATTGATTGCTTAATGTAGATTCATTCTTGGACTCTGTTTATATCGGGTTCCGTTCAAGGCGAGCGCTCAGACCCCGTGGAGCCTCTTGTTTTTTTTTGTTTTTGTTTTTGTTTTTTTTGTTTTTTGCTCTCATGGTGTAAAGTGATCACTTTACCTGTTCGACTTGACATTCGTGTTAGTTCATTTGTTCGTCCGTCCGCACGTTTCCCGATAATAACTGTTGTACCCATTATCGCTTCTACTTCATAATGCCTTGCCAATAATGGGTCGACAGTTGGGATTGCTTTCAGAATCTGTAGGTCGAAGGTGAAGGTCATTGTCACTATGAATACTTTTTGAGTTTCTGTGCAATAACGTTAGTTTCCGTTTGCATAATTGTATATACATGTAACGGATTTGGTAACAGCAGTTGAAATATAATATACAAATTGAAATTGCCCATAAGGTGTCGGTGATTTGGATTGTGTTTGGAGTAAATGGATTAAAGGCTGATGGAACTTTTATTATAAATAGATTTTTAGTTTCCGTGCGCTAACTTTAGTTTTCTTCTGTGTATGGAACTGTAACTTCAAACACAGATTATGGAGCCCGGTAGGGGATAGGTTTCGCTCTTATTTTATTTCGTTTTAAAGAAATAATATTTCGAAATAACGAAATAATATTTCGTTTTAACGAAATAATATTTCAAAATAACGAAATATTATTTCGTTTTAAACGAGATATTATTTCGAAATAACGAAATAATATTTCGTTTTAACGAGATAATATTTCGAAATAACGAAATATGATTTCGTTAAAACGAAATATTATTTCGTTATTTCGAAATATTATTTCGTTAAATCGAAATAAAATAAGAGTGAACCCTGTCACCTACCGAGCCCCATAACAGATGGCCTGTTAGGTGTCGATGATTAGCATTGGGTTTGGGGTAAATGGATCAAAGGTCAAATATATTTGTTGTTTCCGTGCAATAACATTAGTTTCCCTTTGCGTACGGCACTGTAACTTCATACACAGATTGCATATAGCTCCTAACGCAGGCAGTACCGGTATCAATATTTTTGATTTTAAATATTACTTTTTTCAAATGTTTCAATAAATTTCAACAAAATCATATTATATGACCCCTCATTGGAACGAGATCGATGAGGGGTCATATGATATGGTTTTGTTGATTTTTTTCTCAAAATAATTTTTTCAACTGCAGTATTTGTATTCGTTGGGTAACGGGTTAAGGCGTCGATGATTAGAATTTCGTTTGGGGCAAACAGGTCATAAGTGAAGCTTACTGTTACTCTAAACTGTTTTTCGGTTTCGTGCAATAACTTTTGTTTCCTGTAACTGAAACTCTAACTTCACACGCATTGCCAATAAGGGTGTCGATTTTTGGGTATCAGATTTGGGGTCAATAGGTCAAAGATGTAGGTCACTGTTACTATAAATAGATTTTTGATTTCCATGCTATGACTTAAATTTACCTTTACATACGAAATTATAACTTCATACACTCGTTGTATATAGCATTTCGATCATTTGTATTTTGTTTGGGATCAGCGGGTCAAAGGTCATGGCCACTGTTACTATAAATAGATTTTGGGTTTCCATGCTATGACTTTAATTTTCTTTTACAATCGAAATTATAATTCCATACACTCGTTCTAGATAACATATCGATCATCTGCATTTTGTTTGGGGTCAGTAGGTCAAAGATCATGGCCACTGTTACCATAAATAAGAGTGTTTTTTTACTTCCGTGCAATAACCTTACTCTTTATATGTAAGAAACAATAACTCCGTGCGAAGATTGCTTATAAAGTGTTGGTGATCGCTATTGCGTTTAGGGTCACTGGGTTAAAGGTCAAGGTCACTATTACTATAAACATATATTTGGTTTCTGTGCAGTAACTGCAGTTTCGTTATACCTACGAAACTATAATTTCGTAATAACGCTAACAAATTAGGGATTTGATAGTTAATCATTTCCAGCTTTGAGCTCAAGAATGCTTTTGTCCTTTTGATTTTAATTTACAGCAAAGTGGACGAATCTATTTCTATTTGTAGGTAGTTTCTGTCAAAATTCACCCTCAAGGGCTGTAAAATTATGACAGATTCCCTTTATGGTTTGTTGAGTATTTTGTCATTTTATCGTCGAACATTAAGTTTGCCTTTACGCCCCCCCCCCCCCCCCCCCCCCCCCCCCAAAAAAAACACGCTTAACGGATTGGGAGGCTTAAAAACTGACTAATTTCTCATCAGTGATGCTGGAGGTCAAAAGTGCAAGAATGAGGGGGACTGAAAAACTACGTGGTTGGGGCAGCTCGCGAAGAATTCGATTATTTCACTTGAAATAGAGCCGCATTTTACCCCCGAGAACAAGTTCAACAATTACCTTTCCTAACCCATAAATTGGACTCTAGATGTTCCAATACATCAAACATTCTCGCCAGACTGCATTTAACAAGTATCTCATTCGAGGTAAACGAAAATGCAAGCATACGGGAGTTATACAACCCGCTTGCCCTGGCACCCTGACTCGACCCATGATCAGAGCAGCTAACATCACCGAAAATGGAGCCAACTAATTAGGAAAACTGACGCGTTCCATATAACAAGGAATCAGCACCACGCATGTGTCAGCAGACCACTTGGTCACTCAAACAGAAAGGTGGACGGTTCAATCCTCGCCAGGGTAACTGCCTTGTGTCCTTGGGCAAGGCACGTAATCCCGATTGCCTACGCGGGAGCACGGTGGCGCTAAGTTTACTGCACATCGATGGTGCACTTGTCTTCAACCAATGATAACCCTGCTTGTGCGGAGTTATACGTTGGGGAGTCTGACAGTTACTCGCCGTTGCTCGGTGGTTATCTCCGGGTATTCCGGCTTCCTCCACACGTAAAACTGTCCGACACGAGGTGACCCTGGCTGTCGAAAATGACGATGAAGCCCAGCAAAACAAAACAAGAGGCCTGCATCGCAAAGCGCTGCTAATGCCCCAGACCAAAAAAAATTCTAAGTCGAAAGAGTAAAAGTGCCATAACTCTGAAAAAATGTGTGGAAGAAACTCACGCTGCACAGGTATCGTTTCCCAATATGCTCTATCACAACACCAAATATCATTCAAATCGGAGTAGCAGTGGCCGAGATACAAGGGAAAATGTTGGTACGGACGGACGAACGAACGGACGGAGGTCTCCACTAGATACCCCTTCGACTTTTCCCGCTGGTCACTGGTTCATCTATGTGTAGGCTTAAAAGCTACAATTAGAATATTTACAAGGACTTTCATTTCGTTTTTGAGAAGGAAACTGGTATCTCCAGAAATCTGTTGCCTCAGTCAGGTTTAACCCTTTAATCACGTTATGCATAATTTTTTACGTAAAGAAAGTGGCGACCGGCCATGAGCAGACAACAAAGTAAATACCAAATGATGAAGAAGCATCGGTAGTAATTTATTTAATCCTACAGCCCTATAGGGCTGTAGGATTAAATTATTACTGAACCTCCACACAAAAACAGACTTGACCAATCTCCCTTACGAAAGCAGTACACGAGACGATACTATTCAGGACGTCGCGGTTAAGGGGTTAAACCTTATGTTGCCAAGTCAGGTCGTTCGCTTGGCTCATTTATTCTTGGTAAGTGGGACGTTACAAGTGAAAAAGACGTAATTGGCAAATTAATAGAATCTGGAGAAGACGTTGTTCAATCTGCAAAGTAGATTAACTAGATTTTT